>JAAWXA010000017.1:15495801-15891745 GCA_038090715.1 Florisuga fusca
GTCCTGACACAGCCAATGTTTGTGGAACACTGTTCATCAAAGGGGCCACATTTTTGAAGAGTATAGGGAGTTGTAGCTTTTGGAACTGAACACTGAAACACTACGTTTAGAGAAGCTTTGTGAGAAGAAGGGAGGGGAGTATTACAGTAATATATCAAATTTTTTTTGTGTTCTTCCTCCAAAAAGTTACTGCAGGACTATATAGCATTCCTATGCTTCATTTAGGTATTGGTTTTATACTTGTGTTTAGGTGTTGGTTTCATACTTGTGTATGTTTATAGACTACAGTTATTTCCTTAAAAATTGGTATTATAGCAGTAAAGCATAATTCAAAAATGTCTCTGTGTTAACCATAAAGCCACAGAGTTCAAGTTATTTATGGAAGGAACAAGAATCTCTTACTGGAAAGCAGTTAAGGAACATTGATTGTCTTCAATATATGAATAAAATAAAGGCATTTTTTCTTTGTTTCCTTTCAGTCTGTAGTGGATGACTGGATAGAATCATACAAACATGACAGAGATATAGCACTTCTTGATCTCATTAACTTCTTTATTCAGTGTTCAGGCTGCAAAGGTAAGACACTGAAATGTTCACTGATCTATTTAAGTAGTATTATAGTATGATTCTTATTCTTTGCTTTTATTTTGGATATGCTGTAGGACTGCTCCATCCCAGCAAGTTTACCTTGTTAGGTTCTTGTAACTAAGGTGGTATTTCTGAGTGTGGGAGCAGACAGGCTAGAAATACACTGTACTTAAAAACGTAGATTAAGCCTTTTGTGTTCATACCAGAGAGATTGCTGTACTGGTACTAAACACTTCATCATCCTCTGCTCCTACTGTTACTCACGAAACAATAGCTATTTTTAAACATCCACAGTTCAGCTTTTTCAGTCTTGGAATTCTAGTTTGTATTTACCTACTTCTTGTCAGTGAGTGTTTGAAGAGTATTTCATAAACTTTGTAGAGATGCTTGATTTTAAAGATGTTATGAATAGCAGCATGGTAGCCTCTCTGCAGTAGGATTGTTTTTCCATATTTTTTTTCCTTCTTTCTTTTTGGGCTTTCTTTCCTAAATTCCCCATCCTCCATTCTGTTTTTCCTCACCTTCCTTTCCAGTGGAAAAGGTAACTTCCTGTGCAGTGGCACTGCACTTGATAGAGTAGGACTGGCTGTAATTTGTTCTGCTCAAGTGTTTCTCTGTCCTGATGAACTTTAAATGTACATAAATCTCCAGAAGGCTAACAGCATTCCTCAGAGGTTTTCCATGCTTTCAAGAGCAGTGACCTTTTGATTATTGTTACCAAGTAAAACTGCATGATCTTATAAGGCTTTCTGAGATGATCCTTGACAGGAATTTTTCAGTATAGTTGCAGTAAACTTCAGGAGATTTGTTTTCTACATCACCATTTGCACTCTAACACTTTGTGGTTAGGACAAGTAGAAATTGCATTAAATCACTGTGTTTATTGCAGGGAAGAAAATAATAAGTACCAATAGAACTGCTCAAAATTGTCTTATACCATTTAGAATCTTTGAGTCCTGAAAGGTCACATCAGATAAGTGTGGTGTCTCTTCTGATAAAGAGGTCTGGCACAAGTATCTTTGACCTCTGAACATGAGTGAATGAGTAAATGGTAGATGTGTGTGCACATCCACACAAATGAAAAAGCATTGGTGCTGAGTGCTTCTTATACATGGATGATAAAATAAAAAATGTCTAATTTCATAAAGAATACATGTATAATCTGTAGGTTAACTGAAAATGGATCATTTGTACATTGTAGCAGGAAGCGTGTGATCCACTTCTCTAATATTTAAAGTGTTAATAATCTAATATCTAAATTGTAGGAGTTGTTACAGCAGAGATGTTCCGACACATGCAGAATTCTGAAATAATCAGGAAAATGACTGAAGAATTTGATGAGGTAATGTAATGAAGTGCTGATAATGTATTGATACAAATTTATTTTTATTATAATCTTACTGAGTCACACTGCTACATGTTTCTTTCAAATGTAAGGTCAGTTGCAAATATGACAGGACTTTTCTGAGTTAAAATCTTGAACCTCCCTTATTTCACTAAATTTATAAGACTAGGAAGTAAAGTTCTGCATATATGCTGTTTTAAATTTTATTAATGCTTTAAGACATCAGTATTGAGTAGGAATTTGTGAGTAGTGGGAACTACTGCAACTGTTGGGCTTTGTGGGATACCTCCCTCTTGTTACAGTGTATGTAAAGCCTTTAAATTGTGCTTAATTTTAAAATAGTTGCTAAATTAATTTCTGAGCATTTATTTATCTACAAACTGGGTATTTGAATTTGATTTTTCTCCATTTGAAGGCAAATGCTTTGCCTTTCATGGAGATCATAACTTTTTTTCCTTTAAATGGTCACTTACTTGCTGTTCCACTGAGTTGGTTTAAGTGAGGTAGCTTTAAAACCTCTCCCAAATTTTTCTAATACAGAAATAATTTCCACACCCCTTCCCTCTTTAGAATCCAAAAACCGTGGGTAATTTTAACAGAGAGAAAAATGTTTAAAAAGATTTCAACATTCCTTGGAACTGTCTCATTGCATAAATAGATTTGATAAGGCAATGTTGTATGAAACGTGTAAAGCTTCAGCTGGAACTGTTTGTTCAGGGTTTTTATCACTGTGTTATGCTCACTCTTTCTGGTTAACAGAATTTTAATGAGCAGTTCTCAGATTTCTAATCCTTTTTCATGGGTACTGTCGTCATTTTTGACCTGTAATGTTGTTTAACAGCCTCTTCAAGAAGCTGATGACAGAAGCACTGACACAAATGCCTTTCAATTCCACCCTGCCCCCCCATCATTTTACCATTATTTGTAAAGGTTTCCAAATCAGGAGAGGAATGCACATTTGTCATTTTATCACTTGAGTTTGAAAAATTTTCAGTTTGATATGTAAGCATCTCCCTGGAAAATGTATTGTGGTCCTTAATTGAGTGTTCTTAATATCAACTAACTTCCTGAGTAATGGTTCTAGTGTAACCTGTAGCAGGTTGGTTAGGGGCAAGAAAAAAAAAATCATTTAAGGCAGTAGGACAGAAAGAAGAAATTAATAGATATTTTACCGTATCTGGTTATGTGCAGTTTTTATGGTAGAACTTGTAGAATGTTGTCTGTAAATATAGCAAGCCTGAACTGCAAAGTTCATGCATTATTTGTGGAATCACATTCTTCTGCTGTGTTGTTTTTATGACATCAGAGATTTTGGCTTTCAAGTTGTACCCATCTCCTTTTAATCCTTCTTTAATAAAATAACTTATAAGATGTGAAAGAGTTTCCCGTTTCTCTTCTGGTTTTAATTTTTTTTTTTTTTTTTTAATAGGATAGTGGAGATTACCCTCTAACTATGGCTGGTCCCCAGTGGAAGAAGTTCAAATCCAGTTTTTGTGAGTTCATTGGAGTACTCGTCCGACAATGTCAATATAGCATCATATATGATGAATATATGATGGACACTGTCATTTCACTGCTTACGGGGCTTTCAGACTCTCAAGTCAGAGCATTTCGGCACACTAGCACACTGGCAGGTCAGTGAATTATATTTATCTCTGTATTGCTTCCATTTTAGGATTTGTGTTACACAGGAAAGAATTATTCTGGTTGAACATCCTGTTATTTGACATGCAGCTTGTGTTTCATTGTATGATGAAAGTTTTCATCTTATGCAGTTTGTTCTGGTACAGCTTTCTTGTTACAGTTGTTTCATCACAGAAAGCCACAGCATTATTTTAAAGCATTCTTTACCAGCTGCCTAGTACCTAAGTTATTTTAGCTTTATGTCTAGTGAAAAAAGCAAATAGAAACTTTTTGGTTGAGTCGACAAGTTTGTCTTTGGTCATAATAAAGTTGTAGGCATCTTTTTAATCTCAGATGCCTCTTTATGCTCTGCATTAATTCAAACAGAAGTTGTATTTTAGATTGGATGCAATTTTTAATACAGATTAACATTCTGGTGTATATTGAGGCCACTGTACAATATAATAAAAAATAGCTTTTCATTCTTTGCATTAGAATTAATTTTAAAGGATGCTTCATTGGTGGTACAATTACTACACTTCTGTGTGGCTTTAAATAATTGTTCTTTTTACATGATCTCTTAAATTATAGAGAAAACCCTTATGAGTTAAATATGAAGTGCTTTAAATAAATGTCATTATATGGACAAAGGATAAGCTTCTTGGATAATGAAGTCCTAAATCCACACTGATTAGTGAAGAAGGGTCTCAGGTGGCATTGTGCAGCAGTCCCAGTTCTGTGAGGTTTATTACAGTAATTTCAGTCTGAATAAGGTGAATTTAGACATGAAACAGGTTTTTTTTGCCAGCATGGGGTTTTTTCCACAGTAGAAATAGTGTTGTTAGCTTCCCTGGGACTGGCAGATGTACAGCCCAGTTCAGTTCTGATCAGCTGTTCTATTTCATTGATCATCTCTCAGGAATATACATTACCACACTGCACGTTGAGCTGCTGCTCTCAGACTCCCACTAACCAAAGCATTTGTTTATTGAGAGAAGAACAAAACCTTTTATTGCAGAAGAACATACTGATGCTGTGTCACCAATTTTACTGTTGTACCATGTGACTGATCGAAGTTCTAGTCCTTAAAAAATAAGTTTTCACTATTTTTCTTTATTTGTGTTGTGCCTGGATAAAAGTCACAGAAGTTGCTCTCTTGCACTTGTAATTTCTGTCACACAAAATAGATTCATCAGTAGTCTTGGCATTTGTTCACAGCAGGAGTCAATTCTGTTTATTTTGTGTAATTCCTTGTGAATTTCATATGAGATTACAGTTTGTTTTCTTGAAGATTGTATTTTGTACTGGGTAGAGGCAGACAAAAAAAATCCTTGTTATCTCTATTGAATGTTTGTAGTAATTTTGCCTTCTTTGATAGAGCTCAGACTTGATCTTTTCATCTTGATACCCTTGGAGAGCACAGAATGTGGCAGAATCTTGGTCTATCTGCATGTCTGTATGCCTTACACATAAATTTGATGCTAGGGCTTAGTAACATCCTGTGTCTGCTCTGCCACTGCCCCTTTTCTTCCCTTCTTGTTACAAAAAAAGAGAAGCAAGTATACCCTGTGACCACCTCCTGCATTCTGGAATAGGCATATTTGGCTGCACCCTTTTTAAAAGGGTTGATTCAGAAATAAAAGCACACCAAAAAATCCTCCCCCAAGGCTTGTTTCACATTTCCATCAGTTCTCTTGCTTCTGCTTGGTTAGTGCCCTTCCTTTGCTGCTGCAAATAAAGAAATATTTAAAGAAAACTGCCCCACTTTAAAGTGAGGGGAAAAGAATGGTGTGGCATGATAGTGTTGGTTGCCTACAACATTTCCTCTTGAAGAAAGAAACTGCTTCTATATTGGATGTTGAATAATTTAGTAATACCAGCCTACTGATTTTACTTATGGAATTCTTTTAATATTTCCTGGGCTGCTTATAAACCTTACATTCTACCTTTATTTTTTGAGGGAGACATAATCTGTATCTCAGTTCAACAATAATGCTTATAGTATTTAAAAACAAACAAAAGAACAAAATGTCAGTTTGATTTATTGTGTTTACAAGTAAAGATGCAGTGTTTAGTAAAATACTATGAAGTTTGTGTATCAAGAAATTTCTGGTGAATGTATTTTCATAGATGCAGAAAGGGTTAACTGGAGGAGGTGTCAAGATTAGGAAGCTTTCTAAATAATCTTGTTTCTCTTCACTTTTTTTGTAGCCATGAAGCTGATGACTGCTTTAGTGAATGTGGCATTAAATCTTAGTATTAACATGGACAACACACAAAGGCAGTATGAAGCAGAACGAAATAAAATCATTGGGAAACGAGCTAATGATAGACTGGAACTTTTACTACAGAAAAGAAAGGAGGTTAGTGCAACTGTCTGTCTGGTGTGCATAGGATGAGTGCTGATAAATACCAATAATCTGTACTTTTTTTGTTTGTTTATTTTTTTCTTTGTTTTGTTCCGTTTTATTTTGTTTTTTGGTAAATGTAGTTATTAGTTGTAGGCATTGGAATGGGCTGCCCAGGGAGGGGGTGGATTCTCTGTCCCTGGACATTTTTAAGAAGAGACTGAATGTGACACTCAGTGCCATGATCTGGGAACCACAGTGGTAGTGGATCAAGGGTTGGACTTGATGATCTCAGAGGTCCTTTCCAACCCAGATGATTCTGTGATTATTTTCTGTTTCATTCTTTAAATTGTTCATGTTTAATGTTTGAAAAACTTAATTACCTTGAAAGGTGTTTCTCCACCACCTGGTTTCTTTAAGAAAAGATAAATGTAGGCTCTCAAATTTCTAGGTACTGCTGTCCTAGTAAAGTTAGCAAGAGAGACTGAAATCAGTAATAGATAATTTTTTCTTTTATTTCTTGATTGGTTCCCTAAACTGAGCTCAAACATGGGACAAAAATTACTGTACTTTGGCTGGTTTTGGCTTCTAGAGACCAACTCTACAGTCTTGAACAAAATACTGCTTTTATTATGTCAATACCAGTATCAGCAGAAAATGTGTTTAAAGGCTTTAGATAAGGTTTTATTCTGCTACAGAAAACACTGGAAATTGAAATTGCATTCTACTTTGCTGATTCATTGCTGACCATGCTGTCTTACTGAGAGCCCTAATTATTACAGATTTAAGTTTTTATTTGGGGGCAGCTGCTGTGGTATTGTTGTTGGTTTTTTTTTTTTTTCTTCTTCTTCTTCTTTGCCCTGTAGATTGTACCTACAGGGTACCCTACAGGGTACAATCTTCTTGTGATCAAAGGAAGCATCTCACTTTTGCTCTTCAACTTCAGTGCTGTTACCTGTTAATTTTTACTTTTCTTAGTAACTGGCATAAGCTAATAATTTTGTCTTCTATTCATCTCACAAAGATCTTGCATTTTAAGTTTGATCCCTTAAAGATTAAGATTAAAGATCAGATTTGCTGCATGTATATGCAGGACCAGTCCTATTGTAAACAATACATAGACAGAAAGGGCAGTGGTGTGAGAAAAGTCTTTTCCCAACATCAGTTCTTCTTATGTATGTTTGCTTCTAGAATTTCTTACCATCTAGATTTTCTAGTTTTTTTTGTGATTTCCTAGTTTTATTAATAAAAAAAAACCCCAACAATCCCATGAAAGTCAGCTTCGAAGCCACATCCATTGTTTGATTTCAGGTCTTGTTTCACTTATCACTCATCCTTATTAAAGTACTAAAACTCACTTTATTCAGCAATTCCTTTTGCATGTTTTTTGGTTTAATTTTTCCCCTTTTCCTACTTCAGAGGCTGCTGTGGCCGAGTGCAGAACCCAGTATATGTTAAATGTTTTGCTCTGTCAGTAATTTTGTCCTCCTGCTTAGTCTTTTTCTTCTTACTGTATTTTGTTATAGTTTTTTTTCCATAAGTTCCTAAATCTTGGAATCCTAAATCTGTGGAAATTGTTAGGTCTTGCTGATTTTCTGTAGGAGAGATGCTTTAGCTTTTGTATCCACTGCCTGTGCGTGTGCCTTTGAGGTTTTTTCAGTGGTTTGTGTGTGTGTGTGTGTGTAGGGGGGGGGTTGTGGGTTGTTTTGTTCTGTTTGGGTTTTGTTTTGTTCAGTCAAAATTTATCAAAACATTTGCTTCCTTGTCTATTCTCATAAACATGGTTTCAATTTCTCCTACTAATATAATTTCAAACTGCAAAAAATATGCTTGTCTGCTGACAGTACTTTGTTATCTTAAAAATCTCTTTTTATCTTAAAATCATCTCTGTGTTTTAAAACACTGCATGGATGGGGTTTTGAGTTCCATCCATGGTCTAGTCCCTCCTATTTTTTGTCTACTGGGAGGTTGGAGCTGGCTGATCTTTGTCCTTTCCTACCCAACCCATTCTGTAATTTTCTGATCACTTTTCAACTGCTTTATGTCTTGCTTTTGTGTTGTTATTCTGAGACTTGATCTGTCTCCTCCATTATTTTTCAGCTCTGAATTCTTGACGTATTTTATTTCTGCAATGCTTTACTCAGTTCCTGCATTTTTTTCATCTTTAATTAAGTAATTAGTGAGTAGGAAAGAGCTACTTGAAAGAGAGTAGATATGCTGCTCAAGTAGCTGTTTGTACAGTTCTTCATCTGTATCTAGTCTTTTTGGATTAGAAATTCTTCAGCATACAGAAAAGACTCCTTGTAATGCTGTTCACGATTTGAGTATTGTTCTAATAATACTTTTCCATAAAAATACACTAAGTGTATTAAAAATTGGGCTGAGCTTTGGGTTTAAACTGTCACCAGAAAATTGAATCAAGTTTTCTTAACTTCAGGAGCTTGCAGAACCCCAAGATGTCTTTGTCTCATTTGAAGAACAGTTTCCCACTTGTCAGAATTATTTAAACTTATATGCTGTGGTAGATAAAATTCCTTAAATAATAGCATAGCTTACAGTGAAACAGTTCTGTGAGTATTTCAGGGAAGGATTTAAGGGCCACCCTTGCAAATGTTAATTGAATTTGTCTAGCATCAGCACCATCTGATCTGACTGTGAAAATTCTGCTCACTGTTTATGTCCTCTGTTCATTCTTTCAGCTTCAGGAAAATCAGGATGAAATAGAAAACATGATGAATGCAATATTTAAAGGTGTTTTTGTGCATAGATACCGGTAAGTTTCTGTTAGTAAGTAATTTGAAGCTTCATTAATATATTTTGGAAGCTAGTGACAGGTTTTCTCTAATTATTCATCTGGATTTTCCTGTTCCCCACTTGTTTCCACAGAGATGCAATTGCTGAAATCAGAGCTATCTGTATTGAAGAGATTGGGATATGGATGAAGATGTACAGTGATGCCTTTCTGAATGACAGCTACTTAAAATATGTAGGGTGGACTATGCATGATAAGGTAAAGTGCATTGAGGGAAAGGAAAAGAATCAAGAAGCACAACTCCACATTTTTGCTTTGTTGATCTTGCCAGACCAGGTTCTCATCTCTTAACAGTTTTAGTGCTTTTCTTATCACTCAGAAGCACTGGCATTTCAACACAGTCACATTTATGTATACAAACTAGACTTGAATCTTCTCAGTTATTTTGGAGAGTATATATAGATTTGTAAGGAAATAGCTTTTTCTATTTATTGCTGATGCAGACTTATACTTGATAATACTAAACTGTTCAAAATTAATGCATTTCACGTGGACTAATCTGGTCATATAGCTTAACAGTTCTCTGTTTTGCAAAGTAAAAAACTTTTCAGCATTCTCAGCGAGCTCTCAAAAGTACCCTTTTGTGCACAAGAGTTCTTCAAGCTGTTACTAACCAGCTACCAGCCAGAGATGATTCTGTGCTCAGAGTGGTCAACAGATGCAGTTTACCAATAATCCTTGATTCATTGTTGAGTCAGTTGTCTCATGTTGTCTCAGTTCTTACACTGGAGACCTCAAGCTATTGAACTTGAAGTGAAACACATGAGGGATGTTCTGTAAAAAATAGTTCTTGTACTTAATTATAATTCTCATCTAACAAGAGATGGTTAACATTATAGATGTTGTTTTAATTTAAGTGAAAAGAAACACAAAATTCTACTTAAATATGTTGCACATTTAATGAATGAGTCAAGTGTATTTTGACTTTGAGACACTAACTGCAGTAGTTGGGTTTTTTTGTGGTTTCTTTTTTTCCTTCATTGCCTTGTTACAAACAGAGACTCTTACTCTATTAACATGATTGTTGATAATATATCTTGAACTTTAAACATTTGAATTATGACTGAAAAGAACTTGCCTTGTATGATTTGAAGGTCACATCTCTATCCCATCCCTGACTTTAAATCCAGTTCTTAATTTTATTTTAGCAAGGGGAAGTAAGACTCAAATGCCTAACTGCTCTGCAAGGGCTTTACTATAATAAAGAGCTTAATTCCAAATTGGAACTCTTCACCAGTCGGTTCAAGGTTAGTGTAACTTCTTCTTTTTAACTATGAATTTTTTTTTTTTTGAAGTTGCATTACATTTCTTTCCTCTTTGAAACATTTTATTTTGTGTTCTTAGGATAGAATTGTGTCTATGACTCTTGACAAGGAATATGATGTTGCAGTCCAAGCAATAAAATTACTCACTCTTGTTTTACAGTAAGTACATACATATATATCTCCTTATTTGACCTACAACAAATAGTGAATTTGAAAGCATATCTCATACCTGTGTGTGAAGACAGCAGCTTGACAGAATTCAGATAATTCAAAGTCTAGAGAAATGTCTGTGCATCTTGCAGTGAAACAGATTGGTATTTCAAAAATAATGTGGCTAGAGTACTGCTGTTACTTACCTACCATGGTTAAGTGTAAAGGCTGGAGACTTAACAATTCTGCCTCATGGAATATTTGAACTGAATTTTAAAAAGGGTGTTTTGAACATTAGACAGTAGTTGAACTTCTGAGCATAACCTTCTACCAAATGCTCATACTTTTATCAGTAATTTTTATTTTGGAAAAAATGTTTAGATTCTCCTTCATTTCTGTCTCCCTCATTAAAGTTTATATTCTATTAATTCAGCTTTTTTTTGTTCCTTCTCATCCCCACCCCTAGGAGTAGTGAAGAAGTTCTGACTGCAGAAGACTGTGAAAATGTCTACCATCTGGTTTATTCAGCTCACCGGCCAGTGGCAGTTGCTGCAGGGGAATTTCTTTATAAAAAGTAAGATAGAAAAATTACAGTTACCTTCTTGTTCCTGTAGATATTAGTGTGTGCATTAATATGATTCTCATTAGTTTTACTTGAGAACAGGATAAACTGAGTAGTGAAGAGGCCATCAGAAATAAAATCCAACACTACTGATGTTTCAGAATTGTTTCATTTTTTCTGAATGGCAAACAGGAATTTGAAAGACTGCACTTTAAAAACTTGTACCTGTAGGGAACATTCCTTTGTCTTCTCCTTTCCCATCCTCTCTGTGTTCTGTGAAACAGAAAAATGCCCCTGTAGTTTGATTTTTGAAATGTGTGCTTGCATCATAGGAGTGGTTTCCCACTTGAAGTTTTTTCCCCCCTCTCAGGTTGTGTGACCATTGCATGAACTATTTTTCTCTTAAGGCAAAAAACCCCCCAACAAAACAACCCCCCAATAAAAGAAAAAAAAAGAAATTGGACATCTCTATCAGATCTGATGGGGGATAAAATAAAGTTTCCATCTAGTACATTTCAGACTTTGTTCCAATATTTGTTTCCTGCTTGAAAATTGTGTGTGGGGAGGGTGGAAAAATGTAGTTTGCTAAGGAGAAGCAGGGAACCTGTAGCACCTGCACTTACCACTGGTGTCTGTAAACTGTTTTGTTATAATTATCCATTTCACTGGAAACAGTCAGTGAAATACCAACTCAGCAGCTATGAAATCGGTCAAATGATACTTGACCCATATTACTTCCATTCAAAATAAAACATGGAGTCAAGCAGCATGGTATTGAGTTGTGTGTCTCCAAAAAAACCCAGTGTCTTTGTATGAATTGCCTGTGGCAAAGGCAATGAAGAAGAAACTTATCCTGAAATAATGTTTTTTTTTTTTTAACAGGCTTTTCAGCCGCAGAGATCCTGAAGATGATGGAATACTTAAAAGGAGGGGAAGACAAAGTCCGAATGCTAATCTTGTGAAGACATTAGTGTTTTTCTTTTTGGAAAGTGAAGTAAGTTGAGTTTCAGGGTGTTGAGACAGGCTTTGAGCTCTACTTTAACAAATGCTTTTCCATCATTCTCCTTGCTAATATAGAGACAAAAAAAAAAAAATTGTAATTTAGGGTGTGGGGGGAACCCAGACAAACAAACCCTCTCTCCTGTCCCCAGGTTTTGAGATGCATTGTAGCACTACTTGTTGTAGCATTTAGTCTGGATTAATCTTTCCAAGTTAAGTGAGGAAAGGAGGCTTCTGCTGAACCAGGGAACTCAAAAAATTTTCTCTTTCTGTGCCATGGACACAAGACAAGTGAGAAAAATACCTTCCAAGTTTTGTTCAGGGCTTAATTGCTGACCAAGAAAAATTCTTCATCTGTTCTCATTTTAGTTGCATGAACATGCTGCTTATCTTGTGGACAGCATGTGGGACTGTGCAACAGACCTCTTGAAGGACTGGGAATGTATGAACAGTCTTCTGTTGGAGGAGCCTCTCAATGGAGAAGAACGTAAGAGATTTTTGTAGATCTATCTTCATATTGCTGTGCAGTTGCAGTTTTAGTTTATAAGATAAGATGTTCACTTTTATGAGTAATATACATTAATATATTAAACCACTGATACTAATTAGAAAATATGGGGAGGAATAGAAAGAGATGGATTCTGGTGTGGAAGTGAGACACAAAAACCAATGCTGGTAAGAAAAAATGAAGAAAAGAGAGGGAATAAACATGCAGTGCCCAGTTGCCCTGTTGTTCATTAGGTTCAGGCTGTGCTTTTGTCGTTAGAAAAATTAAGTTGTTTGAGAAAGTGGTTCATTTAATGAGTGTTAAAAGTACCATATGGAAAAATATTGTTATGTCTTTGAAGACAGTAAAACCAAACACCCCCAGGTGTAATTCGTAATTGATAGGTCCTAGTAAATTACCTCTAAAAATGAGAAATAACTAAATTATTGTAGAACTTGGTGTTTGACTCTTATTCAGTGGTTTCCTCCTCAATTTTGATTTTAAATATTTTCCTGTTTGTTTTATAAGGTGCTTATTTTCCCTATCCCCTGTGCAATCCCCATCCCCACCAACACAAATCAGCTGTTCATCTATATGCTTGTCGTCTTCCCCCTCCTTTAAAAAATATTGATTCCTAGATACTAATACTTTTAGAAAATGAAAAATAAGGCTGTGTGTTAACATCTGTTTCTAAAATTTCAGCTTTAACAGATAGACAGGAAAGTGCACTGATTGAAATCATGCTTTGTACAATTCGGCAAGCAGCTGAATGTCATCCTCCTGTGGGAAGAGGAACAGGAAAAAGGGTAGGAAGCAAAAACCTATTTGTCTGGAGATGAGGGAATGGATATGTGGGGGTGGGACAGCAAGGGAAGAAGGAAAAGGTTGTAGGATGCTACGGTGAGGGTATTCAATTTGGAAATTCAGCTTCAGTCTCCACAGCCTCCAGTAACTGACTACCCTGGCAGGTCATGTTTTCTGAACTTTCACAAGTGCTGAATATTGTTTGTAATACTGCATTGGCTTTTAGTATTAAAGGTAATACAGAATTGATTTTGAAGGAAAGGTTGGAAAGGAGAACAAAAATCATGTTTGGAAAAGTTCAAAACTATTTTCAACTTTAAAGAGCAAAATGAGGGAAGGGAATGTAGTTCATAGCTTCTTTGGAAGGAGGGCAGTTCAGCAGTTGGATTTTCTCTGGTTATATGGAATTTAGGCAGCCCTCTTTTACTGGGGCATTGAGCAGGGAAGGGATCTGCTATCAATACTGATGCAGCTTTTGGTAAGAAGCCATTTCAGTACCAATTGAAAATGTCTGTGAAGATTGACACATGAATCAAATATTAAAATGGCAAGCAAGCTGGGATGGTTTGCTGTTCTTGTGTTGTTAAGCAAAGCATTCTAATCATGGTATTTTGTTGCAGTGAAAGGAGACCTTTTGTTCTAGTTTGTCACTTCTGTTTTGAATGAGATTTCAGTACTACTGGGTATAACTCAGAGTTCCTTTTTTTGAGTGCTGATTTTTTTAAAGCGTTTTTGTTTTGTTTTTAAGTCAAAATTTTACAGCTATATTAGCAGGTCTGTGTGCTAATTGTAATTTCAGTAAAGGTAGTGGAACTTTGTGGCAGAAATTTTAGTTGTGAAATCCTCACGGTACCAATTTTTTAGGTACTGACAGCAAAGGAAAAGAAAACCCAGTTGGATGACAGGACAAAAATTACTGAGCTTTTTGCAGTGGCACTTCCTCAGTTGCTAGCAAAGGTAAGTTTAATTCAATTTCTTGCTGATGAGGTGTCATTGAAATGTTGGATATAGATGCTCTAATCAGCTGTATGGCTTCCTTTTTTCTTAAGAGTGTTTATTAACGTTTGATCTCTAATGAATAGTGTTGTCCAAGAAGTTTTCATTTAAAACCTTTTTTCCTTGTCAATTTTACAGTATTCTGTAGATGCAGAAAAAGTCACCAACTTGCTGCAGTTGCCACAGTACTTTGACTTGGAAATTTATACAACAGGGCGATTAGAAAAGGTAAGATAAAATTTAATAACACTAAATGCCAAAGGAGAAAATGCAGAAATGAGATTTAATCACTGGAATTTGTCACCATTGCATGTGCAGTTTTTAGTGTGAGACTTTACTGTAATCCCTATTGAGAATGAGACTTGGACTTCACTTGGACTGGCTGCTGTTTTTGAAGAGACTCAAAGTTTTTAAGTTTTTTAAGGCCTTTCTGGGGAGTTCCAGGAATCTCACCAGTTAGAGGAACATAGTGTTTGTGAGAGAATTCATTGTTGGGTTGTGGTTATGTTTGCAGATGTCCAAGAGAAAGCTTGTAGAAGTAACTTCATAAGTTTTCTTTTTCTGATGACTGAAACTAATAAACCACCATCTTCATAGCACAAACTAGTTCACAAATAATGTAGTTACTGCTCTCATTTTATCCTCTCTGGTGACAAAGCTGGTGTAAGCTGTTCTTTATTTTTTCCTTCTCAGATGCCCTGTTTTCTGTATTGTGAAGCAAGTAGCTGGAAATCATTAGGGTCAAAGAGTAATTAAATGTTTAGTTTGACAGCATAGCCTAGCAGTCATAGAGCAGGAGTAAGTAACTTGAGGTTGAGGAAAGACATAGAAGAACAACTGAAATTCTATTTCAGTGCTGATACTTGGGTGTTATGAAACTAAATCTTCCTTTATACAACTTTTTGAGACCATGTGTGTTTTTGTGAGAGGCAGATAAATGCTTACATGTTGTTCAGTTGTCACTGAGTGTTAAATAAAAAACCATACCTACAGCTGAAAATTTTTAATGCCTTTTAAAAATGCATTGGACATTTAGCCTTTGACAAGCTTCTACTTTCTGGTATATAATTTTTTTAAAAAATTCACTTGGATGTTTCACTGTCCTTCCAGAGGTGCTTTATGTTCAGTATCATAGTTAGAAAAGTAATAAATGGAATTTATCTTCTAAAAATAGCTTAAGGTTTATTAAAAACACAGAAATACAATGTGTGGATGTGTATAGATTATAAGCTTTTCCATGCCTCCTCTTTCTTGTAGCATTTGGATGCCTTACTGCGTCAAATCCGGGATATTGTGGAGAAGCACACGGATATAGATGTTTTGGAAGCCTGTTCAAAAACATACCATGCTCTCTGTAATGAAGAATTCACAATCTTTAACAGGGTTGACATTGCAAGAAGTCAGTTAATAGATGAATTGGCAGACAAGTTTAATCGACTTCTTGAAGACTTCCTGCAAGAGGTATTTTAATGTGCAAGATGAAATTTTCCTGCCCCTGTAAATAATTTCACTCTTTTTTGCTGCCTTATGCCAGTCGTAGAACAGCTGGGTTGGGAGGGACCTCCAGGACTATCTAGTTCAGCCTCTTCTGGCAAAAGGACAGGCTTAGACAAGATGGCTCAGCACTCTGTCCAGACAAATCTTAAAAGTGTCCTATGCTGGGGAATCCACAGCTTCCCTGGGGGGATTATTCCAGTGGCTGATTGTTCCCTGTAGGGAAGATTTTCCTCTCGTGTCCAACTGGAATGTCCCCAGGAGTAACTTGTACCCATTTCCCCATGTCTTATCCATTTGACTCCTTGTAAAAAGGGGGAATCTCCATCTTCTTTGTAGCAAACCTGCAAGTGAAACATGGTGATAAGGTCTCCTCTAATCCTACTTTTCTCAAGGCTGAAAAAACCCAGGTCTCTGTGTTCCTTCATATGGTTTCCCAGTCCTTGGATCATCTTTGTGGCCCTTCTCTGGGCCCTCTCCATCCTGTTCACATCTTTTTTGTATAGTGGGGACCAGAACTCAACACAGTATTCCAGGAGTGATCTGACAAGCACTGAGTAGAGTGTGATTCCTTTTTATCTCTGCTGGTGATGCCCTTGTTGATGCAACCCAGCATCCTCTTGTCTTTGCTGCTGCAGCACACTGTTCACTCCTACTGAACCTGTTGTACACTAGGACTCCCAGATCCCTTTCCACAGAGCCCTTTCCCAGCCAAGTGGATCCCAACCTGTGCTGCTCTCCTGGATTATGATTTTCCTGGCACAATACTTTACACTTGTCCTTGTTAAACTTGCTAAGGTCTTGTTAGCCCACTCTTCCAGCCTGTCCAGGTCTTCCTTGAGGCTGGCTCTCCCTTCTGCAGTCCTCACTTCCCCACTCAGTTTGGTATCATCTGCAGGCATGGGAAGTGTCTGTGACAGCTTCACACTTCTCAGTGCAGACTTATTTTATCCATCTTGGATTCTGCTGATCTTACTGGCCTGAACTAGACCTCCATTCTGGAAACCTACATGGAGTATGTAAGAAATGTGCCCAGTAATCCATTTATTTCCCCCTTTGTGAGGAAAAAATAAAACTGAGGGCTAAAGCAAGAAAATGAAAGGCCAGACAGTTGGCTCGAAGGAAAGGACTCTGGTAGAAGTGTTGAAATCTGTAGTGCTTTGGGAACATTGTGCAACTACAGCACAGTAAAACTCAGCAGACTTGCAGTATCACTGATGCACTGAGGAGGAGTTTCTGTGACCTTGGATTGTTTATCCTATGTACTTAGATTTTTTGGACCTTTGCCTTTTTGCTTCTTTGTCCGATTGCAAGTTTTTTGGAACTTGTGGGAAAACTAGAACCAAAGGACTTCCCCTAACTTTTTTAGGTAAAAGATTTTTTCTGTGATTAAAGTAAGATTGAGATAGTGACCTGTGGCCCATCTAGTCCAGTATCTATTGTCTGACAGTGGCCTCTGCTGGATTCTTTAGAGAAAATTGAAGCACCTTCATCATACATGGTATTCTGCTATCTTAGACTTTTTTCTTTTTTTCCCTTCTCCCTCCTCCCTGCCCTCATCACTCATTTTTCCTTGTGCTTCTAGTTGTTTCCAAATGTGACCTGGTACCTTCTCTCTTAAACTCATCTAAAAACAAATATGTCATTGAGAAATAATTCAGGTGCAATTCTTTCTCTTGTGCAATCTCTTGCTTTCTCTCTGTCTGTTGGTTGGGTTGAGGGGGGAGAGAGGAGGGAGGCATGTTTTGGGGTTTGGTGGTTTGATTTTTGGTTTTACCTTCTAAAGTTCTTTAGTTTACTTAGCATACATTTCTTGGGATAATTCAGTCTATGGTTATTAAACAGGGGGAGGAACCTGATGAAGATGATGCATATCAGGTCTTGTCAACACTGAAGAGAATCACTGCTTTCCACAAGTAAGCAGGCTTCTGCAAATACCTGTTGGGGTTTGTGGTATGGGGGAGTTGTTTTTGCTTGTTTTAATTTGATTCCTCAACTTCTTAATGCAAGTTGGAGGTGTTTTAATTGGTGTGAAGGGTTGTGCAGAATATGGTGCATTTTGAGCCCATGTAGAAATAAATACAAAATTGAACACTTCTGGGTTTTTTTGCACCTTGGTATTTTTCTTTGTGGTTTTGTTAGGGTTGTGTTGGGGGGAGGGCATTTAATTTTTGGTTTAGTTTATTTTGTTTTGTTTGGGGTTTTGTTTGTCTATTTTGTTTTTCTTTTTGGTAGTTGTTCATACAAAATTGCAGAAATGGTGTTAGTTAAATTATATCTTTGCTTCATTTCTAATGCTTCCAGTGCTCATGACCTATCAAGATGGGACTTGTTTGGCTGCAACTACAAGTTACTGAAAACTGGTATTGAAAATGGAGACATGCCAGCCTGTGTTTTAGACAACAAAAAATAGCTTTTGTTGCTTATGTGCTTTTATCATCTAATGTGTTTTTTCCTTTTGATTTCAGATTGTTATTCATGCACTGCAGTGTACTCATTATGTAATCCTTTGGCAGCTAGCAAAAGTTACTGAAAGCAGTTCCACAAAGGTATGTCTTGTTCCAGTTGTATTAGTAAGTAAATATTTGTACATGCCTCCAGTGTCATCAAGTGGGAACTGTGATGGAATTAAGACCAGTATTTTTTTTTTCTATACCACGACCTGCCAAAATCTGCATTTCTGACCAGTTCTTCTGAATTCATACTTTTAGTAGTGGAATGCTTGACTTAAATGTAGTATTTCCCTAAATTTTGATGGTTTTATTATTTGTATGTCAATATTGTTTAATTTGAGAGAATTGTAGTAAATAAATGCAGTACCTATTTCTCTGGCAAAGTAACAATGCTAAGGAGGCATAGAATACCAGCTGTAAATACAGTATAGTCAGTCTCACTGCTCTCAAGTAGCAGGATTTGTTTGCAAACTGAATTATCAGTGACAAGTCAGTAAGATATAAAAAGTCAAACACTATTCTAGTACTCTTACTGCTCAGTATGTTGCAACATACTTTGCCCTTCATCAGTCTTCTGAATGGGTTGTTAAATAAAGACATGAGAAGATTAAGTTAAATTTCAAACTTTCTCAGGGACAAATAACAGCTTGTTCAGGTTCTATGTATATTAATCTTGAAGGGCAATGCTCTTGAAAATATCATCTTTCTAAATTCACTTCCTGAAACTTCTTGATTAAGGTTTCTTACATTCACTGGACAGCATTGCTTAAAGAGGGTAATAATCCCAACTTCCATTTCTTTTTGTGGTTCACATGAGAAAATTGCTACTTGCTACTTTAATTTATAAGAGTGATCATGAATAATGCAGTGGACTTGAATGTTTACAGCTACATAGGAGGTCTGTGGTGGATAGCTCTGTGAAAATGTGTACATTACATGTGACTGTAAAACTTAAAAAGCAAAACTCTTACATGAAATCCTGCTCTTTAAAGGAGGATCTTCTGCGTCTGAAGAAACAGATGAGAGTGTTCTGTCAAATCTGTCAACACTACTTGACCAATGTAAACACTGCTGTTAAGGAACAGGTTTGTGACTATTGCTTATCCTTGTTGTCTTGCATGCGTGAAGGTTTGGGGTTTGGTTTCTACATTATCTTCTGTTTCACAAAGAATTGAGACATCATCTTGAGAAATACTTGTGTTGAGTTTTGAGGGTAACCAGCCAGGAACCTGCAGGACGTACCTGGAAAAGGTTAAAAGGAAAAGGTTAAACTGTAGAGTCTGAGGCTCTTCCAGTCCGTGGTGAGGTGGTTCTCTAGCCAGGACACTGAGAGGAGTTTCAAGTTCTTGTGATGAGCACAGGTGACTTTGTGATGAGCCTTTTACTTCTAAAGGTAATAACCTTGAAGTTGACAGTTTGGTCTGCTGAGTAGTTGCACAATGGCAGCTTTTGAAACTTGTTCTTTAACAAGAATATTTCTGGAGCTGAACAGGCATGTGCTATACTGAAAATATTCCTGGAAATGAAGAGGCATGCTCTGTGTTGGAGAGCTACCTAGTGTCAAAAAATCACAAGGTGTGAGCAACAAAAATTACTGAAGCTCCAAGCAGGTCTTTTAAAAAGGCTGTAGAACTGTCAGACTCAGGTGAGTGCTCTAGATACTAAAACTGGCTTAGTCACATAAGGTAACTGAACCATGAACCATGGTTCTACTTTCCTTCTCTCATGTCATAAAAGGTCACAAGGGACTTCAGAGCATCACCTGTATTTTTGTGACCAGGAAATAAGTAACACTTGCTTTGAGGAGTTAGAGAGTAAAGCTGTTCATTGAAATGGAAGTACTTAAGAGATTAAAGTCAGAATGAGGTGCAGCACTAAGCAGTGTGTGTTGCCTTAGTCTGTTAGTTTGAAGTATGTCAGTCTTCAAGTCTGACATTCTGAAGTCATCTGAACTTTCCAGGGAGATGGAGCACAGCCATTTAAATCTGATGTCAGATGTACAAGTTAGGCAGCAAAATGAAGAGGTGGCTGCTTTTTTGGAAGCAAGACTTCAGTATTTAAACAGATCGAATGACCTCAGCTGTTCAATGTGATTGAAGCAATTCTAAAAAAAAAAAAAAAGGAAAGAAAAAAGGAAATTGTGCTGTGGTTGGTGTCCACAAAGTTCTCCAGTGACCTAATGCAGTATCTGTCAGGCAGAATTGCAGAATTTGGGAGTTTCAGGCTCCTTGTGTTTTAATCTTGCAGTGCTTTAATACTTAGTTGGCTTCATCTGTGCAGTTTGTTATTTGGAGATCCAGTCTTCATTCAGCAGTCTCCTGTAAGACACTGTGCATGTTGACTTCCATTTATCCTTTGTAGTTGATTAGGGCTAAAATGGCTTGTGGACACCATTGGGCTCCAAAGTATTTTGTTAAGTAGAAATGCATTATTCTAAACAGAATCCAGTTTCCAAGCAATTATTTACAAAGGTCTGTTTTTCATAGGCTTTCACAATTCTGTGTGATGTGTTGATGATCTTCAGTCATCAGATTATGACAGGAGGACGTGACATGTTGGAGCCACTTGTTTACACTCCTGATTCTTCATTGCAATCTGAACTACTCAGTTTTATTTTAGATCATGTCTTCATTGATCAGGATGATGATAATAATAGTGCAGGTTTGTATAAAGTTTGTTTCCTTCACGTTTTTTGCCTTCTGACTAATACATTTGTTTGCCTAGGCTTTTTTGTCTTGTTTTTTTCTTATCTTCTGGCATTAAGATGTGTGTGTACACAGAGTTTGTGTTATAAATCATCAGCACCTCATAAAAGCAGTTTATGTTTTGCAGACATGTAGGATAACTGTGATAAAGGTTTGGGTTTATAGGCACAATTCTGTATCTTGTCATGATACAGAGACTTGTCAGTGTGCAGTGAAGTGCACTGCTCTCAGAGTTGAGTTTTGATGTGGGTTGAGGGTCAGGATTCAGAAAATCAATTTTTATGTAAATGCTGATGTATGAAGTATTTAAACCAGAGAGTTTTCATGTTTTGAACTCCTTGTAGATGGACAGCAGGATGATGAAGCTAGCAAAATTGAAGCATTGCACAAAAGAAGAAATCTACTTGCAGCTTTCTGTAAACTCATTGTATATACTGTGGTGGAAATGAATACAGCTGCAGACATTTTCAAGCAATATATGAAGGTAAATCTGAAGCCTAGTAGTGATACTTCATAAAACTAGTAGAATGTAGTAGCTGTGGATTTTAGATTATTTCTATTTTACCTTACAAGGTAACTGATGAAAAATGTGAAGAATTCAAAACTCCAGAGTAGGAAGTTTGTAAGCTTTTAAAAGTCCTTTTTCTGCAAGAAAGGAAAAAATTACTGAGATTATTTTCACAGTTCCAGTGTGTGGGTAGAAAGGGAGGGGTGATGAAAACCTGGTAATTATTTTTACTTTTTAAAAAAATATATTTATTTTCTTATCCTGGTTGATGCTACATTTTTAATTTAGTTACTAGTCTAGCAGGCCTTTTGAGAACCTCCTCACAAAGATCAACTCCATCATGTGTAGCCTTATCAAATATTTTCAGCTTAAACTTTGTAGAAAGGAAGGGAGTTTTGTCAGTTCCACTCACCAGCTGGTTGCAGGTGTCCCCCCTTACCCTTAGTGATATTTATAGCTGTTTCTATCCTATTTAAATATAAAAAAGCCTTCGTGGCTCGTGGGACTCACAGCTGCACAATAATATGAATTCTCATTTTCTGAACATGATAAAGCTTTGCTCCTTAGTGGTTACCTTAAAAAATTAAAATTTAGGCAGGCTGCATTTGTGTGCCCTACATATATATTTTAAATCTCTAAATAAGTAATTGGGTCTTTATTGAACCTGAAATACCTTTAGAGCTGAAGAGGAAGCTGTCTTCATTTGAAAAGTTTTGGCTCTGACACTATCAATATATGCTTCCTTTCAGCACAGAAAGGAGAAAACTCTCCACCAGGGTTATAGGAGTTACTAAAAAGATGAGATTCTGATCTTGAACCCCTGAAGGGGTGAACACTTGTTATTAACAAATGTGTTATGGCCTTCAAGATAATTAGGTCATTCTTTCTCTAAGTGCTAATGACAAGAATGAAAAGCAGTGAATAAACTCTTTCTGATTTGAGGGTTTTTGAATAATTATGGAGGTGGTTTTGGATATTATTGTGGTGGTGAACATGTTATTTTTCTCCTTTTGAAAGTATAGATTTTTCTTTTTTTTCCAATAGCAAATCCTAGATGTAGTTTTCTGAAAAATCTGGTAGTAATGTTTTCAAGTAAAATTAAAAGCTAACTTTTTTTTTCTACTTTTTTCCTAGTATTACAATGATTATGGTGATATTATTAAAGAAACAATGAGTAAAACAAGACAGATAGACAAAATCCAGTGTGCTAAAACGCTCATTCTTAGCTTGCAACAGGTAAGAAGGATTTATAATAATTTTATGAATGAAACTGAGTGCTCTAGATCACATTCTGTTTATTAGCTAGTGTGAAGAAATTGTTGTGGAAGGTAGGGATAAATAGGTCTAAATTGAAACACGTTTTCTGCAGCCATTTGAAAATAATCTTGGAAATTTCCAAGTATTGTGCTATGAAAAGTGCATGGTAGAGGCTGATAAATATGAAATAAACTGATACCTTCATAACTCTAAACCAATAATTTAAAGTCACATATTCAGTAACATGTTGTGAAACTGCTTGTTTATCTGTTGAGGAATAAGTAAACAAGGTAAAACACTGCCTGTGTGGTGGGGTTTTGTGGTGGTGTTTGTGGGGTTTTTTGCTTTGTTTTCTTGTTTTGCTCTTTCTTCAGAAATAAACCAGCAATGAAACAGAACAGAAGTAATGGGAAATTTTAGTAGTTTAGGATTTCTTAATGTTTATTGAAGGCTTCACTCATCTTTGAAATTAAAACATGGTTCAGGTAATAAGCTTGTTTGTGTGGAGACCTGATGAATTTGGTTGAGGTCACAGTTGGATTCATCTGCTCACCTGAACCATCTTCATGAATCTTATTTATAGGATCAGAGTGATAAAGCAGTATCACTGCAAACCATTGTAATCCAACAAAGATCTCTGCTGCTGTTCAAAAATGTACCCCAGTTTGTCCTCTCTCCCCACACCTTTTTTTTTTGACCTGAGGTCATAAAGCCACACAGTAGATACAGATGTAGATATTGATCCTGGTTGACTCCTAACCAGAAAAAGTCCTTAATGAAGCCCCTGAGCTGGTTTATCTGTTTGGATAATGCCAATACGAGGGAGGATGAGGCCTTTCCCTTTGATAGCAGCATGACTTTAAGGATCTGGTGGAAATGCAACATAAAACATACAGGCCTTGCTTGCTTTTCACCAGAGTTCACAAGTTCTTGTGATACTGGGTAAATGCTATCCTTATTAATATTTTCTTTTTCTGAGTAACCAGCCCCTTATATCTTGAAGGGCTGAGAGAGGAAGTGAATATAGTAGGTACAGTTAGATAGGGAGACAGTCACACAAGCCTGGTGTGACAAGAAGAATGGTAACATGAGGGGACCCAAATATTATAAAACAAACAAAAAACCCAAATGTGCAGTTAAACACATAACTAGTGCTTTTTCCTAGAAAACTTCTTAAAAAAGAAACTAACCAGAGAGGAAATAAGTGATAGTTGATAAAGAAAAATACCTAAGTTGCAGTGATCTATAGAAACATAAAAAAAATTGGCAACTATGGGCCAAAATGGAAAGTTAATGTTCATAGTTCATTGCTTAGTTACTGTTCATGGTTTTAGTTTATTCTGTTAAATGAGAGAGTGAGGGGTGGGTGTGTTGGACAGAACTAGAAAATAATAGCAAAATTGGCAGTTAAAGAGAATTGCAACCAAATAGCATAAGAAAATTTATAAAAGAGGAAAAGAGTGTAAAGTTCAGAGTACTCAGCTTTGCCAGGTATTGATACGGAGTTAAAAGTCTCGATCCTCAGCTGCAAAATTTCTGGTGTCTTTGGTATAAAACACTTCTTCCCTGACACTTAGCTGTGTGTTGATTGGTCCAAGGTTTGGCATTAATACTTTAATAAATGAAAATCTCTCTTTTCATTTCATGCAGCTTTTCAATGAAATGATTCAAGAAAATGGTTATAATTTTGACAGATCATCACCGACATTCAGCGGCATAAAGGAACTTGCTCGACGTTTTGCTTTAACATTTGGATTGGATCAGCTGAAAACAAGAGAAGCTATTGCTATGTTACACAAGTAATTGTGTGCTTTGTATTGCTTCCCTATTTGTAAACACTTCCTGACTAACCTTAACATGCCTTTTTAATGTTTCAAAAACAGTTTTTACTATGAAATTCATCAACATGAGCCCATTTGTAAATGAGGAGATGACTGCAGTTTAGTCCCTGAATTAAGCCAAAATAATAAATAATGTTGATGTTCTTCAGGATCATTTTGAAAGCCTGAAAATGGTAGCAGTGTTGATGGCATAATGAAAAAAAGTATTTTTAATATCTTATTTGTAAGAACTGATCCCCTTAATTCAGTGGTGGTCATGTTGGCCTCAAGCAGAAAACTTGAAATGCAGGATAGAAACATAATGACCAGATTCCAATTATGAATAGTGGGGGGTTTTTTGGTGTGTTTTTTGTTTGTTTGTTTGTTTTGGTGTTTTTTTTTGTTAGTTTGTTTCCCAGCATATGGAAACATGAAATGATTACTTTATTGATGTAGAAAAAAGGTGTTCAATTTTGGTAGATCCCAGTGCTTAGAAGTTTTCTTTGATTTGTCTTCATGTAAATTCATTTTAAACTTTTTTTTTTAGGGATGGCATAGAATTTGCTTTTAAGGAGCCTAATCCACAAGGTGAGAGCCACCCACCACTGAATTTGGCATTTCTTGATATTCTGAGTGAATTCTCCTCCAAACTTCTCAGACAAGACAAAAGAACAGTGTAAGTATTTTCTTAATATTACTAATATTTATAACGATAGCCATAAAATGCATGGCATCTGAATAAATATGTATTTATGTGTATTGCATTCACCTGAAGTGGAATCTCTGGAGTAACAAGATAATTGTACACTAATGCAGTCAGGTCTAATCATGAAGAATCAACTATTCCTCTTATTTTATGGTGGATGAACATAAATGATGTTCTGGATTTGCTGTTGTCAGGCCTTTGTGTTAACTGGAGAAGGAGCATTGAGTGTTTCAGTAGTTACTTGACATGTGAAAATCATGCTATATTTTGCATCTTTGTAATTATTTTTTCCATTTAAAGGTATGTTTACTTGGAGAAGTTTATGACCTTTCAGATGTCTCTACGAAGAGAAGATGTGTGGCTTCCTCTCATGTCCTACAGAAACTCTTTATTAGCTGGTGGGGATGATGATACTATGTCAGTGATTAGTGGAATTAGTAGTCGAGGATCTACAGTAAGAAATAAGAAGACAAAACCAGCAACAGGGAAACGGAAAGTACCTGAAGGTAGAACTTTTCTCATCTTCTCCTAGAGTAGATACTCACATGATACACATTGCTCTCTCTTGGTTAGCTTATAGCTGTGCATATTGACATCTTAATGGGAAAACTAAAGTCAGAGTAATGTAACACTATGCTTTGACTTTACCCAGTGTAGTGCCTTTCAATATGAAAGTATTTTAAATATTCTAGCCAGTGGTTAAAAATCCAGGCCTTGTGGGGCACCTCTAAGACTTTGTGGCAAAAAGTAAAGAAATGGTTTCACTGTAACCGGAAAGTAGCTGCGTTTAAGTGACGTTTAAACGTTCAATTTTAGACGAGTTTGAAAAAATTTACTGATGTCCTTGCAGCTGAAGAAAGCAGCAGTAGTGACAGCATGTGGCTGAACAGGGAGCAGACAATGCACACACCAGTCATGATGCAGACCCCTCAGCTTACTTCCACAATAATGAGGGAGCCCAAGAGATTGCGACCTGAAGAAAATTACATGGGTGTCTATCCTATGCAGCCCGAGCACCACCAAGCTCCGCTCGATTACAAGTACGTAGATGAGTAGGTCTGCTTTGTGTTTGTGTTCACACACAAAACCAGTTCATGTTTAAAATAGAATAATGGTCTTTTTAAGCACGCAAGTAACGTGGATGTTGGCTCAAAGGCAACAGGAAGAAGCCGCGCGGCAACAACAGGAGAGGGCAGCGATGAACTACGTCAAGCTGAGAACCAACTTGCAACATGCTATGTGAGTGAGAGGGAAATGTCCTGTCGGTGGTTTGGGGAGGGGAATTCATTTTAGGCATTGTTACTCTGGTATCTTTTAAGAGGGATATGTATTCTAGTTCCTGAGTAGCGTTGCCATGTCTTAAAATTTGAAGTTGGCTTAGAGCGGTAGAGAAGTGCGTGGTGATGCATTTAGCAGGATAGATCTGTTTGATATCCTGCTTATTTTTCAACTTAATTCTCAGAAGCATTAAATGGAAGTGAACTTTGTACTGAAGGGAACTGCTGTTTGTGGCAGGTATCAGTGCAGCGTGTGAAATAATCTTCATGTATTCCCAACTGCAGAATCAATTTTTTAGAAATAGAACGTTAATAAAGCAGGTGTTTATTGTGGAAAGCAGAAAGATTCTGCTCAGGTTAAGTCATCTGCTTCTTTCTTCTTTGACCCCTGAGTTGTGAGTTTGTAAGTTCAGCTGCTTTTTGTTATTAAAAAAAGTATTCCTTTTAAAGAAAGTGCTGTATTCTGCATTTCTGTGATCAGTATGGATTTGTCCAGCCTAAGCTGACACCGAAGTTGAGAAGAATCTTGTAGCAGCAGTTTTATAGAACTTCTGAACCCAAACGCACAAAAAACTTGTAAAGCCCTCCATGTTGTGAACATGTACCCATTTCACAGTGCCATTTACTTCACTGTGATTCATCATGTGTGCATTTTGACATGTATGCTAATTGAATTGTGTTCAGAGCAAGTTTAGCTGAGGAAGGGAGGACTGCTTTCAGAAGTTCTCTGCTTTAATGAAGGCTGTGTAATGCTACAGAAGAAAAGAAAAATTGTCAACTAAAAACATGGACATGTATATTGAGGAGTGTTACATCTTCCCCCTAGTTAGTTTAATTCAGTGGCTTTTATTTCTTTTTTAAGTAGTGATGCCAGTTAGTATAATTAGAATGACTCCTAACTTCATGAGAAAAGGCTGATGTTGCACATGGAAGTTGCAGGGAAAGAGGATGAAGCACTGTGTGGGAATGTCTGAAAACGGATCCATATTATTACAAAGATTTTCATGCTTTGTCATAAGGCAGGAATGATTTTTCTTTAGGTGTCAAAACTTACATTCCTTCTCCCCTAACATAAATATTTGCATGGAAATCTCTGAATTAGGTGTGGGTTTAATCTGCCTGTTGACTCTCACAGGCTCTCAGAGTGCCCATTCAGAGATACATCACCAAGTTCCATGGGAGTGGGTCTTTGTTAGTTTTTCCTCACTCTTAGTAGCTCCAAGCTGATTAAAAACTCCAGCTTTCTTTAGTAGCAGTTATGCATTTATTCAATGACTTAATTTCTTTTCTGTCTATTGGAGTTATCATTAGCTTGCAGTTCCTTATTGAGCATGAGCTTATATTCAGATGAAACCTAACTTGATTTAGTGCTAACCAGTGTGCTTTTTGTTTTCATTTCAGTCGACGTGGCACAAGTCTAATGGAAGATGATGAAGAGCCAATTGTTGAGGATGTGATGATGTCATCAGAAGGGAGGATTGAAGATCTCAATGAAGGCATGGATTTTGACACCATGGACATAGACCTAGTAAGAAATTTACTTGTTGCTTGCTAGATTTCGTGTTTGTGTTTTTGCCCTTAAAATAGGATATTTCAATCAAATTTGAGCTTCGATGAAACAGAAAAACCATTCTTAACCTCTTTATTTGCTTGCTTTCTAAAGCCACCATCAAAGAACAGGAGGGAAAGAACAGAACTAAAACCAGATTTCTTTGACCCCGCTTCAATCATGGACGAATCGGTAGGTTAACTCACATAAGAGGGAAATAATGTGAAATCAATCATAATATTACAATAATATTTTACTTCAACTTAAAAATTTAAAGAATGCAATCTGTAGGTTATCTTCATTAGCTTATTTTGGCAGACAGGTACAGCCAGTGGGAATATTTTATGCAGTAATGTCAGCTTCATAAATTCTAAAGCAGTCGATGTTTGCAAGTTTATAGGATTTTTGTTCTTAATACTTTATATGCAGTTACTGAAAATCAAAGGCCTTTTGAATCTTGAGAAGAAAACACAGCTGGTATAGAATAGACCCTTGCAGTCATTGGTAGGAAAGACCTTTTTAAAAAAAATTAAAAACTGTGCATACACAATATTAAAAGGAAGTGTCCTGTCATGATAACCTTAGTTTAATGACTGATGTCATTGCTAATTGTCAGCATTGGATAGTTTGCCTTTTTTAAAATTATATTTTTGGTGGGTTTTTTGTTTTGTTTAACTAAAAGTTACATTTACTTTTGTGCATTAGTAAGATAATGGAGAAAATAGGTAATAGAGATAACACAGATATCTATTTATAGAGATGAGAGGTATTTTTTCTTTCCATATAAAGTTTTAGGTCCAAAACATCCGAAGTCTGTAGTTTCTGCTTGCAGTTTGCCCTTTTTTCCGACCTGATAAATCTGCAGTCTCTATTCTCTTTTAAAAATCTGCATGAGGGATTCCTTCTGTCTTGAACCACTTGTAATGTATGCAGCCATATTTGACCTTGTGTAGCTGGTACAAAATTACACTGGAAATAATAAACTGCAGCAAGCCAGCAGAGGACAGTGCAACAAGGCTTCCTGGGAATCTTGGACAGCTTGGTGGAGTTTGGAAGACGGTTATGTATTTTTTACAGTGTTGTTGCAGCGGGAACCTGTTCTTGTCATGGGAGAAAGAAGTCTTAAATACTGTTTTAAATGCAAATCCATATCTTTTGTACTAGTAGGCCTTTGCTTTAGTAGTAATTAATCAGATCAGGTTGTGCATCTAGCTGTTGTGTGTTCTGTTCCTGAAGTCATGCCAAGAAAGTACATGATCTGTTTTCTGATGTTCTGTTTGGAATTAGTTCTTCCCTTCCCCTTGATTTTTTTAAAGTGATTGCTCTGTGAAATACCCATCATTTTAATTCTGACAATGCTGGAAATTTGGTCTTCTACAGGTGCATTTGACTGATTCCAGAAACCTTTCAGCCTTTCAGTTTCTAAAACTCATTAAGAATAATTTCTATAGCATTACTGTTAGTTAGCTGGTTACCTTGCCCATTACTTTATTTCCCATTCGTCTCCCACGAGAGCCCAGGGTTTGGTAGGCTGCAGTGTGGGGTTGTCACCACCTGATGGCAGCCGGTGACAGCCACATTTCTCTGCAAGCTTTTTGGTGCCTTCCTCAGTGTGCCAGCTCAGCCGGCTGGGTCAGGCTGTTCCTCTGCAAGGAGGGAGCAGAGGAGCACTGCAAAATGAGTTGGTACCATCCAGGGGGCACGTAGCAAACCAGGCAGAACATGACACAGCAAGGGTGCTGATCCTGAAAGCAGAAAACAGCAAACAGCTGCTCGTAGGCATAAACCCCACCTAAATGAATCTTAGCTGCCTCAATAGGGGAATCTCTGCTAACAGTTTTAGGAGACAGCATGAAAATCCGTATTTCACCAGAGATGAATTTATCAATCAGTATTTTTAATGTAAAAATATAAATAAAAGTATTCATAAATGCAAAAAACTTTCTCTGAATAAAGTCAATTTGCTTTATTCATATAATTTATTTCAGAGATACATTATTCTTGGAGTTGTTGCAATTGTTTTTAATAGAAATAAACATAATAAATTTGTTTAATTTATTCAGGTGCATATGGTTTATGATCAAAATTTAAGTCTTCTCATTTTTTGTGTCCAGTTATTGCTGGCACCTGAGGCAGTTGTGTCTTAGTGTGCTATATTGTATGATGCATCTTAAGTGAATTTAATACCAAGAACAGTAAAAACTGATTTGTAAACAGATAAATGTGAACAGCAGTGTTAAGGTTGAGGAAAATTAAGTCTCTTGTGGCTCTCTGGTTTTAAGTCTTGTAAAAGCTAGGACAGTCACAAGAACTGGATCTTCTGGGGTTTGTTTTGGTATATCAGTGGTGATACCTACTTCCATTGGCATAGAAAACTGTATGGGAACTGAAAACTGATTCTTTGTTTCAGGAAAGCTTTTTCTTCACTGAATCCCAGACTCCTGAACATATTTTGATTTTTACCTGATAATTGATTGGTTGGTTGGGGTTTTTTCCTTTTTCTTTTTTCTTTTTTCTTTTTTTTTCTTCTGTCTTCCTGACAAAGCTGATACATTTAATAGGAAATACTAAGCTTGTGTCCTGTCCAGCTGCTGCTGCTGTTGGTATGAACACAGGCCACAGCAGCAGCAAGTGTACAGAGAGTTTTCTCCCAGGCTTAGTTGCTGGAAACTGCACATGTGATTTCAAGCTGAGGCCTAGAGAATGCCATTATCAAAGAACTCTTTTAAAAAAGTTAGGCAACTACCTAGAAATTATTCTGCAACTATTATCTAAAATAATTAAAGCACAGTCTTTATCACATTCCTGTTGGATCTAGTTAATTTCAAGTGTGGGAAAACTATTTTTGAATGAATGAGGTGCCCTTTTCATATGATGACATAAATCAGAAGTGTGGTGAATCTGGTTTGGAAGGAAAATAAAGTTATAATGCCTTAACATATCTTGAAGTGTCTTAATCTTAAATCATATACTAATTGCTTTGTTTTTGTTAAATGTGTAGTAGACAACAAATTGACACCATTTCTAACTTTTTTTTTAGGTTCTTGGGGTGTCAATGTTTTAATACCAGAACAGCAAATAAATCAGTGGTGAAGTCATTTTCTAAGTGGAAGAGGAAGTTTTTCAATACAAAATTGTGGTAGATACAGTGAAATTCTGAACAGATTTTTCTCTAAGGAGAATGACATGCTTTCAAGATCAAGTGCATTGAAGGGGCAGTTTTGTTTGCCTGAAAAAAAAAAGAAATGTAAAGGACAAGTAAACAATTTGAGGATAAGCTACACTTTTTGTTTGGGAAAAAAAATCTATTTTATTTATGTGCTATCAGTTTATTTCTGGATCATAAGAAGTATTCCCTCTGAGTTTTAATCTAACAGTCTGAGAGGTGTTTGGTACAGGTTTGAGGCCCTCTCTATACATTTTCTGGCTATACTAAATAATCATGAGCTCTGCTGGATTGCTGTTTACATCCACGACCTGAAATAATGGATTGGTTTTCTTACAGTGATAGAACCAGAAGAGTGTCAGTATTTTTAAATTAAATGCAAACTTCAGCAGCAGAAGGTTTGTATTACCTAATCATGGACAAAATTACATAAAGCAGATTTCTAACAGCTTTTTAGTCAACAACACAGGTTTATACCAAAAGCTTCATGCTAGCCTTCTCAGAAAGGTCCATAAATGATGAACTACCAGAAAGTAACAGATCTCAGTCATGCTTGCCCATTACCAACCCTGAAAGTTTGCTTGTCCTTTAAGAAAAATGTAATGTTGTGAAATTCCTTCCAGTAGTGCCACTGTATTTTGTCTCCAAATAAAAGAAGCTTATTGTAGTATGTTTGCAGAAAAATTCTAAACAAAAATTATACAGCTTATTAGAGTGTGGGAATAGGGGTCTAAATTTTAAATAAAATTATATATATATATAAATTGGTGCTGATTTTATAATTGCGCAGTTTGTTTAGTTTTTTCTTACTTTTAAATTCCAACTTAAAATTATGAGGTTTCAGAAATATATTGAAAGTTTAACAATGTTTAAAAATAGAAGAGCATGAGAATTCATGCTTTAAAAATGATTTTTAAATTTGTATTTTATATTGTTTTATCTATCTGTCTTTGCAAGCAGTCTTCAGGTTAAAGATACTTCTAACAGGTTACAGTACATTTCCTCTGTGTGTAAATTAGATTGGATAATAGAAATTCATAAACAACCCATAATATTCTTTGAAAGCTAAGCTTTAAAATTCATCTTGTGTCCATTCACAAATAAATTAAATTTGGTCTAAAACAGAAAGTGGATCCATGCCATTTTGACATCGACTCATTTGCAAGGCTTAGGCAGCTAGACATCATTTTAAAGGAAATATTAACTTATATTACATATGTATATTTTTTGTCAGTTGTCTCTCAGTTCTTGAGGTATATTATTTTAATCATTCCATGCCTTAATATGCTTGCAATACAAGAATCTCCCCAAATGGGTGAATACAAAAAGGCTTCCTGTTTTTAGACTCAGAAATTAAACATTCGGCTGTGGTAGCCAAAAACCATAGATTATCTAAAGGATCATGATAAAATATAATTATTTTACTAAGTCATGGGGTAACAACCAACTCAAAACTAGATCTGCCTAACTCATTTTACATAAATAAATACTCATGTCTAAAAGTACTGCCTATATTGTTTTTCACACCACTGCATTTAATAGAACTGCTGAGAGGACTGTATATATGATTTTAAACTTAAGTTGATTTTTCTTACTCTTGAAGGAGTGTTTCTTTGTGAAAGCAGTTCTTACAGCTTTGTTTTCAACCAGCTAAAAATGTTTTATATATTTACCTTAACCTGTTGTCCTCCACATTCTATTGTCCTAATTGTACTGTTTTCTGATTTGTATTTATGTCTTGAGACAGTAACTTTTTGAATAAAAATAAACCTGCAGTATGTTGTATGTTTGATCTTTTTAAATCGGGGTTAGGGGAGGACAGTGAAGAAAGGGGGTTGAGTAAAGCAAATGTTATGTTTATAGAAATCAATCTTTTTTCATGTCTTTTAAGTGTTTGTCTCAGAGTTGGGATAATGTATGGAAAACTGCACTGTTTTATATTTGTAATAAATTGTACAAGTTTTTAAAATGTGAATAAAGCACTAATTGGGTAATAATTTAAAGTAGAAAAGTTAATGCAATCATGATTGTTTAAATATGCTTTAATTTGAGATAAACTTGTTAAAAAAATAGTGTAAATACAGAGTGAGCTTTTCAAGAGGTTAGTATCTGCAAATAAAATTTTTAAAATTTGTATAGAACTTTTACATGCCAAGAAATCAGTGGTTAATTGTTTTTGTGTTACCTTTTTAAAGGCCTATCAGTAGCCTTTCTCTTGGGTTCTTTTTCCTTTCAATGTTTATCTGGCACTGTTCAGAATGTTTGGATTCAGGTGTTGGAGGTTATGTGTGAAGCCCAATTGAAGTACCACTAAAAATGAAGTGCCACTACTTCCTATTTGTTACATTTATTGTACTCCTGATCAACATTCTAAGCTTAACTGGCAAGAGAGCAAGGAAATAAGGGGAAAAACCCTAAAGATTTCTTCTCTGCAACTGAGCAGCTCTGGCTGTGTCTTGAAAGCTCCTTTCTGTTACAAGACTTTTTAAAGGAGACACTTTAAAAATCACAGATATAATAGTTCTAATCCTTGCTAATGTAACTTTAAATGTTTTGGACTTTTTTTTTTTTTTTAAATTATTACTACAAATGTTCATTCCTGTCTCTAAATCCTGCTGTAAATTCAATAGTATCTTGTGAAAAATGGTTTTAGTAGGTTTATAACACAAGAAAAATACCTTTGCTATACAATGTAGAGTCTGTTCTGGTTATGCCATTTTGGTACAGAAGCTTGTAAATGAAAGAAATTTGAGTTTTGAAGAGAGATGTGATAAAAATGTAGAAAACAATAAACAATTTAGAGAAAGCACACAGCCTGTCCTCTAGTTTACCACAGAGACCACAGGGAAGATGCTGAGATGGTGAAACTCAAAGGAATAGTCTTCACATAATCTGTAAAAAAAGTATTTCTTGCTATTAAACAACCAAAGACAATATGTAAGAAGTTAGTGATTGCTGTTGTTTGTTTGTTCTTTGGATGGTGTGGGGCTGGTTGCTGTAGCCTGTTAGAGCCAGTAAATCCCTGTCTTCTCTCATCTCAGAATAACTCAATAATTGCCTTTCAAGAATTTACTCCTCTCCCTTTTTCCTGGTGGTTAATGCATGCACTTGTCCTGGCATGGGGTGTCAGGATACCAATATTACAAACTTCTCAAGTCCTACACATAGTCTCTGAGGTTTTGGGGTGCTTTAATTTCTCACAGTAGAGTTTTGCTGCTTTTCTACCATTTTTCTTTTTATGAAATAGCCTGATGAATGTTGTGAGCTTGTTCATTCTTTGAAGCATTTGTCAAAGGTGTTGATTTGTGTTTGGGAGTTATTTGGATAAAACACAAATCAGTTACGTAAAAATATACTCATTCTTCCTTAACAGCTTGAATTTCATTTTCTTTAATCAATTTATGATGCTGAAATTGAGCATTCCCTCATTTTTCATAATCCTAAGCGATCTCTGGTATCAAGATTGTTTAATTTCTGATATTTATTGGCATCTAAAAGGGATCATAACTTTGGAGGCGGGTGATGACACACAACTTGGTAAACAAGGTAATGTAGGACACTACTATTCAATAGTAATAATTTTAAATAAAAAATAACTATTCAATGTCAAGTGTGCCTGTCATTTTCCTCAGCTTTCTCTCCTGTAGCTCTTCATGTTGCTGAGTTTCTTGAATATGTACTTCTTCAATGAGATCTTAAAATTCATAACTTTCATACTTTTTAACAGCTGAATTGTGAGTCATAAATTCTTTGTAAATGAGTGCCTTCTAATTTAGCTACTGTCAGGTTTTATAGATTCAAATCATAGTGGTAGTACAGTGGCAAGAAGCTGTCATCGTGCCCCAAAAAATGATCCAAAGCATGTGAAAGTGATGGGCTGACAGAACCCCCATGAAAACTTCCCTCTTCTAGAAGAAGCAAGCCATCATGTTAACTGGTTTTGTCAGAGAAAAGGCTGCAGTTGCCTTTTTTAAAAGTGAAATATGTGCTCAGCTGATAACAGCGGGAATTCTCCACTTTTAGAAAAGCCATTAAAAAAATTTATATGGTAAACTGTAAATCAAAATAATAAAAGCTGTAGGGGTCCTAGAACATCTCAAATTAGGAAGGGAATGGGAAGTTGGTAGTTACTTACAGCATTCAAGTAATATGACAAGATTTTGGAGGAGGAGTTGACTGATAGATGAAGACATTTTTGTGTGTCAAGATGCACCATTTTTTGGTCAGAGTTTTAGCAGGAATGGCTTCCCTGTGCTTTTTTTAGCCCTTCTCTGGGCTGCTCATTTGACCTTAGACTTTTTTCCTTGTTCCTTTGCCTGGGACAGGCTGTAGCATCCATCAGGTGCTCGGGAATGGCTGTGACCCCTCTGCTGTGCTTCGTGCAGGGTTTGGGTGGGCTCAGAGCTGTGGTGTGTGTGACAGGGCTGAAGCTCAACCTCCCCATCCCAGTATTTCTCAGTATTTCTCTGATAAAAGTGCTTCAGCCTCTGAGATCTAAGCTGGGAGCTCCATGTGAAGCCTCCTCACCACACCATGTGGCCATTCCAGGGATTCCTTGCAATTTGCCCTTGCTTTTTAAGTACCAGTTAAACCCCAGGTCTTGAGTGACGTACATGCAGATCTCTATTATTTCAAGACACAGTGTGCAGGTTTTCTTTAGGCTGCTTAACTCCACCAAAAGCAAAAAAAAAACCAACCCACCCCACATCCACTTGTTTCATACCATGCACAAAAGCACTTCAAGACGTGGCTTATCTTACACTCCCTTCTCTTTGTATTTTCACCTTAAAATACTGAGCTCTCTTACATGACTATTCCTAGGTATCAACTGGCAAAAACCTGTCTCTTCATCTCTTCTGTTGCTGGCTTATCTTCTGCATCTTGAAAAGCAGATTTTTTGGGGGCGTTTAACTGAAGTCTTCCCTGACATCCAGGAATTGAAGTGCTCCCTGAAACCCAGTGTGGATCAGGGAAGTGGCTTTGTCAGTGAAAACACTATCTTGTCATCCCCATCCTGTTTTGAGGTACTGGTGCTGTTATGGTTTAAGGGCAAATCATATAAATGGTTGTAACTGGAGAAACCTGCAGATTTGTACTAGCAGTAGTTTTACTTGTTTAGGGACTTTTTTTTTTTCTTTCTTATATCAACAGCTTGTCCTTGGTGCAAGTAGCTTGCTTGAAGTGCCGTGAAGTTAAAGGAAGGGATGTTCTATTTAAAGTTGATTTTTTAAAATTACAATTTCTTGTTTTGGATTTTTTGTTTTGTTTTAGCCTTGCAACACCTGATCTGCTTCAGAGTGACTTTCACCTCGCACAGTTCTCTGGCTCACCTGGGCTGGATTTGGTAGATCTGAGAGCAAGAAGTGCCCTGTGGAAGGGACAGACTGCCAAGGACACAATTTCAAGCTATTGGAATTACCTTCCTTTACTGGGATTTGTGTTGGCCAAAGAATCAGTTGTTCATGTTGTGGCACCCTACTGATTCTCACTGATTGGGGCAGATACATGGATAGAGACAAATTTTGAAGCATTGCTTCTTCACATGCTGTTAATAGTATTGGGTTTAGGTCACTTGATTTATTATGAAATTTGGGCTGAGTGATTCAAGGAACTCAGCCTTGTCTCTCAAGGCAGTTTAGTATTGCTAAGCAAGCTGATGTTTGTGGTACAGCTGATTACAAAGAACTCTGCTTTCAAAGGTAGATGATAGCAATTCAAGTAAAGCTCAAGTCAGTAATACTGTGCAGCTCAAACCACTGTGGTATTTTCTAAGTGGTGCCTTGTAGCTTTTGCAAAAGTCAAAGTATTAATTTATTCTAATGCTTGTACCATGCCATGGTACTATACCTGGCATTCAGGGCTGAGGTTTCCCTGACTTTGTATGAGAATCCAATCTGGATAGATAATTTGGGGTAACTTACTCATTGAATTCAGCCTCCCTGATTTGTTCAAACATGGGATGTTTTTTCAGTTAATTCTTTTGCTGGTGCTACCACCCATGGCTGAGATTCAGGCTTCTATTTTCTGCTGCCCTTGTGAACTACACGGAGCTTTCCTAGGTATCTTTTTTTCCCCTATTTTTAAATAAATCCCTTTTGGAAAACCAGGGCTTTTTGACAGTGTGTCACTAATAGCACCTGACACCTAACATACTACTGAGTCAAGATGACCTTCATCTTTGCAGACAACATAAGAATTTTGTTTTAAGACAGCCCCTGGTCTCCAACCAGATGGAGGTCAAGTTCTAAGAAAATCTGACCCTACTGTGGTGGGAGCTGATCTGTTGGGGGGGATACCCCATTTACCAGTCTGTGGCTGGAGCCCCTTGTCCCCTCCCAGGAGGTTGGGTGCCCTTTGCTGTGACCCCCTCGTAGTCTCTGCTGGGATTTCCCAGTTCCTTACACTTCCTCTCAAACTGGGGGCCCAGCAGAGGACCAGAAAACACCAATCTGCTGGCCCAGCAGGCTGCTGTGAAGAAGTGGAAGATTATTTTTAATCTACTTAAGCCAGGATCAAGCAGTTTTCATATTTAGCTGTCTCAGCAGGCATTTCTAGAGTTGGGAGGCAAATATATTTTACTGTACATTGTATTAATTGACTCCCTCAATTAATATTTCATGTGTGCCACTTGAGTTGCATGAGCAGAGATGTCTGTGAAGGGAATGAAGTTCTGGTCTGAGGAGATGTGATCCTGACCCCATCTTTCCATCCCCTGCTTACAGTGGGCTAACAAACACGGGAAGACTTGGTGTGTTAAAATTTTGTTGTTTTCTTTCCAGTTGACACTGGTGTGAACTCCAAGGATTACACTTCAGGACAGCAGAGAGTAGAAGGTGTGGTGTGTCCTGGCCACTTCTGCAGGGCCCAGGCATCAGAATGCTTGAATTGATCTGACCCCCCCCTGCCCCTGATGTAAATCATAGAATTATAGAATAATTTGGGTTGGAAGGGACCTTAAAGATCATCCAGCTCCATCCCCCCACCAGCCCAGGTTTCTCCAAGTCTTGGCCTTGAACATTTCCAGGGATGGGGCAGCCCCAGCTTCTTTGGCCAGCCCGTACCAGTGTCTCACCACCCTCGTACTAAAGAATTTCTTGCTGATGTCTAATCCAGTTCTCCCCTCTTCCAGTTTAAAGCCATTCCCACTTGTACTGTCACTCCATGCCCTTATTAATAGTTCCTCCCCAGCTTTCTTGTAGCCCTTTCAAGTACTGGAAGGTCACTAGAAGGTCTCCCTGGATACACCTGCTGAATGTCTCTCCCATGCCTGGTTCTTGGCTATTTGCATCCTGGGGTAAGATCTCTGGTCTGGGATTTTTCCCTATCTCTTCTTTTTCCTGTCACTTTGTACCTGCAGATCTTCACAAAGTCCAGATCTCTACAAGAACAAACAAGCAGAACTGTTCTTGTTCCTTTACAGTAATAATAAAAAAATAAATTTTTCAGAGGAAGGAAGGGCATAAGAAGCCACTTCAGGGTGAGGATAAACTTGGTTAACAAGACCCTGGACAGAGAATGGTATCAATAAAGAATAAAACCTTCCCAAGGGATTCTTCAGGGCTTGTATTGTGAGAGCAGGATGGAGGCTTCTCCCCCCTGTTTTACAGACTGTGTGGGTGGACTTCATCTTTTCCTTGTGTTACCTGAGCCCCAGGGGGTGTGTGGAGGTGTCTGACCCCCTTCTCCTCTCCTGAGCATGGCTGGGCAGTGTCCCCCAGCAGCTGGCACCTCTGCTGGAGGCTTTCACCTTCCAGCTGATGGAGGATTTGCTCTGTGTTAATGAACCAAATGGCAAGTGCTTTTGGAGCTGAAAGGAATTAATTGCTAGGTAAGAATGGGCTGAGTTCTCTGTCTTAGGAAAACATTAACACCTTAGGAAAATACTAAATTGCAGAAGCCTCTGACAAAAATAAAGGAGCTGATGGAGCAGAAAGGTAAAGCAGGAGATTGTGTGGTTTCTGTGACTGAAATTTGAGAGCGGATTGTACTTTTCCTCTTGTCAGGATGTGATTTACAGATGTTCTGGGTTAGATGTGTAATAGAAAACATGGTTTAAGTGCTGAAGCTTCAGTGTGGTGCTTTGCAGACTGCTGCACTTCCCAGGGCAGGCAGGTGATGGTCAGCTCCTGGAGAGGAGACTTCATCATTCTGCTCTGGCCAGAAACCTGGTCAAGTGAGTACTTTTTGTTCAGGCTTAAGTGCAGCATAAGTGTAGCTAAATTGATTCTGGGACCTGAAATAGCTGAGCAGGGTGAGTGGTGATGCATTATGCTCTGCAGATACTCCTTATCTCCCTTTAGAGATCCTCCAGTAGCCTGACAGACACCTGTGATTCCACAGTGTAAAGTGATCTGCTCCAGTAGTGCTGTCATTTGCTCATTTCCAGGAGTTATATGGCCACCAGGAGAGCTCCCTCGAGGCACTTCAACCAGAATATGAATTCCCCACTTCTGGGGAAGTATGTGGGCTTGTTTCAGGTCCTTGTAACACATATTATGGGTCAGTGGGGGGCTGAATGCTAAGCTGGTTATTCCATGACCATCAGAGGGACAATCCTTTCCTGTTTCTCCTGTGGGGCCCTTGTCAAAATAATGCTGCAAGAAGTTCTCACCATAGTGGAGTGGCCTCTAGCTGGAGCTTTGAGAAGAAATTCTTTCTGAGTTATGGGGACAAATGGAGATGGGCATCATCCTCTCTTGGGCTGTGTTTCCTTTCCTAGTGTGGCTTGCTGTGTCCTCTGAGTGGCTGTGCTGTTTAAAAGAAATTCAAAGGACTGAGCATGGTCATCAGGAATTGGGGATGAAAGTTCCACAGAAGCCAATTATCAAACTTCCCATCTTTTCCCAATTTTTCTTCAGGTCTCTTCTGAACGGCTGTGAATTTTCTAAACCTGGGAAATACTGATTTTTTAATTTATTTTTTCCCTTTTTGTGTTTGCCTGACAGGGTAGGTAGAAGCCTGGCAGCGTGGGGTGGGGGGGGAGAATCTGCCCCCATCACCAGTGGCACCAGCACTCAAAGTAGGTGGCCACTGGGGCTGCTGCCATGTATTAGATGATGACATAAGATATCATTTCATTGAAAGCAGTTAATTTAATTCTTTCCTGGGTGTGAAGTGCCTATCCAAAGTCCTGTCCTTGACTCTTTTCCTGCATTCCTTACTTCAACTTTTCTTCTCCTAAAATTGTTATGGTTTCTTAACTCATTAGACATCTGCAGAGTTAGTTGTTCTTGTCATACTGGAAGGCAAACCCTCACAACATTTAGTTAAAATGGGAGTATTTTGGAAGTGTAATTCATTTGACTTCACATTCATCTCCTGAGCTGGTGTCAGGGCCTCCTTAATGCCGACTCCTGCACCAATTAGGACTGCTCAGGGTTATTGAAAAAGGAATTTAGGATCTATCGCATTTGAAATGCTTCCCACTAAGTAACATGTTTCTGTCTCCACCCTCTCAGTGGGAGACGGAGCCTCCTTGGTGCTGTAGATGGATTTGTGCTAAGCCAGCCTAAAACTCTGCAGGCTGCTCTTCCAATCAGCAAGGCCCCATTCCAGTGATACAAAGAAATGCTGGAGGAAGTGGGAGCAAAAGCCTTTTCTTTAGGAGTGATCATAAAACCTTGGGATGAATTGGGTTTTTTGCCTCCATTTTACAGTTGGCTCTTTAAGCCTGATTCCTGTTTTGCAGCATCCCAGGGTGCCTGGTGGTGTAGAGCTGAGCTGGGGCCTTGGTGTCCATGTGCTCCCTGGGACTGGGTGGGATGGAGGAGGGAGAGCAGGATGGGGATGGATGGACCAGGAGTGGCTGTTGAGCTGTGGCAGCTCAGGGATCAGTGGGTCTCCCCTTCACCAGGATGGGGAGGAGAGGAAAGGAAAGGAGAGGACAGGACAGGACAGGACAGCTCTGTTGGGCATTCCTCTTGCTGGGGATGGTAGGAGGGTTTCAGACTGCTCCTCGTGGCCCTCTCTGAAGGGATATGTGAGAGAGTGTTCTAGGGAAGGTTTATGTTGGAAGCTTTTTATAATAATTCTCACCACCCCATTCCATCAAACTCAGAGGTGGAGAAGCTTCTGCTTCCCTTGTTTGGAGAGATGCTGTGTGATAAGCAGGGCGGTTTCTCCCAGGGGAACACTGAAGGTTCTGCAGGGCTCTGAGTGCAGCAGAGATGGAGGTGCTGGGGGCTCAGACACCTCCTGAGTCTGGTCTCATGATTCATCTTGCTGGGACCACAGGTCTGGTGCTGCCCCATCTTACCTCAGGTAGAGGGTTTCTGTCTGAGCACTGGGGATGTGGACACGGGGGGACTGGGTCAGGAACTTGCTCAGCAGGTGATGTCAGCTGCTTGATACAGTCCAGAGTGGAATTTTAGCAAAAAAGTGGGATCCTCTGTCACTGCAACTGCTTGACAGAAGGCTGAGCTGTGGGGACTGCTGAGCAGGTGTCTGACTTACAGACATCATCTCCGGTGCCAGAACACTCTCTAAGCCCTTGGAAAAATTTGCTGGAATCATTATCGTATCTTGCAGTGTTGGTGGAGTCTGTGATTTCTCTGCGAAGCTGATGGAGCCTCTCACCTAAATTGTCATTTCCTAATCATCTCGTTTAGTGTGCCATGAAAGACCACCTTCTACAACTTTCAGGTGCAAATTAAAATCCGTGCTCCTCTTGAGGACGTGCTGCATACGTACAGCTGAAAAAGGCAGTGCCTTAGCTGAGATGCTCTAAATTTGGGGTTTATTTCACAAAATCTGGGCACCTCTGTACAAAAGCAGCCTCATGGAGTGGTGCCAAGTGCCCTTCATTTACATGGAGGGGATGCTACAGCTCCCTGCTAGTGGCTTCCTAACTTCTGGGAGCCCACCTGTACTGGAGGCAGTGATGTGCCAGAGCTACACGTCCTCAGATGGACAAGAAATGAGGAAGGGCAGTAGCAGATCCACCTCCCAATTGGCTTGGTTTGTTTAGGAGCCTTTGGACTCCTTTTTGCTGCTTTTGTGCAGTACAGGAGAGCTCTGTGTTCATCTTGCATCCATAAAGGAAGGTGAGGAGCACTAGAGATTGGACAGAGCATCCATCCACAAAACCAATGTGTAGCCAAGTGTGAGATGGAGGGGGGAGCTGGGGGCTTGGCTGGGGGGTTGCACTGAGCTGGGGGTCTCTTGTGTTTTGGGAAGATGGACCTGGAAGTGGAGAGGTGTGAACCAAAGAGGGAGAGAGTGAGATACAGGTGGGGAAAATGGGGAAGTTGTTAACCAGTCAAACTGGTTATCTGGCAATCAGGTGAACTTAAGGCTCATCCCAGGAAAAGAAGCTGTTAAGGAAAATGAACCTGCCAGCAAGGGGAGAGAGATTGGAGATGGAGGAGGAGGAAGCTGCTGGTGCTGCTCTGTAAAGATCTGGGCTTTGAAGGAAACTGCAGTGTTTGTGGGAAGTCTGAAGTCACAGAAATGGGAAGGTAGAAGAAAGCAAAATGCTCTGCAGGAACTGGATCATTGATGCTGAGACAGCAGGAGCTCTGCTCAGGTAGGTGAAGGCAGGACAGTCAGCTACATCCTGCCCAAGAATGGGCACCTGAGCTGGAAAAGCTTTCCCCAGATGTGTGGCTCTAATCCTCACCATGCCTGGTCTTTGGGAGCTTTTTTTTTTTTTTTTTTTTTTTTTCCCCACCTGTATCAGCTGAATGAGGGGCCCTGTCTCCCTGGTTTGAAGTCTTAATCCAAGCCCCAGGAGCTGAGAGAAAATCTTGCTCCATGAATACTTGTGGCTCTGTCTCCAGGCTCTCAGCCCCCAAAAGGTCTTGGGATCCTACAGATGAACCCTTTGGCCCTGCCCTGCGGATGGGATGGGTTTGCTGGGGTTGCAGAGCCTGTGGGCACAGCCCCTTGCTGCCAGGGAGGGCGGTCAGGAGGTGGAACCCTTCCTGGGATGTCCCTGTCCTGGCATTCCTGGTTGGAGGCCATGGTTGAAGGTGACCCCGATCCCACATCCCTGATGTCTGTGGGTGGAAATCCAATGGGACAGATCTCCAGCCTGCAGGGCTGCCAGCAGGAGGGCTTCCTGGTCCCCCTTGCAGCATCTTTTGGCTCCTGCTCCTCCCTTTGCTTCGCCACACTTACCCAGGGGACCTCTGCCAAACCCTGTAACCAGCCTCGGGAAGTGCCAAGGGCTGAGACCAGCTCAATGTGGGATCGGCAGGTTTTATTGATCTGCTTAAAATGCAAATGCATATGGGAATCTTGCAGTGCCAGGAGCTGCAATGTTTTCTCCGAGCAGCAGAGGCCGTGGATGAGCAGAAAAAAAAAAATAAATTTCATCTCTCTGGTTTCATGATACCAGCTAAGGAATCCATCTTCTGTCTAAATGAATGGTTTATCCTTCTGGATTAAATATAATAAGGCACATTAATGTAATACCTGCTGTTTGAGGTTAATGAGAGCTGATCTGGGTGCCACAAGGCACTGAGCTGGAACCCAGGGGTTTGTTCTGTGGGAAAGAGGAACTTCTGCCTCCTCATCCCTGTGCTGGGAAGTGAGGGAGGTGCTGAGGGTGCTGCTGCCTTCCTGCAAGGAAAAAAAGGAAACCCACCTCTCATAAAATGAGCAGCTTTTGTTTGTTTGTTTGCTTTTTAAGAAAGCATTCAAGTGAGGAAGGCTGGTGGGTGTTGTCCCTAGAGTGCAGTATTTGGTGGGGATATGTAGATCAATCCCAGTATTTGGTGGGGATATGAAGATCAATCCCAGTATTTGGTGGGGAAATGTAGATCAATCCCCACCTTGTACCTCCTGATGCTTGTGTCTGGCTGGGCTGAGCTCTGCTTCTGGTTTCTGGTCCATCCCACCTGGTCCACCACAAGCATCCGTTCTGCTTTTCATACCCCTCAGCCAGGATGTGAATGCTCCCATGGCCAGCTGCTGCGGAAACCCTCAGTCTTCTGGGTTTGTGAGAAAGGTTTTGTGACCTTTCCTGAAGTTTCTGAGAGGGGGAGGGAAGAAAAGTTAATTTTTCTGAGGAAAAAGTTTCTTTCTTCCTACGGGATGCTCCAGCCTTTCAGGCACTTGAGTAAATGTTTATCCTTAGGTGAGCTACTCAGGCTACATCTCTGGCCAAACTGAAGTGGTTTGAGCTGGGTGACTAATGAAAAACATGTTTTCATTTCTCTTTCAAACTGTGTTCAAAGCACCAGGAGTGAGATGTGATACTTGGTGAGTGATTACTGCATTTCATTGCTTGGCACATGGCTCACGTTTGTGTTGTGCTTTAATGCCACATTTCCAAAAAGGGCCATCACTCCCCTGGGGATGGGAATTTTAAAGTGTAGCGTTTAATTCAAGTACAAAGCAGATGAGGAGTCTTCTACATGTGATCAGTCATTGGTGGGCTTAAGTCAAAGCACTGTCTCTTTGGAAATTCAGATATCTCTTTGTCTTCTAGCAGAGCTGCTAGCTCCTAGGTGGGTTTTGTTGGTGGGGTTTTTTTTTTGGTTTTTTGTTTTTTTTGGTGGTGTTTTTTTTTCCAGTTTATTTATTTTTAATATCCAGGTACCAGCAGGGCTGCACTCCTCCCTTAAATGCTGAGGGAGAAAATGTTTGCAGCCATGCTGGTAAGAACATCTTGGGGAAGTAATGTGATTTGTGTTGGTGTGCAAGCAGTGACAGAATTGAAGTGTAAATGAGGGATCAGGCTGTATAAATCTGACTCTGCACTAGGTGCTGCTCAGTGGTAAATCCATGTGTCCTGTGTCCCAGAGGGAGGAGGTGGCAGGAGGATGCCTCAGCTCTGGCTGGCTGCAGGGCAGAGGTGGTGGACAAGGAAGGAAGCAGCAAACACACAAACATCCCCAGGTGAGAGAATAATAGAATCAGAATCACAGAATGGTTTGGGTTGGAAGGGACCTTAAACATCATTTAGTTCCAACCTCCTCCCAGGGCAGGTTTCCCCATCCAACCTGACTTTGAAAACTCCCAGGGATGGGGCATCGCTTTCTGGGACAGTCCCATGTGTATTTAGGCTGGCTGTAGGCTTTTGGAAAGCCCCCAGAAATGTTTGCCCACATTCTCTGTTGGGGCTCAAAGCTTTTGGCTCTGCTGAGAAACTGAAGATAGCACCAGGAGCCTCCTTTTGGGGGTAATGTTTAGATTTTTGTTATTTACGTAAAATTAATGAAATAACACACACTAATGTGGTACAGTCCAACTTAGATTAGGGTGTGGAGAAAAAGGCTTCTGCCCATCCTGAGGCCTTTCCAGGCACCCACAGCCCCCAGGAAGATTTAGAGCCATTTCCCCTGTGCTTTGGGTCACTCATGGGCATGGCTGGAGGGGGAAAACTGTGTCTGCTTTCCCCATGTCACTGTTTGGTGGAACCACAGGAGACTTCAGATAAATAAATAGAAAAGGTGGAAAAAAGGATCTGGGCAAGAAAAAACTCTGCTGATGATCCTGAGGGCAATTTGGACCCTGCCTGTGGTCAGTATCAGTGGGGTTTGTGCAGCTCAAAGGGGAGGACCCCAGAAGCCCTGGGACCAGCAAAGAAAATATTTCCATTGATTTCAAGAGGCTCAATCAAGGCTGAACCCTCCGTGCATTAAGATGAGCTTTGTTTGCAGTAGCATTCCACTGATTTGTGCTGCACTGGCACTGCTCTGTGTAGGAGCAGGAGGTGTCCCCACGGGGCCACTTGCAAGCTCAGATCTATGCTGTGCCCCGTTGGGGAGTAACTTATCTGTGAAATCAGCTGCCTAAAAGACAGCTGGCTTTGCCACTGCATTTTCAGGCTGCGTGTTCTTTTCTGATACAAAGAAGAAAAAAGAGCTTCATCCACCCTTCCCAGCAGTGGCTGCTGCAAATTTAATTTGATGGGGTGGGGGGCTCGCTGAGATCAGAGCTGAGGAGCTTTTGGAAGCTATTAAATAACTGTGCTTAACAACGAGTGAAAAAAATAACTCCCGTTTCCTTCCCCCAAGGTGAGGGCTTGGACCTTTCCTTCCTCCTGCAGCACTTTTGGGCTCTGCCGGCAGGTGGAGGAGGGAGCCGGTCCCTGGGGCTGTCAGGAACTGAAGAAATGAAAGGGAAATTGAATTGAGTTTCGTCGAGCGAACCATAGAATGTTTAGGATTGGAAGGGATCTTAAACTTCATCCAGTTCCAACCTCTCTGCATGGGCAGGGACACCTCCCACCAGTCCAGGATGCTCCAAGCTCCATCCAACCTGGAACACTTCCAGGGATGGGGCAACCACCCTGCCCCATCTCCTGGTCAGCTTGTGAGGAAGCTGATTTAAATCTACCCTCTCCCAGACTGAAACCATTACCCTTTGGCCTATTGCTACACCACGTCCTTGTAAGAAAAAGAAAAAGAAGAAAAAAAGAAAAAGAAAAAAAAATCTCTTTCCAGCTTTCCTGTAGGCCCTTCAGGTTCTGGAGTTTCCTCGATAAGAGCAGGGAGCTCAGCTTTGCCATCCTGCTGGAAAAGGGGGCATTTGCCCTGTGGGATGGTGAAGGCCACCAAACCTCTGCTGTAGGATACCTGTGGAAAAAAGCTGTGTTGTTCTCCCATGAGCCAGGCAAGCAGGACCACGGGTGGCAGGGGGGAGCCTGGTGTTGAGGGGTCGGTGACTGCACGGCCCGTGCAGGCAGGTTACTGTGTCCTGGGATGGCAAAGCAAAGCCAACCCAATGCTGGAGTGAAATGTGAGAGCTGCAGACAACCCAGGTGATGTCTCATGGCAGTAAAAGCCATTTTTCTGGGGTCTGGCTAACTTTTCCATCTATTTAATCCAAAGAAAGTAGTAAATGACTACTTGACATCCCAAAGCAGGGAACAGAGTGCTCTGCAGAGCCCGTGTTATCACTTCAGCCATAAAAATTCTTTTTCCTTTGCTTAATTAAAGCCCTGTCATGGTTCTACAAAGAGGAAGTGATACCCCAGATCACTTCCTTGGTGAAGATTATTGCATGTTTGTATTTTTTGTTCTTGTCTGCAGCTGTAGGTGTGTGACTGTTGGGCACCCTGGGCACCTGGCCTTGGGGGTGGAGGTGGGTGCCAGATGTGTTGTGGAAGGAAGAGATGGAAGCTCTCACCCAAACTTTAAACCTCATGATGCTACCTGGTCTTGGAGGATCCAGAGAGGTTTTAATTCAGCAGCTCAAAGCCTGGGGCCGTGCAAACCATGAAAGCTGTGAGTGAAGTGGTGGAAGGAGGGAGCAGGGAGCTGAGGACATGGATTTGCAGACCCTGGATTGGCAAGTGAACAGGTAAAGCAAAAGCCTAAGCACCCACTGTGCTGTACCTGAGCTGGGTGCTGGGTGCACCACAGTCAGCAACAGCTCAATGGCAGAGCCTCCTCAGTCAAGGTCCATGGGAGTTGTTAATCTCAGTACTTACTGACTTTGGAACATAATTTCCACCCATTTCCTCATTGCTGCAGCCCCTTTTGCTGCCAGTGATTTACTCAGAGACTAAATCTTGTCCAGAAAACCAACTGGGCCTTGTGAAAGACTCAGGACAGGGAGAAGAGTTGAGTTCTTGCCCCACCAAGAACCAGGTGAAGGTGTTGGTTGTCCTTATCCCCCCAGGGCAGGGCCATGGGCTATCATGGATGGAGGAAAGCTACTCCCATATTTTTTTGTATTGCCCTTGGTAGGACAAATACAAATTCACCCCTGTTCCTCCCTGTCTGGAGCATTTTGTATGGCCCAAGGAAAGGCAGAGTGGTGCTGAGGTTGCTCAGCCCTCTCTGACTGGTACTGGTGTGAATGGCTCCCGCTCCTCCTGGTTTCAGGCCAGAGAAATATTATTTTCATTAAAGTTGCCTAACTAATCACAGGGAGTTTCTTATTTTGAGGAACTTTTCCAAAATAAAAACATAAGAGAAAGAGGAAGAGGCAGATGGGGTGAGCAGCTGTGTGCAGCCACTTTCACCATCATTGCACCCACGTGAGTTTCACAAAATCACAAAATTTCAGAGACACAGAGAAAGGGGGGGACACCAAAACACACACCTGAACTGGCACCTTTTTGTGTCTACACAGTGTAGTGGTTGAGTCACCCCCTTGGGAGATGCTTAAAAGATGTAGATGTGGTCCTTAGGGACATGTTTTAGTGGTGAATGTGGCAGTGTTAAGTTTACAGTTGCACTCGATGATCTTAAAGGTCTTTTTCCAACAGAAATGAGTCTATCCTTCTATGGTTGAAATCCCAGTGCCTCTAGGGACCCCCTGAGCACTGCATCTCCCAGGGTCTGCCTCAGGGTACATCATGCCCAATGCCACTCAGACACCAACAAAGAGCCTGGGGAAGGCTGAACTGGAACCCCAGGACCCACCAAGGTTTTTATGCAGCAGAAGTGCCTCTCCTCCCTTTGAGTTCCCCCTGGATTGAGGAAGCTCCTGGTGTCAGCTCTGTGTATTTATACGAGTGCTGCAGAGATACCAGTGCTGTGCTCAAGGGGAACATTGTAAAGATGAGCCTTTCCCTGTCACCTGCACTCATCTTGATTTTAGAGCACTCAGTGGTACCCGGAGTATTTAACAGCTCTCCAGCTCTGACTAATGGTTACAGATGCACATAAGATAGAAAGATTAGCAGCTCAGCTGCCTGATTAATATGTAAATGTACCCAGTTATGTGTGAGAGCTCTTAATGAAGTAACTCACACTTCTGCCTCCATATATCAAAGGTGATTGATGGAAGAAGCACATTAGGTGCCTGCTGGAAAGCGTAAAAGTTTTTTTTTTGTCTATATCTTTCCCTTAAAAAAAAATAATCTGTAGATCTGGTGCTGAGATTTCCTCAGGGAGAAAAAAACAACACAGTCTGAGTTTAATCTAAACTAATCCAAATTGTTGGCCACGCTCCTGCAGTATCTGTAAATTCTCAGAGAGGAGTAATCCATCAGGATCTTGTATAACAATCCACATGGTATCTTAAATAAACCCTCTCTTGGGCTGCAGCTTGCAGCTGACACCGACTGTAAATTATTTGATGACACTTTATATGATGAACTGCAGACCAGAATGAAGGTTGGGGTGAAGGCAGGAGGAAACAGCCCCAGTGGAAGATGTTCCTGTGCTGCTGCTTCCACCCTGCTTATGCTGTGGCACTGCCCTGCTCCTCAGCCTGATGGTGCCTCTGGCCAGGCTGTGCCTTAAGAATATCAAATAAAAAAATTCCTGAAGCAACAATGGATTTGTAGCTGGCAAGTCCTGGGGCATGGAGGCACAGATTGCCCTCCAGGCCCCCAACCCTGTGATGTGCCTTTTCCTGGAGGGAAGGACAGCTCTGGAAACACCCCCAAGAACATCACCTTGAGTCTCAGCAGACTTTCATCCTGCCCCTCCAAACCTCTGGGTTTTGTTTTACTGTCACTCTCTGCAAAGTAGAGACCATTATGCTGATGCTGGCTGTGGGCTGGGGGGTAGTAAAATTTGGTGTGATGCTACAAGCTGAGCCCTGCATAATGTCTGCTCCCCAGGATGGGAGCTATAAAGTGCTCAATTGCTGCAAGATCTTGCACAGATAAAATGCATTACAGCTCATGGCTGTCAAAGGAGTTTGAAATACTCCAATCCTGTTATTTGCTCTTGTTCCAGGAGGAATTTTGGGGGCAGGAGCCCTGTTCTGTCACCCCCACCCAACTGCTCTCTGTAACATCTCTCATGTTCATCTTTCCTTGTTGTGGCATCTCGTAGCTTGCTGAGGCTGTCGTTGCTTTTGTCCAAAATTTTCAAATTTTTTTGGTTTTTTTGGGTTTCTTTGTGTTGTTTTTAAACAGTCAGAACATTTCTCAGAGTAAATGTTGGAGTGGTGTGAAGTTTCCCTATTAAAAACCTTTGCTGAGCTTCTCTCTGTCAGCAGCAACATCGTCACCTCGGTTGGCGCACGAGGAAAGAGGAGTGAGGAGGCAAGAAGGTGGCTGTTCTTGATGCTGCCAGCAACAAATCAAACCACCACCATTCTCAGGGCTGGTTTCAGCCNGATTGGGATATGGATGAAGATGTACAGTGATGCCTTTCTGAATGACAGCTACTTAAAATACGTAGGGTGGACTATGCATGATAAGGTAAAGTGCATTGAGGGAAAGGAAAAGAATCAAGAAGCACAACTCCACATTTTTGCTTTGTTGATCTTGCCAGACCAGGTTCTCATCTCTTAACAGTTTTAGTGCTTTTCTTATCACTCAGAAGCACTGGCATTTCAACACAGTCACATTTATGTATACAAACTAGACTTGAATCTTCTCAGTTATTTTGGAGAGTATATATAGATTTGTAAGGAAATAGCTTTTTCTATTTATTGCTGATGCAGACTTATACTTGATAATACTAAACTGTTCAAAATTAATGCATTTCACATGGACTAATCTGGTCATATAGCTTAACAGTTCTCTGTTTTGCAAAGTAAAAAACTTTTCAGCATTCTCAGCTAGCTCTCAAAAGTACCCTTTTGTGCACAAGAGTTCTTCAAGCTGTTACTAACCAGCTACCAGCCAGAGATGATTCTGTGCTCAGAGTGGTCAACAGATGCAGTTTACCAATAATCCTTGATTCATTGTTGAGTCAGTTGTCTTGAAGTGAACCACATGAGGGATGTTCTGTAAAAAATAGTTCTTGTACTTAATTATAATTCTCATATAACAAGAGATGGTTAACATTATAGATGTTGTTTTAATTTAAGTGAAAAGAAACACAAAATTCTACTTAAAAATATGTTGCACATTTAATGAATGAGTCAAGTGTATTTTGACTTTGAGACACTAACTGCAGTAGTTGGGTTTTTTTGTGGTTTCTTTTTTTCCTTCATTGCCTTGTTACAAACAGAGACTCTTACTCTATTAACATGATTGTTGATAATATATCTTGAACTTTAAACATTTGAATTATGACTGAAAAGAACTTGCCTTGTATGATTTGAAGGTCACATCTCTATCCCATCCCTGACTTTAAATCCAGTTCTTAATTTTATTTTAGCAAGGGGAAGTAAGACTCAAATGCCTAACTGCTCTGCAAGGGCTTTACTATAATAAAGAGCTTAATTCCAAATTGGAACTCTTCACCAGTCGGTTCAAGGTTAGTGTAACTTCTTCTTTTTAACTATGAATTTTTTTTTTTTGAAGTTGCATTACATTTCTTTCCTCTTTGAAACATTTTATTTTGTGTTCTTAGGATAGAATTGTGTCTATGACTCTTGACAAGGAATATGATGTTGCAGTCCAAGCAATAAAATTACTCACTCTTGTTTTACAGTAAGTACATATATATATCTCCTTATTTGACCTACAACAAATAGTGAATTTGAAAGCATATCTCATACCTGTGTGTGAAGACAGCAGCTTGACAGAATTCAGATAATTCAAAGTCTAGAGAAATGTCTGTGCATCTTGCATTGAAACAGATTGGTATTTCAAAAATAATGTGGCTAGAGTACTGCTGTTACTTACCTACCATGGTTAAGTGAACTGAATTTTAAAAAGGGTGTTTTGAACATTACACAGTAGTTGAACTTCTGAGCATAACCTTCTGCCAAATGCTCATACTTTTATCAGTAATTTTTATTTTGGAAAAAATGTTTAGATTCTCCTTCATTTCTGTCTCTCTCATTAAAGTTTATATTCTATAAATTCAGCTTTTTTTTGTTCCTTCTTCCCATCCCCACCCCTAGGAGTAGTGAAGAAGTTCTGACTGCAGAAGACTGTGAAAATGTCTACCATCTGGTTTATTCAGCTCATCGGCCAGTGGCAGTTGCTGCAGGGGAATTTCTGTATAAAAAGTAAGATAGAAAAATTACAGTTACCTTCTTGTTCCTGTAGATATTAGTGTGTGCATTAATATTATGATTCTCATTAGTTTTACTTGAGAACAGGATAAACTGAGTAGTGAAGAGGCCATCAGAAATAAAATCCAACACTACTGATGTTTCAGAACTGTTTCATTTTTTCTGAATGGCAAACAGGAATTTGAAAGACTGCACTTTAAAAACTTGTACTTGTAGGGAACATTCCTTTGTCTTCTCCTTTCCCATCCTCTCTGTGTTCTGTGAAACAGAAAAATGCCCCTGTAGTTTGATTTGTGAAATGTGTGCTTGCATCATAGGAGTGGTTTCCCACTTGTAGTTTTATCCCCCCTCTCAGGTTGTGTGACCATTGCATGAACTATTTTTCTCTTAAGGCAAAAAACCCCCCAACAAAACAACCCCCCAAAAAAAAGAAAACAGAAAAAAAAAAAAGAAATTGGACATCTCTATCAGATCTGATGGGGGATAAAATAAAGTTTCCATCTAGTACCTTTCAGACTTTGTTCCAATATTTGTTTCCTGCTTGAAAATTGTGTGTGGGGAGGGTGGAAAAATGTAGTTTGCTAAGGAGAAGCAGGGAACCTGTAGCACCTGCACTTACCACTGGTGTCTGTAAACTGTTTTGTTATAATTATCCATTTCACTGGAAACAGTCAGTGAAATACCAACTCAGCAGCTATGAAATCGGTCAAATGATACTTGACCCATATTACTTCCATTCAAAATAAAACATGGAGTCAAGCAGCATGGTATTGAGTTGTGTGTCTCCAAAAAAACCCAGTGTCTTTGTATGAATTGACTGTGGCAAAGGCAATGAAGAAGAAANCTGGAGGGAAGGACAGCTCTGGAAACACCCCCAAGAACATCACCTTGAGTCTCAGCAGACTTTCATCCTGCCCCTCCAAACCTCGGGGTTTTGTTTTACTGTCACTCTCTGCAAAGTAGAGACCATTATGCTGATGCTGGCTGTGGGCTGGGGGGTAGTAAAATTTGGTGTGATGCTACAAGCTGAGCCCTGCATAATGTCTGCTCCCCAGGATGGGAGCTATAAAGTGCTCAATTGCTGCTAGATCTTGCACAGATAAAATGCATTACAGCTCATGGCTGTCAAAGGAGTTTGAAATATTCCAATCCTGTTATTTGCTCTTGTTCCAGGAGGAATTCTGGGGGCAGGAGCCCTGTTCTGTCACCCCCACCCAACTGCTCTCTGTAACGTCTCTCATGTTCATCTTTCCTTGTCGTGGCATCTCGTAGCTTGCTGAGGCTGTCGTTGCTTTTGTCCAAAATTTTCAATTTTTTTTTGGTTTTTTTGGGTTTCTTTGTGTTGTTTTTAAACAGTCAGAACATTTCTCAGAGTAAATGTTGGAGTGGTGTGAAGTTTTTGCTGAGCTTCTCTCTGTCAGCAGCAACATCGTCACCTCGGTTGGCGCACGAGGAAAGAGGAGTGAGGAGGCAAGAAGGTGGCTGTTCTTGATGCTGCCAGCAACAAATCAAACCACCACCATTCTCAGGGCTGGTTTCAGCCCTGGAGAGGAGGATTTGGGGCACAGCTGAGCCTCTGCTGGCTTTGCAGGAGAGTCCCACAGCAGGTACAAGGGCAGAAGGTGGCACATGGGTCCAGCCAGGGCAGCTCGGTGCCAGGCTCTGAGCTCTAGTTGGGCATTTCTCCATAAATAAGCTCCATTACTGGTTCTGAAGGGTTTTTTTCGTTTGTTTTTCTACTATTGTCTTTACTGGATATCATTCTTGTAATTTTTTCCCTTAAATGCAGCAACCTAGTCTGGCATTTCAAGTGTTCATTTTCTTCCAGTACCTCTGATGCAGGAGAATCATCTCCTTGTAAGCACTAATAGGGAGACAATAAAAAATAGATAATTGTTTATTGTATTCTGGATGACAAATTAGTTTAAGATATTTATTAGGATCATGTTTAAAGCTTTCAATGCAATTAAACATGAAATAATACTTCATAATTCATACAGAGAAAGATCTTTTTCTGCAGCTAGTGTCTCAGAAGAAAATGTTATATGAGACTTGTCCAGTCCTTGTTATACCAAAGTCCAGCTAATGGGTGCTGAACTGGGACTGTAACAGTGTTGTTGCTCTCCCTTGATGCCTCATGGGTTTTCCTGGTCATTTTCTTTTGCTCCCTGTTTGCAGTAAAATACAGCTATTCCTGCAGTGCTTCCCAAGGCCTCTGTCAGGAATCCCACCCTCCCGAAGATTTGCAATGTCAGGGGGAAAGGTGGCAGCATGGCCAGCAAGTCAGAGGATGCCCAGCACTGACCCAAAATGCTAAGGGGTTGAAAGACCCTGTTTCTCCATGAGAGGAGAAAGAATTGGAGGCTTCAGCATCTTGTTCCAAACTTCCATCCTCCTCCTGCCTCGAGGTGCCTTCTCATCCTGTCCTTCCATGGAAGGTATGCACCAGAGCAAATCAGAGGTCATTTGGGTTGTGTCCCCTCTGAGCTGGTCTGTTCTTCAGCTGGAAGATGCTTGAGGACTCACAAAGTGCAAAGTAGTCAAAAAGCATTGATCTCCCAGACAGGTTGGGTGAAAGCACAATGAAGGATCCAGCATCCCTTTGAGATTTGCCCCCTCCCCCCCCAAAATGATGAGCCTGGGGGTGCAACAGGGCTGAGCCACCCAGAGTTCATTATTTATTTCCAAGTGAATTAATTTATTTCCATTTATTTACAAGATGATTCAGTTCCACAGCTGCCATCTTTGGAGATGACCCATGCTGGTGGGCTCTGAGCTGCCCTGGCCAGGAGCACCTGAGCCAGCTAAGCCACCACAGGCAGGAGCAGGAGGAGATTCATTGAGCTGGGAGGGGATGACCATGGCTGGTGGGCTGAGGCTGTCCTGGAAGAGTGGCAGCCTTAGGTTGTGACTTTTAAGTCACAATTATTTATAGATTTTTACCCAATGACTATTTGCTGGTTTGGAAATGGAAATATTCTCTGAGACTGAACTTTAGAATCATCAGTTGATGGTGTTGGTCACTCCTTTATTAAACATTATTGTAGCTCACAGACCTTTTTATCTTATCTATATATAAGCATATGGATGCAGTATATTAACTTTGCTGCCAGGTTACAGGTTCCTGATGTATTAATAATTACTAACAGTAAAGATCTTCAATCCACCAAGGTGGAGAGTGTCCAAAATTTCTGCAGTTTGATCCTCTCTAAAGGCTTCAAATTCTTTGATCTTACTTTACAAAGACAGGCTTCGAGTTGGTCAAGAGATACCAAGTATTTCAAAGCCTTCTTTCTTAATTTGGTACAGCTCTAAAGCTGCTAAGCAGAGCCAACCTCTGCATCCCTTGCTAAGTGCCAGAGATGTGGGTGTGCATCCCAAAGTGCTAAAGCAGCTTGGTGTTGGAGTCAGCCTCCCTCTGCTATTTGCATTCAGCCCTTTGCAGTCCTATCTGGACCTTTTATGGGAGATTTTTTTTTTTCCCTTCTTTTTTTCATTTCTGAACCAATTTAAAGCCTTTTAATGGCAGCAAGTGTACACCTGATCTGCTATTTTCAAGCTGCAATTTATGTTGTCTTGCAGCAGCATTAATTCCAGCACCCGAGGCGGGAGAAGGGCTTAGTGCAATCAGACTGATGAGCAGGAATGGATTTGTGCTGCTTAATTAGGAGCAGCAGCCACTTCCCACAGAGCTGATCTCCCACTGCCAGGAGCATCAGTTGCCCTGTAGAGCAGGGATCAGCCCTGGGACCCCCTCACACCCATCCCCAGGGGGGGAAAAAATCCCCCCGAGGGGCAGAGCAGCCTCACACAGGCTCCTGGCCCCTCTCAGCAAGACTCATCTAATCCCTCTCTAGGGATAAATTTGTCACATCAACCTGGAGGCACAAACCCCATCATTTTTGAACTGAGGTTCAGGTAAAGTACAATTTTGTTTTGGGGACCCTGAAGCTAATGTACAGCTGTGAGCTGGGGGGGAAAAAAAACCCACCACCACCCCGTGTTTTCCTTCCTGTAGGAGAGCAGGAACTGACTTTCAGGTTACATATTTTTTTCAGGTTTCATATTTTTAACACTTTTGCTGACTTTCAGGTTACATATTACTCTGTTTGGGAAAGACTTTGGCTGCCTACAAACTCTCCATGTTTCCCCAGTCCAGAGAGAAATTCTCAGTGAAGAATGTACACTGTCTTTGATCTGTTTTTCAAGGGCAGAAATAAAACCCCACATCTCGTGGTAGAACATAAACCATCAGGAAACTTGTACCTGTCATAAGAGGCAGAGAGCAGGATATTTTCCACTCTCTTTGTCCTTGGCCTTGTGTGTAAGCAAAACACTTCTCATCAGCTTCTGGGAGATTCCAGAGGGAAGGGAGAAACAGGCTAGGAAGAAGGCAGGTAAAAGTGCAAGAAGCAGAATGTGACAGATATGTTGGGATAACATTTTGCATTGTGGGAACAATCATAACCCACCTATAGATGCATGACATGGAGGTCTACCCTGTGGGCAAATCAGTTTTAAGACCCTTCAGGTTTTTTTTTTTTTCCTTTATAATCCAATCTACTCACTGGGGTTGATGGACTGAAATTTGGCCTGGCTTTGTTTTATTTGTCATGTCAAAAGCTAGGTAAATAAACACAGCCTTGTTAAGTGGGGTTGGAAACTGTGGGATTAAGGGATAATGAATGAGGAGAAAATGGGGAAGAGCCTGAAGTGGAGATACAGGCAGTGGTCAGACACAGGCAGCCCTGTGATATGGGTCCAGTCTTTTATCATCTGGATTAAACACCCAGATTGCTGGTGAGCCCTGCTGCTGGGAGAAACCAGTCCCTAACCCCTTCTTTTGAAACATTTCCTTGTCTAATTCTAGCTCCAAAACTCTTCTATATTCAAGAAAATGGGGTTTCTTTTCATATGGGGAGAAAAGCAGTACAAAGAGAGCTCAGTAATTTTCTGTATGTATTGAGAAGAAAAGTAATTTTTTAGTCAGGTACCAGCTCAACTCTGCAGAAAAGCTCTTGATAATTCTGAGAAGGCATGCAATGCACGCAGAAACATTCAATAAATGTGTCATGTTTGGGGAAAACAAGTTTCAGCTCCAGTCTTACAGCAGTGGAGAGTCCTCCAGTCAGGACTGCACAGAATCACAGAATATTTAGGTTGGAAGAGACCTCCAAGATCATCCAGTCCAACCTTTGACTAACAAACACCACAGTCAACTTCTAAACCATGTCCTTAAGGACCAGGTCCAAATGACTTTTAAATGCCCCCAGGGATGGTGACTCCACCACTGTCCTGGGCCATTCCAATGCCTGACAACCCTCTCAGTGAAAAAATATTTCCTAACATCCAGCCTAAACCTCCCCTGGTGCAACTTCCAGCCATTCCCTCTCGTCCTATCACAGTTCACTAAGGAAAGGAGGTTGTATCCCTCCTCACTCCAGCCTCCTTTCAGGGAGTTGTAGAGAGTGATGAGGTCTCCCCTCAGCCTCCTCTTCTCCAGACTGAACACCCCCAGCTCCCTCAGCTCCTCCTCACAGGATTTGTGCTCCAGGCCCTGGATAATTTTTGTTGCCCTTCTCTGGACACTCTCCAGCACTTCTCTGTCCCTCCTGTAGCGAGGTGCCCAGAACTGAACACTGCAGGGGTACAGTGGAACAACTAATGAAGGATGGAGAGTTATTCCATCACTGTAGGGTTACAGAGAAGAACTTGATATCTTTTTAATGAGATTGCAAATTAGACCCCTAAAGATAATAATGCTGTTGTAATTTTCAGAGATATTTGATTCTTCAACTCTATTGATTAAGGAATTACAACTATATAAAATTAATATAGTACATACTGAGTTGATTTCAAGCCAGTGGGTTTACAAACCCCACCACACAGATGCAAAATGCTCAAGCTTGTGTGTCCTCCCCTCCAACCTCCCTGGCTCTGGTGTTGCTCATGTGTTGCTCTTTCACAGTTTAACACATCTGTCAGTGGTTTTGGGGTGAAAATGGAACATTCAGAAATGACAGTAAACCAGAAGAAAGGTGAAGAATGATCCAGTAAGTCACCATGGCTGAGCCTTTGGGGTTTGTATCTTGGTACAAACAAAGCATATTTATTTTTTTTTTTAGTAAGATTGACCATCGAGCCCCTTAAGGGATTTCTGCCCAGACAAGCTGGAAGCCAGGGAAGGACTGTGAGATTACACTGAATTAAACCTCCTCTTCTGTTACCATAGCCTAAAGGTATAGGAATATTTTGGTGGGATAAAGGGGCCTAATTGCAATGCTGAGAAGGAGACAATGTTGTTTCTGTGCTGGATGACAAGACACTGTTTCTGAAATGTGTTCACTTCTGGTCTTGAGACAACCTCTGCTGCTGTGGAAGGCCCTGAGAGAAGGTGGGAGAGCCCAGGGTGCTGGGGCAGGAGCTCTGGGGCTACTGCTCGTGCCCAAATGGCTGAAGGGTGTGCAAGGTGCTCAGCACAGCGGGTACCCTGCACCCAGCCGTGCCAAACTCCTCATTTGGGATGGGACTCCTCATGCCAAAAACCCCCCCAGAGATACCCTGGAGAGACATGTGGACAAGCAGCATTGGTAAAGGTGTCTGAGGGAGAGGGAGATCCTGCCACAGGCAGCTGAAGGAGGGCCAATACAGAGCAAAGAGGTGCCCAGGGCTGGGGGACAGGAGTGACCCTGTGGGGGGTGTTTCAGGAGCTGATGACCTTTCTGACCTGGTAGTTTTTGTGTGTTTCAAATAATCCTCAGTGCTGGTGGATTAGGTGTGTGGCAGCTCAGCCCAGATTAATTTTGTCTCTCTAAAGCCCTGTGCTGGAGCAGGATGCTCACTCCCACCTCCTGCCTGTGGCTTTGTGTGCCCTGCACACACCCGTGAACACAGAAGCAGGGGAAAAAAGGGGGATCCAGGTTATACATCTTGCATTACCCTTTTGTTCCTCTGTAGTTGATTGGTGGGAGCCAGGTGCAGGCATCAAGTTTTAGAAATATTTAAAAATCATCCCCTTTGCTGAGGGGCAAAGTGGCACAGCAAACAACTGCCACGTTCCCTGGGAGATCAACAACACCCCAAAGGAAGAGAAATAGTCCTCTATTATTCTGATAAATTAACCTGATACAGGGAGGAAGAGAGCAACATCATGGAAAACAAATGTGTGCCCTGAAGAAAAGCTTGTCAGCTATGGAAATGGAAGTGTCTTTCCTTTTATCCATAACTAACAATCTTGAAAGTTAGGCTGGGAGACCAAAGTGACTCCTGAGGTTTATCTGTGCTATGTGGAGGCAGCAACTCCCTTCTCTCTTTGAAAAGCAATTACACTATCACACAGAGACAAGCAGTTTCCCTGCTGTGCTGCTGGATTAGAAAGCTTGAATATCTTTCTCCTCCTAGTTTAAGAGGGCCCTGATTCAGCAAAGTACTTACAAACATGGTTCTGTATCGGAGTCATTCAAGGGAGCTCAGCTTCAGTCTTGCAAAATCAGGATGCTGCAGAAAGGTAAAATGAAACTGCATTGGATTTCTGCCTTTCATTGAAGAGAGCAAAAAATAAGTTTTCATGATAAGGAACATAAAAGCAGCATCTTGGAGCAGCTATTCTGGAGAGGCAGCCCTGGCCCTGGGTTTTTCCTCTGCCTGCATGGAACAAGCTGCACAACACCAAGAATTGCTTTGGCTTTCTTGCTGTAAATGGCATGGTTAAGCCATTCCATAGAAAACAGGATTTGCTTTTTGAAAGTCTCTACACTGCCTTCAGCCTCATTCATTTGACCAAATCCAGGCTGGCTATGTTGGGATTTTCAAAGGAAAACATTCAGTTTGTCACTGTGGAGGGACTCATGCTGTGACTTGTGCCCAAGTGTCTCTTTTCTCCTTTGGGAATGTGGTGCAGCATCCCCCAGACATCCTCTGCCTGGGCTGGGGTAGCAGCAGCTCTGCAGCAAGGACCTGGGGCAGGTTCTTATGGCCAAAGGAGAGTTTTGCTTCCTGCAGCTGCATCAGCTCTGCAGTGCTGTCAGGAGCTCCTGCACACCTGTTAATCACCTAGTTTTGCTAGGAAAGCATAAAGTCTCATTCCAGAGCCAGCTGTCAACTCTTTTATAATTTAATGTTTTAATCAGAAAAAGAATTTCAGGTTGTTTTTTTTGTTTTGTTTTGTTTAAAAAGTCAAAGTTCCTAAGTTAAACTGTCAGAAAACGCTTGAAAAATCACTTAAGTCAGTTTTAGGATTTGACAGCATGCCGTGGGACATGGAAACCTGCAGTTATGGATACAGCTTCAAAGCTGCCATTGAGGGGGGGGGATTTTTGAAGTCATGCTGAGGTCATTCTGGAAGATCTTCAGGCAGAGAAAGGTGCATGGATCTTGCTGTATTTTCGTAAGAGAATTAAAGGGAATGAAACATTCTCCCCCCTGAGCTCCAGAACCTGAATCAGAATGAAATGTCAGGATCTCTGATTCAACCTTTCCAACTTACATTTATTTTTTTGATAGATGATACAAATACAGCAATAGTCCCTTACAGTCACTGGGTCTGTGCAAGCCATGAAATATTACCAAACAGAAAGAGGAGAATTCTGCAGGTTCAAAACCCAGTTCAAAAGATGAACTATCTCCAGTGTCAATGCTTTGCTTCTTTCCCATCCCTATGGGCAAATATGATTTTTTTTTTAACCTTTAATCTATAGCACTGACTGAAGTTATGTAAATCTGGCACCAGGAGGTAGTCTTTAAGTTATGAAAGGCCCTCTCCCATTCTGGGAAATTGCTTTACAGCCAGGCCATAATCACAATGACAGACATTCTTGATTGAGTTTTGTCTCTCTGCTAATCTATGGAGTCATTTGCAGAGCTGTATGAAACTGGGGATGCACTGAAAAATTACCCTTTTAATACTGAGCATGGAGATTCCCCTGTGTGTTTTAGGAGTGTGTTTTAGGATCACAGTCTTTGGAAGCTTCCTATTATAACTGTGATTTATTTTTTAGTGTTTTTTCACCATGAAGTAATATTAGAGATTAAGGAGCATACATTTCAGGTGATGGTGAAAAACTGAAGATTAAGGTAAGGTACTGAGAATGTGAGTGCATGAGAGAAGGTAAAGATGACTCATTTCTCTAATCCATGGGGTGAACACTTAGCTGAAAAGGTGAACAGATGAGCAGCAGAACACCAGTGGTGTTTTATGGTTAGATCCTGAAAACGTAATTTCAGACACTCAGGGGAATTCTGCGTGGACTCTCTTATTATGAGTACAATTTGCTGTAGATGAAAAAAACCAAAGATTCAGGGATGAGTGGCCTTTCAAGGCAGGATGAGGAGAGCAACACTTTCCAGGCAGGGTCTGACTCACAACAGTTTGTACCAAAGGAGTGAGGGAGGCCAACTGTGTCTTTGCTGGTGAGGCTGAGACCAGGAGAAGTATGGCAAAGCAGGGGATGGTTGTGTTGAGTCCACAGTCATGGATGGGCTGTGGGTCCTGGAGCAGTGTGTGATGTTAAGCCCACCCCTTGCAGCAATGGAAGGGTTTTTCTCACCTTGGTTTTGCACAGGGGATGTCTGCAGGCTGCCAGAGCCTTATGAGGCTTTTGTCATCCTGTGCAGCCCTGGAGGGTTCATGTTGAAATGGAGATAACAGCCGTTGTTATCTACAAGGTTCCTCTCAGATATCAGTATGATTAAGCACAGGCATTTGTAAAATGTGCCCCAGCACCTTTTCTTATTATTGGTGACAACGAGGAGAGCAGTTAGTCAAAGTGAAAAAAATCAAAATACCAGGTGAGACAGCAGCTCCCCCATCACTGAGCTCTTCACCTTGGTTCTCCCTGCCAGGGCTGTTTCCCACTCCAAAGGAGGGGTCTGGCCAACAGCCAGATAGTCCCAGGTGTAGATGGGCCCAAGGGGCTGTGGGTACTCCTTGTCTAATTGCAAGGGCAGGAGTTGGTCAGTACACCTGAGACAGGGTGTCCCACATCATGGGGTGTGGGACAATCCAGAGCAAAGGCAGGCATGGGAAGGTCAGGGTGGGGATGGGGCCACTGGAGGCAGCTGTGCCCTCCTTGGGCAGACACAGTCTGGTTTTTGACCTCTCACTTTGGGAAGAGAAGACAAAATGAAACAGAGAGCACCTTGACACATTGACTGATTTTTTATGCCCAAAGTCTGTGTCCTGAGGCTAGATGCCCTCATCTGCACCCAATTACGTGCCCAGTGAGATGGTGACTAATGGAAGATCTGATCATATTTCTGTGAAAAACAATGCCCAGCCTTCCCTAATGCAGAAAGAAGTTTTTGCAAGGAAAATGCTTTTGGTGAACTAGCAGAGTTAGTGGGAGGATAAAAACCAACTTCTCTTAAAGGTCCTTTGCAGTGATCAGCTTGTAAGTGTAGCCATCAGGAGGTTTTTGAACCAATCTGAATGGAAAATTGTAACCTTTGCTGAAGATGGTTATCTGCTTCAGTGGGAGGTGGCAGAGTGCTCTCTGGAGGACTTGAGCCCAGAGAGAGGTTTGGTTTTTAGGTCTCCTGTTGACTCATTTAAAGAGGGTGGTGTCACTGAGAGGGAGGGTAGCCAGAGATCATTGCTTTGGGCCCTTCAGAAAAATGGCCACGTCTTACATCAGGGGCAACCTCCCTGCCATGGGACATCGCTGCGATTAATTGTCTTGACACATGATTAGTACCTGGGGGCAAGGACAGACCGTTCTGTTGATTGGGCAGGGATGTGTTATTAATTGTATAAACTGGCTCCCAGTCAAAGGACAGAAACCAGTGGCTGCTGTTACTGTCACAGTGGAAGTGGCATTTGAAAGAGCACAAGGAGATTTGTGGCAGAGCGTCGCTCCTCTGCCGTCACGGGGTTATTCAGATGCTTTAACTGCAAGCCTTGAGAAATCAGTCTTCCAACATGATTCCTCTGCAACACCAGGTCACTGGCTATTTCTCAGGCACTCTCCCCTTTACTCCTGCTTCTTTTCAGTCTCTGCACAGACACAGCACCTGGCAGCCTGAGCAGCACAGGTAGCTTTTCCCTGGCTAGCAGGGAGCAGTGAGGATTTCTGTACTTAAAAACATGAGCTGGCTGACCTCGACTCATTCTGGAAAGATGTGATGTCATGTGTAGAGATTTAGTTCCATTTGCTGCCAAGAAGTCATTTTGCTAGGAAAGAAGTTCATGTAGGATGTTGCAAGACTAGTGGAATGGAAGTAAAAAGTAAAAAAAAAAATAAATCAAAAATAATAATGATCATTATTGTGTCATTTATTCTTCCTGCATTCCATGTAGTTGAAGCAATTTTATAGCTTTTGTTACACTGTGCAGAATCTCTCCTTAGTATTAATTAGCAGACAATATAATACATTTTTCACTGAAATGGATCTTAAAGTACTCCAGTGCTGATGACAGGCTGCACATATCGACAAGGATGCTTTGGAGAGCACACCCAGACATACAGGAGGCAGCCACAGGTAGGCAGGAACGATGGCACTTCAAAGGTGACCACAGAACCAGCAGCATACTGAATTTGTCCAGGGGAAGCTTCCAGGTGGAAGCCAAAGAAAAGTCAGAAGTCCCAAGGTGGGAGGAATATGTCAGTTATGATACATCATTAAGGTGGGGGCAAATATTCAGTTCTTTCCCAAGGAGATGTTAATAGTTGTGTCATGCAGGACTCTGCTAACCATTTCCATGCACTGCATTGTATTAATGTTCATTCTTTTTTTGTTTCCAGGCTGTGATGAGGGCAGTTGATGCCCATTTTGTTAAATCCTGTGGGAGCAGCTGATAGGCTCATTTCTAAACCCATGAATTTGGCTGGTGGGGGCAGCGGATCTCCAGTGGTGCCCAACGTGGGGAGAACATTCCTGCCCTTGCTGCTCAGCACAGAGACTCAGGTCACCCATCCTGCCCTCAGAGATGTGCTGGGATGGCTCCTCCAGCCTCCTGACACATGGGCTGCCAAAATTTCTCAACAGCATCAGCCTCTGCTCTCATTACATTAGAAGCAGATATTGTACAGATCAACTTTTTAAAGTGACACCTAAAGGGAAATGCACAGTAGATTATATGCAGTTATTAAGTGCCTCAGGCTCCAGCAATCTTTTCTCCTGATTCATCTTTTGCTCTGATTCATTGAGCAGTAAACGGAAATATAATAGTGGCTGGTATTAGGTTATATCCCCCTTGCTAACAAGACTCTAATTTTTCTTCTTCATTTTTATTTCCAGCGGTTTTCATTGTTGTAACAAAGAACAAAACGTACAGGAGAAAAAGCACCAACTGAGTTTTGGTTTTCTGGCTCGTGCATTCCTGTGAGACCAGTGGGCTTCACTGAGAGGATTGAGATATCTGAAGTTCAAAAAGAAAAGCTCCTCAATCTAAAGACTGTCTTGATTTTGTTGGGATGTCAAATTCAAGAGTAGCAGACCACTGTATCTGATAAGGGGCCTAGAAAGTTTATGTAGAAGACCCAGCAGGAAAAATAAGAAGGTAAGCCAGCTATAGAAAGAAAGCAGCCAAATCATAAAAAAGATAGAACACAGTACTCCCTCCCCACCTGAGAAAAATGGCAAGAACAACCCAGTTTTGATCTAGCTGAAAGCAAGGCTCAGTGCATTCTTAGTTCTTTGCCATCTTCTGCAGAACGTGCTAAGAGCTTGTGACACTCTGGTTTCCACAGGGCCTGAGCTCTGCCTCCTGCCTTGTGTGATCGTGCAACACTTTGTTTTTTTCAGATGGTAATCTTTGCCCTTGTGTCAAACCTCATAACTAAAAATAAACTAATGGAAACCACACCATGTGAAGACCAAGGTGTGAGATCAGTCAGAGGACATGATGGGGAATGGTCAAGCAAACAGAGTGCACATCCAAAATGCTGCCTGGCCCTGCAGGCAGGTGGGTTTTTGCATCTTGGTGAATGAACTCAGCCAGTTGCACTGAATTCTCTTAATTTCTGGTTTCTGCTCTCCATTACCCCCATGGTAATGGTGCAAGAGGAGAAGTGACCCCAAAGCTCACGCTACCAGGAATCCCCTGTATGTCATTACCTGTCATGTACTTTCTTACTGTTAATATTTAATTTGCATACTAATATTTACTATTGCTCTTGCCCTCAGAAGAATTCCAAGGCTCTGGAGGTCAAAGGGAATGCTGACAAACTCCTCATTTCTCCACTGAAGTGCCCTGATGCATGATCACATCACTCCATGAAGATAGAGGGGAGCTATGGGTGTGAATTTAAACCACAACTGACATTAAAATGCAAAGACAGCCCTGAGAACGGGCAGGTTTCCCCATGTCAGAATCTTCTGTGGTGTCTCTGGTGCTCTGGATCTGGATGACCGCCTCTGTCACTGATTTTTGTTGTAGGCTGTAATTTGTGAATGATTTCCTAGGTAAAACAAAGGTTGAACTTTTGAAGCAAATGTACATGACATCAGCTTTATGTCTCTTAGTCACTGTCAGGCTTCACTGAATGCTCTGCACCTTGACATTAAGTAAAGCAATAAAGAAATGAAATGTACTAATGTAACCTTTATAAAAAATAGTTAAAGTGATAGTTTAATTTTTAATCTCCCTCTATGGTGTTAAAATAAGTTCAATAAACTTCGGCAGTAAATTACATTCAGAAGGAACTCAATTTAAATAACATTATAGTTATTATGTCCTAAACTGCTGGTTCAAGAAAAAAAAAATCACTTTGAGGGCAGAGCTGTTGACCTTTCCTATTTTGGATAATAATTGGGCCACCGTTCAATTTTTGGTAGTTGATCTGGAACCTCAGGTCCTCTTTTCTCACATATCCTGCAGAGGCAATCAAGAGGACGTAGTAGATGATGCTGATCATCTCTCAGCAGCCAGAACAGACAAGTCCTATGTATTCAAGATGCAGCTTTATGTTTGACTTCATCTTCATAGAAGACTTGTGCAGAAAAAGGATCTGCAGACTATTTGAGGGGAAGATGAAGAAATGAAACAGAAGAACAGTTTCATCAAGATTATAAAGTTGTTTGATAGCTGAAATAATTTCTTGGTCATCATATAAAATGATGTGTTTTCCAGGGTGAACATTACAGATCAGGCTGGAAAAGCAGGCTGAGCTTGTGGCTGTAGTACTTGTTGCAAACTGCAAATGCAATGGGCTCGTGTATAGAAATGCATGTTGGGAAGCAGTGCTATGTCATCACTGACACCTGTATGGGAAATACGGGTTATTTAGAAATGGATATAAGTGCTGTACCTTATAGGGAGGGCTTTTATGCTATTTCACAAGCACATAGTTCTCAGAACTCTCCTATCCAAAGCATGTTCATTTTACAGTCCATGGTGAGGCAGCAGCCCTCACCCCCTGGCCTGGATGCAGTTTCACAAAACATGATCAGGAAGGTTTAGTGAGCAAGGTGGTGTTGGGTTGTCTTGATGACTTTAGAGGTCTTTTTCAGCCTTAATGATTCTATGCTTCTATGTGCCTGGCATTAGCTTGGTTGGTTGTTTTAATCCATGAGAAGTGTTGACTTTCTACCTCTCCTCTTGCAGAATTAAATCTTTCTCCTGTGTAGCCATCTTTTAATTGCCCATAGAGCTTAAACAGTGCTTGGACAGGGACCATAAAAGTACTTTGATAAATAGGGAGGACTGGAGAAAAGAACAGTGCCTCACCTCTGGTCACCCTCTCCTGCATCTGTGCTGCCTCAGCCTGGCTGCCCTGTGTCACCATGGAAGGGGACAGGGTGCCTGTCACTGGGGAAGTGCCAGGGAAGCTCCATACAGTAAGAAAATACTCTAAAGCCACAGCTGCACGTGGACCAGGAGCTATTACTGGAGGATTGACTTTATTTCTTACAGCTGTCTGGAGGTTTCTGTTTCTTTGAAGCTGAAGAGAGTCCAGAGAAAGTGTGTGGGGTAAATGTTCAGTAAGGGGAAGAGACACAGAGGGGTGTCAGAGTTTGTGATAACATGGAAAATGAGCTGAAAGGAAGGAAACAAATCTTGCCTCTGAGTGGTATAAAGGTACATACATAGTATATACTAGTGGTTGCTATTTTCTGGAGAAATGGTGATATCTACTAACAGGTGATCTGGATTGCAGTGCTAACAGCTCATTATGCTGTTCCCAATGCTGCTCCAGGCTTAGGTAATTTCACATTTTCTCTATGAAGAAATAAGCTTCTGAATGAGTTTGACTGCATAATATGCAGTGACTGTAATTTAAAAAGGCTTCAGTAAAACAGCTCTCTATATCCCTTAGAGGAAACTGAGAAGTAAGAAGTCAAAAATTAGTGCTCTATCTTCCTAATATTAGGTTTCCCCCAGCCAAGAGTGCAGGGAGTATGCAGCATAAACTGAGCATCAAATGTGTCAAACATATAAATTATGATGCTTCAAAATACTTTGTCCCTGCATAGTTTTGCCATTAAAGAATGACACTGAAACACACGGAAAGAGATCACAATCTTTTTTCCATAAAAGTTCCTTTCACCTTCTTGTAATTTACTAAGAACCTGGAGATTTTTTTTAAAACATTTTTTGGTTTGCTTTGTTATTTTTCTCTTGAAGGTAAGGGTGTTGGGTACATTACAGATTCTGACTTTGAAAGGGTTTCATGTCTATGATTATATTATTACTACTTTGACCTGAGTCAAATTAGGGGCATTTATAAACTCAGACAAAGGAAAGCCATGACTTGTTCAAGACAGGAGTGGGCTAAAAATGTGATTGTCCATGAATTTGTCTGACCTCAAATGTCTGGAAATCAAGAGGAACATTTCCACTGTCTCATAGGATAGACATGGTTTGGATAAGGGAAAAGAGCACATTGTGTTGGTTTTCTTTTCTATTTTAGTCTATGTCTCCTTTTTCTCTTATATGAAATACGCTATCTAGAATCAGCTCATTTCTTGTACTTTTATTTTCTTTTCCTTTTCTCACTCAGCAATTTCTCAGTTGTTTTTCGGTTAAAGTATGTACAGCATATCATGGAGTAAAAAAATAAGTATATATCTCTGAAGTTTTGTAAAAACTTCAATTTTAAAAAATATTATGAAAAAAATTATGATGCCTCAAAATCTGACAGGATTATTCTACTCTCTATTAGAATTGGTGGGGTCAAAACATTGCAGGAAGAAAAGTAAAGAAAGAGTTTCAACAACATAAAAGGTGAATATTTTATTACATATAGATGTAAAAGCTAATTAAATGAAAATAATATCAGAATTTAATTTTGGTTTATAATTTGCTCTACAGTATTTTGGGTTTGACGAAGTCCTCTCTGAGGTAGGAAAAATTTCAGGTGGGGATTTCTGCCTGGTTTAGCTGTTGAACAAGAGCAAGAGATTGAAGACAAACACCTATATTTAAGAGCAAAAAATAATGTACCTGCTTTGGTAGGAGAGGCAAAGGTCTGAGGCTGGCAATTTTTCCTCTCTGGGCACCAGGGTGGTACCTGACTGCCCTGGGCAGCTCCTGCTCGGGGTGCTGGGGTCTCTCTGGAGTCCATCTGAAGGGCTGGGGTCTATCCAAAGGGTTGGGGTCTCTTTGGCAGGCAGTCTGGTGCCTGAGAATGTTCCTGAGTGCACTCCTCTGTAAGTAAAGCCTTAATGTGTTTTTTGGACAGCTCTGAGCATGCTTATGAATAGTTCATAGGAAAAAGCTTCCATGGAGAATATAAAAAGTAATTAAATCTTAATGGCCCAATGTTTACTTTTTGGTTTTTTTTTTGAACTACAGGTTGGAAAGCCTGAGTGCAAATTGTTCAGACACAGCTAAAAACTTTGCTGTAAGGGGTTTTCTTATAGGCACTGGGCAAAAAAATGTGTCTAACCAATCTGGTCTCTCCTTTTTTTCATAAGCATTTTCCTTGTACCACTAGAAGTGAAGAGGTTTGTTATATTTTAGAGGACAGTTCCATCACAAAAAGGACCATTGGTTGTTGCAGATATGAGGTCCAAGGGAGAGGGGAGTCTTATCTTATCCAAACAAGGAGCTCAGGATGAATATGCTGTCCCCAAATACCATCAGGGTGCTTAGATATCATCCCCATGGGAGCCACTATGACTACCTACAAACAAAACACAGGAAGTCAAGTGAAATACTTTATAGTTTTGTTCTTTTTTTATTTAGGAACCAGTCCCACAGGGCCAAGAGCCTCATGCAGGGCTCTTTACCCTTACTGGGACTTAGAATCTACATCTCATAGACCTGCTAGAAGCTTTTCATAGGTATGTTGGCTTCATCTCCAAACAAAACTTCCTCTTTGACAATAGAGAGGGTTATATGTATGGTGCCTTAAGCTTTTTTCTGCTCTCCATGGGCCACTGCCACCTCAACTTGAGTGTAAGCCAAGGTCAAAGAGATCCATCAAGGGAGGGAAAGGCAAAGGCTTTCCTTTCAGCCATGTAAACTTTGTGTCTTGGTGCCTGAAGTATTTTTATTTATCTAAAAATAGAGTAGCAAGTGACCACATGCAGCTTTCCTCATCTTGTCCTTCTGGCTCACCTTGACCCTGACATGAAGAGTTCATCCATGTTTGGTACAAAGCTTCTCAACCAGCTGAGCTGCCAAAGCATGGCTGCCCAGGGGGAAAAGGTTCACTGCAAGGCTCTTGTTCAGAGTGCTGGCTCTCAGAGGGTACCCATCTGGTCTGGGTTGAAAGCAGTGACCTGGAGTTATATGGATCCTCTGCATCATGCAGGCTTCATCTGCTTAGCTTCTAACCTTTGAAAAACCCACATCTGCCTTAGGGAAGGGACTTCAATGCACAGAACTGTGACAGTGCTATGAGGAGCAAGAGCCTCTCTTGGCATGTAAATGTCTTGATCAACTCAATTTCATTTGCTCTTTTCTCTCCCTGTACTTGATTTAGTCTGCAATCAAGAGTGAAATGAAAAGATGTGGCTTTAGTCCACCCACAAACTTCCACCATGATGCTTGGAGGGGCCAGATCTGCAGGGTTCTGCTCACCTGCGCATGGCCAACCAGAAGGCAAAAGCTGGGTAGTCCTTGCCTAAAGATTAGAGCTCTCCATAAACACAAGCTGCCTGTTGTCTGCTGAGAGATGAATCACCTGCTCTTGTTACAAGCAGGAAAACTCCACTGTTGATTTTGGTCAGAACAGGTTTAGAAGTACTGATCATCTTACTATCATTGCAGCTTAGGAGCTGAAGGTACAGCCTGGCATTGAGTCCAACACAAGTTTTGTTTCCTGGGCTGAAGTAAAGGAACTCCTCCAAAAGAAAAAGCTCAATGAAGGCATTTTTCAGGATCTTTCCAAACAAAGTTATCAAAAAAAAATGCGTATGCACAGGCATCTTAAAATGCATAAGCACCTCGTGCATATGTGTGTATACACGTGTCTTCAGTTCTGTTTCCTGGGGACAGAAACATGTATTTTTCTTGTTGCTGAACTTTTTTTTGAGGGACAGTAGAGTAATCTGTGCCCAAAATACTAAGGCAAAACTTTCAAAGTATAACCAGAATATGTTATTTTTTCCATACTGAGATGGCATCTGTTTTGCTGACAGCCTGGATTGTGAAATGAGCAGGGAGAGAACTTGGACACCTGGTCTAGTGGGCAGTGTCACTGCCCATGGCAGAAAGTTTGCAACCAGCTGCTCTTTAAGATCCCTTCCAATCTAAACAACTCTATGGTTCTACTTCCAGTTTGCTCTCTGGAGGGGAAGTGTGTGTGTTTCTCTTTACTGAGAGCAATGTCACATCAGCACAATAGATTCTGAATGATTTATGAAATGAAAAGTCTCTCCTTAGTACAACGAGAGAATATAGGCAGGGCTGTACTGATCTATTTGCTCTAACATTTTGTTTACACCAGGTTCATAAACCACCTAAAATCTAAAAATTAAAAAAAAAATAAAATCCCGTTTCCCCTAAATCTATCTGTATTTTTCCCCATTGTGCCGTTATGGGTAGACTCGTGATTGGAATCTCAGAATATGAGAAACTCAAGGTGGAAACAGGAATGTGCACACAGAGCATTTTTATTTTGCCATGAGCAATGTTTGGTTTCAGGTGAAGCTGTTTGCACATCCCCACAAATTGATGGCATATGATGATGAGGTGAGAGCAGTCGTAAAGAGAACTTGGATTATCCAATAAACCAACCCCACTGGGATCACATGGTAGGTACAGAACTCTGTACCTATGAAACTTCAGCACAGTGCAGTTTGCCTCACCTGCAGTTGTGTACTGGGAAGAAAAGACTTTGTTGCAGACCAGAGATTCCTACCAGGAGAGCAGTGGAGACCCCCATAGCCCCATCATCAGCACCAAGAGAAGGGGCTGGACACTCCTGGAATATGGATACCACGTAAATAAAAATACACGAACAAGAAGCACCAGAGAAAACCCCTTACCCTGTGAATTTTCAGAATTTGGTGAAGCCTATTAGAAAAATCAAATAGAAAATATTTGAGAGGCCACTTGACTCTTGAGAATAAACACTTGCACAGGGAAAAAAAATAATGACTACCAAAGGGCTTTTAAACTTAACTCTGAAAAGCCTAATGAGATCCAGTGGAGGGAATCTGGAGCCAGACAAATTCAAATTGGAAACATAACCTACATTTTTAATAGTGAGTGTGATTAGCCATTGGAACAAAGTACCCACAAAGTAGTGAATTCTCTCCTCTTGATGGTTTCAAATCAAGACTAGATGCCTTTCTGGGAGATAAGCTTTAGTCAAAAATAGTTATACTCTAGTCAAACACACGTTTGCAGGGCTCAATATAGAGGTAACTGGGGAAATCTAATGGCCTGTGGTATCCAGGAGGTCAGGCCAGATGGTATAATGATCCCTTCTGGCCTCAAATTCAGTGAATTTCAGAATGAATACAAATGCTGTCTTCTGGATGTGCGTTTGAAATAACTGCAGGCAGAGATTAGACACACAATTGCGTATGGTTCAGAATTAATAAACTTTCCTCCCCTTCAGAACAAAGGTCCTTATTTATGTCTAATTACATTGGGCCATTGTAATTCAGATAAGAATCCATTAGGAACTCGGATGGGATGTCAGCAAGTCAGTTTTAACCATTGTGTGAGTGTTGTTTGGAAATGTAGTTTCTAAACCTTATATTAGACTCCAGACTTGCTTGCACTGGAATGGATCCATGAAGAAGTCCTACATGGACAATTTCTCCACCCAGAAGCCTCATATGTGTGCTGGGTTGGACACCCTGTGCCCACCAAAGCCTCTCTATCACTCCTCTCCTTAGCTGGGCAGGAAGAAGAAAATATAACAAAAGGCTTGTGGGTCTGAGATAAGAACAGGCAGGGACCATTCACTAATTACAGTCATGGGCAAAAGAGACTTGACCTGGGGATAGAAGTTTAATTTATTACCAACCAGATCAGAGATAATGAAAAAATCTGAAAAACACCTTTCCCCCCCATCCCTCCCTTCTAATGACAATCCTGACCTTTCCCCCCCATCCCTCCCTTCTTCCTGGGCTCAACTTCACTCCTGATTTTCTCTACCAAATACCATATGGTTTAACCTTACCAGATTTGAAGTGGATTCAGTTAAATTGTAAAGATATGGTGGTCCTGATCCCCAAAACTGATGGGTGCCTCATGCTTCTGATTTCCTGTGCCTTGCCAGATTTTACGGGAAGGAGTAGTTGAAAGAGTAATAGTAGAAAAAAATAAAAAAGATGCAAGCTTCTATGAGTATGTTTGCTCGTGCTGACAATATCAAAAATGGCATCTCTGCTTGGTAATGCACATGCACCTAAAAAGTAGCCAGCTCTTGCACTGCTTCTGGAAAAAGAAGAAGCATGAAATATTAACTCGTAAAAAAAACCAAACCACATAAGAAAACACTGTTAACTTCTAATATGAATATCATCTTATTATCTAGCTTTCAATTTTAGTGTTATCCTGCTCATAAAACATTCAAAACAACAGCACAGGTGAGCAGTGAGGCTACAGAGAGGAAATAATAATTTTCAAAGTTCAGTGAAATATCGTCACTTATGGTTTGTCTGTGCTCAGAAGACAAATGTTGATGAGGTTAAAGAGTTCATGCACAGAGGTCCATAACATTTTGGATTCTCAGTCCTCCCTCAGAATCAGGTCCAATCAATGGCACCAAAACCCACAATTCTGGGTGATGACTTGGGGATTTTATATTCTGAGGTGAGGACATTTTCTCTGGGCTATATGTTTAATTTGAAGAAGGCAAATGCCTGAGCTATCCAAACATTTAAACAGCTCTGTGACAGTCCAGTTTTATATCCTGACCTTTCTCCAGGCCAATGTGATCTGAACAAGGTATGTATACCAGAGTGTAAAGCTGGAATCTGCAACTGCATCCAAACTTTATTTATTATAATAATATTCTCTTTTTTCCCCCTTTTTTCCCCCAAGCAACATAAATAGAATAACATGATTAACATGGAAGATATAGAAAATAAACTAGTCTATGAACTTCAAGATAAAATTAATTTGGGTTCTCCTGAATTGATGCAGCTAATTACACATTTGCTAATTGTAGCCTGCTTTTTCTAACCTCTTTCTTTTTGAGCTCAGAAAGGAAAGATGGTGATGATGACTCTGCAGGCACTCTGTAGAATAACCAATGTTTTACTGAATCTTAGCATCACTTTCATATCTGAATAGCAAGTCTCTGCCTGCAGATGCTATTCCATACAGTTGTTATGAATATTTTATTAGATAACAGTAACAATGAAAGTGACACGAAATAATGAAAATCATATTTAAAGCTTGCTGTGGTTTAATGTGGCATTTTGCCAGTTAAATATTTTTTCAAAGCCATTGCCATTGCTGCTGATTTCCAAGGTGTTTTTTCAGTACTTCTATAGAGGTGGCATTTATGATAATACTACTGTATCAGCAAAAGTACCAGTTTTACTTTTTATCTGGCTTTATAGCCCTTTATACAAGGCCTTCCTATAACAGTTCTGCCTTAGCATTGATTTCATAAAGGTCCTGAAGGTCATTCTTATTTTCAGTCAAATAACAATATCGGAGAATTTTAATGATGTTCTTGCATTAGTGATATAATATTCAGAATTGCTATAAAATTCAACAACGTATGAAAATGTCATTGCTAGGGATGAATGGAGCAGCTCATCTTGTGAAAGTGAAGAGCAGCCTAAACCTTTGCATGTGTTCAAAGAACTCTAAGGTAATTTAATTTCTTCTCCCCTATCTCTATTTCTCATGTACTTGTTCAAGTTCCGGTGCCTGACAAATCATCATCATTTATCCTTCTAGACCAAGGAAATGCTTACAGCTAATTATCTAAACTTAAGTACACCATTTGGTACAGTGCCAGGTGGGAAATTATTAACTAAAATGGGAGATTAGTACAGAAATTGAGTAGTAGTAGATCAGCACTGGGGGAAGGTAATAGAACTTCGCAGCATCAGTCTTGACCCTAATATTATTTAACATTTTTTTATTAATAATGACCCCATAAAAAATAAGCTTGTGCTAATGGAATTTACCAATGGCATAAGGGAGGGAGGTACTGTCACTGCAGAGACGAATAAAACAATCACTTAGGAAAAACAGAGTGACCTTGAGCCACCAGGATAGGATGGTTTGGATGAAATTCAGAAAGCTTTGAGTGCGAGTTCACTCATCTGTGTCTTGTTAACCAGGTTTCTACTATACCTTCATGCTCATAGGTAAGAAAAGACAGAACATACAAAGCAAGGTATTTTCAGGATGTAATGAAAGGCCAGTAATGGTGTCTGAGGCCCATGTTAGAAATCAGCCAGGATAGTGCATGCTATTCACAAATGTTTCACTTCGCTTTCACAAAGCTGCTGAAAAGGGTGAGTAGAGCGACCATGGGAAGGGAGAGTTCTAAGTGTGAGAGGCAAAATGAAGGCTGAGGGAGGACACTATAAATACTGCATGATCATAAGCTACAGGAGGAGAAAATGTCTATTTAAACTAAAGGACAACAGTGGCACAAGGACAAATGAGTATACATTGGTCATGAATAAATTTAGGATAGGAATTGGAAGCAGGTTTCCAAACAAGAGAAGAGCAATGTTCTGCAATTGCTTTCCAATGAAAGAACAGTGGAAACAACATCAACAAAAATCCCAAAGCTACTTTTATAAGATGATGTATAATGAATTTCTGAAAGGGATTATATGATGTGTTTGGCTAAGATAGCAGGGAATTACACTTGATGAACTAAGACGTCTGTGCAGGTCTATCTTTCTAAGCCTCTTTTTCATGATGGCATGTTTCAGAAGATTTTTAAGTGCTTCCTTTCCTTCGTGTGTTTTTAGATAAATTTTTCATGGTATATTGCAGGGACTGCTAGGTGGACTGTTTTAAGAAAGGCACGAAGTTTTAGTGTCCAGAATATATTGAATACTCTCAAAAAAATTCCCCTCAGAAAGTAGTGCTCAGCATCCTTCAGTGCAAGAATAAGGTGGAGTCACCATTTTTGCTTGAAGAAATCACCATTTTCACTTGAAGTCAATGGGGACTAAATCCAAACAGGAGCAGCACTCTTTGGAGGCTTGGGTCTCTGTTGTTTCTGCTACATTCCAGAACTGCTGCTCTATTTTACAGTTTGCCTTCTCAGCCCCCCCTGTGCATATGTAGAAGTACAAAAGAGGATGGCAAACAACAATTTAGATGCATATGATTCATTGGAAAAAAAAAATTAAAAATGGGAACAGTGGGTGTGGGTGTGACTGAGTGGCAGCAGTTCAAAGCTGCAGTGAAGATGGCTTGTCTGGGAGAACAGATGATTTCTCCAGCCTTGGTGGAGTGGTGCAGAGCTGTGCTAGCTGTGCCGTGGTATCTCTCTTCTCATCCTAATGTCCTTTGGTTTGTTTTATCTGCTTGGTGCCATGATGTTTGTTAGCGTTCTTTGTTCCAAACCCCAGCATTTCCATTTCTTGTCAAAATCTCTGTATCTCCAAGGCAATGTGGCCATAAAGGGATTTGTATGGAAGCTTGGGCTCTGAGGTCAGTAGCTGGAGCTTTGTGGGCTCCTTACCCACAAAAGCAGGATTGATTAATTCCAGTAATTTACAGTATCAGACTCTCTTCATGAAAGTGCTGGGAGTATACAGGCTGGCCTGGTGACTCCCTTATTAAAAGAGTATCTCATAGTCAAAAGTTTTGTGATTTTTAGTTGAAATCTGACGAGTGGAGCAATAAGATCTGCAGAACTGTTTGTTTTCCTCTTCAGCTAACTACACACGTATTTATTTTCTGAAATCAGCTTTTAGTATCAAGAACAGTTTGAGAAATGGGAAAGTTAGATAAAATCCCCAGGAGTAAAGGTAGTTTAGAAAAGGAGTAGAAATAGACAACAACTTTACAAGGGAGCAGTGCTTTGCCTACACCTTGTCACCATCCACATTAATCACATTTGCAATAGGCAGCTCTGTGCTTAGCGCTTTTGGAGAACTGCCCCATGTGTGAGCTGCCCTGTGGCTTGCTGGTCTGAGATGCCCATCTCTCAAAAGAAAAAGCTAAACTTAATTTAAAAGAAATATTTTCAAGGAAAACCTATATTGAAAATCAGAACTGAGAGACATGCTCTGTGAAATAAACGGTCAAGAGAAAAATATTTTGATTGATGGAAACTTAAAACTCTCAGCCTTTATTTTTTGCTGGCTTTTAATTTCACTTCTATTTATGAAATGTGTGCATCTAGAGAGCTATTTATTTTTCACATATCCTTAACTTCAGCCAGGGCACAGCATTCTGGGGGCACCTGGGTGAGATCGTTTCATCCTGCCTTGTCCTGCTAGTAAACCCAATTTAAACCAAATAATCATAAGCATGACCTGTACTTATTGCTGTATTTTAGTGAGTTATTTCTTAGGCACTTGCATTGGTGTGCATTGTGCTCACAGGGACAGTGTCACCCTTGTCACTCTGTGCTGTGCCACACAGCTCTGGGAGGCACGGTTTGTTTTTCCGTGGGTGGCAATATCTATGGGGGGGGGTTTAAAAGCACTTTTTCAGCTTTTCATACAGTGTGTATGGGAGCTTTCAAGTGACAAACGCACAGAGGAAATGTCTGTGAAAGCAGCAGGTGGGAGGAATGGCTTTTTCAGACTTTTGGATTTTGGCGACCCCCTTACGCATGCCACATGGAGGTGGCAGCAACACCCATGGCGTCAGGGGAGCTGAGAGAGGCCTCCTCGCCCACACCAAGGGTCTTGCTTGCCTTCAAGAAGAAATAATAAACACCCCTGGTATGAACAGTGATTAAACATCACCAAAGCCTATAAAAATAACCACTCCTGAGGTAAATCAGCTGAAGGCTATGGATGCTGCAGCAGCCATATGGGAGCGGGGGCCGTGCTCCAAGGCCCCAGCCTGAGGGAAGAGGCCTGGTTGGGAAGGGGCAGTGAGGCCATTTTTCTTCCTCTATCTTCTCATCCTGGGGGTTTTTAAAATGAGAGGAAAAAAAAAAATAAAAAAAAAAAAATCCCTGCTTTGCAGAGTGCAGACAAGTGCCTGGCAGCAGCCACTGTCTGTGATGCCACGGTGATGGGCTCCTGGTCCCAAGCCAGGGCATCCCTCAGCCCCACGGCCCTCACTGCTGACAGGGACCCTCATGGGCTGCGAAATGGCATTCCTGTGTGTGAACCGTGCCAGGAGAATGTTACAGGAAAAAGGAAAACAAAAAGGGGCAAAGAAAAAAAGAATAAAAGGGCACAGTCTCCCCGCCCTGTGCTCGTTCCTCATTCTTCCCTCAGCACCGTCTCGCCCTGTGTGGAGGCTTCAGAGGTGTGAACACATCCTGTTTACGTCTGCCACACCGGCAGAGATGCTCAGCAGAGAGCTGAGGAGCAGTCAGAGGCAGCACCCTGGGCAGGGAGGTGGCCCCAGCATGGATGCTCTGCCCATGTACCACGGGGGCATCAGCCGTGAGGCTGGGGAGAAGCTGCTGCTGGCGGCAGGCAGGGATGGCAGCTACCTGCTGAGGGACAGCGAGACCATCCCGGGAGTCTACTGCCTCTGTGTCCTGTGAGTGCCCAAGTTCTGAGTTCTGGGAAGGGTTGGGCAGGTGGTGGTTGATTTCCAAACTTTACACCCGTGGTATGGGGTGTTGCCAAACAGAGAGAGAAAACGCGTCCTAAATGCGTCCTAAACCCTTGCAGATGTGTGAGGCATTTGGCTCCTTCACTTTGGCTTGAAATAGAGGGGTGCATAAGGGGTGTGGGGTCCTTTGCAGAGCAAAGAGGAGCAGGTTTTACCTTGCAGAGCCCATGGTTCCTCTGGGATTAAAATAAAAAAGAGAAAGGGGTCCTGGAGTGTGTAGTAAGAGTGAGAGAATTGTCATTGAGAAGACACAGGCAACTTGACTCGGGATGGCAGCTCTGAGCTGGGTAATCCTCTTGCTTTCTGCCCACTGTCTTCTGGTTCTCTAATGAACTCATGTTCAGCAACATTCCCAGTGCTCCCTGACATCAGGAAGGGAAACATGGATCAGGGTTATCCAGGATGTACCTTTGCTCTGGGATGCTCTCTGTCAGCCTGAATGTCCCACCGGCCATTGGGCTTGGAGTAAACTACATGTAGAGTACATGAAATACTCTAAGGTAACAAACTAAGCAGTAATGCTTCATCAAATAGTGTAAAAAAGGGAAGGTCTGATGTGATGGTCTGTCAGAGCGAGGGTAAGGAGGTCTACTTGGGAGGGATGAGATACTTTATAGTCATAAGACCTCTGTTTAATGAGGCAGTTTAATCATCCTACTTTTGGCAAAAGCGTAAGTCTCAAAAGTCCTGAGAGTTAATGCTGTCCAAGGAAGTACCATTTGCTTGAATGAACAACCACGTGTCTACCAAGGCTACAGAGACATTTGCACCTTACTTCAGTATGAGAAGGAATACCTGAGAAAACCATTTTAGGGCCAGCAAGAAATTAGAGGTTGGGGACCGGTCAAAAAAACATGAAGAAGAATCCTAACTCAGGTTTCCCCCAAATGTCTTGAATATATTTCCTAAAACATATAATTAAGTCCTGGATGAACATTATTATTTCCCTGTTGTAGGCAAGTAAATGGAGGCATGCAAAAAGGTTGTAGGCCATCCAGGCAAGATCTTTGTGGCAGAAGATGGTTTTTATTATTTCTCTCAGGAAATCAAAAGGTGAACCAAGATAGACACCACTGCTAACAAATATCTTAACAGCTAGCTGAAAATTGGGAAATAAGCAGCATCTTGAGTTAAAAGAAAATGGAATAGACAGAGCAAGAAATAAGGTGTTCTGTGATTCCTGTGATGGGAATAGGCAGTAAAAGCAGAATCTCTTTTAAATAACCATTAGAGGAAATGGTAATATATCCTCTTAATACACAGAAGTCATTCAATGCAGGTGAAACACTAAGGCAGTAGAGAAAGGGTCAGGCAGAGTGTTACAATACTGAATAAAATAGAGAATTCTAAAATTAGTTTGCCATTAATCTAAATTGCAGTGTAGGTGTAACAAGGTCTTTCATCTGCACACAGTCAGTTCATATTTTTTGTTGTATTAGTGGCAATTTACATCCTCCCAAATAAATTTCCTGAATGAGATAAAATGTATAAAATTAAAATAAGAACAGAAAGGAATTCTAACTACGAAACTTTTCAATATTCAGAGGAAAAGAAAAAGCAGTTCAGTAAGAAACAGAACCATATCAAATTGTTTCTGGAAATTATGGGCCATCCATGTCTTCATAATATGTTGCATTCAAACATATATATGATAAGCAAAGGGGCAAAAGCAAAAAGTATTTCTTCTGAATGTCATGCAGGCATCTTATAGATCCTCAATAAACTTTTATAAGGGAGGTATTCAATAGCAATTTAGCTAGATCTCTATAAAAAATATAAATGGAAGACATTATGATGAGTATGGTCTCATAAAGACAGAAAAGTGGCTGAAAAATGCTAGAGCTGAGCATTGGTTCCCATATTTCAGTTCAGAGCATCACGTAAGAAACAGGAAATACAGTAAAGAACATATCACACAATAACTTAGGAAACAGTTATCATAAACATACCAGGAAACACTTTCACACTGAAGGTAGCAATGGCAGTTTAAAGAAATGTGGGCCATAAACCAGAGGAGCTCTGTTGCAGGGAAAAGTTTGCCAGTGCAGAACACAGTGATTTAGAGATGGGAGGAGAAAGTAGGAATGGGTGGCAGAGACAGATGGTTATTCCATGGAGGATGCTATGCAGAAATCTGGCTTTGCCACAATAAAACAATGCACACCCCCCCCAAAAAAAAAGCCACTCTGAACATCACGTACTGAGATGAACCAGGTGGTCAGGATGTGTGTGCAGGTTAAAAACCAAACGGGAAACATGCAGTTTCTGACTTCACTGTTTAAGAAAAAGAAAATAAAACAAAGAATACATACTCCATTGCTTTTTCATACTTCTAAATAAATAACAGAAATCATCAGGAGTAACAAAGTTATTCAGAAATTTCCATTTTTGTTTAGAATCAGTGTGGAAGATCACTGTAGGTATAGCAAGATTTATCAAAACTTGGTAAAAAAAGTCATAATGTAAGTACTGTATGATCTTTGACACATGGGAAACAAAGGTGGTCAAGCATTAGCTATGTTACAGTAAGTATCAAAACAGGAATTTTTATGTATTTCCAACGATTATTTCTAACAGAAATGAAGCTTCCATGCTGCCAGTGATGTTTCTGTAGCTTTTAGAAAAGAAGAAAAGAAAAACAATCCAGTTTTCTAACATCAAAATATGTTTAGTTTCTTTCCCCTCTCCCTGCACTTCCCCGGAGAAGAAAACCAAAACAAAAGTGATGTTGTTTTCTTTGTAGGTTTGTGGGTTTTTTAATTATTTTTTTTTATTATTACGTGTGAAGGACGAAGGGTTTTTTTCAAAATTAAGAGGCACTGTTGTGATGAAAAGAAACATTTATCAAACATCACCTGCTTTTTCCCAGCAATTGCCTAAGTTTGTAATACACCCTCCTTCTCCAACCCCCGAAGGCCCTCAAGAAGCTTTAATGTATTTGGCCAGTCTCTGAGCCTCCTAAGGTGGGTAATAAGGGCAGGAGTGTTCATGGTCAGACTTATTTGCCTTTTGCTTTTCCAATTAAATAGTGGAGCCCTGACCTTTAAAAAGGAGAAGAGTAAACGACTTCATAAATCCGTGGCGACTGACACTGATTTTACGGGGCAAGTACAAGAGAGACAGGTAATAGCATCAAGCCTGACCTCCAGAGATGGGTAACTGTGGCAGGCAGACCCCTGGCACTGGAGCATTTGGTAGAAAAGCTCTTTTTTCTCTCTCCTGAAGTTGTAATTTACTTTCCCTGAATGTTCCTTTTTGCTGCCTGAAGTCACGGTGTGTCTGAAAACCTTGAAAAGAGAATGTCTGTTGGTGTGGCTGTGACAAAGCTCAAAGAACCCTTCTTCACAAATATTTTAAGACCACAACTATGGATAAAAACGAGTAGAAAGGTTTTGATTTGCAATACTCTTCTGTGGGGTCTTGCTGCCTGCAGAGCTGCTGCCTGCAGATTTTGGCAAAGTTTTTTAAGACCAGGTGCCTCAAGGTCTTCATTGTATGAATATAGTTATTAAATGGATAATATATACTTCAAGGATGTTGTTCACATGCTTTGAACGTGTCAACAGAGGAGCACAATCTTTTCCTGGAAATTTTTTAGAGTTGCATTGAAAAGCCTGAAGATTTTTGTCATTCCTGGAAACTGAAATAGGGGAAATGCATATGCTTTAAAAAAAAAAAATGTACGTAATATACCTGTAAACGTGTTATCTACTACATGCAGTAAGCTCAGATTTTAGTATCAAAACCTGATTGTTCCAGGGAGCTTTCTTTACTGGTCTGGTTTCCTGTCTGCTCGATGTCCCATTTGATGTTTTTAGCACCCTCAGAAATCCTCTGTGCACACAGCTTCTAATGAAATCAGAGGGGGGACAGAGGACCCAAAAGTGGTGTCTGGCTTGAGAAGCAGTCTCTTAAACTGCATCTGAAAAAAATGCATAAATAAAATCCCTGACAGATCCAAAGCTGCCACTTTCCTTCCCAGATATATGAGCACACATGCAGAAGCAAGCAGCTCATACCTGAACTGGCAAAGATAAAGCATTTGTAGTGTGGGGCTTAAAATATATGTGCTTGAAAAATACCCGGAATATGAATAGTTGTTTCAGACCTGTAAATAAGCTAAACACGACATACTTGTCAGACTGTATGGTCAGCTTATTTGTTTGAAACAAAACCAGCCACTCATGGACCGTGCTGAATTAAATTTGTGGGGAATAATCCAAACCTGGGACAGAAAGCTGTTTAGAGCTCTTGAAGCAACAGTAATTGCAACGGGAGGAGGCTGCAGTCCTATCAGATTTTATGTGTGCCATTTTTTCTCTCACCATCACCACAGTGCACAAGTCCAGACAACGTGCCCAAACTTTATGATGCAGCAGATGTATCATCTGTACAGCCTGGAGGTGTAACACAGCATCACGAGCCAGCTTTGCATTTCTTTTGTTTCCCATGTAATATTTCTTTGAGGGAGATGGCAGCCTAATTACATTTATTTAAACACCCCACATCATCATCATTTTAAATGTAATTTGGAAGAAAGGCATCTGTGTGAGAGGAAGCCCCCCAGTTCAAGGTTGAGGTTTTCAGCTTAGAAAAAACATCAGTCACTCTTTTCAGCTTAAAAAAAAAAAAAAAATCTACAGCACAACAGTAAATGCTTTGAGGTGATGCTAGGAAGATTGTGCTTTGCCTGTGTTGAGCACAACCTGGATAATGGCCTTCAGGTATTCCAAGGCTTTTCTTGGAAAGATTGTGGATAGGAAAGGTGGATAGTCTGAACAGTGTGGGTACCCACTGCTAGCTGTTAGCTAACAAATATGTAAAAGACAGAATGGGTACAGTCTGCACATAGATTAATTCTGCTCTGGTTTTGTAGGCTTTTGGGTTTGAGGATTCAGTTGAAGCAGTGATTTCAAGTTCAGAGAGTTTATGGTCAGCCCCTGCCTACCATGGTCTGGTAGCAACAGGAAAACTGAAAATGAACCACACTGGATGATTACCAACCAAACTACAGAATGTCTCATAGAAATATAGAAGAGTGACATTTACAACTGGCAATGCTTTGCCTATTGCAGTTCCTGTGACTCTTATCCAGACTGATGAAAGAAATTCACCAGATAACATTATTGCATGAGGGTTTATTTTTTTGCCTTTGTGAGGTCTGACATAGTAATTAATGAGGCTTAGTTGCCAGCCCACAAGAAAATAATTTCCTTCTATTTAGCATCTCAAGTTTGAATAAATTCTCATTTTGTTTCTGAAGTTAAAGTAATTTCTCTTGGAGGCATTGCTTTTGGTTGGCATCACCTTTTACCAGACCAATATAAACCCTTCTGAGAAAGGCTGCAGTATGCTCTTTAGGTAAATCAGCAGCATTCCTACTGAAGTGTAGGATTCCACAGAAATCCCTATATAGATTCCGAGACAATTCACAAGATTTGACTTGCTCTTCCAAGTTTCTTTTACTCTGAGGAGAGCAAATCAAGCTAATGCATTTGCTTTGTAATGCTCGAGTTACAGAAAGCAAATCCTAGCTGCTGATTCACTATCCTGGGTGAATTTTTGGCCCAAGAAGTGGTGGTATGGAAATAAGTGACAGAAATGTAAACCCAGGTGGAGGTGTACAGAGTATGACTTGAGCTAGAGTAACTCTGTGGGGCTTTTCACATGCAGTAAACACAGATTTAAACTCTTTTATTCACGCTTGCTGACATCTTGCTTGTGTCTTGCACATCATGGTGATGTGAATGGTGCTTCTTCAGCTTGGGTTAGCTGATGGGTGGGAATTGCTAACTTGTTGTACCTCAGTTGTGTGTCTGAGACCTAAGTAAGGCAGCAATCAGGCTGCTTGTCAACCAGAAAGTGCAAATTCCAGGACAGAGTGAGGAGCTCTAAGCACAAAGCCTATTTTCTCCTACATTTGGCTCTTTGGCATTTCTGGGATTAATAAACCAAGCAGAAATACAATGATTAAAAAGGAAAAAGCAAGAAGAGCAAAGAAAGTGAAGTAGTCAGCTGTACTGATCACTTCATCATTTTGGCTGCTGTCAGTGCTGTGGCATGGGGGAGGCCATGCAGCTCAGGGGTGCCCTGGGCAGGGGAGTCCTTGCTGAGCACACATGTGGGATGTGCAGTCTGCCAAGCACTGCTGGGGGTTCCTTCCTCCTCATGAGTTTTGGCTCTGTAGGAGCCATATCTCACCCCTGCAGCCACTGTGGTGCCCATCCCATCACCACATCCCAGGGCCAGGATTGCCTGAGGTTGTTCCTGCTGACCAGGAATGAAGGAGCTGATCCTCAACGTGCATCATATGTGTCTGGGATAAGGCAGGAACAGCTGCAGCCTGACCCCTAATGCCTGTTATGGTATCTGCTGCATGACACTGACCTCCCACTCCCCTGCGAGCTCTCCTGCAGTCCTCATCTCCATGCTACGAAGGGGTTTCTAAACATTAGCACATTCTCTGGGCTGAAGAGTTTGTTAACTCTTTCACATAAGAGAAAGTGTGACACAGGAGGCTCAGGACCCTTTAGCTTTGGGTTCCCAATACAAGGGGTGTGGGAATGGATTTTGGGAGTACCCCATGTGATCTATACAGCCTACTGTCTTCACTTGCACTGCTGAGGGCTGTTTCCTTATTTTATACATCTTCTGCTTCTCAATCACCCATTTTCCTGGCTTTTGCACCCTTCTAGCATTCTGTACTGCTGCCAGCTCAAGCCCCTTCATATTTCACCTTCTTACATCCCCTTCATTACTTATTTACTGTTACTCTCTCAGGGGTTCAATTTTCACATCCGGCTCCTTGCTCCCTTTTCTTTCCTCCCTTATCCCCCCTATCCAGGCCCAATCTTCCTTTCCAAGATGCCCTGTTAACTTTCTGGGTTTTTTTCCCCCCTCCTATTAATCCAGGCTATACATAAGTCATTCATTGCTTGAGCTGGGGGTGTCACACACAGCCACCCCAGCTGACAACTTCTCTTACAGCCTAGACAGCCACCACCTCTTTCTCTCCTAGGCTGTAGGGACTTCCTTCAAACAAACTTTTACATTTCCCTCTAAAAACTGCTCAAACTCCCTCAGTTATTTGAAGTCTGGTGGTTTGCTTTTAACACGGGAAATGTGTATTTATTTTGCCTACCACGTCCCCTTTTCTGGCACTGCTGCATTCCCTGTTTCTAAATAAGACTAAAATGAAAATCTAAGGAATAAAACTTGAGTCTGAAAGGCTGAAGGGTCGCAAAGTTATTAGAAGCTGAAAATGGGCAGTGAATAATGTTCAGGGCCACTTCTGGTAGGCCACACCACTGGCTGGTTATTCCAGGGTCAAGTAAAGATGCAAATATACCAGGTACGATGAGCTGATTGTCATAGTGAAAAGATACCAGAAGAAATAGCTATGTAAAGAGTCAGAAATTTATGTCATTTATTGCTGGCATGGTTTCCCTCTGTCTCTCTTTCTTTCTTCCTTTCTATTTGTTCCATTTTGGACCCAGAAAATGAATACAAATTAGTTCAATAAAATTTCCCAACTGAGATACAAACTTGTGGAAATTATTTTAAAATATACCATGCAGCTGAAATGTCACGGTTAATTTTATTCTGCAGCATGTAGCTAATACCCTCTGGCTGTTTCAATGGTGCAGAAGATTGTAATTATTCACCTGTTAAAGTAAATATGGCTTTAACAAGTCTAATCACAGTTGAAAAGGAGCAGTGGAGAGGACAGGTAGACAGATGTTGTCTCAGTACATCATCTGTGAATGATGCCTTTGCAGCTCTTTGGGAGGAATTATCTAGCTATAAAGAAAAAAGCCCACATCCTAAAATGGACTGTTTCCTGTAATAACAACTTCTACTATGTCCAAGTTGCCTTTGACAAAGTTTTCTCAGTGATGGAATTCCAACAGTGCTAGTGCTGGTCTTAGCTGGTATAATACATCTTTTGTTATGGGGATGAAAAAATAAGAGAAATGATATAAAAATACCAGTGGTAACCAAGCCACTCTTTCATAAGCACTATGCAGTCCAGTCCTTACAGGAATGGCTGTTTGACCCCCCCAAGTGACTCCCACCATGGTCAGGTCACATGGTGTTTGGGTTTTGGCTTGGTCACATCCTATGCAGTTTCACTGAATCACACTAGGAGCTTTTTTTTCTGTCATAAATTGAGTAAAATGAAGAAAACCAAGCTGTCTCCTCATGATGGCTGAGGAATTTTTCATCTCCTGAGCCATAACCTCCAGCAAACTTTTCCACTTGTTTTTTGCCTGTCGTGTTCCACATAGCATCTCAGTTTTCATTTTTGGATTTAAGTTTTGTTTTAGGAAAAACACCTTGCTCTTCCTTCAGTCTGCACAGTTAATGATGGGTAGATTCAATCATTAAAAAAAAAAAACCTTTCTCACAGGAGGCTGTGCCCATGTAGAAGTAAAGAGACCTTGGCTCATCAAAAATATGTCAGTAGCATGAGGAAGGTAAAAAGCACTTTGAAGTGGTAATGAAGTAAGTTCCTGCTGCTTAACAGAAAATTTTGATAAGATCACATTCGTTGGGAGAGTACTTATCAGAAGAGCTGTAATTCGTTTTGTGGAAACAAAGATCCCAGTGGAAGCAGTTGGAGGTTAAGAGTTATCTGTTCACCTTCCTAACAAAACGTGCCCTCCTTTCTTTCTGCATTTCCTTTGAAGCAGCAAGTGTGGTGGTCCTGGGCCAGCTGCCACCTCCCTAGGGGCTGTGTTTACAGATGGCTTCAGAGCCAACAGCAGATGATAATGTGTTTTAAGCCCTTCAGGCCTTTCTGTTTTCCTCTTCTTGGAAAAAAAGAGAAGGTACATTTCCCAGGTGAGTGGAAAGCTCTCACTGGTTCCTCTCAAGGCTTTGTCAACAGTGTCGTACTCCTGTTCTCATGCTCAAAGCATCTGATTTCCCAAATTCTTCTTCCTTTTCCTGTATCTCATGGGCTTTCAATCTGAGCTATTCTTTGTCCTTTCACTGGGTTGGGCTGAAATATTTTACAGTGAAATTTTTTGGTGTCTATCTTATACCCCACCATACTTTGGACCTGAATATTACTTTATCTGACCTCTATTTTTCAATTTGTCCAGCTTAGCAAATGCCTTTGACAGCATGATGAAAGCCATCAGACATTTCAGAGTCAGGGCAGCACCCCAACAATTTCAGGTAATGCAGTCTTTTGGGGAGATGAAGGAAAAAACAGATGGTACCTTTCCAGACAACTCAGACACTTGTGAATAAATCGGGTTTTAAAGGGAGTGAAACAGTCAGAATGCTTCAGGATAACCAAGAACAAAACCAATATGCTCAGTGCATTATCAAAAACAGGAGGCAAGAGAGTGGGTTTTAGATTGTTACATAGCAATTCTGTGGATTTGAAACAAAAAAAAAGAAAAAGAAAAAAATCACTGTGGAGTTGGACAGATACCCACTGCAAAGAGAAGGGACAAGATGCCAGGACAAGACTGGTTTCAGTAACCATATATTGGCTGCCCTGCTACAAATGTAAGTGCAGGAAAGTCCCTTGTGATTTTCTCTCCTTGGTCAGCTCCAACAGGTTGCTCAGATATTTTCCAGGCTCCATCCAAACCTCTGACAGGGTGCTGGGGGAAGAGGAGGAGGAGTGGCAGCTCTTTCCTTCCTTAGGTTTCCATGAAGTGAGCGTGGAGGCCCAGGTGTCCACCTGGTGCCTCTGGGTGAAAACACTCCCTTGGGTAACACCAAGAGGTGGATGAAGTTGTGGTGGGGCTGTGGGGCTGCAGCAGGGGTATTCCCACTCCTGGAGAGGAGGGCAGTGTCTGGGGTGCTGCAGAGGGAGCTCGGAGGGACCGCGTCTCCTGCGGCTGTAGTTAATCACAGTCGGACTCCAGTGGTGGGGGGAGAGCTCACAAATCACAACAGGCACTTTTGCTCCTACTTCGTGGGGTTGTAGCAGTGTGACAACTGTTAACAGCTTCCTGCTTGGGTAAATTATATCAGACACCACTTGGCAAAGGCTGCTGTAATGACTTTTTAACAAGAATTTATCCAGGAGTCATGACACGGACTGTGAGTAATTGCAATCATCTGGTACCTGTGTCACTAATGGTTGATGGTGTTTTGTCATAGTTATTATAATATGTGTAACTGGAAAGAAATAATATAGTATTTTTCTTCTTTCTAAGTAAGAACTGACATTGAAATAGGGAATGGTCTGTAAAATCCTGTTGTGCATTCATGTAAATCTATGTAGTATGAAATGCAATCTGTCTTTTCTGATTCCATCTCCCATGGAACCTGTGTTATCTCTGCTTCTGAGCTAAATGTTTGGATATTGGTAGAAAAATCTACCATGTAAACCACTCACTGTGCTGGGGTTGTAAGAGAAGAAAGACAGACTCTGGACACAAGTACATCTTCTATTATTAGTGACTGACTCCTTGTTCTCAAAAGACTCAGATTTAAAAAAAAAAAGAAGAAAGATTCTACACTCATAAATCTCCTTTATCAGTATGTGAGAATTAGGACTCTACAGGCAAGGTAAAGAGTAATTTACCTTGCTTTTGTTAGTCTAGCTTTCCAAATAAATTACACTCATGCTTCTGGGAACATCTGCATTTAAATCAATCACAATACAGCAATGCTATCTGCCAATAAAACACCCTTTTTCCAGGGAGAGTACATTTAGTGTGTGTGTTCTGTTAAAGGAGGTCACACACGCAAAATAATAAAAATGCTGCAGGAGGAATGAAAGCAATGTCACTTAACTGAGAATAACTGGATATTGCTAAACTAGATCTGAGTCAGACCAATTCCTCTCATCAAAAAAGAACCAAGTAGGTTGAACTGCATCTGACCTGCCTTTCAAATTTTTGTTCTTTTTTTTTTCTTTTTATCCACCTAGAGCTTTTACTGGTGATTTATTTTAAAGGTGAGCTGATTCCCACATAACAGAGTCTACCTTGTTTGAAACCTGACAGCAGAAATGTGTAATAAGTACCTGTTAATTTTTTTTTTAAATTTTCCACAGGCACCAAGGCTATGTTTATACCTACAGAGTGTCCAAGACAGAAGCTGGGTCCTGGGGTGCTGCGGTGTGTATTTCTTTCTCTTCTAAAATTTTCTACAACATCTTTGTATCGATTTAATGAAATATATTTAAATTATTCATGTTTCTGCAAAGTCTGATTTTCATCGAAAGGAATCGATCTTCAATATGCCCATCACTAAGATGTCTTGGTGCTGCTTCTGACAGTCTTGAACTCATAAATTAACTCTCTGTTACATTCCAGTTGTTGCATTATTTTGCATCATTTTAAAGTAATATTGTGTTTTTATAATTAGACAAGCACGATCAGGTCCCTTCCATTCCACAAACCAGAAGTGTCAGAATATTTAACGAAAATATTTTCAGCCTGCAGTGTTTTATAATTAATTTATCTCCAGATATCACTTTTGCAAAAAACATACAGGGTAGCCAAAACTTGGTATAAAAAATATATTTTCACCCATCTTGAGAAGAATCTGGTAATTCAAGTGCAGAATAAAACCATTTGCAATACAAAGTATTGGGTTTGCTGGAACGGGAGATGATAACCTATATTTCTTTTATGAAGGGGTTGTTCTTTGGATGTGCTCTGTGTATTAATTAATAATTAGCTTTCTGTTTGCATCCTAATGAAGAGTGATTATAAACATTAAATAATTTCTAGACGGGAATAAATCCTTGAGCATTATTATTATAGAAGTAGTTGCAGTGCTCTGGAAGACAAAGCTAATTCCTGGGTTGGCTCAGAAGCAGATCTGGGAGTATAAGAGACTGACATCACTGCAGAGTAAATAATTATCTGTGGCACCCTTCTGGGTGGTCCCCAGGAAGGATTTGCTCATTCACTCCTGTCAGGCACTGGCAGCACCCTGCAGATTTACTGCCCCAAGCTGGGAGAGTTTTCAGGACTGGGGTGGCAGTGCCTCTGGCATGGCAGGACCTGCACTGGTGTCAAAAGAAGGATGTTGGGACCCCTAGGGACCTCCATCCATGGAGGATAATTCCCTTAATGAGACTGCAATCTAGTTTGTCCCCAGGCATTGTCAACGTCTGCAGAGAGGTGGGTTTGGGGTTTTTTTGGTTTTTTTTTTTTGTGTTACATAGACCTGCTACAGCTCCTCCTCCATGCCTTCCACTGGCTTCCTACGTGTGGGTCTTGGGAAAGGAGAAATCCTGGGCTGGAGATTAAATCAGTGGCTGCTATAAATCGGGGTCAGAAATAGCAAAAGATCACTTGGGAATTTTTCTAATGAGCACTGCAGGCTCTGAATTCCTCTTGGATGGATGAAGATTTTTCCAGCCTTTTGTCACCACACTGCTGGGACTCCCATCACAGGGAGGCTGCCAGTACACCCACTCACTTTAAACTGGCACATCAGGGGGCTCCAAGTGAAGAACTGGTTCCTTCCCTGGGGTTTTGTGTATTTCTGTGTATACACATATATATCTGTGCCCATGTCCTGAGCCTGGCATGGCCACCCACCACCCTGCACCTTCTCACCTCTGATCCCCACAGACAGCACCCGGAGTCCACCAGAGGCTCTTTCGGAAAATGCACAACCTCATTTCAACCTTCCAGAAACCTGACCAAGGCATCATAACACCCCTGAGGCACCCAGTCATCAACCAAGAGACTGCCAAATACCTCCCAGGTACTCGTGGGGCAGAGGGAGCTGTGGCTGCACCAGAGCAGAGCCCTCCACAGTGGTTGTGTGTATCTCCAACCTGATCTAACCAGCAGGAGGGCAGTGTCAAAAAAAAAAAATGTGCCCTAATTTTGCCACTGGGTGATCAAAATGCTGGCACTCACGTGCTCACTAGGGCCTATCAGCTTGATGAGGAAATGGATTATGTATAAATGGATTATATATTATATTATAAATATATATAATATATATAGTATATATATTATTTATATATATAAATGGATTGCTTATTATTATATATATATAAAACATAATGGATAAGTTTTCCTGGGGGATGTACTGCCCTTGCTCTTCCAGGTATGACCCTTCTGAGCTGTCCATTTCCTTTCACTGTTCATCTTTTTATATCTTTGTGATAATTTTTCTTAGGGAGAAATGAAGGTCATGACATCCACCTGCAGCCATCATGAAGACATTTCTCCAAGCACGACATGAACATATCTGCCAGTGTCTCCTCTAGTCCATGCTCTAGAACAGAACAATTTATATGCTAGTTAATACAACTCCGTGAGTTTTCTTGTAACATTTGCTGAAATGTGCATTTTGTAGAATTTCTAACTCAAAGTTTAGAAGTCTTAAGTTTCAGAATATGTTTAATTTAGAGGTTTTTTTTTTTCTTTCTAAGAGAATATTAAAATCGATCAACTACTAAATAGTGTAATGATGTCTTTTTTTTTTTTTAATTTGTACAAAATATTTTCCACTTCATTACTTCCTAGTTAATAGTTACTGATGTTACATGACTTAACTTTAGACTCTGCTTTGTTCCCATTGGCATTTATGCTGAGTTCAGTTGGGCAAGTCCCCTTTTACAGCCTTAGTTAAATTGCTAACATTAAAATGTCTGCTTTGGGTGGGCTGTGTGTCTGTCTTTCATACAGTTCCTGACAAGATTCCAGAAGCAGAAACATGAGGCTTCCCACTGATTTCCAAGCCCTGGCCCAGTCCTGGCCATGTGAGTTTTGTCTGTGAGGTGGAAGCATCTGCTCTGGCTGATAGGTTTGTGCCACCGTTGGGCAAGCTTCATCCCACACAAGTGGACCTGTCAGTTCACCCATCCTCCCTTCCTAAGTACAAGAGCAAAGGTCTCTGCAAATGGACTGCAGAAATATATTTATTTAAAAAAAGAAGAAAACCAACCCAAACGAACAACCATTTAACATTTTATAGTCAGTCACCTTTGGGTTGCCCTGGTTAAGAATTTAGTGGCAATACTTCCAATTTCTTCTGCACATGTTTGGAAGGAAGGAAATGTTTCCTCCCAGGGCAGTGGCCACCTACCTGCAAGGATGCCAGTGTGTATTTGTACCTGCATACAGGATGCTTACCTTGGGGGTGGGAGGTGTTAAGGGGGTTAATGTATCCTTTGCCTGCATATTTAAAAAAAAAACAAACCTCAACCTACTTAACTGTTGGCATCCTGGTTTTTTGGGCTTTTTTCCCATCTCACTAAAGGCATGCTGGGTGTAAGCACCAGCAGTGCTACTGGGCTGTGAGTGCAGGATACAGCTGTTCTGCTGTTCTGCTCGTTTGATACAGATGGGAGGTTTAACTTTTTTTTTTTCCTAGAAGTGTCTGAGAGAAGTGCAAGTGAGACAGTTTTTTTTTTTTTTTTTTTTTTTTTTTTTTTTTTTTTTTCTGTGAAGCAGATCGGGTTTCTTGTAACCCACCAATGGGAATAAATGCAATAAATAAGGAACCCCCTGGTAACAAGGGCAGGTGGGCAATACCACAGCCAGATGGTGGCAATTTCAGTGCACTGCTTGGTTTCTGTCTGAGTGAAGGCCAAAATCATTTGTGGTGAAATGGCCTGGCCTCCTGACCAGACCCATTCACACTCTGTGTGCAAGTGTTGGTCTGCACCTCCTTGTTACACCCACTTGTTGATTGAAACAAGAATCCTTTCTTACTACAGTGCCAGATGCAGCCTGAGTTACTCTTTAATAAAATATTTAAAAGCTGTTTTCTTTCAATTGTTGCATAATTCAGCACATGTCAGCCATGGAGGTGCTGAGCTGCCCACTTCCAGCATGGAGTAAACTCCTGGCTTCTCTTGGGAGCTGAGAAGGGAAGTGGTCCCTGGCAGATGATTGCAGTGTGGTGGGGAAAAATATGGGAAGTATTTGGCTGGAGGGCTCTTTCCTATGGCAGTGTCCTGGTGACCTGGAGCTAATGCTGAGGCTGTCAGTGTTGCCTATGCAAATCCTGTGGCACAAGAGCAGCAGCTGAGTCCAGAAGTGCATTGTTCTTCTAAAAAACAAACAAAAAAACCCCAATATAAAATAGGCCAAAAGGTGTAATTTTTATTTTTTTTTTTAAAGCTGAGACTGTTGGTTCAGTTTCTGATGTAAATTATTAAGAGAGAGGCTTGTTTGTGGTGTTTCTTTTGGGTGCTCTAGGGTCTGGAATTGCTGTAAGCTTAAACAAGGTGGATCCACAGAGAGAATCTCATGAGAGCCATGGGACAAGGAGTCGATGTTTGCTTAGAGGAACATGGAAATGATAGAGATTCCATGGGAATGACTGAAGTGTGAAGAGCTACAGCTCCTTTCGGAGAGCAGCAGCCACATTTTGGGGGTATCATCACTTCCCAGGTAATGTCTGTATCACCTGCTGCTTCCTTCCCAACACCCCTGCAGCCACACTGGGTCCCTTCCTCTTGCTCCTGCAGTTCCTCTGCCCCGTCCTCCCCCCCCAGACCTCTGCTCCCCCTTCCCCTGGGCACCCCAACCCCTACAGCTCAATTTACAGCTGGCTGAGAGGCTCCAACCCCTGATGTCCTGCAGCACAAAATCAATATCTGCTCCCAGGATGGTTTTCTTCCCTTTTCTACTAAAGCATCCCTTTGGTCTCACCTCCTTGTTATCCAGCCAACACGACCTCAGCCTTCTTGCTGGGTTAATGGCCAGCTGCTCCCATTGATTTTCCCCCAGGTAACCTTACCCTTAGCCTTGAAAACTTCCTCTGCCCCTCCCATGCACCATCTCCTCCTCTCTGCTCTATGTGCTGGGCTTTTAATTTTTCCTGACACACACTTTTGATACACAGAGTCAGCCATCACCATCTGCTTGAGGCAGCTCTACAGAACCTGCAGGTGCTTAAACTTTGCTCTTCCTCCCCTAACACAACCATTGACTTCACCCACTCAGTTCCTGGGAGCACAAAGGCATTGAGCAGTGTTTTTTCCTCCCTCTCACGTTTGTTTCTATTGAAATGTTGTAACTTGTGCAGGGAGCCTGCCTGGGATTTAACCTGCAGAGTTATACACATGAACTCTGGTGATTCACAAGTAAAACCTTATTTTGCTAGCAACCCCCTGCAGGACAATTTCTGAATCAACCTGAAGCCCTGATTTGGCTGTATGGAAGCACCTTGTATTGACACAACCAAAATATCCCAAATACATGGTGTAAACAAAGACAGTGTCACACGCCATCAGTTTGCACCTTTATTTTTAAAAAATGAAATAGTCAAAGTACTTTCTTTTGCAAATATCGACACATAATATATTAACTTTTAATATTTACAGCGTGTTGCTGGGATGTTCTTGTAGAAAATGCATGCTTCTGGCCTGAAACCCAGAGCAAAATGCATCAGACCATTTAACTGCAGCCATATAACATAAACCTGTACAGTATCCAGTCACTATTCAGCACAGGAGTTAGAGCAGGAATAAAAAAATTGGGATCTATTGTTTCCTAGCAACGAGGCTGAGGCCATTAAAACACAATTTCTGTAAGATCAGAACCTCTAACTGGTGTTAGACAGAAACTGAAGATCTTGGCATACATTGTAAACATTTTTACTGTTGATGTGAAAGCTAAAAAGGAACGTTACTTTGACATATATAGTATGTTATGCTTCTCTTCCTTGTTTATTGACACTTCTGCCTGAAGATTATGAAGATTTTAATGTTTCATACAAGTAAAATACTGTCAAGGACACGATCTGATATACTAACATTTATTTAAAGGCTAAAGTCCACCACGAGATCTAAGGAAAAAACTGGAAATTGTCAAACACATTTCCTTAGACAAATAATGGCAGGTGAGAAATGCCCGGACAAATCCACAGCGAGTCCGACTCCACCATTCCCAGTTCTGGAGCAATTCCTCCCCCAGGCTGGGTGCTTTCCACCCAGGAATGTTTTGTATCAAGGATGGGTTGAAGTAACAGTCAGAGTTTGCCAGGGAAAACCCTCAGGGCTGTGGGGGCAGCCTGAGCTGAGCATCGCCCAGCTGGGAGCTGCCCTCCTGCTTTTGCTCAGACTGCACCAGGAGCTCCTCTGCCTGAATTCCCTTCACTTTGGATCCACACCCGGGCTCCCAGCAGCTCCCGGGGCTGCTGCTCCCCTTGGAAAAGTGACCAAGGCCCTGGTGGTGGCAGGGAGGGGACTCGGGAGGCTGGGGAGTGGCAGAGCTCTAACGGGAGGCCAGGTCTACCTGCTGGGGATCAACTGAGGATGTTGAGAGCTCAAACCAACCAGCTGGGCTGTGTATACCAAGTTGTACATTGACCAGTTCAGATATATATTTATTTGGCTATGTTCTACAGAGATATCTATCTATATATATTTATACCTTTGAAATGGTCTAGATTTGCTAAATAAATATGAAAGCAAAGGAAACGTTACTCGTACGCACTATTTGTTTGGCTGACATAAAAAATATAGCACATAATTCTCATGGTAGGTACTTTGCTACAGGATAGTGTGCAATAGTGGTTTTTATTTTATTTTATTTTATTTTATTTTATTTTATTTTATTTTATTTTACTTTTAAAACTTTGCAGTGCAGAACGCTAGCATCAAATTAACTGATCTAAATAACATTAAATTGTCTTTTCCCCTCATTTGGGTTCCTAGGCTATAGTGCTAATTAAAAAAAAAAAAAAAAAAAAAAAAAAAAAAATACACTGAAAAACTAGGGAAAAAAATGGAGACTGAAATACTCCCTGCCTCTATCTGAGGTTGTTCACAAATAAGATGGTCCAAAGCTATTTGTTTGTGATAGTTCTCACGAATCAGTGCTGCCTGGCTACAGCTTCAGTCTCCAGGGCTCTTTCAGTAATAAATAATTTATTTAATACTCTCATCTCAACACAAAATTATATTTTTGTTGCTTCCTGATGTCCTAACACTTCTTACGCTGAAGTCATTCTCCTGCCTTTGTAACCATGTAATGTCATGTGATTCTTTATACATATTCTCATAATAAATATTATTCAAAAAAACGTAACCTAGACTTCACCTAGACTGGGAAAATGCCAACTTTACTTTCCGCCACAAACTTGTAACACATTTCACTCTTTGACCTTTTGGCATAATATGAGAACAACAGTAATCAAGGCAGTATTAAAAAACACAGCTGTAGGTAATACAGAGTGCATTTCCTGCATATAATACAAATATAACTTTAAGAAACTAAAGGCACAAGCTAACTAAATATGTATTACGTTCTAGAAATGCACAGTTCAAGGTAATTCTAACGGCTTCAAATATTTGTTTATAATGGATATTTAAAGCAGTTTGACAATGATACCTCATTAGTGAATTGCAAAAAAGTATAATTGCTTAAAATATAAGTAAAATAGACTCTAATATTGACATCTTGGATCAGTGATAAAATACATCATCACATTTATGAATGCACTCTCTATATACAATTCATAAATTTTTCTTCCCTTGATTAAAAGCTTATTAGAGGCTCAAGGATTAAAGGTCCATTTTTAGGCGGGTGTGGAGATAATAAAATTCTCCATGATTGTATGGAAAATTATGGAAATCAGAGCTGTCCAACCTGGGTGTTGTCAGCTCCCAAAGCTGTACGTTAGTTAACGATGAGCCCGATCAAAATGTGTGTGCAGATTTTGGTCCACAATTTCCCCTGGATGGGGAGAGAGGGAGGTTTTAAGGAGCCAGGCTCTCACTTAGCCTGATCCTGCACCCCCAAAGCTGCTCTGGCTCCCGGGGGAGCAGAAGGAATCTGGGAAGAGAGGATAATGTTGTAAGGCTGAGACCCAAGTCCCAACCCTTGAAGGAATTCAGGTCTCAAGTCGCCAGTTCAGGCTCATCTCTAACTTTGGTACAGTCTGCTCCACTTGCCCAAAAACAAGAGTAAAACAAAAGAAAACGGGAAAGACAGGAAGAAAGGCAAAGAAAGCACTTCGTTGGCTTTAGTAAATATGAGCAGAAATTGTTTCAATATATTTACTATGTCTCTTTTGAAAGAAATGTGCAATAACATCACTGTTACGGATACACAGGCTCTATAACAAGACTTCTAGCTCCCTCTGAAAGTCAGTAAAGGAAATCTGCTTACAGGTCCCCCCCCCCGGCCCACGTGCCCTCCCTCTCTCCCCTTCCCAATAATCAGGTCTTGTAAAAACAACAAGCTGAAAGAAGGATCACCTACTCTGCTATGAAATAACTGTGCCAGCAGCGCATGATACCTTGGGAAATAAAAATTTCTGCCCATGCAATATAATGCTTTTCTATGTGCTCTAGATATTGAGCTGAAAAGTGAAGAGTCATCCCCAAAATGTTCTAAGTTTATTGACATGTTTACTATCCACACTTAGGTTCATCAACTCCCAACCCACCGGTCTTCTTCAGGCTCGAAAAAAAATGAGTAATACAACAGGATTAGTAATCTGAGATGAAAGAACACGATGCCTAAAGCCAAACAACACTGCAATTTCCAGGTGATCTGTGAAAAGATGAGTCCTGGCCCAACAACTACAGATGGGACTGACCCTGCGTGGCTTGCTGGAACTGCACCACCTGGGCTCTCCCTGCTGGGTAACAAGGGTTGTCCCAAAAGCACCGAGTTTAGACCCAGCCTGGAACATCCTGATGTCAATGAAGAGACTCCCGTTGGCCGTGGTGCTCACCAAGCCCTTTGGTGGCCACCTCTGACTCCTGGCTGAAGACCAGCAGTACCAGGTGTCACCCTGCTCCCCTCTGCCAGGATGATTGGGAAGCTCTATGTGTGCTGCTGGACTCTGAAGGAAACCCTGGGGGGGAGGCTCCCATGTGCAAAAGCAGACACAACATGGTGTTCATCACCATGTGGTTGAAAGGTGGCTACGAAGGCCCCAGGGGACAGACTTTCCATTCTGTATCCCATACAGGCCGGGTTTCCCAGGTTAGAAAATCCTTTAGGTCATAGCTGTGAGGAATGACATGTGTAGGGTTGGCGAGCAACTACAAAGTTCCCATACCCAGTCTGGTTTCTGTATGCAAACCTTTAAACTTGGGGGAGCTCTCACCGGGCTAAAAACTCCTCAGTAAACACAGGCTGCAGAATCAGGCTCTGTAACCTTTTAAATAACTGGTGAATTGTTAAATCAACAACAGCAACAACAAAAAAAGTTGTGTTTCTTTAGAAGAAGGCAGAGCAGGCTGTGCTCCCCCCACCCCACAGAGATGTGCGGGATCACCCCAGGCCCCTCGCGTGCCGCCCGCGCCCCTCAGCTCTCAGGACTCTGCTTCTGAAATTTTTGAATACTGCCACACAAGAACTAAAAATCGTCACTGTCATCTCGCAAAGAGTTAAACGAACAATATTAAAATACCATCTTCTGTCACATTTAAAGGCAGTTGGATATGTTTTTTCCTTTATATTTATATATACAGAGTTCTGATCTAGAAAAAAACAATACAATAAACCATTTTACGTTTAAAAACAGGCAGTCTTTGGTGACGCAAAGGCAGAGATTTTCTTTGTTACCTTCTGCCTATTTCACTCTGTCTCATAAAGTGAATATTATTGGCACTGTCAGAGAGTTCCAGATACTGCTCCACAGATAAAACAAAATATCCATCGTAGCCTTGCACCCGCCCAGTGCTTAAAAGCTGCTGTTTCTCTCCATCTGTCCACGCCCTAATACCTTCTTCCCCTTCCTGCAGCCGTCTCTGCTCCTTAGTCCAGGCCTGAGCCACGGCTCTCTGCCTGGCTATCTCTAGGACATGGTTCTTCTCTTCTTCCACCGTGGTTCCGTACCGGACGTTGAAGCAGAGGGCGCCGTGCTGGAGCTGGATGTCGGCAAAGCGTCGAGTCCTGCCGCTGATGACAGAAGTCATCTGTGACACCGTGACGTTGACGCCGTTCTCCAAGATCCGTCGTCCCCCGGTGTTGCCGATCAGGGTCAGGTCTTCTTCCAGAGAGCCCAGCTTGATGAAGTAATGGGTGTCTCGGCCCTCGATGGTGAAGTGCAGGTTCTCCAGGTAGTGAGCATTGTTGAGGATGGCGGCGATGCGCCGGCTGTCCTCGTTAGCCACCCCGATGATGTCGGCTGTCACTATGCCATCCTTGATAGCAAATTTGATGCCTTTTCCGAATACTGAAGGGACAGCTGCAAATCTTGGCTGCTTCACTCCCTCATAGCATTTCCCATCGCTGTATCTGGGTGTCATGGGAAGCTGGTCCAAGGATATGAAGTTGCGGAGTTGCTTTTGTAGCTCGCATTGAATACCGAGGATTGTCTGGAAAAGAAAATAACAATAAAGTTTGCAGGAGAGGCATCTTGCAAGTTCATTATAGTGCCTCACAGACCCTATGTTCTCTTAGTAGCTTAGAATGGATCTTCAGTTTTTTTGTAAAGCATTTACAGAGCTCAGGTATACACACAGGCTTTCTGATTGCTTAAGGTTATTGTTTTCTGTCTCTTGGACTCCTCAGTTTCTAGAAAACAAATGGAAACTTTTAATCACAAATGCTATTTTTTGTATTTATTCTTCTTGATTTTCTTTCCTCCCTTCTTCAAATTGTTACTCTGCCGGCTGCTCTTGCAACTTGCAGGTGTGAGAAAGCCCAAGCTCAAAGCTGTATTCTTTCACGTGGTTTTATGCTTAGTCTCTATGTGTTTCATTATGTTCTCTGTAAAACAGCAATAACAGTTTTTCTAGCCCTCTCTTTAAGGAAAGCAGGCTGTGAAGATCTCCAGACACTGGAACAATCAGAAGCAAGCAAGTACGTTGGATCTGTAGATCTTATTCCCCATTGAGGTTAAAAAACCCCTCACAGTCTTAACACTACACCTTTGCTGTGCCTTTGTAATAGCCTCTTCAGTATCTCAGCAACAATCTTACATGGACATGCTCCTATACGTGCAACAAGCTCTGACCTCCCAGCCCTCTGTGCTTTGTGCAGTCATTTGTACCTGGGAAAAGATGTGTGTTAAAGGCAGACAGTGTGAACTCACAACATGTAGGCTTCCTTTTCCCGACAGCATTAAAGGAAAGCTGTCTTTTCCCTCTCATCTTTCTTTGCAAAATCATGTTGCTTTGTTAAAAGATCTTCATATGGTCAAATGCAAAACATGAACAACTGCTCAGAACTCTGGTAGCTGGTCTTGTTGCAGCTACACTGACTGCCAGCACCTGATAGCTGCTGCTTGGCTCTTCTTTAATGAAAATAAGCCCTGGAGCAATGTTGAGGTTTACAGATTCATAGCAACACTATGGTTTTCCTGCAATAATTAGTCAGAGTTACAGACTTGTAAAGCTGTTTATACCCTCAGTGATTTTGCACCTCTTGTGGCATCTTTTATACCAGAGGTGAAAATCTGTGGTTTTAATTTTTTATTTCCACAAATTATTTTGCAGCTCTTTTAATTTTTAGACAAACACTTTTACCTATTCTGCCCCTCAAATTTGGATGTATTATCTGTAAACGACTGCAGAGTTTCTTCCCTGTGTTCATACAAGCTTCTCCTAAAAACTCTGCTCTGGTGCCTGCATATATTGTGAGAAAATAAAAGCTTCTAGCATGGTCAGCCTGTTTGTCTTGCCTATTATGTTGAAAGATAATCACGTTGTTTTCTTGGTCTCCAATATCTTCCAATTAAATTTCTTAATTAAGAGATAGAAGCAGCTGAACTCAGTTTTTGCTCACCTTTCCAGGATCCCACTCTTGGGTTTTTGTTTGGAGCTGCAGAAGTTCATATGTTGTCTGCAAAGCTTCTATCTCTGGTTTTGGGAATCCAGGTAGTACGTTGTGCAACTGGAAACCAAACAGCTCTAGCCAACTTCCAATGTCTACAAAATAAGGAGAGGATGCTGGCAATAAGGCACACAAGTCCTAGGAAAAGTGAGGGCAGTCTGCAGAAATCTCATCTATGCAGAAATAATGATTACACACACATCCATTTATATTTTCATGCTGGCTACAGCATTTACTGTAGCAAATTATTTGAATAAAAAGCCTTGCAATAGTCCAAGCAATAGGGCACCTTCTATCTATTTGTAATGGAAAAAATTCAAATTAAGCTGCCTCCATTCTTCCTCTAATTTTAGCTCTTAGAAAAGCAGCAGAAACAACTATTAATTATTTACTTTGTTACCATAAAGGCTACAGAGGACATATACAGTGCAGTCTATGATATCTATAGAAGAGATGACTTTAATCTACATACAATTAGAGCTAGGCATTAACTTTGAATGTATGCAAAAGATTTCTGGAGCCTTGAATCCACACCAGAATTTGATCAAAATTTGCATCTTTGTGAGAAATATGTTACTTTTACCTGTTGTATACTTAGCAACGTCTTGGATTCTGCCAACTGGGTAATTATTTTCAAATGAGTAGAGATTAAATGGTTGTGGCACAGAATTCAGGTGTTTCCATATATGATGATTTGGTGTCGTCCACCGACCAGCAATGACATCATAGTCCCTCTGACCCAGATGAACTAATTTAGTAAGAGAATCATAGAGCCCGCCATGAAAACCAATGATAACCTGGAAATCTGGATTAGTGTCCTGGTAGATCTCTCCATATGGGGTGTACAAAATCTCTTTTATGACTTGGCCCCGACTGCTAAATACAGCTAGAGGCGTTCCAGTGTTATCACAGGCAACATAATATTCTTCTCCACTGCTTAATTCCATTGCAATGAGATGACCTTGAAGATCATAATATAGGGAAGTTATTTCTGAGCTACTATGATTGTACAAGTGAGTAACTCTGATTGGGTTGGAGAGATCAGCATAGAAGAACTGTAAGTGTTGTCCTAAGCTCGATTTGCTCGCGACTCGTCTTCCGAGGCCGTCGTAACAATATTGCACAGACCAGCCAGACACTTTGTTGTAGGCTTTGTTCAGCAGGCCATTAGAGTTGTACTCAAAGATCTCATTTCCTCTTTGTCTGAGAAACCCATCTTCGTCCATTTTATATTGAATTTCTCCCAGTCTGGTAATGCGATCCCTCAGATCGTAGCGCAGGGGAGTGAGGCGAGCGCTGTTTCCATGGCTCAACAAGTTGATGTTGCCATTGAGGTCGTAGCTGTAGCGCCACTGAGTTTTATCATTCACAGACACAGTCTGAAGTTGACCATCAGCATCGTATTCATAAAAATACCTCGTTATATTGGCATCTACACCCACACGGATGTCACAGATCACCATGCGACCCATGTTGTCATACTGGATGGTCATCCAGTAAGCGATAGACTTCAGGATTTCGTATTGGACTTCGATCACCTGCCCGTTGGCACTGAAAATTTTGGTATGTTTCATCACAGTGGTGGTGATCACTTGGTTTAGATCATAATTAATGACACTGAACTTCCCAAACTGTTCAGTCCTGCCGGAGACATCGACGTAACGGTACAGATCGATGGGCAGTGGCGTCTCGTTTATCATGGCCTGCATGCTCGTGACACGGAAGTTGTTGTAGCTGTAGTCAAATCTGGCATTCACGAGCCCTTCCTCACTAAACCGGAAGATCTGGCGTCCAATAAGTGGGCCTGTCCAAAACAAACAGGGGAAAGAGGAAAAGAAAGAAAAAGAACGAATTATGACCACAGTATCCTTACGCCAGAGACCAAGCACAGACAAGTGATGAACCCAAATATGCTCTTCCTCAACTGTCTCAGAAAGTACCATTAACTAAGAGTATGTTAGATTACTCTCCCATAAACCTTTCTTAATGCTTGCTTTACAAAATATGTATATTTTATTAACATTTGTTTAAATGAATACTATTTTATTCATAATTACGTTTTTTATTTACTTGCAAGATAATTCTAAACTAAAGTAATTTTACATGGTGACTTCCTTCCTTACATAATCAGTCCTTTTGAATTTATGTTGGATTATGCTATAAACAGGGAAACTGGAAAATACAAACAATAAACCAACTTGATTTAGTATTCAGCAAATATCCACCCAGTGAAATAAAAACAATCAAACATTTTAAGAGCTATTCCATACCAAGCAATAAAAAGAAAACTGTATTTCAAACAGGACAGCTATATACACCTATGCACAGAGACACAGAGAGGTATGATGTATTTTTCTGTTGAAACATAAAATATAAGAACTTGTAGACATAAAAATATCAGCATTTCGTGCCAGGTAAGTGCAAGATCAGGGCCAAAAACTTTAGCAACGTAGTCACAGACACACAAACCTGTTTGCCTGTATCTGATGGTACAGATGAACCCATCATGCATTAAGTGTATTGTTTTAATAACCCCAGAAGACTCCTCGTAGGTGAAGGTGACTTGAGTAGTATCATAAAGAATCTCGGAAAGCCGGGACTGTTTGGTGTATTTATAGAGGACCCTGCGTCCCGTCCCAGGATACAACGTTTGCAGAAGCCTCTCATCTCTGGTGACATCCTGGATGAAGGCAACACTGCTGTCTGGAGGGGTGTAGGTGTTGCGGTAGTACCCGACGGAGAGCATGGTCTGCAGGGCGTGGCGCACCATGCTGGGCATGGTGACAGAGAGCAGGTAGGCTGACTGGTCGTACTCAAAGATGTAGCGGCGCTGGCTGGGCAAGAGAAGCATCACCGACTGCAATCAAAGAGGAATGGCAGGGTAAGTGGCCAATCAAGCAAATGATTATTCACCTAGCAAGTGCCTGAAGGGGAAGGAAATTTTCAATCACTGTCCGCTCACCTATTTTGCTTTTACCGTCTGCTCAAGTGAATCACAGAATCATCCGGGTTGGAAAGGACCTCAGAGATCATCAAGTCCAACCCTTGATCCACTACCACTGTGGTTCCCAGACCATGGCACTGAGTGCCACATCCAGTCTCCTTTTAAGTATCTCCAGGGACGGAGAATCCACCACTTCCCTGGGCAGCCCATTCCAATGCCTGATCACCCTCTCCGTAAAGAAATTCTCCCTAATATCCAACCTAAACCTCCCCTGGCACAACTTGAGACTGTGTCTTCTTGTCTTGCTGAGAGGTGCCTGGGAAAAGAAACCAGCCCCCACCTGGCTACAACCTCCTTTCAGGGTGTCGTAGAGAGTGATGAGGTCTCCCCTGAGCCTCCTCTTCTCCAGACTGAACACCCCCAGCTCCCTCAGTCCTTCCTCACAGGACTTGTGCTGGATCCCTTCACAGCCTCCTTGCCCTTCTCTGGACCTGCTCCAGCACCTCAATCTCCTTCCTGAACTGAGGGGCCCAGAACTGGACACAGGACTCGAGGTGTGGCCTCACCAGGGCTGAGTACAGGGGAAGAATCCCTTCCCTGGACCTGCTGGCCACACTGTTCCTGATCCAGGCCAGGATGCCATTGGCCTTCTTGGCCACCTGGGCACACTGCTGGCTCATGTTCAGCTTCTTGAAGCTTCCAGCTCCAGGAGACTCGGCCAGCAAGGTGGTACAAATCGGGAGGAGATTAAGCCAGGAGGTAAGGACCTCCAAACTGGAAGGCAGATGTGGTTCTCAGTAGCATTTCAGCCTCGTGCTGACTTGCTAGGTTGCTTTGAAATATTGAACTCATCCTCCCAGGGAGCAAAATACAGGGAGCCCCTCCCTAACACACAGGCAGAGCATCTGTACCAGCAGATGTTTCCAGAAAAGGTGGAAAGGGGAAACTTTCCATGATCTGTAGATGGTGTTGAGCTGTTACTGGCACTCTGCATATCTCTAGCACAGCCCTACCCCCTTTTCCTGTATGTCTAAAATGCACACTGCTCCAGAGGTCACAGTATCTCTGTGCTTACAGATGAATTAAAATAAGTCTGCAGGTTCTTCAGTGTGACTACATCTATCTCTGTTTTTTTAATGTTTACAAAAACCCTAATTTCTATGCAGGTCATTGCCCCATCTTTGTTAACTGTGGCTGGTCAATGACATCTGGTGTGTTTGTTTAGCAGCTGAACGTGGAAGCATTCAGATATTTTTTTTTTTTTCTGTGCAAGTTTAATTTTTTGGCTCCTGAGAACCTTTTCACCAGTCACGTGCAAAGTCCCAGTGTCACAGCATAAGCCCACTGGTGAACAGCCACTCTTGAAACAAGCACGCTGAAAACACAGAATGAAAATGTATGGGAGAACTCTGTAGCCTTCTCCAGCTCCAGTAAGTAAGTTTGGCTGGCCCAGGGCACTGCTCATCTTTCCACACTATCTGAGCTGACACTGCACAGCTCTCAGCCCATGGCCTGAACCTGCCAGGCACATAAGCAAATTTGCCAGGCTTCTGCATGATCATGCAGACCAGTGTCTTATGAGGAACAATGTGACCGTTTTTTCGTAGAGCACTGGAGGAAGAAATCACAAGAAAAGGCATTTTTTCGCCCTCTAAGCTCAAAAATCATCTCTGGGAAGAAAACACTGAGAGCTCAGCCCTGCAATGTGTTAAGTAACACTGGCCCTGAGCCCCTCAGCTCTGACAAATAACCCAGGGGCTTATTCAAAGGACCAAAGATAGGCTAAGGCTTGGCCATCCTCTCTGCATCCCCGGCCCCCTGCCCTCCCAAGATGTATTTCTTCCTGCCCTTGGTGAAAGGCATCTGTCACCTGTACATGAGCCACCCAGCACCAACATATGCCACTCGCAGGTCCCTCTCTGCCAACTGGTGACAGCAGACCTTTGCACTGAGCCTTTTCCTGACTGCTTTATTGCTGATCTGCCAAGCATTTCTAGCACACACAGAGTGTTTATTTTGTTTTCAGCTTCAGTCATCAGTCCCCCCCTGCAGTAAACCACTGCCTGAACCCTTTCTTAGCACTGGTGCCTCTCTCTCTCCACTGCTCCTGGGCCTGTTTTTAAGCTGTCTGCCATTGACAGGGTATGAATAACAAGATCAGAAACATCTCTAATGTAACTTTAGTGTCCCTCTGTGCCATTTTTACAGCACTTCGTGGTTTTTCCACTTTTGTTCAGGACAGCATAAGGACAGACAGTACAAGGGTTAGAGATTTTGCCTGTTTGAGGACATGATAAAGAGAAAAAGATATAATTCCCATTTCATCCCTCATATTACAACAGATTTTTAAACCCCTGGCACAAATTGGGTTCTAATTGTTTTAAAGGATTTCAGAGGGTAGCTCACAAAACATCCCAAAAGCTGTTCTTCTATAAAAGCAAGCAGAGCAGCCACACACTGATTGATGCCACATGGTAGATGGAGTCAAACAGCCAGTGGCAATTACTTGGAGCTCTCCTGGGAATACAGAGAAATGCTGAGCTTCTCCACTAGATGTCATTTCTGTCCCGTATACTCATGCATCCATTAAACTGCTTTGTCTGGTGGCAAATGACAAGATTTTGGGAACAAGCTTTGGAGTATACAGATTTTATAACACCCTTAGCTAACTGAAGAAAGTGGCCAAAACCAGAGGAACTGAATTGCATCAGTAAAAATGATTTATAGGGCTATTACTAGCATAGTGCTTTTTAAAACCTAAACTATGTGGGCTATTTTTGGAAGGGGTAGAGATTTTTGAAGACACACAATTAACTCATCAAGTGCTAAAAAATGAAGAATTAAATAACTACGAGTTGGAAGCAATGATATAATTGATTTTTTGATAAAAGGAATCATTGGGTCTTAGGTTTCAGACAACCTTTAGCAATCAGTACATAATTAACACAATGAGTTATTGACTTTAATGGAGCCACAAAATGATATTTCAGTGTCTAATTTTGACAGGGAATGAATTGTTCTTTGGCACAAGGAACACTCAGTGAGGAAAGTACATTAAACAGCTGGAAGAAGATTATGTCCACAGTGTGTATGACTTTCAATAATTTTAATGACAACTTACAGCATAACCCAAGCTTGCAGCTACCTGAACCACTGAGCTTTTGCCATTGGCTTCTACAAGATCAGGATCTGGCCAGTAGAATACTGACTTGTAGAATAACACTTTTAAGTTATATGACTTTATTTATAAGCTCGTGCAAGCTAAGAACAGACAAAATGGTTTGGAAAGATAAGAAGCATACATCTTCCCAAAACTATGGTCCATTAGGCCCAGAGAGAACATAAAAGATTCCTTCTGAAGGCCCATTGCCAAAATATTTGAAATCTGTACTAAACGCCTGTTTACTTCCAATTTGCAGAAGAGCATGCAGACAAAAGAAGCCCTGACAAATTTATCTTAACCAACCTTCTGAAGCTTCCAGGGTTTGCCAATCTTGTTAACACATGCAAGAACCATACTGCATGCAGACAAGGAAAGAGTCACATTTTCATGCATTCCAGTCTCAATAATTTTTTTCTCTCTGGGTTAGGTTTAAGTTTTTTGAGGATCAAGCTTAAATACGTTCAAAATAAACACAGCAAAGTTTATCTTAAAAGTACACATTTGAAACTTTAATATATAAATAACTTCAAAGTAATTGGATTTTCTGTGTGTAATACTCCCTATTAGTTTTACCTCACCTGCCCCCTCCTAGCCTTCCCCTGTGGTTATCAGGTTCAGAGGAAATGTTCTGCGAAGTCTGGGTATATTGGATACTCCAAGATGTTGCCATTTAAAAAAAAAAAAAAAAAGGTTCATGCTAAGTTCTGAAAGCTTGAAAAGCACAGATTGGCTTTTTGGTTTTGAGAGACAAGACCAAATGAGATGCTTCTACAGAGGAAGGAGACGCTGTTCTTCCTTAGTCTGTACAAACACTTATTCTCCCATCTTGTGACCATTCCCTATAGACATAATTGAAAATTACAATACTGAGGCAATAGAAACACAAAGTCACTATAAAAGCAGTGCAGTAACTCAGTTCATATTAATGTTTCCCTACATAAATGGGCCTCATAAATACTGAAGTAATCTTTCTTCTCACAGGATCAATCCCTTTTTACAGCACAACACTGAACAGGTGCAAGCTCATAATCACTGGCTTGTAATTTTGGCTTCAAAAAACTGTGAGGGGGGGGAGCAAAGAGCTTCTTTTCAGTGATTTTTGTGTTTTTGACCGTATTATACAGTGGCAACAAGTTTTTTTCAGCAATGAGAGAGTCCTTTGTTCTCTTGCACTTGGATTGAGACAAAGAAGTCATTTTTACCTATCAGCTAAACAAATCTGAGGTGTTATAACTTTCTTCAGAACTAAACTATGACAGGTTTGAGCAGGTAACATCAGGTCTAAGCATCTAGTTATTTTATCCAGTTATTTAACTGTATGCATTTTTTGAAATATTCTTGTAAGAGGCAGCACCTTTCAAAACAAATATTCGGTACAACAATCCACTTTTTAAATTATTTACCTTTTCTAAGTATGTGTAACTCCACATTTTACCATCTGCCCATGTTCTGGAAATTATGTTCCCACTTGGATCATACTCCATTTTCTCAGTCCAGGTTCCTCTTTGGATATAAGTGACTAATCCAGAATGTGAATAAGTGATATTGACCTCATTGTACTTGCTGATGGGAGACCATAAAACTGGGCGTCCTGTCTGGTCATACATAATCCGAAGAGTGAATTTTCTGTGATCATCATAAATCTTTCCTGTTCTGGTTGCATGATCAAAATCAATGGACAGCAGGTTCCTGTTGTGGGCCTAAACACAAAGATAAAGGAAGGTAAGAAAACAATGCATCTTAATTACACACAAAACAACCATTTTACTGCTACCTCTAACCAAAATGTGGTTTAACATTATGATGGAAAATTTAAGTCTTATTAAGACAAGAAAACAGAAAAATCCTAAAATGGGAAACAGGAGGAACACCAAACAAAATGCTGCTTGCATTCAGTGTTGTAACACTTCCCATTACCTGATGGCAAACCCTTACCTCTGCTCTCACTTTTTAATAAGTTTTCCCTCTTGCTTCTCAGCTTCCATCTTTCCGTGGATAGATTTTTTTGCTTCCAGTTGCAGATGTGTAGTTAAGCCCACAAATTAACAAAGATACCTTATCCACAGGTCAGTTCCTGCTCTGGCATAGCCCACACCAGGTCACATCCTGCTGCCACAAAGGCAAGACCTGTGCTTCCAGCTCCCACACACTCCTCACCAGCAACCTTGTCATTCTTCACAAAACCACCCCACTCCCAGAGCTTGTTGGCAGGGGTCCTTGGTGCCAGCCATGCTCTTTGTTGCAGCTCTCTCACCATTTGGGACCTGCAATATTTGTTAAACTCACCGTGTCCAGCAGACCACCAGAGTGACCTTTGTGGTCTGAGAGGAAAATGCAGGTTTGAAACCAAGTCCAAAGCTGAGCCAAATTTGGGAAGACAAGACGTATTTATCCAGTGCTTTCATCCTCTGCCTCCTGAGATCATCCAGTCACAGGGCAACCCCTATTAAATTCCACTTAGATCAGGGACAAAATTTAGGGAACCATAAAATTTTCTTCACTGACTTGTGGTTTTTCAGATCAATCCTCAACGTGCTCATTGTATTAATCACCCGCATTTTATGTAATCACTTCTACTAATCTATTCCAATTAATAAACTCCTTATAGCAGAGAGGGTGTCAGTGCAGGTGTTAGCCCAGCACATAGCACACTGCTTGCTCCTCACTGAGACCTGGAGGCACAGCTGTAAAGTGGATGGTTAGGAATAAGTGTTTAATAATTTAAGCCGTGATTATATGGTGGAAGTGACTAGAAAGAACAATTTTTTTTTTTTTTTCCTTTCCCCTTTCTGTTTTTAGACACAAAATAATTTGGAAATCTAGAAGAAGCAGGTGTTCTCTCTTCAACTACCATTCCTGGGGTTTTATATACACACATGTCAAACTTTAATAGTGTTCATTTACAACAGCTGTAAAATACCTATATACCCCTGTAGACTGCTGTTACTATTACAATTTATGCTCTAATGATAGTTAAGGAGCCCAAGTAAAATCTGGTGCTCAATTCAACTATGTTTGCTTGTATACAGTCTGATGGATGAAGTTTATTGTATTTCTTTGCAAATGTCTTACAGTTTCTGAAAACAAATCCTTTAGGTGGTAAAATGGTGAAAAACCTGAAAAGCAACCAGGGCATACACCCTGGCTTATATTAATTTACTGTCTATATACATATTTAATGTTCTTATTTTTATTATTATTGTTTTAGAATGCAGCTGGGGGAAAGGAAAGCCTTGAGTGCAAAGTGCTTGCAATCTAAATTTCAGGGACAATACAACAAGTAAGAGTGAAAATCAAACTGAATTTTCATTGGAGTGGATAGCAGCAGTATTTGAAAGCTCATAAAGTTAAAATAAGGTTTAGGGGGGTGCTACTCCCTTGTATGCCACATCTTATGTCTCATTTGTTTACTTTTTAATATTAGATTTGAATTTGACACTCTTCTCAAGGCAAAGCAGGACAATAGATGGGTAGCAGGTCTCATTTCAAAGTTCTGGTACAGGCCAGGGAAAACTGGTTAACTGGTTTCTGAAAGCACTGTTGGGTCAGAATTTCAGATGAATGAAAATAGGAAGAAAATTTAGCTAACAATATTGTTAATTAGTGCATAAAAAGATATATTTATTATATATTTTGAACCCTTTGTTGACTCTACTTCTGTTAAGTGTAAGTAATCACATCACATCAGCGTGCACTTCTGATTTACATTCTCAAGCCTGAACTTCCTACAACGTGTAAATCAGATGAGATAATTGTATTATTTCCTTGTCTGTGTTTTGATTTGAGTCAACATAAACCGATACATGCTGGCAGAGTATCTGGTTCTATCATTAGCATTTGCTGGAAGACTGGTAAATACAGGGAGATAATTTCCTAAATGCAGTAATAAACATATCTGTCAAAGCCTCTATCTGCAGGACTTTTGAATTGAGGCCAGTGAGTCACTTCCTTTTTTGTTACTAGGAAAAAAAAAATAAAATAAGACAAAAAGTAAGACTGGCCAAGCACTCCATTTTCTATTTCATAGATATTCAGTTATAAAACCTGGACTGCATCCAATGCTAAGTTCTTCTAAGTTATGCAAAAGACAGGAGGGAAGGAAGCTGCATTTTAATCAGTGTATTACTATGCATCATGCTCATTGGTTTTAACATCAGCCTTTGCTTCATTTTTAGAAGTCAATTAAAATAGCAGTTCAATTGATAAAAAAGAAGTCTTGCTAGATTAAGATTGATGCTAAAGTGCCTGATTGTACATAGATTTATTATTAATATAAAATGCATACATGCCTACAGACTGCCTTATATATTTTCAGGAAGCATCAGGGCAGGCAGTTCTGCACTTAAAGGAAGGAACCTGTGATTAATTCCTGTTTCCCACATTGATTTAGATGCTGTGATAAAGCTAGATGCCTGTTATAGCTTTGCTGTTAACTTATTCACTTTCTGTTCTATTTCTACAGCCAGGAATTCACACCATGTGAAAATCCCCCTTTTGAAAACACATTTCCAGCATTATTCAGAGCATGGTGACAGTGGCTGCATTTCAAAACAGAAAAAGCCCCAACCCTAAGAGAGTTACATGCTTTCAAGATGGTTGCTAATTGTGATTCAGAATTAAAAATATTAGGACCAGGTAGAGAAGGAAAAGCTTTCTTCACTTCAACTAGGTCATCCTTTATCTCATTCCCAGTTATGTTCCTTCTAATTTGTACCTCTCAGCACTTGGAGCCGTTTGTTTCCATGAGGATAACAGGACTGATCTCTAAGTAAATGTATCTCATTTCTATGCCTTTTTGTGCTCTTCCATTGTGCTGTTTTGCTACTTTTTTTCCCCTTTTTCTTTAACTGAGGGTCCCTGCAAGAGTGTTCATTTCCACTGAGAACCAGTCCAATCCAATCCCCAGAGCTTTTCTCTACATATATTTTCAAAGTTCAGCATAGTTCTTTCTGCCCTACATTGCAAGCTTTCTAACAAACCACCTATTGTGCCAATCATAGCACATTTAAGTGCTGAAAAACTTTCTTTTTTAAATACAACTCACTCGAAGTTTTCAGAAGGTCTCATCAGAACCTCATCCAGCATAATGGCTTCTAATGATGCTACATTTTTTTCCCCCAGCAGCACGCAAGGATCTGTCAACAGTAAGCCCTAAATCCCTTTCATTATTTGCCATACTGCTTCAAACACACTATATAATGGTATTTCTACTCCTGCTGTCCTGCATATTTCCTTTTAATCACTAAGGAAAGAGAGCTGTCTCTGGGTATATTCTGCTGCTCTCTAAATTCCTTGCCAGATGCATCATTCCAGCTGCTTCTGCCCACACTGACTCCCCCCCTCCGTCAGAATTCCATGCAAACATCTCAGTGCTAATAAAGCTGAACACCAGGAGTCATGGAGTTCATGAAAGCTCAACTCCAGGAGCTCCAAGAGCCACTTGTCCTCTGAGGCCCTTCTCATTGGTAGCAACATCCCCAATTTGTCCCTTTCTACTGTGCCTATTTATATGGTGTATCCTGTAAGAAGAACATCTTCTCCTTCCACAGTCAACAACCCGCAGACAAACAGTCCTAGAGCTTCAAGCAGTCAAAAAAGGGGAAAATATTGTAACACAGGCAGCTGCCTTGTTCTTCTAAGTCAGCAGGGACAGTCCATAATCCCCCTTGATCTTGGGTAGGTATCAAAGGACACAATTTAGAGAAACAATAATACAATATTCAGCAGCTGTGATGCTAATGGATACTTTTGGAAGAAGAATATAAGACACAGTCAAAATAATCAATATACTGCTTCTTCACCTTCCATCCTTCCACTGGATGAAAGAGAAGGGGGAGAAGCAGGAGTACAAAGGTGGTTCTATGCACCAAAAGACTGATGCAGGGGTGGGTCAATCAGTTGAGCTCTGGATAGCTTCAGTGTTGCAGTATTTCTACCAACATTTTATGCCTCCAGCCAGAATCCATTTAATCCTCACCAATTTGTGAACTTCCTCCTTTTTTTTTTTTTTTTTTTTTTTTTTGTAGGCAATATGAAAGATTAATCAGAAGCAAGTGAAAATGAGTTAAAAGAACATGTAATTGGTTTCAACTATAGAAAATACAAACAGCATAATGGGAAAACTGTGCAGGATAAAGTAGTTTTTAAAAATATAATTATCAGGAATAACTTGGTTCTGGCAATGTAATCAGAATAGATTATTGACTACATCCTTTTTATTTAGGATTTTCATTACATATGGGGCAAGAAAAAGCCTAAACAAAGCTTTTCCTCACTCATAAGATCCTAATAAAGTAACTGTGACTGTCAAAGCTGAAAGATGTCCTGTCAAACAGGTATTTCACTTGCAGCAGCCAGTCTGGCCAGCTCATCCAAATCTTGCATTTCTGACTGATCAGCACAGTTGAAAACCAAACTGCTGATAAAGTTTAAAAAAAAACCACAAAAACACTCATAAGCAAAAGGCAATCCAGAGATTTTAATAACCATCTCTGTTTTCAGAGCTAACAGATGTACCTTCAGAGATAATACCTACCCAAACAGGTTGTAGTCAATAATGCAATATTTTTAAGACAAAAATTCCCAGTTGTACTACTGGTAAAGGCTTTTAAAGTGTATTCATGTGAAAACCAGAACTGAATTTGTAAAAAAATCTGTTCTGCAAGGCAGCAGTCTCTTTGAGCCTTCGTGTTACCTAATTAAATGCTGAATGTTGACCATCTGTCATTGTAATCTGTGACTTCTCCTGACAGATAAATATAAACCCCTGATGCAATGTTAAAGTAATACTTTATTAGTAACTAACCCAGCCCAAGGGAGTGAGGGGGTTTGAGAGCAAGTGGTAGAGAGGGGAATACCCAGCCTGTCTGGATACACAGGGAGGCTCTACACAACTCTGGCTTGCAGGAAACACAGGGGTCAGGACACTACAGCTGTCCCTAGGCAGAGTCTGGCACCTGCTTTTTCACCCAGAAGGAAGAGGGTTGCTAGACCTGGGAGAAGCAGAACGTGGCTTCAACTCTGCTGCTGTGCTAGAGTAACTATGCAAAGCCTTCTGCTCACAGCTTCTTCCAAAGATGTAATTAAGTTCTTAGTTGAAAAAGGAGAGCAAGAAAAAAAAGTAATTATGTCCTGAGGTCAAGTCTCACAGCCAAAATCAAACATAGATGAAACGTCTGGTTTTGAAATTCATGGCTGGGGCCCACCACTGATACAAACTTTCCATTGCTCTTCTTACAAAGCAGAACATTTCAACATGTTTTATGTTCAATGGCTTTCAAAGGGAACACTGCACTTTACACAAGAGGAAGCCTTACCCTGAGCCTTCTCTCAAACGTGGAGATATTGCCTTTGGTCTGTTCCCTCCTTTGTCTCCATTCAATGAGATTTGAGTTGTGCTCTCCAGGAAGGGAGATATTGCACTTCCCCAAAGTGGGGCTGACAACCCCTGCTAGAATATGAGGCTCTGTGTTAAGTGTGATTTCCATCCCGCTGGCAAAGGTGACTCTCAGAGACCCATCTGGGCTGACCCGGTAGATATTCTGTGTGTTATCTGTCAAAAAAAGAACAACCAAAAACAGGGAGCAGAGAAAAAATTCAGACCTCCAGATATATGAAGCAAATATAAGGTGCAAATAGGGTTTCATCCTGGCTGTGTTGGGTTCAGGTTACAGAGAGCTGAACACACACCAGCTGCACTGTGATTTTTGCAACCTGTAACCTCTAGGACTTCCCATATCTAAAGAGCTTTTTATTACACTTGGTCTGATGATTTCCATTGTGAACATTTCCCACAGTAGGAATAAAGAGCCCAGACGTATGTAAACCCATAGGCTGGGTTTTGACCCCTGATATTCTGATGATTTCAGCCCACTGGGATCTGTTGACAGAACTGTCTACTGCTTGAATGACTGCATTAAACAGAGAATAAATTATTTTTGAGACACATGACATCCCCAGGGAAATATTGTGGTGTCTACAGGGGTTGGGGTAAAAATCTCATCCCTGAGGCAGTCACCACCAAAGGGGGATGATGCTCTCCTCCTTCCTACAAGTGCTGCCACCAGGACCCAGAACTACCAGAAAGAATTCACACCACTGGTCAAACAAGGCTTTCAGTGCTAAAATGTCAGCAGAGTGCACAACTCTTTTGGGCAGTATTTCTTAGAATAACAAAGCTCAACTCTCACATACTCCAGATACTGAGAGAGAAAGTAGCACGTAAAGCCTGGAGACACCAGAGGTATCAAGATCTAGAATCTCACCAATGGACTCTTCCAGGAGGCAAAAATTAAGCTTGTGGTTTGTTTCTAATTGGTCCCCAGGAAAACAGTAACTGGTATTTAGCTATTTGTACTGAAAGAAGGAAGAAACAACTGAACTAATTCGAAAATCCTTTTGTGGCAAATAGTTAAGAATGCCCCATCTAGAGTCTGAAATGTAATGAGATGAGGGAAGAAATAATAGAAATGCTAACATTACCTTGTTTTAAAGTATATATTGTAGAGGTAGCTGAGAAGTTTGTGGCTGTGATGACATTCTCTCTGTTTGAAGTATCAAGTTCCACTCGTGTCAGTTTTTCAGTGTCACTGTGGAAGCTGCTGACTTCCCCAGTTGGGAACGTCGCGTTGGTCAGGTGGCCATCAGAGTCATACCTGCAACACATGATGTTTAAGAGCCATTGAAAGACATCACTACTGTTTTGTAGATACTCCTAAAGGGAAAAAAAAAAAAAAAAAAAAAGCTGGCAGGGGTTTAACCTGCTGGGCTGTGATACAGACGGGTGGCCACTGGAGGTCACTCGGACTTCAGGCAACCCACTAACCCCCAGAGAGGTGTTTTCTTTACTCCTAAATTTAAATAAGCGCAATTCTTAGACTCTGCATAAAACTGCCTTTTGTTGCTGATGTGTGAAGTACATCATAAGAATGGTGAATTTAAAAAGGGGAGCTAAAGTGTGACAGTGGTGATAAAATTGGACTGAAATCTGCAGCGATCAAGTTGCCTGTGTGGTTTTTACTCTTCTGTTACGTTTCCCACAGGCCTACTCAAACCAGCAGGAACTTTGCATCACAAGTAACAGCATCTGAAGCTAGAGCATCACATTTTAGTTCACCTCAATTTCATCAGTGCTGAAAAAATTCTTTTATTTAAGGTACTTTATGTGAACTGGGCCACGGTATGGAAAAGTGAATAATCTAGTCAAAAACTCTGGAGCAGTGTTTCTAATGGGTCTTTTTCAGTTCTACAGATATATGTGTTCTTGTTGATGGCTCACATGGAAAACAAGACACAGCACTGCTTGGTATTGTATCATATTAATGCCTTCCATCTTCGAAAGCTTATTGATGCCAACACATTTTAATTCAACCAAGACACCTCACTGATACTGCAGATGTATTTGCATGAGTAAGCCCAACTCGTGTTCATAAACTAGAAGCCTATTTGTGGAGGGAGGAAAGCATAATTAAGTTTTCATGTTTTATTGACTGTCTCCCCTCATTCACAAAACACATCCTCAGCTGGTTTATCAAGCGGCAAAACTCAGCGGCTGCCTTCAGTGGAGCTTTTCCAGTTCACATCAGCAGAGAATCTGTCTGTGTCCTTCAGTGAAATGTTTGGCCATAATTTCCCTAGGATCTTTACTTCCCCTTTATCAGACAAACTCTGCATGTCACAAGGAGCATAGGTGAAAAACTTCAGGATTTTTTTCTTCCCCCCCTCCAACATAAAAAAAAAGCACAGCTGCTCTTTTTTTTTTTTTTTTTATTTCAGTGACCGTGTTGTTCTTTGACAAATAAATTAATCAAATGTTAAATACAACATAATCTCTCTCTCTTTCACCTTCTCCTGCCCTCACAAGACTTATTTACATTCCACCCTTATGCCAGGTCTGTGCAAATTGAGTGGGTGCCACACCCAGAGATTAAAAATGACTCAGCTCACTCCTTTTCATCATCAGAAAATGCCATGAGCGTTGGGCAGCTATATTTCATTTACTGCTTGGTCAAACAGACATGACAGCTTGCTAGGGTATTTGCATTTTCTACCGAACCACAGAAAAATCCCCAAATCATGCATTTTTTTTACAGCACAAATGCAGCTAATTTATTGGAATGTACCCACTCCTGAAAACAGGAGGAACCCTTGCTGGGTGACTGCCCAGATACAGCACTGAATTAGATTGAGACCAGAGGGCATGGGCTCTCACTTATGCAGATGGTCCCACTGACTTCAAGGAGAACATGCAGATTAGCATCTCAGTAAGGACTTCACACCATGACCCATCTCAAGAGGTTTTTTGTTATTCCAGATTGCTTCAAGAAACCCAGCCTTAGAGGACAGGTTCTGCCACCTTACACATGATGAATAGTAGCACACCAGGACTCAATTCCTGCAGAGCAATGTCCTACCCATACTAATGGGGTCAGAATCATGACATATTTCTTAATGTTAATTTGGGGCCCACTTATGCCACTGTTAATCATATTGGTGACCATTTAATCATGCAAATAATTGCATTGATTTCAGTACTCACATGAGGAAGTGCTCACCAATATTTGAAATGCACACTTGGGGATAGAGCTTCACAATCCATTTGCATTTCTATGTGTAGCACAGTTAAGAGTTATATCATTTCAAAGGGAAAGCGGTCTAATTAATTTTTTCAGAGACAGTTGTTTCTTGCAGGTGTTTCCTTGGCCTTGAATTAATAGAGGCCCAGTGTTCTCCCTCCCCTTTTACAGCTTTAATGGCACAATATTAAAAAAAAAAAAAAAATCTAGATGACTGAAAATTGTACATTAGCTATAATTTCATGCAACAGCTCTTTCAGAGCTTCCATTCCATCAGATTAGAGCAGATGGATGACAAGTACTTTTGTAGGTGGTTTTCTACCTCTTAATAATTTCTCTCTGTGAGTGAATCTGACACATAGGTAGATGTTCTGAACAGTTCATTATCTTTGCACATATTCCTGAATATGTGTGATATGTGTTGTTAAACAGACTCATTGCCATTTCAGTTTGACAGTGCCATGGGTTGAACTTTTGGATGGGAATGCAACTCTAGCTTAAACAGAGGAGATGACTCCAAGCATGTTGAAAGGTGCTCAGATGATAATTCTCTTAGCTCCAATACTATGTTCATGCTGACTTGGAAGCAATTGATACACAGGTAACCCTTAAAAAAAAATAAATCTAATTTTCAAACCCAAATCGGGTGTCAGTTCAGAATGTGACCTGTCTGGAAAATAACATCTGGTTAAAGGATGACTAAGGACCATCACATCCCATGACCTGTTTGCAGCAGAAGGTGAGCACCATACCTCCTGAAAGCACACCTACTCAGCACACCACTGATTATAACCAACCATCCCTCTGGCTGTAGCAGCCTGGGGGACATTTGTTATATCAGCCATTTAGGAATTTGTAATAGATTCAGAAGATGACTCAAAATATTGAACTGGACATAAATATTAATGACATGGTCTTACTATTTAGTTCTGCTGTTGCTTTTGTAATGCTAACATGTAATTCTGTTATTTTCTACTGACTTATCTAGACTGGTGGAAGTTCATGGTCATGCAAAGCCCAGACAGCTTGAAGCATCAGTCAGGACAGTGTTACCCACCCCACAGTTAAAGCTGTGGGAATATGAAAAACCACTGAGTTTAGCAAAATTTCTTAGTGTTAATCATACACATAATATCAGTCCTTCAAAGCTACAGCTATTTGTGTAGAAACCAGTACTACCTACAAGGGGAGGCACTTGGGAGCAGGTGAAGTCCTTTAGAAGATCTTCCTATGTTTGAGGGTTTTTTTTTTTAAAAATTGCCAGAGGACAAACAGCATGAACGATAACTATGCGAAATGTTTTACACTCAATGTCAGTGGGTCAGAGGAAGAATACCAAGATTAAGAAGCACATGATAAAAATAATCTGCTCTAACAATCAAGGCCCTGCAACAATGAGTGGTGCTCAGCATTTTAAGAAGCAGCAGGCATGACTTGGAGCAACTGTAAAAGCTTATGGAAAGTGTCATTGGTCCATGGTCTGGATTGATGCCATCCTCAAGTAGGGATTTAAATGGCTCACTCTCGGTGTGAAAATTATTGCAAAGAAGCATATATTTGAGGTCAGTTGTTTTTCATAAAAGGCAACACTCAAATCAGTGTTTAGAGAGCACCAGGAGGTTTGTCTGGTTGCAAGATAATAAAAACTTGTATCAATAGATGCCTGACAAAGAGAACTGAACAGGAAGGCCCTGTATGGTTTTGTTTTCCTGTATACTGTAAAAAATGGCACTCTAAACGTTTATACTTATGTCTACTCTATCAGTTTATTCTTCAAAGAATAGTAGAGGGCAGGATGGACAAACATGCCTTGAATAAAAAAAATCCCATGCACTAGCCAGCAGTTTCCTCTGCTTTTATTCTACTTATGCTACAAACCTGTGATGATGATGACTCAATTACCTCTCCAGGTGACTTACGAAGTAACTGAATTCTCCTCAATGTATTTTCTGTTCATTTCTCACCTTTTCATTTTAGTTTTTGACCACATACTCCTATGCTCCATAGAAAGCAGGCATTACTATACTCCTTGAGTTCTGTGAACTCATACTGCCATGTTAACATTTGATTCCATCCATTATTTGTCACATTCTCAAGCACCATTATGACAAATGATTATAAATAATGAGAAAACCTGATACAACACACATCTTTATAAATCAAAAATGTGTTATTCTTTCTCTGGGATGACCGGGATATTCTGACTGCGTCTTTAACTGTCTCAACTTGACAGAAGTTCTCCTGAAATCCATCCTTACTTCCCTGACATAGGGCCTTTTGCTATTACATTTCCTTTTGTTATTAGATATCCCCCTTCCCCTGCTGATAGAGACAACTCCACTCTTGTCTTTAAGTATTCCTTCCACTGAGATTTTCAATTTCCTTCACAACATCCCCTTCTCCAATGAGTATGCTATTTTTCCCCTTTTTGCCTTCCTCAGGAATTTTGCAAAATCCTGATTCATGTAACAACTTGCCTCTGCTGCCTCAGTTAAAAAAAAATAATTCCACAATCATACTTTCATTTGGAGAAACAGATTCACAATATTAAGGTTCAAATGAAGTATCATTGCAGGCAGTTTCTGCTGCACTTAATGAGCACCACGCACAGAGCTTTTACATATGACACAGGCTTTGGCACTTCAGAAATTTAAGTGTTTCATCGTAAAAACTTCTGCAACAGCACTAAGTGTCCTTTCTCATGCAGTGCCAGTAACAGTGGATTTTTAAAATTACTAGAGATGACTAAAAATATTTCAGTGTTCACTTAAAATACCTTACATCAGGCATTTCATGTCCCAGACTTACTCATAGACAGTTGTCCATCCGTTTTCATCGCTTTTGGTTGCTAAAAGCCCCGTGTTTCCAGGATATGTCATCAAAGCCAGGTTGTAGCCTTGGGCATAAACTCTTTTCAGAACCCCATTGCTGCTTATTGTCAGCCAGTACACTTGGCCACCAGGCACCACGACCCAGAGGGGCAGCCCGCTCGTGTCCCTGCGGATGTGAACGGAATTCCCGTTGCTGCTGGTGATGGTGCCGATATCCCCTTCCCCGCTGTATGTGAAATTGTAAATGTAGTCCCTGGTTATGAGGTTCAGGGTGTGCAGGTGGGTGCCATTGATGGTGAACTGATACAGTTCTTGGTCGGCTGGTGAGGCAATCTCATACATATTGGTGTCACTCAGGTGAGCCTTGTTCCGGCTAACTGCACGGATCCGAACGTTGCCAAGGTCTGCTATGTACAGTGTGTCATCAGGAGAGACTGCTAGAGAAGAAGGAGCTTTCAGCTTTGCATCTTTGGCATATCCACCATCACCTGGAGGAGAAATGCTAATTTTAGTAATCTGTTACGTCCATATTTGAGCTGATCCCCGTAGCGCGACACTGCTTCTCCTCAGTATCATTTGCAGAGCATTAAAAGAGTATCTTCTTCCAACTAATTAAAGCCACGTTATCTAAGGTTGGTGCAATTCTAAATCAGTCACAGCGAAGACAAATAAGAACATAAATTATCTAATTTACACCATTTTTGCTAAGGCCAAACCCCTGCTGCTCAGGAAAGCATTAATGGCAAAACCGTGAAAGAAAAAAACACAACTGAAGTGTCATTCCCTACTATTTGTCTGTTGATGTGCAGCTAAAGTAGAATGTTGCTAGAAATAAAACAAAGAGAAAATAAAACCCACTAATTCAGCTAAAATGACACTGAACCAAGGATTAGTTTATACTTACTAAAAACTCAACACTACAGGAAAGCAAAAGAAGAATAGCCAAAAAGGGTCTTGAGAAACCACACCTTCCACCATCACTTGTTAATTCACTTGGTTTGTGGATTTTAAGGTTTGAAGAGGATATTTGCATTATGACTTTGCATAAGGAGAATTTTCTGTAACTAGCAAGAAAGCATTTAAAGCTCACTGTCAGAGAAAAACACGATACTATTTGTATTGCTCTGCTTCTCCTGACTGAGAAGTGAAATTTGACGCAGATTTTGAGCCTATCCTGTGCTTCCTTGGAGACAGACAAATTAGCTGGTCTCCTGACCCTGCCTTTCACCAGCCCAGCACTTGCACAGTCATTAGATTTCCCACAGTTTTTAATTTTTCAGAACTGAGGGCAGTTTCCTTCAATAGGAACCCAGAACAGGATGCCTTTCACCACTGGTCTGCCACAGCTGTAACTGAAACTGGCAGCACTTGGCAGGGCACATGAAGCTTTGATGATCATGACAATGCTGGGTCAGCAATCCACCTTTTCTGGAAGACCATTTACATTTTTTCCTCTCCATTCTTGACATACTTAATGCATTCTTGTCAGTAATTAACCTTTTACTTGAAATGGGAAACTTAAAAATGATTATGACATTACGCAGTAGAACACTGTGGTTCTTAGAGATGACAAGATGATAACATACTGCACACCTCTGTATTTGGGACTGCTGTCCTTTGTCCCCTTATGAAATATGTTTTTTATGGGGGAAAAAAAATAATAAAAAAAAGCCATCACAATTGGTTTTGGTGCATGCAGGGGAGAGGAGCTATGTTGCTGAGAACATCCAGTGATGCAGTGCAGTCCTGGCACTGGCTCTTCCAGCTTAAAATGCACAAAGAAATTCTGAACATGACATGTCTGCATCATTTTACTGGTTCTGAAGCACAACACAAACGATGAGAAGGTATCATCCAGTGCTTGTCACTGGATGTGAAACAGCTTTGTCCTCTTCTTGCTGAGAAGAGTTGCCTGATCCAGTATCAGTGAGGTGCAATATGCACTGGGGCTGATACAGTCTGCAACACAGGCAAACACAGGTGCCACAGAAAGGCAGACTTGGAGCTAATTTTGAAGACATGTAACATCTGTTATCAAAAAAGGAGAAGCTAAGACCACCTTGAGGTTCCTCCAGTGCTGACTGGGTGACTCGCATCTCCACATCTAATCTACAAAGAGCTGCTGACAAGGTCTTTGGCTTTCCAAGGAAATGGAATCATTGCTCATCTCTTGTCACTTTGCTAATTTGCACCTGTGCCAGGGGATTTCAACCAGGGATAAGAGAAAGAAACCAGGATTACCTTACCTGAAAAGCAGTCACAGTTAGGATCAATCTTGCAGTCACAATCCGACGGGGCTCCAGCGATTACAGAGATCTCCCCGTTGGTTGTGACTTGTTGTATGCGGTTGATCTTTCTTTCATCTGTCTCTGCAATGTAGAGTATCCCACTGTGAGACACAGCAATGGCCCTGGCTGACTCCAGGGTGGAATGGATGGCCACCTTGCTGACGATGAAGTGGTCAATGCCCGGCACCTGGCAGTGAATGGGGCGGCCTGCGATGATCCGCACGCGCCTGTTCTCGGAGATCTGCAGGACAATGTTGTTGTCCAGGACATAGAGGGAATTATCCAGAGGGTTCACTGTGAGGTCTGTTGGCCACTCTAACCTCACCTGGAAAATAAACGTTAAGGGAAAGGGAGGGGGAAAAAAAAATAAATCAAAAGAATGGTCAAGACCATAAGGCAGTTTTGTTCAATCACCGCTGATCACCAATGTCACTAAGTGGGTTCATGGTGGATTCACCCAGCACTGATTCTCTGGTATGTACCTTTAATTGAGTTTACCAGAAGAAGTTTCAACAAGCAGATTCTTTTCTGAGGTCCCCATCCAGTGTGGAACAAAACTGGATTTGAAAAGTAATTGAGCACCCTCTGGGAGGTATTTGCACAAGTCCATTAAGGTAGGAGCTTAATTATACCTATGCAGTCATGCAAATAAAAACACACACTTCATGTCATGCAACATCAGCCAGAAAATTTTCCAGGTCTAAATGTTATTGTTTCAAGGTTGAAGTGAAGACTGGCAGAGTGGAAAACAGTTAGAGGTTGTCAATGTCCTAACACTTTAATTGACTCTTAGTACAAAAGCAAAATGACACACTAGAAGACTATGACACATTCCACTATTTCCTAAGCAAGAAATTTAATGAGACTTAGATGCTGCAAGAAATATAAGCACACAAATTCTTTGTAACATATATATATATATATATATATATATACACACCAATATAGCACACTTCACATGATGCACTATCCAAGCTTTAATTACTTATACTACTTTTGCCTGGTGATTTCAGTATTTCAGTCATAGGTTAAAGAAATTCTTCATATTTAAGGTTAGCTTTTTGCCTTTTTCCATGCAGGTAAGAGTGTCAACCAAGCAAAGTTTCCAAACCCTGCTGGACGAAATGCTAGGAGATTGACCTCACTTATCTGATTCCTGTTGCATCAGCATCTGGAGGAATGAAATATGCTCCCTGTCATCCTGAAAGACAACTAGCATGTAGGCTGCTGATTGTAGCACATTGAGAAAGCTCAATAGACAGTGCAGGAGTGCTGAACTGGGAAACAACAGAGTAGACTGGTCCCTCTCCCCAGGTAATGGCTGGCAAAGGATTTAGGCTACAGCTTGTCTGTGGAAAGCTGAGAGAACAACTGAGCCATGAGGACTGCAGGACAGCCTGCTTCTGTCTGTCTCAAGGATGCTTTGCCTGGCATCCTTTGTGAAGAGATGGCTGCTTTTATCTGGGTGAAATGTTGCTGAATATTTCAGTAATCAGAATAAATAAATACTAGGCTAAAATGTAATGGTTTCATATGCTTTATGCCGCAGAGGCTTCTATTATTTCATTTACTGATATTGTGGCTGTTTTTTTCTCATTTTTTCCACTGTGCTAATTAAAAGATCCACGAATTTGGAGACTGCAGATGCTAATACAATGCTCAGCACTGTGGAATAACATATGGTGGAGTGTGTGGCCATCACAAGCCACCTGCTCACTGGGGTCAGCTCAGGAACCAGGCTGGAGGCCAAGTCTCTCCTTTTCTCAAGCAACAGCATTTCCTGAATAAACTTATTTCCAGAAGTACATTGCTGGCTTGATAATTGATGCTTTAATAAAGGGAGGGTATTGTGGCTACTGTGTCTCACCCTGCATGGTTCTGTGGTGCACCACGCAGCGATGAAGGCTCATGGAGTAATCCAATTCCTCCCCATTCCCCAGTTCATTTTGCTAGACAACACAACTGGCATTGAGAGTAATGCTGGTGGGTTCAAGATCTCTCATGAACCAGGTGGCAGAGTCTTTCCAAATGATGATAAATTTGGTGAAACAGTTGGAAACAGATTGCTCCCACAAAGGTGCTGATTGCTGTGTGTGTGTGAGCCTGCCCAGGTCCCACCCGCCGTGCCAGGGCTGCTTTGGACGCTGCTGTTTGCACATGCTTCAGCTGAGAGTTCACTGGGACAACAAATGAAACTCTTTAGTTAGCAGCAAAATCTCTACAAGGCTTCAGGAAACGTGGGAAAAAAAACAAACAAACCCAAACGTATTTGCAATGCACTTTTAGTGCAGAATATTTCATTGCTCTGTGGAAGGGATTGGTGTTACTGACACGTCCGACTTCAAGAGCCTCCTTCACAGATCTCTCTGAGGTAAAAATAATCTTTGATTAACTTTAACTAGGTTATTAGTAATAAAAACTTTGAGATGGAACTATTTCTTTCTTGCCACAGTAACTCTGCATAGCTCCTGCCATGTTTTTATAGCTGGTTTTCCTTCATGGACCAGCTACATTGCTTTTTCTCAGTGAATAATTTTAATTACTCTCACTGTGTGGGTATCCCCGCTGTCTTGCAGAAAAAGGGGAACTGGTTTGGACCAAAACAACTTTTTCTCTGGTTGATTTGAGGCTGATCTGGTTTACTAGCTCACTGCTAACTTATGCTAGTGCAACTAAAGGGGAAAAAAAGATGAAATGGGTCCATTAAAATCAAAGATACACACAAATCCCTGAACACTCCTAATCTGAAGAAGAATTTCACCAATGTAGAAAAAAAAAATCACCATTGCTCTTACAGGATGAACCTTCAAGGCATTTAAACTGGTGTAAGCTGGGGTTGCTGCAGTCCCAGCCCAGCCCTGTCCCCAGTGCAGCCCCCAGCAGCAAGGCCAGTGTTTATCTGCTCCTCTTGAGAGCAGGTTCTTGACAGTTTGCTGGCTAAAAACTAATCACCTAAATCAGTTTAAGCTGAAGTGTAACTGCACCCTCAGGTTGACTGTTACCTTGAAAAGTCACTGGTTGTTTCTATTCTTTTAAAAGAAGCTGCCCTCTGGCAGGTTTCTGTGACCAAACCATCCGTTGTGCTTCATTCAGAGCCAGTAAACATATTACAGAGAAGCACTTCAACTCTTATCAGATATGACTGTGCCTATTAAAAAGTTTTTGCAGACAAAACCTCAGTTAGGATTAGAATATTAAATCAGTTACTATACTTTTTAATTTGAAGCAGTACTTTAAAAGCCCCTGTAAAAAGTCCTCTCCCATTTATGTATTTTTTCTTATAACTCAACACCAGGCCAATGGCAAGTGTTTTTTCATGTATGTGATGAGTTCTTTTTTTGAGCAGTGTACAGAAATGGCACTGCCAATTATCCTGTCATAAACAAGGAGAAGAGGTTTTTTTTCAGTAGCAGTTGGTACCTCAGATTCTTAAAAACCTGAAGTTTTCAGGTGACAATTCTTCCCTGGCTCACTGGAGACTGAATACATACAATGGAAATCACTGCCGAAACAAATGAACCCTTGAGCAATGAGACCTTTTCCATCTAAGTACTAACATGTCAATTTTTCTGGGAATTCAGCATTTAACTGTCAAGATAACGGCTCCAACTATTTCTAATAATCAATCTCTGGTTTGAGAAGTGCAAAATTAACACCTACTGGTCTGGCTTTCTAATACATTTTTTTTTTTTTTCGTGTCAACTGTTCTGGAAAACACAAAGTGCACGAAGGTGCCTTCAGCTTAAATGAATTTTCACTGGGAGATCTACATTTAGGTAGTTAAATAGCTCTCAGTCCTAAATGGGTTTTTTTGTTTGTTTGTTTCTTGCAAAATATGCATGTGCTGTATAACTATCTACCTACCTATTTGTTTTGAAATATTTAATATTTTTTGCACAGCAAAGCTTTACAAATAAATAAATGAGTTTTTTTGCAAAGCAGTTCTGATAGGAGAGCCAGCACTCATATGGTTCTTAAACATTCATGCCCACACACGTACATACATTGAAGTGTTAGTTTGGGAAGAATACTCTTTCACTTTTGGTTTTGACCATATGGCTAAAACTTTCTGCACATTTTGCATGACATTTTATGGCTGACACATTTTGGGTACTATTTTAAACAAATCAAACCAGATAAATGCTACGGTGCCTATCAAAGTAAGAAAAGTAAAGAGGGAAAAATTTGTCCTTGTCTGCAGAGGCAGGTTTCAAGAGCTTAACTGTTTGGTTGTGGGGGGGGTAAATTTCACTGGGATAAGTTTCATTTATCATGGATTAAAAGAAGCCACACAAATTGCTTGTGTATTTTGATTTAATTTCATGTAGTAGCATGAAATTCATGCCAAAACTTTTCTGATGGCTCTGAGTGATGGATTACTTTCTATCTCTACTGCTCAGCTTCCAGTACTTCTGTTTATGCTACCTCTGCCTTTATTCAGCTCTATAATACACCTTTGCAGACCTGACCACAACATCCTCTGTATTGCTCTTTTCCTGCTAACTACCTTTTTTCATTTCCTCTTATTTATACTCAGCTCTTGTTGCCAAGTGAAGCCCTTTTACTGACCATAGGTCCTTATAAATAGCCTTTTTCTCTCTTCCCACCCAAACCCTTCTTTTTCCTTCCTACTTCAAGAGAAATGGCTCTGAGGAAGGACTCTCATCAGGAGTGAGAGTGTGGTTTACAAGGCTGAAGGAGGCCAGTTCTGCTTGCCTGAACTTTTTACAGGATGTCTCACTGCATGTATTTCTCTCTATTTTCTCACAGTTGACAACCATGGATATTTTTTCATCATTTTCTGTCAGTTTTCTCTCACTTCTGGGCTCTTTCTCTTGTTGACACTGACACTGGCAGCTCCTCTCAGCAGCTTAGCTTCTTTCTTAGTGGCACACAGAGACACAATTCAGCTCCTGCAGTCTGACGCCGGGGAACCCTTGCCCGTGGTGGGATTGCATCCTCCTCCCACACTGGAGGAGCCTTTATTTCTCATGCTCCTGATACTGCATGTTACAAAATTCAGAATGACACAGTTCAGCTGTAGCAGTCCCTGCTCCAAACTTCACAAATGTCGTGCTCTCTGCATTCATTGCTCCCCAGTGAAAAACCCAGATAAATGAATTTTGCAGCCTAACGACCGTCGTTTTCTACCCTGGGCTGGGAAAGCAGCTGTGGCACATATACAGATACAACTCAGAGGTCTGAGGACACCAGTTCTCCAGCAACACAGCTCAGGTGGTCTCCCCACCAACCTGCCTTTGCTATCAATTATTTCCAGTAGATCAGGCACGCAAAGCCAAGACACCACTCCGAAGGTTTTCACTGCTTGTCTTTGCTTCACTTGCCATGAGACTCTCCATGCTCTCCAGCTCTCTTCTTGTTTCATAATTTCCTTTTTTTTTTTCAGATCTTTTTTCTGCTTCACAACTTCAAAGACTGTATAAAGAATTGTGGGTCTACTAAATTGATAAGAAAAGCAGATTTCTAAGGGGACAGGTTTTACGTAGTTTTTATTTATTAATAGAAGGAATCACCCAGAATCACATAAGCCCATTGACTATGAAAATCAATGGGACTTAGACTCCTAAACCATTGTTGTCTATTTAAAGATGGTACCCACAGTTTATGCAAGTTATGAAAGAAATACTTTGTTAAACACCAAGAAGGAATTTACAAAGTATTTTGATCAGGCTGGTACCTCTGAGAGGAGGAATCTTCACTCTTCAATTAAAATATCTCAAAATAGACCATAAATTTGAATCTAACTCAAACACGTCTCCAGTGCTGGCGTGGGAATCCATGTTCTCCAAACATACTGCTCCAGCTAATTTACATGGCATGGGACCAGGTGGAACATCTAGCTAACAACAGGACAGCTTCCAGTCTGCCTCACTTCCTAACTCAGGCTTCCAGGTCCTGTGCTTCTCAGAGGACCTGGCTCAAAAGTAAGACTGCATAGATCTTAATAAATCTCTCACCACTTTGGGCCTTTTCTTTCCATTTTGGGTTTCTAAGTTCTGGATGCAGAAAGCCAGTGTGCTGCCAGTGCAGAAAAGGTGGGAGGAAGAATGTGAAAAGCTTTAATGGAAACAGTAATGAAAAGCTGTTTGAGGACAGAGAGAAGCTGGAGCTCGTATGTTACTGTCCCTTTTGCCTCCAATAACTGCTGAGGTTCATAAAAGCACCTGGCCTGAAAACTGAGAGTGAGAGAGGACACGTAGGAATGAAATTTCCAAAACTGAGAAAAAAAGCAAAGAAAGTCAAAGCCTTTCAGCGGCACCAGCTACCATGAATATACCACTCAAATACTCTTGATTCCACCTTCTCCATCTCAAGATTAAAATTAAATTCCTGAAATTAAAACTTCCTACAGATTAGTGCCCAGGAAACTCTCCACCAACAGCACTGCTCCTCGGGGAGCAGGGCTGGGTCCTGGTCACGGGACTGGGGGAAGTGAAGGACAAGCAGATTGCCAGGTGGGTGTGTGGGAGCCACAACTGACTCCTCAGCTGGATCAAGGCTGGAAAACCACATTCCTGCCAGGATCAGAACAAATGCTAACTTGACTGCTTTCACATGAAAATGCAAACTCACTTCTGTGATTTAAGATTTCCCTTATGAGTGACACCATTAAAATCACAAACACAGCTTCTGCAAGCAGAAGAAAGAAGATGGGGAAAAGAGATATCCTGCATTTCATGTTTATGGCAGGGCATCTTTTGTGATAAATTCCTAAACCAATACACAGTTCAATAGTAAAAGCTTTTTTTCAATCCATTGTAAGAGCAAACTAATTCTTTACTGAACTGCAGCAGAGATTTAAAGCAAAACAACTACAGAATTTTTGCTTTTTAAATTATTTTTTCCATATAGTTATAAAAAATTAGTAAGAAAAAGGAACTGATTTGAGTTCTTACTTCTACAAAAATTAGCACCAAGATTGTTATCACATGGTAATCTGTGACTACTTTTTCACAAGTTTTTACACAGTAGATATTTCAACTGACCAAAACGAATGCAATCTATCCAGCTGCCCTGCTGCATTGAAAGCAAACACGTCCTCCTGTAATAAAAAAAAATTAGGCATCTTCCAGAACAAACAAGACTAATGCATTTCATGTGGCTATTAACATTGATTAGATACTTGCACGAAAACACACTGGAAAATGTTTTATTCTAGCTTGAGACTGTAAGCAGGCACTTTGTTTTAAATTTCTGGCAGCTAAGGGCATTGATTACTGTTGTGATGCATATTTGGATATGCATTATCAGACTGGGAGAAAAGCTACAAGGATAAAGTTTAGGATTCATGGTTTTTTCAAGCAAAATTCAAGAATGACCACTCAACTGGAAAATGTATCTCAAGCCTGGGTTGTGAATAACCTGGATGTAAAAGGTTTTCTTGCCTTCCAAAAAGGCTCTGGACAAAGATTCTAGAAGTGCACCTGGAATAAGGTTTCCAACAGGCTCCTAATCAGAGAGTGAATTAAAGTGATTTTTGCTACCTGAGCTCTAGATCTAGAAAGGCTCCAGACCTAGAAGGGCTCAGGAAAGCTCTATGATGTCTCTTGCAAAACAAAAAAAGAAAAAGGGGGATGGGGAGGGTTGGAATGGGTTGGGATGTGCAGGAGGCCCCAGAAGGGGTCCCTGGAAAGTTCTGAATTCAGAAAGAGCCCATGAGGGTGCTGGATTTAGACAAGCCTGCCATGCTAGAAAAGGCTGCAGAAGGGCCCCAGAGAAGTGCCAGAGGGGGCCTTAGAAAAAAGCTCTAAAAGGCTTCCATACCACCTCAGGAAAAAGATTTAAGGATGCCCTCCCACCCTGGCTCAAAAAAGCTCTTGATGTAGAAAAGCCCCAGACCTACAAAGGTGCTAGATGTCTTCAGAAAGGCTATCAAAATTGTAAATATCTGGATCTCAAACTCTCAGCAGCTTCTAGATCTAGAAAACAGGAATTTCTAAGCAGTGATAGATCTAGAAATACTCTTTTAAAACATCATCTTTATTTTTTCAAACCAAATCTGAAAAGACTGAAGCAAATAGCATAATTTAGGAATCCTTCTGGATGGGAGCAGACAAAAATAATTTCACTATGAAATTAGTTCCTTGTGACTAGGTTCCTTCTACCAAGTTTCAAGCGTATGACCTCTCCTGATGCCTCAAATTTTTGGCATACCTTTCATGAGCCTACATGCTTAGTTTATGATAGTAATAGCAAAACCCACATTGCTTTTGTTGTCACTATTGATATGAACACAGCTGGCAAGAAAAACAGAAGAAAAAAGAAATGCATATGGATGGAGGACCTGAAGGGGTTTATATCACATCATGACTTTCTCCAGTTCTCACCAGAGACAGCTACTTGCTGCTCAGTTTCCCATTTTGCTTTCAGCAGTTGATTGAATGGCTATTGAATGATGTTCAGACATTTATGATTTTCCTGCAATGTTACCTACATTGCTAAACTTCATAAATTTATTCTCCAAGGCAGTGTATCATTTTGCATGCTATACCCATCCCAAAGGAATCTATCAGCAGGAGATGAGGCCCAGTTTCTAAAAGCTGAATGTCCTTCAGACATTTTTAGTTAATTTGTTTGTAAATGTGAATGTTACTGTCAGAGTAACATACTGCATGAAATGGTGCTCTCCATCATTCTGTTTTCATCTCTCTCTGTGGCCTAAGCCTCATCATGCACAGCTATAAACATAACCTCTGTATGCCACACTACAAATGAATACAACCAATTTCTGGTTTGACACTGCATTTTTTTTTCCCTCCACTGACACCGTGTCTTTTAAAAAATTTTCTTTTGAACTTGGCAGAAAAGAAGCTGAAGCAAACATGGTCTCCTGAAGAGGGGCAATCAGGCTGTCGTTGCTCAGGCTGTGGCTCCTGCCACATTCCTCTCTGTGGCTGTCACAGCTTTTTGTGACAAACTCTTGTGGGCAAACTCACTCCTAATAATAATACTGGAGATATCACTTATACATCCAAAACAACACTGCTCTGTACTGAAACCTTTTCAGTCTTTGTTTATAAACAGCTTTTGCGACCCAACAAGTACCCAGGCAGCAAGGGAACAACACCCTCTAGAGTTGCCTTGTGCTGACATGCTTCCAAGTCCTGCCCTTTGTAAGTTATTATTGCAGTGTTGTTTTGACAGGATTTGCAGACATTCCAGTTCCCTTTAGTGCCTACAGCAATTTGCAGTCCAGAAGTATCACTGGGCTGGCTTTTTTGACCCCCCCTTCCACTCGTTCAGCCACACAACCATACCCACAATACCTACACTTGCTTTTACAGCTTTAAAAAGCAATATTTTGCAGCTATGTAAAAATTCAATGACCTGGCAACAGAGTTAAAAGCCTACATTGCCTTTTTTTTTTTCCCTCCTCCCCCACTTACTGCTGTCATGAAGACAGACCAGGAGTGCAAAGAGCTGGTGTAGGACAATCTCCTATCCCATCACTGGGTGACATCTCTGCAGGAGGGACACCACCACCTCTGGTGACTGCTGGCCTCAACACTTGCACTGTACTCAAACTCCAGGCCCATTTGGTCTCCCTCCCCCTAATGCCATGCAACATTTCCAAAGGACCAAACCAGAATACAACCTGCAAGGCTTGGACTAAAGGCAGCAAAGAAAGCACCACGTAAAGCTTGATTATTGTTGATATTCACGTCACAACACATAAACCTCTTGCATCTGTGGAAGGTCCATGACCCCATAGATGTGTGAAGGGTCAGTTGGTGAAGGGAGAGCAACCTACACACAGTATCCTCCTTGACAACCTTAAATAAAAATGGCTAATACAGGAGTTGCCTCCAACAAAGGATGCATTTCTAAAATCACAAACAGATTTTGTTATTAGCGGATGTGGATGAACAACTGGATTAAAAGAACAGGAGGGGTATCACCTGCTTGGCCTGTCTCTGCCTGCTGCCATCAACATCTACATTCCCTTCTCAGCAGAGCAGAATGTCAGGGACCAGACCACCTTTCACTGCCTTATTACTTATTACTCTGTTCTATAGAAAAAGTACAGCTGAGAACACCCATACACAGGGCTGAGCTGCTACCTTCTTGCCAGCCATCCAGTTCTTACAGAAGTTTCCTCCTTCTTTCAGTTTCTCGTTAGAAAGAAAGGATTAAAAAAAACAACATAAATCTTGCTCTGTATAGCAAAAAGTAAGAGAAAAGTCAGGAGCAGAGATCTGTCAGGTCTCCTTCACTCCACCATCAAGTCTCTAACACTCCATGCGCCTCAATAGGCAAAGAACAGGATGCAGTTTGTGGAAGAGTTGATTAAAATGTACATAGTCTTTTACTCAATATTGATACATTTTAAAAAAATGGAAGAAAATTGAAATAAATTCCTGTTTTGCAGGTGATCAATATAAAAAGAGCACCTGGGCTTTAAGGAAGAAATTGCAGTGTGACTTCACCACACATTATATCACTTCTTTGACTAGCATTTCAAATTCAGTGATAGAACAATTTGATTAGAATACAAATTAGCTGAGATGAAACCATTCTGTTTGATATTCTAAAAATCACATTATACACCTACCAGTTTGATTCATGAGCTCTCACAGACTTTGTTCCACCTGAGGTCCTAATGCTATGAGCCTCTTTTCTCTCAGTTCCTGTTTAAAGAGAGGGTACTTAACCTCTCCTCTACCACTGGGAAATGATTATTCCACCTGAAGATCCTTTTTTTTGAAAAGGCCTTCAGCTTGATTTTGCTTCAAAGTCTGGATACTTGTGACTGTTCCTGCACATGCTATTATGGGTCGAATTCTTTGGTATAGGCTTAGGGCTTCCCAACACTTCCAACACTTAATTATTTGAGGGGGACCTCGTTTTCAAAAAGCTTTGAAAATGCCTCAGTGAACATTCTGTCCCTTACCTGTTTTGGACTGTATTTCAGCAACACATACATTCTCTTAGGATACAGTTGCTGCTTGTTACTGCCTCACTACTTACTACCCTTTCAATTAATCCTGGAAAAGCACCCAGCCAGAGGCCTTGGTTCCACTGAAGTCAGTGCAAACATGTTGCTGATTTTGCTGGGGCCATGATTTCCACTCTAGTTAGCTTCTCTGGTGCTCCAGTAAACCCCGAGAAGAAAGAATATGAAATTAAGCACCAGAGTAAAAAGAACCAGAGACTAAGAAAACTATATATTGTAAAAAAAATAACAGCTTTTCTGGGTTCCTTAATGCAGCAAAATTTAGGAAAAAACAGTAATGAAGATCTTTTCTAAAAAAGAAAAAAGGTCTGAAAGCATTCTGTAAGGGAAGAGTACAAATAAAAATTAAAGGGCCTACAAATTGTAATTTCAGCTTTATGTTCAGTGATCTCACGAAAACACATAAAACATCTTTCTGAGAAGCACTGCAAAACACAGTTCAGAGATTTGGAATATTTATGATACTTTAATTATTCGTAACTAGAAGAGCGTTTCAAAAGCCTCAGAGAGAGGACAAAAGTAAATCAAAAGCAGAGGTAGTTTTGCAGTACTTTGCTACAGTGAAAACAAAGATCGTGCTTTTTTGCTGGCATACAGCTAAGACAATTAGAATATAATGGATCTAGAGTTAAAAAAACCCCAAAAAACAACAATTAGAAAGTGTTTTGCACTTTCTGCTTTTATGAGAATGCAACATACACTGTTGGGTATGTAGAGAATCACCTAAAGGGAGAGTGTATCTTCCTCCAACCTGCAATACTAATTGGCTCCCTGTAATCCTGCAGTTGTTTTGTGATCCCCTACTCTCAACCTGGCTTTAAAGTAATTGAGCCTAGAATCAATTTGATTTTTATGCTGGCAGCTCACTCCCCCTGTTTCTCACCCATTCATCAGATCATATTTTTGTCTTTCACATTTTCCTTTCCCTGCCTCCAAATGTACCCAGTGAAAATCTTGTTGAGGTTGTGCTTGCTCCAATGAGCAGACCCTCATCACTGCTTTCAAGTCAGGTCACCATGTCCTGGGAGCTTTTTGTTCTGCTCAAAAGGTTTCCAGAATGCCACTGAAGCATATTGTGCCTCTGCAGATGCTGATGGGGAGTGCCTGCAGCACTTGGGACCGTGGGAGCAATGTCAGAGTTTGCATTTTTGAGATATATATTACATTTTCAAGCAATTCTGTTCATCTTTACTCAGGCTTTCCAGCATTCTGTCTCTCACTATTTCAACTAGCTCATCAACAGTATCATATACTGCTCTCTCCCCTCTCCTTCATCATTCAAAGTAGCCTGTCCAGGACATGGCACTCTTGCCATGTGTGGGTCTCCTTTAAACTCTGTTCTAGAAATCTGCCTTTTAATTTGACTGATGCAGGCAAATCGCCTGTGTAAGTAATGCTGTCACATTTTTATAAGGGAGCAAAACATTTTGCAGTGTCACTGAAGTTTATGTGAAGCAACACTATATAGATGGTTCCCTCATGTGGAGAACTGCTGAACAAAGGCTGATGGAGTGCAGATGTCAAGAAAAAGTCTTCAAACCAGACCTTTCATTTTGGAACACAGCAGTGACAGTTATTAACACCATCAATCAGGATGGAGCTATTGCTTTGGCACGGATTCATGCCTAGTGGGACTGACATAGGCACGAGAACAAGGCCATGGTTTCAGGCTAAGACACAGCTCTTGGGATTCATTTTCTGTTGCCTTGCAAATGTTTGGTCTCTATATTTGCAGAGACTGTGCTCAAGATTGGTTTAAACAGCTCCCACAGATATAAATGTCTTGAGGTTCAGAGTGGTGGAAATTCAGCCAGCGTATTTCTCACGGGAGGAGAGATAAAGGATGAAATAGCAAGATGGTAGAAATATCTGCTAATTCTTTCCTCAGCTTTCACTGCAGCAATGGAGGCAGAAGAGAAGCCAAGCTTATCACTCAAGCCGAGCTGAAGTGTTTATACTTTCACACAAAACCTCCCACAACGTCAATATAACTTCTATGGCTCTAATGAAGCCTGGTTTCCTAAGGACTTCCGTCTCATGGCTGACTGACTTGGGAGTTTAATAAGATCCAAGCACCAAATGAAGCTTTTCCTGTGAATGGAGTGTTTATTAGATCCTGAGTGGAATCTCTGGAGTTTAATAAAAGAAAGCTCGTGCTGCAATATTTCTTTTTGAAAGGGCACTTTAGGTCCCTCTCCTCTAACTGGATTAATATTTTTTTATGGAATGTGTAAGAATTTAATTGCTGTGAAGGCTGGTGTTCCTCTACAAATGTGTTCAAAATTGGACCAAGATTTTGATTTACTGCAGGGAAAAGAATACTGACAGACAGAAAGACAGACATGCCCACACAATGTGTTCTCATTTGCTACCAATAACCAGGCTAAAAAAATTCAGTATACCCCAGGGATGCAGCAAACACTGAGAGTGTGCACATTTGAGAAAAAGAGTAACCTGGAGATGCCTCTGAGCTCTGATCAGGATCAAGTATGATTTCATCAGGCACTGAAACAGAATGATGATCCTCTCTTTTTTTCTTTTCACTATCTGTCCCAGTCTCCTCCCTTAGCCAGAAGGCCCTGCCCCAGGGTGATCTCCCCAGCCAGCCCACTGCTGGTGCAGATTTGGGGAGCAGTCAGCAGTGCAGCAATTTGAGAAGACACTGGGAGCATTTTAGAGCAAAGCTTATGTCACTGATTTAGAGTACCTACAATAGTCTTCCTATCCAAAGGGTATGAGGTGGGCAGGAGATGCAGCAGGTAATTCTATTATCTCCAGCTGGGCTTTGCTTTGACAGACAATATTCTGCAGACCATACAGTGGGGAGATCAGTTAGCTCAACCCATGGGGCCTCCAGATCAGATCCCAAAAGTATAAAGTTCAATGTAGGTTTATTATTTGTCAATTAACCAACAACAAAATAATGTCCAAAGAATGAATGAAAAATGGGAGCCAGACCTAGAAGAAGCCAAAGGCTGAACAGCAAGGGCATTAATCTGAAAATGCTGGCGTTCAGATTTTGGGTGCTACAGATTAGTGAGGGGAATATTAAAAATCACAGAAAAGTGAACACGGCTTGATATTCTTGAAAGCTGTTTTGCCTTTAAAATTCAGTTCTTGTTGATGGTCTTGTATTCAAGGTTTCAGAGGCAGCATTTTCAAAAAATATGACCAGCAATATCAGAATGAAACATACTGGGATAACTGATTTAAACAGAGGTGTCTCCTACAATCCTGGCACCAGTGATGAGTGTTGAGTACATCCACATATATATTCATAAACATAGATGTGAAAAGCTATTTTCTTTACATTTGCTCTTATTAACTGATGGCAGAACACTAAAATCATCTGTGCTGAAAAGAAAAGTCATCCAAGTTTGGTACATGATGAAATAGTATTGAGAATGCTGGCATACCATCTAAATACCTAAACTCAATGTCCTTTTCCTTCTAAATTCAGATCAACATCCTCATGGTGAAGTAGGAGATCGAAGTAATTAGTCAGAGCTTGGTGGTTTATCTGTCACAAGATATAATCTTTTCAACCCCAGCTGTCCTTCCCTTCCCCTGCCATGAATGCAGAATGCTGTGTTTAAGAATGAGAAGGTGAATAACAAACATAATAAGAAATGTTTCCATCAAAACTGATACTGGAATAAAAGACTGAGCCCTTTCATAATCAACTTCTTTATTAAAGCGAATGCCTTAGAGTGAAAGCTTGTCATTTATGGTAGTTTTTGCAAGGGGCAGTTATTCTACGTGTTTACTTCGAGAGTACATTTTTGTACTTTGGTAAATCAAGAAATATTGATTTTGAGCAAGTCGTTGATTTTATTGTCAGAACAAATTTAGCTTTGAGAATTGATTTTATTAACCTATTTCATAAGTCGCTCTAAACACACAATTTGTGAGCAGCCCACATTCTCTTGATGTAAATGCCATTTGTAATTTGGCCAAAAAACAATTTAGTGGAGATGGGCCAAATTAATTTTTCATTTATGTTTATGCCATTCTGGAATAAACTCAGCAGTCTTGCAAGGATACACAATTGTTTCTGACTAAGGGAAAATATAATTTCCTTACTTTCCTTGATATAATTTCAGGTTAACATGCTTGACTTCAAGGAGATGTGATTATTTCATAGAGTTTTCTGGTTACCAGCAGAAATTTGGGAAAAAGACTATTGAGAAAATTTGATACAGTTACTTTTCAGAACATGCATTCTTGGCAGATACTTCATGTCTTTTTTTACTGTGTATGTGAAAAACGTCAGAAGTATGGATTTTGTGAAAAATTTCAATAAACAGACTCACATAACCTCCCCTCAAGCAAATCCTCCAAATAAGAAATGCTTCCAGAAGCTAAATGTAATCTCTACTGCAGATTGTGAACAATGTGACAGTGACACTATCACAGTGACAGAAAATTACACAGTAAGTATTACAAAGACTCTGAAAATGAGACTGCCCACTTTTGGGGTACCTTTAATATGCCATTATTTATTATGTTATTTAGAATATTTACTGGCATGCATTCAGTTTATCAGATTTATCTCAATCTATGTGGAAAGGCAATTTCTTGTTTTCCTAGAATGCTGAAACAATTGCAGAATTTTGAGAAATGTTCAGCAATTGTTTCCTGAAGGTGTTACAGCACTGAAGCATCTGGATTGTTCATGGAAAAAAAAGGTTATTTCTGCTTCTACAAAAGGAAGGTCCTACCTCAGCTGAATGTTGATGTCCTGAGAGTAATATCAAGAAGAATATGCACTATTGTATGCTTTTTTTTAACCTATGATTTTGCACAAGTCCTTCCTCCATGCCATTGGAACTATGTTATAGACTAAGGTAAACTAAAATGGCAAGTAGCCAACCTACCAAAAATAGGATTTTCAGGCTAAATCTACTTACAAATACGGCATATTTGATTTCAGCTCCCAAAGTTTATCTTTTTAATTTCATTTTGATTTAAAATGTAAAATAATTTTATTTCTGCATTTGGCAGACCCCCTGGTATGACTCATTTGTTAAAGTGTATTTGCATTTTTTTAAAGGGAACTGAAAACCATCAAAACTCACCATTTCATATTTAGTGAGGCTTTTTTTTTTTTTTTTTTACTGAGCAAACTGAGCAAAAATCTGAAGAGCCACACATTATATGGCCAGTAAAGCAATTATTTGTACAGCTGGAGATGCAGATCACAAGGAGAAAGCAGGGAGCAGACGTTTCACTTGGCACCTTTCCCTGCACCTCAGAGATGTCTAATCTGGTTATTGATGCCCCAGGCTGTAGTTATACGTATCCAAGAAGCACGAAAATGTGCTTCAGGCAGCTTTAAGTTCCACCAAGCATTGCTCCTGCCAGCTGGTATGGAGCAAAGGAGGGGAAGTCAGTGCCTGTAGCAAGGGAGCAGTGCTTGCTGCCCTGGGTTCCTGCTCATCAGCTGCAGGACCTGCTATCCTGCCAGAAGAGGTGCCAGAGCAGAAGCAAAGGTGCCCAGAAGCCATGTGATCTTGAGGCAACTGCTAGGCTAGTTTAAGCTTGGGTTTAGCACAACTAAGCCAGCTGATCCCCTTCTGCTTTACATGGAGTAATGATGTGTCTACTGGACCAGAGAGAACACAAAGGCTTGGCTGTTCCTAACCCCACGTTTGAAAATACTTAGGGTGCAGGGTCAGGTGAAACTGAACACAAACACATTTTCCTGTTTTGACTCCAGCAAAAAATTCCCTAAGTGCTTCTGTGACAGCAGCATTACATTCTGTCATTTGTCCCTGTGACATTTGGTAAGAGCTACTCAAAACACTGACACCATATTCTTCAGGTATGTAAATACAAGATCACAGTCACCTGGAACTACTCAAAGTCTACTTAGAAATGAGGAACAAGCTCTTACCATTGTTGTGAAGTCTATTTTAACTGTGATTTTTCCAATTGTGAAGGACTGAGAAAAGGGCAGGGAGCAAATGAAATACAAAATCAAATGGATCCTGGTTATCTGCTTAAACAGCTCATAACTTTAGTATGTTACCTGACTGTCCCAGGACTTTTTCAAGTACAGCTATTCCCCTGTTTCAAAGCTGATTAATTCAAATATTTATTGGCAAAGGCAGATCCCTTCCTTGTGCTACCTGCAAGTTTTGCTCACTCACTAGTCAAGAATACCATTTCTGTTTTTTCATGTCTACCTACATCCCTTTTTCAGCATAAACTAAAGATGCGATACATGTCTCAGTCCAGTTTCTTTTACACTGTTCTTGAAATAAGAATGGAAAAGCACTTTGAGAAATGTATTGAAATGCAGTAGCTTCATTACAATCTTGCTGTTGTGTAATTATTTATTGTAATGTTCCCCTCTGATACTGAGTGGGCTTAGAGGTAAAAAGAATAGATACTATTTCCACTTAGTAGGTCAGGCAAATCAGTCTGAATGCTGGACTACAGGAAAGCACTCTAAATTCAGATCAGCAAGCAGTTTTCTAAATATATTTTCTAAATATATTCTTTATGTAAGTCCCTCTAAACAATCCCATGCCATGTCCTGCAAAACCCACAGTTTTGCATTGGTAAGGGTACACCTTAGGATAATGATGTGAATGAAGGATCCACTCCATACCGTGCAGTCCAGAATTTTCTGATTCATCCAGCAAATTTTAATATACAATTCTTGTACAAGAAACTAAGTTACCTGTCTCTGTCATGTGTAGAATAGTGACAACACATGAAAACCAGGAGCCTACCTGAGTGATGTCCATTCCAGAGTCACAGCTCAAGGGCTGGGTTGATGTGAGGCCATTTGAACCTATAATTGTTGTGATCACACCGTTCTCATCAATTTTCCGAATCATGGTGCCATCAACAAAGTAAATAAATCCATGCTTATCTACAGTGATACCTGGAAGAAGGGAAAGGGGAAAAAAGAGTGTTAGCACTGATATTATCTAGCTTTGAAAGTATGAGCTTAAAATGTTTCTTCTTCTTTTAGACTCTGAAAACTGCTAATTAAAAAAAGGTTATGACTTTTTTTCTACTCATTGATTCTTTGAAGCTGATACAAATTGCACATAAGATCAGATATGAGGAGGTCTTTGACTTACAGAGAAAGAGGGCAGATATGGGGAAGAAACAAAGCAAAACCATAGAGGCTTTGCTTGTAATTTCATATACCTAGAATTAGGTTCATCAATAACTTTGTTTCATGTCCATCACAGACAGGGACAAGTCTAGCTTTTCTAAAAACTTATTTTACAGTTGATTTTTCTTAATTTTCTTTTTTTTTTAATTCTCATGCAGGGGATATTGGTCTTTTTTTTTAAAAAAAAATTATCACTGTACTGTCTGAATTAACAGAGTGAGCAAGGAAGAAACACAGAAAGGCAAGAGAGACCTTTTCTGTGATATGGACTCTACATACCAATGGTGTAAACCAGGCTCTGCTTAGCAGGCAGAAGGACCATCTGTGCTGCAGAATGTATTGCACTGCAGTGCTGCCCAAGGTGATGGTCACACACTGGAACCAGACTCCTGCCAACAGTAGGCTTCAGCAGGAGCTACTGCAGTTCTCCCACCTCACAGGAGAGATGGACCCGAAGAGGAACGTGAGGGCTATGCAAAGGAAAGGTCGTGGTCTTCTCTATTTCAGTGGGGAAACTGGAGGGCTTGCTGGTTCCCAGCAGCAGCAGTGTGTACTACAGCCATGTTACAACTCATGCCCAGCCCTGGTCTGTCCCAGACTAACCCTTTCCCCCCCCCAGTTCTTGCTGCATTAAACATGTTAGACTTTTCTATATTGCATGAACTCTAAGATCTCTTTTTTTTTTTTTTTTCCTCTGAAATGCTGAAAAATATAGCTGGAAAAGCACTTCTGTTCATCTTAGCTTTGTGAAATCCTTTCTACCAAAACTGCTCAATTTCTTGCTTTAAACTACTTCATAATTTCCCATTTTCAGTTGTGTAACTTTGCAATTATAACAGCTGCAGTGCACAGCCAAGCTATTTTAATAATGGATTTATGTTCTGCTAGACAGAACTGAAAGGCAGAGGACTTGAACAGATGGTTTGGACAGTGGCTTATACGGCTCTTGATTTTTGTCCCCTGCATTTAGCACAACTGAAGGCTGCGTGCACAAAATTTACAAAACACTTGTCTGCACACCAGTTTAGGATCACACACCACCATTCCACAAGCCATTAAAAAAAAAAAGAAAAAAAAAAAGAAAAAGCCCCAAATGGAATTCTCCTTGCTTTAAAATTCAATTATACAGGGCCAGTTGTAGCCAGGGGCAAGGGGGAATAAGCAGTCTGGAGGGGGCAGGGGCAGGACCAGGGAGGGGACAGTTGCCTGAGAACTCTAAATAAATCTGTACCTGGGGTTTGAGTTTGAGTTACCTACAGATCTGAGTGTAAAACATATTCTCGTACAGTGTTAACATTTGGTGGCCCACAAACTCCCCATGACCACCTCTTTTCTAACAGAAATTAATGCTTCAAATGGTCAATTCAGTGTTTTTATTTGGCTGTGAACTGCCATTAGAAGAGGCGTATTCACCATCCTGTCACCTTCTCCATCCAGGACAAAAAAATCCCCATGGGCTGCTGTACTGCCACAGGGCAGAGGCTTAGGCATTTCACTTCTTCATGTGAAATGGCTGATGACTGAAATGTCCAATTCTCCAGGACAGCTGTCACCTGGGGGGCTGAAATCACCCTCGGGGCTGGATGGTTCAGCTGGGGAGAAATCTGGGAGTTATAAAACAGCTAAAGGAAGAGAAGCCATTTTAGAGCCTGGCTCCCTGTTGGTGTCTGAGGTCCCAGGTAATTTCTTCTGGTACTGGCAGTCCCAGGGGATCTTTTCTCTTTAATTAAGAGAGTACTTGTACTTTTGGAAACCACCAAATGATTGGCAACCTCATAGCTGTTATCTGCTTCTGCTTCAATTAGAAATCCAAAAGGCTGAAGGTTTGAAGGCAAGCTGAGGTGAAGAGTGCATCTGAGAAGCAAACGGGTTTATTTTGGTGTCAGGGGGCAGGAGGGTGTTCCAGATTTTGTGAAGAGATGGCCCCTCTGTCCCTCATGCATGCTAAAGAGACTTTGCACTGAAGAGACCTGTGCACAGAAAAAGCCAGAATTAGATGTTCCTGCATGGCTGGAGCCAAGGGCTGGCTGCCTCCTCAGAAACAAAACCCAAGTGCGTGAAGCAAACTGCAAAATCTCTTTTGACACAACTGAGCTGGTAAAACATCCATCTCAAAAGCCCAAATAAAGAAATAGGAAGTCCAGTCAGAGCACAAGTAATACATAAATCTGATGAGAAGCCCACAGAGTCAACCACACTGAAAGGACTGCACCTTCTGTGGTGTGGCTAGATGTCTGCAGAGGCTCTCATGGAAATAGTTCATAAATACCCGAGTCATGCTCTGCAGTTCAGTTTACACATGGATAAATCTACTCTTCAGAAAATGAGAAGGGTTGTGTTGACTCTGCTACCACAGAGGGGTTTGGGGCCACAGAGCAGGAGGAGTTGGGTCCTGACCTCCTGCTGCTCTTGCTTAGGGCTTCCCACCCTCCTACCTGGGCTCTGCCTTGCTCAGGCCAACTTTATGCCACAAAGCTGAAGCATTCTAACGGATTATTAGGAAATGGAAAAGCTGCTGGGAAACTGTTCTTGGCTTTTTTTCTTTGGGGATGTGTGAAAGCTGACATACATCTCTTCAGCCTTATTGCTCTCTACAACTACCTGAAAGGAGGTTGGAATGAGGTGGGTGTTGGTTTCTTCTCCCAAGTTACAAGTAACAGAACAAGAGGAAAAGGACTCAAGTTGTGCCAGGAAAGGTTTAGATTGGATATTAGGAAAAATTTCTTCACTGAAAGGGTTGTCAGGCACTGGAACAGGATGCCCTGCAAAGTGGCAGAGTCACTATCCCTGGAGGTATTTAAAAGCTGTGTAGATGTGGTGCTGAGACACATGGTTTAGTGGTGGACTTGGCAGTGCTGGGTTAGCAATTGGACTTGATCATCTTAAAGGTCTTTTCCAAACAAAATGATTCTGTGATTCAGTCCCAGCCTCCTTCTCTCCCAAGCATCTCTTCAAGACTTTTTCTGAGAAGCAGCAGCAGCCGTGCTGGACTGTAGTGGCTGGGAAGGTGTGAGGAGCCCAAATGAGAAACCTGATGTTGGAGGGAAAACTACAGCACATGTCCTGTGTCTTGGTCTGCCTTTCCAGCAGGACAGTGCTGGGTGGTAAGCAAGGAGCTGTGCTCCTCACCCGGGTAGTGCAGCCCTGGATCAGATGGATGCCATGGATAACCCAGGGCCAGGATCTATCACTTGGACAACCGCATCTTCTGTTTTACGCAATTTCCCTGTGAACAGATGGCTGTGTTGGCTGCAAACCATCCATTATATAAAAATAAAAAATTATGCTGCAATGAAATAAAGCCACTCAGCTGCGTTGCTGAATGGATTTCAAACACTGCCTGGATGAGAAACCCCCAAATTTTTCAATGTTAAAAGTATACATTTTATTCTCCAGACATTGCGGAAAAAAAAAATCTATCCGCAAGGGAAGGACATATGCCAGTGTGATGGCACAAAAAAGTCCATGTCTTTAGTATTTGTCCTAGAGATAACAAATTCCTAGTACTTCCTAATAAGCCAGTTTCTTCAAGTATGAGTGTCTATACATTCAACAGCAAGCTATTGCTTCCAGTACTTACTCTGGTTTCCTAAAATGACACCTCACCCACTTGAGAAAAATTTACTTCTGCATTTAATTCTTGTAGACAAATACCCTATATAAGGCATCCACTGGACAACAAAATACAGATTTGTGGCTAAACTGTCCCAATTTATTCATTATTAGAGTTGGATTTATTAATGCTCCTGTCACATCTTGCATGATGCTTCACATAATCTGTACTCTGAGAGCTTATTTTTAATCCTTTTCTGACGTACAGTGCAATGCAGAATCCAATCACACACAGCACTTCAATTGTGCATTAATCACTGAGGAACTCAGAGAGGAAACATGAGTGTTATGAATAGCACTGAGTGCAAGTAGGAACGCTGCTCACTCCAGCAGTGAGTAAGAAGTCATTTTTAGGTGTCTTTGCACAGAGAATGAGATGCAGGTGCTGTTAGGCTCTCAGTCTGATTCTCTTTTTTTAAGGCACAGTAACACTAAACTGTATGCCCAGCTGATGCTGCCTTTGGGCACAAATGTCACCTATTGTGCAAGTGACAGACGCCTTGCTTGGGTATGAGATTCTTCATTAAACACTGAGCAAAGACAAAATAAGCTTGTGCAAAGATTTAGTACTGTGTTCTTTGACTCAGGGCTGAGCACAAGCTGTTTTTGTGCTCATGCTTGTACAGAAGGACTGTTTTTAGTCACTGAGACTGTCTTACACAGGACTAGATTTTGGAGCTGAATGTAAAAAGAGTAGTACTTACCAACATGGATGCCCAATAGGTTTATGCACAGACATCTTGGAACAATATTTGTAAGGCTGAGATGTCTTTAAATCAGTACTATTTAAATCCTGTTAACTGACACTGAAAATGAACTGCTGACAGTGCAATCACACATGGCTACTAAGTATCAGCACCAGAAAGACTCTGCAGAGGTTTTCCTAATTCTAACTTTTCTGCACAAAATCATAGTAAGTAGTCTAGTAGGTCTGAGTATCCCCGTGATAAACAAGAAGGCTGACCATATAACCTCTCCTGTTATATGTTCTCAGGAGGGATTTTGCTTAAAGGGTTATTTTGCTTGCCAGATCTACCTTAGTGCATGTATGTACATGATTACAAATGCAAGTAACACTTGGAAAGCAAACTGATAATTTTTCTGTGTAATTCTCATAAGTATAAATTCAAAACACGTATGATCATTATACATGTGATCTTTCAGTCTAGAAATGTTGGCATTTCAACAATGTGCTAAAAATATTAAAAGCAATACAGTAGATTCACCACTAAAGTATTTACTTTTTCTCCCTAAATCATAGCTCACACCTGCATTCTAAAAGACTCTTTTCAGGAGCAAATCCTTTCAAGCACATCAATAAACAGCAGCTAGAGCTACACGTTGCCCACTTCTGGAAATGCTACACTTTTTTTGCTCAGCTAAAAACTTTGCAAATGAGGTCTTTACATTGAAAACTCACAATTAAACTTCTGAAGAATCTGCAAAACGACATCTAAAACTATTACTGAGGAGTCATAAAAGAGGATGCCACCTTCTGCTAAAGAAAAACTGTATTTAGAAGAAACTTGCAATTCTCATAAAACTTTTAATAGGAGGAAGTGAATCAAATTGGTTAATTATCATTTTATGGTTGGTAAAAGGGCAAATTACATGCCATCCATTTCTTAACTTCTAAATGTCTCCGGTGCTTTTAATTAAAGCTGCCATCTAGCAACTAATAAAGCAATTTTATGCAATTAGTTATTTATAGGTTACCATAATACACCACTCAAAATATGATTCAAGTGATTTGCAGTCTGTTGCTTTGTGATCTTTGTCATCTTTACTTCATTACCATCTCAGTACTAGTGGCAAAATATTCAGTCCTACTTTGTCAGCCAGAATACAACTTCAGTACTGGAGTGCTGCTCTCCTTAGATGCACAACAGCAGAACAGGAGTAAACATAATTTTCAACTATTGACTGTGACTGAAAGTGCCCTGCCTCCAGTCTGAGATGTGATGGGTGACTGGGGTCACACTGCTGACAATGGTTAGCATAAAATGAGTAACTTATGTATTTATTTGAAGGTTGGGTGAAATTCAGGAAATATAGGAAAACCTGCTGTCCAAAAAGTTTACCTTAAATGTTTTACTAGCTTCCTAGACTTAGGAAACCATAGCTAGTTAAGACTAGAAAAAACAATAACTTTTTCTGAAACAAAAATGGCAGGAGATAAGTGGTTCCCTAAGTGATGAATATGTGACAATTATACAAGGCTGCAAATCACCTTGGTTTGTTTAACTTCTTACTCTATGTATTGCTAACAAATCATCTCCCTCCAATCTGCTTTTTTTTAAATTTTTTTTTGTATGGAAGTGTTGAAAAGGTCTTAAAAGTTACAGAATAGCAAAGATGGATGGATAAACAATTTGGATCATTACCTGTGACAAAGGGATTCTTGGTTTTGCAAAAGGCTATATGAGGAATATGGTCTGCATCCTACTGAAGGTAGCAGGGATCTTTTAGCTGAGCAGCAGCAGGTGTTTACTGGACTACTGTAATTTGACAAATGTAAAGGTTTAATTTAAGCAGTTGTTCTTACAGCTTTATTTACTTTAGAAAGTATTGCTGCAGATGGTGAGCAACAAGTCATTATTCCAGGATGTAGCCTATTGAGGCAAACATTGTTTTCAGAACCGTGATTTTTTTTTTTTCTTTTTAATAGTATTTAAAAGGATTTCAAGCAAAAGAAAGAAAACAACACTGCAGAGCTTTAAATTTAAGCTTTCATTTGCTTTGCTAGCTCACGGCCATGGGTCTGAGTGAAAAAGCTTCTTGGCTACAGCTGTGTACAGCGTATTTGTAGGCATGGGACTTAGAACTTTAACTTTCTGTACATTTCCCCAGTGCTTACCCTGAGTGTTTGTGCTGAGGTCTCTACCTGCATTCAGCTGCTCTGTCCTCTGTGCAGTTCTCAATTTCTTGAGGCACTGACTACACACAGCTTGCACAGTGTCTGCAGCCAGCTTCTAGTTCTGGGCTGGACCCAGGAGTCAAAAAGCAGACACTGCACCACTTGAGATGCTTAAATTTTTGGATTTAGTGCTTGGGCTTCCAAAGGAGGTCAATCGCTTCTGATGCTGAGGGTTTGATCCAGGGAGGCAAATCGACTGTTTTCAGAAAGGTTCTTTAGTTTGTGTTCCACCACAGCTGTCCTGGGTGAAGGCTCCGAGGAGGTCACAAATCCAAGGTAATTGGAATCAGATGTTAATCTAAGACACTTTTCTTAAAATCCTGACTGGGAGACACTGCAGCTCAGCAAAAATGTGGAAACTTGATTGTCTCAGCCTCTCACTGCCTTTGTCAATTAAGATTGAAAAGTCAAATCAATTTACATGACTAAAGCCCCCTGATTTCAGAAGCCCAGAGTAGGGAAGTGTTTAATGCCTTTGATGGAGGCATTGGCATTGCAGTGCTAAGTAGAACGACTCCCAGGAATTTCAGCTCTTTTTAGTGCTTCTTACTGCCTCCATTCCCAGTGAATAATCCCGTTAAAATCAGGACACTATACCTTAGTGCCATATTAAAGATGCTGATACAGATTCCTTAAATGATAGTATTGGTGACTGGATGTGCCATAAATACTTTGTATCAAAACAGCCCCAAACCCACCAAAGAGAATTCCACACCCCCAAATTAAAATCTGTTACTTGGTAAAATTCAAGTAATTGCAATTCAGTCAATGATTAATATCTTGAGTCTTTATGTCTTCATTTTCAGTATCATCTTGTGTAATAAATGTGTTCAGCTTGTCACAGATCTTATTTTATGTCCCCACCTTATATCATTTCACATTCTGCTGAAGTACTTGGTCATCTATTACATGACTCATTAGTCAGAGATCTCTACAGAATTAAGGAAAGTTGCAGTAAAAATAATATATTGAAGTTCAAATTTCAACTACATCACCCAATGCCTGCTTAAAAGCATCTCTCACAGTCAGCCCAACATACAACAGTGCAAGATTAATGTCTGCTTAACTCCATCTCTAGTACTTCATAAAAAAGGCAAAACAGACTGAGTAAACCTACACCTGCTTGTTACCTGCAAAATGAAAGTTGTGGAAAGCAGATCAAATCCTAATTGATCAGTCTGACTTCACGATGGTTTCCCATCTGCAATGTAATTCCTGGTCACAAGGTAAGGGCAGTCTTGCCAGGTAAGGATAATGAGAAAACAAAGTTGATAAAAACCCTTAAATCATTAAATAAACTCAAGGACCTTCTCAAAAGCCTGCCTGCAAGTTCACTGAAGCAGAAATATTGAGCTCAAAAAAGTTAAAACAGCACTTGAAGCAACTTTAATTCAGAAACGTAATTAAAGGTATTTAAATTTCCACTTATTTACATACTTCTGAGCATGTTATCAAACAGGATTAAGTTTCACAAGTGTTACACAGTAGATATTTCTTATTAATTTTGCAAATGGATAAACCGAACCATATAGCTAAGTCCTTATTCAGAGTCACAAGCAGCTGGTAGCAAAAATGTAAATACAACTTTTTAGCTGTAACTAACCAAGGTCAGACAGCCACTTAATGGTGTTCTTTCTCAGACATTACCATCCTACAAAATAAAAGGTAAATTCAGTCTTCATTTATAACAGGAAAAAAAGGAATACTCAGGAAAAAAAAAAGGTGGCAAGTGAAAAATAAAAGCTAAGAAGTTTTTCTACATCAGTTTAAGAAATAAATGCTAGTCTTGTCTGGTCTTTGAGGAGTGAGAATGATTGTACCTAAGAATCTCTTTGCAATTACTTTGTCTGCATTACCAAGCACCTGGTTTTGTACTGTAAAAATCTTAGAGGTGAGAAACTAGAAGCCATTATTTTTTTTTCTGTGGTCAAATGCCATATAACATTCTGAATGCTTTGTGTTTAAGTATTATTAAATACAAATATGATACTGCTGAGTCTTTGGACTGACCAAAATTTGTCAGTGTTTCCTGCCTCTTAGAAAATGCATTTTTGTTTACACTCGTTGAATGTTGTTTCAGTGGAAACATGACACCTTTTGACTTGACAATTATTAAAAAAAAAAAAAGCCAAATAAGTGATCAATCCAGTCTCTAAAACTGTATATAAATATGTGAGATTTTTACCTTTCTTAATAACTACCAGATCTATGGGTACCAGGCAAGTCCTTCCTGCTACTTTCAAGGGTTGTTCAACCTTTTATAATTTAGAAAAAAACCCCCATATGCTCTTATAAGGCCATGATGATAACACACAGCTAATTGTTCACATTCTGCTGGTGACTACAGGGTGATGCTGTGTTTTGCAGGGCCCTGGATAAAAAAGTTGTGGTTGTCTGAAGTTGAAATTCAAATCCAAAACAACAAATTTGAGCATTTCAAAGGGACAGAATTTATAGTTCATGTGTAAATCAATAGCAGCTGGGAGCTGAATTTGGGAATACATGAGCCACTGTCTGCTAACAGTTATTTTTAAAATATTTGCTGTCTGCCCCAGAACTCATAACCTGTACTTTTAGTCCTCTTAAATTCTTTATGACTGGAACCTACTGTTAAAGAAGCCATGCATGGGTAGTTTTAGCATATAAAGTAAATAGCATATTACAAATTTTTCACCATCGTACTTCCCCCAAAAGAATGGAAGAACTAATTGCATTGTAATTAGATATAAAGAATTACAATCAGCAATAAAACATTGATCATTTTTCTGCTAAAGGATCAGAAAACCTTTGTTTTCTACTGTGTTTAGGATTCATTACATTAATTAGCTGCCTGAAGATTAACATTTATTTGTACTTACCTCACACTTTCTATCATTAAAGACACGTTCAAGTCACTCTATAATTAGTGTGTCTCTTGCTAAGCCTTAAACCAGGATTATTTACTTGGTTTAGCAATGTTTCCACCTGGATATACATTCTAATTTCCTGCTGATATCCAGCCCTTATTAGCTCATGAAAAATGATGAACCCCCCTCCTTAGAGCTAGTCATTAGGAGAGAATTCTGTGCTAGGGGGGAACATTCTAAAAGCCCATTCCAGGCTCTACCAAGCACCCATTTTTTAAAAGGGATTTCAGTGGAAACTGAGGGTCATCAGCTGTGTTAGAGCACCAAATCCAGAGGACTGATCACAGTTCTCATGCTGACTGCAAGGGGATCAATTGTGGTGCTGGTGGGGGTTCAAGGCTTCACAGGCATTTTTTCCTGTGACAATACAAGGTGTACTCTGATGTAAAGGCTGCAGCAAATGCTTGTTTCAGGTTCAGGAGATGAGCTTCATATTTTGCAAGGTGCATTTAATGAGGAAGGACAAACAAAAGTTCCAGATAAACTTGATTTTCACAGCTGTCCATTTGAACAGCCCGGACTTAATGTGTACGAGTAAAGTCCATTAACATTGCAAAAGTCACCTGAATGCATAAAAATCTAAAAAATGGACTCTCAAACCATATTATTTGCTTTAAAGTTAAATATAATTTATGGAAAGGTAAAAAAGAGGAACGCTGCCATGCAAGGGAAGTGTATTTCATAGGTGGAGCCTGCTGCTCATTCTCCCTCCCACAAAGCTCTTGTTGGATTAAAAACATGAGTGAGCTTTATAAAATAATTTGGCTTGCTTATAATTAAAACATCCTAAACAACAGAGGGAAATGACAGATGACCAAGGACTTCAGAGATGTTCTTTTCTTACCTCTTGGACTGTTGAGTGAGGCCTCGGATGCCTTTCCACCATCTCCACAGTGACTCTGGTCAAATGGAAGGCACTGATCACCCGTTCCTGCCACCACGTCTGCATTTTTGGCCAGATCCTTGGTTTCAGTGAGAGATTTTGCCTTGTATACTTTTCTGGTGTTGGTATCCGACAAGTAAAGGGATTCTGACACTGGATCAACAGCCAAGTAATATTTATGTGCAGGGCTGGTACTAAAACAGAAGAGCATCACATTTAAAATGTTTTTCATCTCTGTTCATGGTAGCATTGGAGGTAACAGTGATTTAGAGATGACAGAGATGTAACTGAGACCAGCTTTACTGGGGCTCATGCAAGCACCACTGCTGAGAAGGAAGGAACCAGCTGCAGAGCCCCACCAGGCAGTGATGTCCCCAGCAGTGAGCTAAGACAGAGAGAGAGGTATCAGGGGAGTCAGCCCATCCATCAGTCCCACACCACCCAGCATTACTGGGGTAACTCCAGCTTAGTTGTAATTATTATGATCCAAAGCGAGGTAATTTTTCTATACCTGCTGACTCCTAGTACTCTTGGCACTGAAAATAAATCTCTGACTTGCAGCAAAGTGAATCACAGACTGTTCTGCATGGGCACAAATCCCCACTCTTGGTTATTTTTGTCTGTTTCTAAACCTTTGGAAATATGAAGGTGTGAAATATGGTGCCTTAATTCATGCTGACTGTATTGTCAGGAGCAAGGCAGAAGGCCAAGTACTGTCAGTGCATCTAGGCATGAATTAATGCACCATAATTCATGCGCTGAAGTGCCTTATTGGGATGATAAAATGTTATTTAAAAAAATATTTACATATGTTAATTACATGGTGAGGATCATAAATTCTAACCAGAGGACTGGGCTGCATCTTATTAGCCAGTAAGACTTGTTGTTTATTTCTGAGTGAAAAGTTAATTTCCAGTTAGAGGAAATGGTCTAAGCACATGGCACACCCAGCCAGTGCCCTGAGCCTGGTGAGACTGCAGTGTAGTCTTGAGTATAAAACAAAATAAAAATCCAGATAGGTGTAGATCCCTTCAATTGCAGAGTTACTGAAATGGTGGGAAACAGGCAGAAAGGTGGCCAACGCCTGGCAGAATGTTTTGGTGCTCAGACACTGTTTTTACCACTTTCTCTGGGAGGAAAGGAGATTTCTGACAGGCAGCTGGGCATGACACTGACTCCCTGCATCCTCTGTAACTCTCCGTGGGACTTTCCTATATGCTTTGTAGATTGAAAGGATTGTCAATTTTTTAATTTTTTTTTTTTTTAACAATTAAGTAGAACTTAAGATGGCTGCACACATCTAGGAAATGAGTTTCTCCACTCAGCTTTGGTTGTGGTGGGTTTGACAAAGCTCCTCCTACTGCTCCTTCTGCAGGGCTGGCTTTTCATGCCACAGCAAACCAGGAACAGAAGAATCTAGATAAAATAGAACTGAAGAAGAGGCAGAGGCTCCAGGACAGATATGTAATGTTTGAGATGACACTGACTTAATTTTACTGATTTGATTTCAGTTTGATGAAGCCTCTTTAAATAGGAAGTTTTGGCTTGGCTGAGGCAGACACTAAGCTTTATTAATTATCTGTTAGAGAGTTGTACCTTACTGTTTTGCAATGCTGCAAAACAATGTTAAAATCACTTAACATTGTCTTTTATTTTAGCAATCAACTGCATACTCCATATGTAACTATGGAACTTCTACCAGATGATCAATGGAATTCTTATTTCCATTTATAAGTGATAAACCTAATGCTGTACCATGATAAATGTGAGGGCTTGGGACTCTTTCAGTTCTCATTCTCCTTCCAAAAAGGGACATAAACTACTCAGCCTCTCTGTGGATTGGGCCATGAGCTTAAAGCTGACCTTGTCATAAACACCAATAAAAGACAGAGGTGGGGGTAAGATAAGGAGAGAGATTTTCCCACAGCAGATGTGAAACCCAGCCCAAGGGAACGTGAGGACAGCGGTATGATCAGACCTGAGTAACAGGATGAGCTAAAAAGAATTAATGCAAAATTATCACCAGTATTATAAAATTTTGTTTGCTGTAAACATTAAGAATCATATGTGCTCTCTGGAGTGAGCTCAGAAGAGACTGGTCAGCTAAAGGATGACTTTTTAATAAAATACTTGGGTGAAAAAAAATTCAAGGAGAGTCCTAGATGTTAAACATCATGCAGAAACTGCAGAGAATGAGGGGTTATTCCAGACTCTCCTTGTAGACACATTTTCTATCATCCTTGTCATTACATTTAATAGACTGGCTGTTAGAAAACTCCAGGTTTATGCTTAAAGCCTTGGGTACTAAATTGTTTAAGGAGCACTAATAAAAAGTAGAACAAAATAAAACGCTATCTCTGCAGAAGTTTGCAATCAAATCACAATTTGAGTTTCTTTAAATGAGCCTACTAAAAACTTTATCAAGTAGATTAGGATATACAATGAATCTTTCCAGGACAAGATATTACTACTCTGTGTGTAACCTCAAAACCTAGTTTCCATTTTTGTCATTTATTAAACAGTCTACAATTCCTTATTAAAAATCTTGGTGAAGAAAACCCCAAGTTGTAAGGTAAGAAAGGTGTTTTTAATAGTTAAAAATAAGATCAGTGGCCTCTGTTTACTTGTCTCCAAATTCTATCCCTTTTTATACAGCATTTTCTTTGTCCTGGTGAATAGAACCCTTTTCCCTGCTCTTTTGGTGACTAAAAGCTGTGTTGAGGAACTGCATTTTGAAGCCTTTTCCTGCTTGGACTGTCATGAGCCTCTGACACCTTTTAGTTGTTGCTTCCACATGTTTTTTTGAGCATCCTAGAACTTTCCACCATGCCTATGGGCTTTACAGCCTCAAGAGAAAGGCATACAGAGGGACTGCTGAGCACTCCCCCATAACCTCAAAGACTATATTAACTTCAATCTCCTCCAATTTTCCGCAGATTTCACTTGGACAGAATACTGACCAAGGCAATTATTACCATAATTAATAGGGTCAGGCACTGTCAGAACTGGATTTAATTAAGTCTTAAGTTCATCTTAAGAAACTAGTACTAGTGAGCAGGTATTAAAAACATTCTACGTAAGAAAGTCTTGGATTTAAAACCCGATTCATGTTCTGAATGCACTACAGAGGAAGTAAAGTCAAATTGTTTTTTTTACTTTAGTGTACCCTGGTCACTTTAGCACGAAGATGAAAGGAAAAGATCCTTCAGTTCAAAAATAGAAACTTGCATTTACTAACCAGGAACTGTTCTTTAAATTTTCAGTGTAAAAATATGAGATGTGACATCATCTGTGAGTAGGTTGGCAAATTCCTGTGACTAAAGTAATTCCAAGCAGCACTCAATCTGCAAGCATGTGTTTAGCCCACACTTTGCCTCCTCCTATGCCATGAAGTTATCAGCTTAGGTTGTACTAGTGCTGGTTTATTTATCTCATTTAAGTCATGAAATGCTCAGAAGTTTGTTTCTAAGGATACAGGGTGCCTTGCCCTCTTTCTAGCCTGCAACATCACATCTGCAGCTGGATTGCTCAAGCCAGCTCCCTCACTGTCTGTCACAGAAGCCCAATGTGCAGGATTCATTCTTTTAAAGAAATCCCTCCCCTGCAATGCCAAACTGCAAACTGGAAAGGGGGGAAGCTGCTTGCTTTTGCCTTACCTGGAGAAACAAGAACTGAGCTGTGACAAAGCATCCTCAGCTCCAGGATCTGCTGTGAACCCTCTCTAACTGTGGCAGGTTTTAAAGTCTGTAGTGTCCTAGAAGAGCTAAAGCACAGTCCTCTTGTGTGACTTGGAAGACTTTTATTATTATTTCTTTGTTGCTAAAACTCCATTTTTCTTGGCTGGCTATATTTATGATCATTTAAACACCATGTGAGATGCATATGACAGCTATGAAATGCATTCCCAGCTTCTGAGTTTAAACCTTTCCATCTCTGATTCGTGATCAGCAAGATGATTTTGAGAGGGAAACTTCATTCCTTCAAAAGGAAAGAAATCAAACCTACTTTACCATCAATAAAGGTGAATTTGATTAATATTTATATCTACTAAATCCAGAGTTTTTCTCCACATCCAGACTTCTAAAAGGACTTTTATGAGACTGTTTCCTCAAACCTGGTTCACATATTACTGTTACTGTGTTTTACTCACCTGTGTCTTGTGTCTCTATTCCTAGTGAGACAGATGGGTTGGGGTTTAAAGAAAAAAAAGAAAAAAACAAGAAATGTTAGTTCAGAACAAAACTATATCTCTGCCTAGCTGATTGCAGAGCTGTAAGAGACAGCATCATCACCAGCAATAGTGTCTAGTTGGAGATTCATGGTTGTTAGTTAAGAGAATTTTAGTTTATCAGTGTCTGAAATTCCCCCCTGCCTTCCCTCCTGAAAGGGAACGGGAAGCTGGAGTCATAATTAAAGGGAGACATTAATGGTGGCCCAGGAGGAGACAGGTCAGTCTGCAGTGCCACATTTGCTCTTTCCTTCTCAAACTCAAGTCCTATCCTGTTACAGATGAGCAACAATTTAGCTGTACTGATTTTAAACACAGTAAAGTCTATCTTCAGTTCTAATGCAGTGACCTGACATGATACTGCACACATTTGCTACTGAATTACGGGGGTTTTCTTCAAAAACACACTTTGTGGGGTATTTTATTTTTTTGAGAAAACGTACAAAAAATCTCACACAAATAAACAGTACAAATTCTGCTCTTTGTAGAAATTCATGATGCAAAACCTGTTTAAAGGCCACTTAAGATGCTCCTTCTAACTGATGACTTTATCTAATGAGTTTGTTTGACAGTTGATGAGACAGAAGCTCACAAGGCAACTAACTGTGGATGCTCAAGTTTCAGAGGAAAAAAGGCTCACTGTAGTATCTATAGATACATCACCCCCAGGCTAAAGAAAGTTAGTCAGAGAAAGCTAATTATTATTTTACCTTAATTCTAATATCCCAATTGAGTTTCCAGAGGGAAAGATCCGTCTGACAAAATATAAGAGACAGCCAATATACACACTACCATCAGGCCCAGAAGCAAGAGCAACTGGAGCAAAGAGTTTGCTGTTGAGTGCGAGACCGTTGCAGTTGGAGCAAGAGACACTTCTCTGGTGTCCATTGCCCATCACAGTGGAGATGACTGGAGGCTGCTGGGAAATGAACATATTTTCACCATTTCCTTTGTGCACAATTCCTAAGGGGAGAAGGGGAAAGAAAACAGGCAAAAAAAAAAAATTTTTGAAAAAAAAAATGCAAATATGTGGCGTTGGAACTGTTTGGCAGTTTTGGATCATGCAGCCCCCTAGGAAACCAGATTACCAAACCAACACATTAGATCTTTTAGACTGCAGCAGGACTCGACTAATCTCTTCCACTTCTCCCAAGTCTCAAACTTCACCATCACCATTTTGTCAATTAGTGGTTAGTGGCTATTTTAAAAGCCAACATCATGAGGAGAACTCATGGCTGGTTAAATGCTCTAACAAATTGACTGTTAATTGCAGTGCAATCCGATTCCGTGGGGATTACTACTTTAATATTCATTTTATTCATAAATTTTTATTAGGCAGCAGAGGAATTTCTTAGGCAGTTTGAATATTTAATTAAAGGAGATTAATAGCAGGACTACTATGCATTTTTCACAAAAGAGCACTGAGTGGCAGTACAAAATCAATATTAAAATTTAAATGCGAGTCCTTCATGGTATATAAAAATGGTGCCAACTGCAGCAAAGCCAAATTATGTCAAGGAGTCATTCTGTGGCAAACTGAATTCCTTACCAGCAAGAGTATATTAAATTCTGCCATAAATTTAAAACAACTTCACAGTGTGTCAGTATTTTAGCACTGCTCTGCAACATATGTTGTTGAAAGTCTTCACAATTACTAGGTGGGTGATACCAGAACCAGTACATCTATTTATTTCATCAGGCTGATGGTGTTTATTTTATATAACTTTGTGGTGATATAGTTAAGAAATACCTTTAAAAGGACACATTATTGTCAGATTTTGGCTATTTCTGAATGGAAAACAGATACTCTTTTAGACCACAGTCCAATATATCTTACTTCCCTGGGGAAAGCATAGTGCTTCCTCAGAGCAGTGGCACAATTAAAGGAATAATCACAAGGGAATATATATTTTTGAAGGACTCTTACACTGGCAAATAAGTCTATTCCAGTTATGGCAGGAAGTACATGTTGAGACATGTACAAATTTCCCCAAAGTACAGCAAATATATTTATGTGCTGTCTCGACCAGATGCTGTTAAACTTTATTTTTTTTTTTTTTCCCTTTTGCCTCTCAGGTAAGAAGTCTGAAGCTAAAATTCTCCCTGGAAATGACTGAGTGTTGCTATAGCTATTTTCATAGGAATGACATTTCAAAACATTTATTTCTGAACAATAGAGGACAGAATATATACATTTGTTTGAATGTTGCCTCAAAAAAACGTCTTGGAAATATGCCAGTGAATTTCATGGCAATAACCTCTCTTATATACTGGATAAAAATACTGCTAAATGAAGATGCTGCCCTTTGTCTGAAATTAACAAAGTAAAGGTAATATTTCAACTGCCTCTTACAAATGCCAGTAAATAATTAGGGCTCTGGAGAATCTGTTTTGCTGTCAATAAATGTAACCATGTTCTTAATTTCAGGCTTTCAAGCTGCTGCTTTAATTTCAGTTGGTGCTGTGTTGTACTGGGGCTGAAATTGCCATAAAGCATCCAGTCCCTGTAAAACTCCCCCTCCTTCTCCTAGATAAATAAAAATGGAATCAATACATTTGCTCATCAGAAGAAAAATCTCAGAGAAAGAATACACTGAAAAATCAGTTAATAGCATGTTCATTTGTATTCATGAGATACAGGTGTCCTGAAAAGGACTCCATACAGGTACTAATATTTATGGTATGTGTTCTCTTCTTGATTATGAGAAATGCTCTGAAGATCTTCCAAACGGACCAAAACTTTCTTGTTAGAAAACACCACACTTGACTCATGTCATGAATTAGAAGGGATCAAACCTCTAAGGTGGGAAAAGAACAGATTAATACAGCTGAGAAGAGGATGTGGTCCTTGGTCAACCTGACAGTCATACTGATGCAAAAGTTTGAGTTTCCAGTGATAGCCACATTGGAAAAATATGTGTTATTTCACATCTAGGCTGCTGGAATCAGACTTCTTGGTTTGTTTTGGTTTTTTTGTGGTTATTTTGTTTGGTTTTTTTTAATGACCCTTACATCTGTCAATAGAACACAGTCTGTACTTGCTATGGTTTCTGCATGTCGGTACTTTTATTTCCACAGCGTAGTGTGAGTCTGTAAAATCACATGGATTTATTTTAACAACGTTTCTGTGGTACTTAGTTTAGTTTGTAACATCTCTAAAGTGACTAGGCTGTATGGGCAGAGAGGGAAGCATTTCCACCTTGCCTCTGAATAGGAACTTGAGGGCCAGCTAAATAACCAAATAAAGTGCTTTTAGTTTAAGTTTGAAAACGAAATGGCAATTTGCAATAGCTGAGTTTTAGAAATATATTTATGTTATATCCCAATGTTATTTCTGTAGTCAAACCAGAAACTGGTTCAAAACAGATGCAAGTTTCATGCTTCTAAAAAGAGCAGCTCTTCATACATATAGAGTGAATGCTTTAATTAAATCTCAATGTGAAAAATCTCAGTGTATTCAATTGTCAAGAAGGCTACTCATGCTTTTCATTTCACTCACAGTGGCATGGAGAGAAGTCTGAAATGTATAATTCTAAGCTTGAATCACACTCTTGTCCTTATTTAAAATACATTTTATGTATGTGAAATGGAAGAGCAATTCACTGGCTTCTAGGTAAGACCAGAAGCACACTCATGTTTATCCTTTCGGTTAACAAAGTTCATTATTTGGTTTTGTTGCTTTAATACAAGCCTACAGGCTGCTCTGTTAGTTATGCACTGGCTAGGGCACAGGCATTGTTTTTCTGGTCCTAACTTCTTTCCTGGTTCCTATATGGGCAGCAGCTGAGCATGCTCAAAGCCAAACCTTATCACAAGGAGCACCTGAGACATCACTGAGACATCAGCACCCAGCAGAGATGAGACCAGGAAGCAATTTGTCACCATATCCCCCTTGCTCAGATTATAACTGTATACTCTACAAAAAAAATCTCAGAACACGTTGGTGCCTACGGGGTAAATGATGGTAGTAACCACTGCAGTTAGCAGATAGTCATACAAACTGGAGTTACAGCCTGCAATTGAGTCTTGAAATTAAACTGTGCAAGTAAATTGGCACTAAGGAGGATACTATGGGGCTCACAGTTGGGGGCAGAGCTGAGGTCAGATTTCTCTTTGTGTTAAATGTCAATAGCTGGCATTTAAAAGAGACAATCTATACAAACCGATAAGACAGGGTATGAAAGAACCGCTGTTTAAAATGTCAAACTGTTTTAAATCAAAACAGAAATCCAGATAATTTACAAACTAAATCTGACCTTTTGTACTTGGAATATTTATACTGTAGCTGCACACTCAAGAACAGAACTGGTAAAAACCTGACAGACAGATATCTGTGCCTGAATCCTCAGCAAGAGAAGTTTGCAGATGGAAAAAGATTTTAGTGGACAGACTCTCAGCTGAGCTGAAGGAGAGAATTTTACTGAATCCAATAATCTGCTGATTTACAAGTGCTGAAATCTGACCCCAAGTTTCTCTTCCCCCAGCAGAGGCATCTGTTTATTGGCAGAACCATATTTTATCTACAAGTATAATAATTTAAATTCCACTTGTTTCTGCTTATAGATGTTAAGGGAGGAAAAGAAACCCCCACAGGAATAAAACAAAAGCAATGAGAAGATAGATTCAAGTCTCCATGCTTGAAGAATCTCTCTGCAGGGTTAGTGTTATTTATTTTTTTTTTCCTTTTTCCTAATGCTTTGAAAGGTGCTGGGTTGCTCGTCCTGAAGAGTAACTTCTTGTGCTTCTCCACAGAGTGGGCAGCCAAAAAACCTTCTGCAGGCCATACTGGCAGAATCTCCCTCAGCTGCTCTCTTTCCCTGCACAGTTTCTCTCCCTGGTGCTATGATGCACCACTACAAAGTGGCCTAAAAGGCGGCATTGCTACACCAACAGTGTGAGAATGACCCTAAATTCATGTGCCCTTTTTCCATCCAGATGAGCAAAAATGTCTTAGAGACCACCAGAGCTGGTGATATTAGTGTTTAATGCATGGGAGCCAGAACATTAAAAATATCCTTTCAGAGAGCATTTGCAGTTCAGTTCTCAGTAAATGAGGAAACACATTCAAACAAAGAGGATTACACATCAGGAAGTGTAATGCTTAAAATCTGAACAATTAATTCCTTTAAAATTTGTATTTTTCTTCTGCATGGCCAGTTAATAAAGGAAGGACTTACCACTTTGTGGATTTAATACATGGTGTTTGTTTATAGACCAGCCTCCCAGATTTGAAGCATCCATTTCAAAGCCTTGAAGGATTACTGTTCTCTTCTCCCACAGAATAAAATCAGGACATGTTTCATATTCATATCCCACCGACACTGCAAACAAATAATTAAATATCTATCAGTCTACCTTCTCCTCTGTGAGCTACTCAGTAATTTTTCATTCCAAGTTTTGATATTCATCTGTCAGGTAATGATGCCACTCATTTTCCTCTGCCTGATTGCTATTTTTGAATATATTTTTTAAAGTGTTTTAAGAGATTAGTATGTTATTACAGATACAGCCACTGCTGTTCCAAAGCAGAAAATTTTCTGTTGTATCTGTTATGGATTTCTTAAGAGTATAAATCTCCTCCTGTGACTCCTGACTTGATTGTTTATTGCATTTCTGCTAATTACCTGAATGACAGCTTAAACAGGAAAAAAAAATCCATGTTCAAATCAACTGGGTTTAATTTGTTTACTAATTGTAAAAACTGTAGCTGGGTAGAAATGAATGGATTGCCAAACTGAAAATTTCTAGAATTAAACATTTATCTTAACAGGTTTGTGCCTCACAGGGCTCCTCTCTCCTGTTCTACCTGCTGAAAATCCTGAATTTCCCTAAGGATGGTGGGTTTTGGGGCTGCTCAAATTAACAAAAAACCCTTCCCTTTAGTACTTCAGTTGAACAGAAAAAAAGTCTTCAAAATTTAATTTTTTTATCTCTAAGATTTTTTTTCTAAGATTTTTTTCCTAAAATAATCTCTAAGATTTTTTTTAAAGTTATTAATCTCTAGTTAACCTTTTTAGATTTCAGCACAAGTCACTAACAAACTAAGAATGTTATTTTGGCACCAAATCCCAAAATTTGATCTAAGAAATACTGAGACAGTTCAACATTTCCAAAACAAAAATGTCTTTAAAAAAAAATTAATATACAAAATACAAAAGGTATTTTTAAAAAACAGTTTTCTGACATTTTCAATAGTTTGTTCTCACTTTTTCTAAGTAGCAGTCTAAGGTACATTTTATTTAAACCATAAATACTTTTCATATCCTCTAAATTCCATTACTGGATACATTCAAAATATTTTGAGCAGCTATAGCAAGGAGCATTTGTAAGATAAAAGTTTTATGGCAAACTGAAAGCTGTTCCTTACAGCAACTTCACTTAAAGCTGCTTCATCATTTTAGCAGAGACAACCTGTTTTTGCAGCTAAACTCTGACTTGTAAAATTATATCTGCTTAAGTACCATAAATATTGTATATTGCAAACATTCTAGGTTTCAGTCTGAGGATCCAGCACCAATTTTCTAGGTGTTACTGCAGAGAGGAGAGAAGATGAAGGGCAGATCCTTCCTACAAAGCAATCTCAACACTTGCCACCTGCACTTTAGCATCTTTACTCTATTCATGCACTTAACACCTTCCATCCTGGGTCAGATGTGTGTACTGGAAAAGAGTAAAGACCTATAATCCAAAGTCACTCTGCTGTGCTTGGTGAACCATCTCCAAGCCAGAGCCAGCCCATCAGCTGCTGTAGGCATCACACTGATATCTGGGTCATGGGAGCTATAACAATTTCCTCCATCTGAGAATCTGTGCCAATGGATCTGCAGTGGCACATTTACCAGGACTGCAGCTAACACAGTAAAACCTCTGCTATTCCCTGCCTGTAGCTGATTTTTCTCAGCTGCCAATTACCCTCTAGAGGTCAACAACCTCTTTCTTAAAAGTTCACTGTTCCCTGCTCTCATGGTTACTGTGCAGAGCTGTTTCTTCCTCCCTTCCCATCAGCTGGACATGCTGACAAACACTCCCATCATGTGTGCCTAAAAGCATGTTTCAATGTATGCTGGTACATTTTTAGGAAAGAAGTTTCTGCTCCAAAAAGGGATACCTGTGTAATCTTAAAGCAAGGTCTCCTGAAATAATCTTACTGGAGGCACTGCTGGACCAGCCAGGGAAATTTCCTATCAATCGGTTTGCATGCAAAGCAACCAACCTGGAGCATAAAAATTGGAAAGTCAACCAAGGGGCTGCAGTGCCACTTGAAAAATAAGTATTTTGTTACTGGCAGGTTTTGCAAAACGTAATTTTGGAAGCGAAACAACAATCTAGTCAGCTTATCCTCCCTGCAGGGTGTTATTTTCTGGTCAAATTAATTTATAGCCCTTTTTAGAGGTGACTGAGATTTCACTGCATGAAGGAGAGATGTAATGACTATGGCTTTTGGACAGTAACAGCCAGCAAGTACAGTTCTTTGCAGTCTCAAAATGGATTTCAAAAGATTTACTGCAATAATCTGTGCCAAAAATCTATTATTTTCATACAACTATTTAGAAGAATGAACAATAATTTGTAAGTAGTGCCAGCATATTGCAGCTTAAGGGCTGTTGCCAAAATACAGGTAAGAAATAAAAGACATGATTGAACAGGACTGTAACCTCTACTTTGACCCCTTCTGAAACATTTATATTTATCAACATCTTATTTCTTTGGACAACCAATAGAATGAACTCAACCAAAGTAGACTAATAAACAGGGTAGAGCTAAGACTGTCCAGCTGGAGAGCTGGTTTGTGTTCACACCCAGCAGGGTTAGTCCTCAACATTTATTTTCTACTTCTATATTCTTTCTTATTTTTCATTTATTTATTTTCTACTGAAATCCTTCATTTTCTTATGTTAAGTTACAGGGAGACATAGACTTTATCACCCAAGTTTTGTGTGTCAACACCCACGTGATATTTTTTTTAGTCAGAACAAAGAATGTTACTTCATCATCTCAGAGGAGAGAAAATGGCTTCTTGTTAAGGACCCTGGCACTAGACAAACAGCAGTAAACATTTCTCCAAAAAATTTAAATAGAACTACTTGTGTGTGGATAAACACCCAGAAAGCCATCTTTTCTGTAACTGATTATCTGATGGTCACTGTCAATAACCCTGAAGAAAAATAAAGATGCTTACAGTAGTTATAAAACCAAAGGCTGATGGTTATAACTCCTGAATTCCAGGACTTCAACTTACTGAAATGTAATTTAATTAAACTGAAAACTGAACAGAGTGCTTTATGAAATATTTGTAATTTACTGGCAGAGAAAATTATTTTGACAAAAATTTATATAATGGATGCATATAAAGGTCCCTGAGTACCACAGTGTGTCAAATTAAATAAAGCTTTATTGGAATCTAACAAAGCATGCTAACAATGCACTTAAAATATCAAGATTTTTGCTTCTATTTTGCAAGAAGCATAATTAAAGTTGAAACTAAAAAAAATTAAACAGTAATTAAATAATATAAAGGTTGTTATCCAGCACTATTGTGTAAGCTTTATTCATATTTAAACATATAAAACTCACCTACTTCTAATTTGTGAATCTGAAATGAGTTAGGGTTGTTCATCCTGTAACAAGAAGGTTTCACAAGACAAATGGGCTGAAAAGGGCACTCCTGGTCCTCACCATGTGCCATTCCTGGGATGCCCAGAGCCCTCCCTGGTGTCAGTACCAGCACCTGACTGACCCCTTTGGAAAGTTGTCCACTCTGCTGCAGCTGTGAGCCAGATGTGGCAGATCAGCTGCAGAAAGGATGGTGCAGGAGTTCAGGACACCTTGCACCAAGGGTTTGATCACTTGAGGGCAAGGCAATGGGTGAGCTACAGCTCCTGCACTAGTGTTCATAGGAGGTCAGGAAACTAATGAAGCTGAAAATTTAGGGCTTATTTTCTGGTTGCTTCAGTTTACAGCTGAATTTGTTTCTGATCTGGCTCATTTCATTATCATATGAATGGGAGTGGTGGCCCAGGGGTGAGGGGAGAACCTGGAAACATCTCTTCTGCCCACAGCCTGCTCCTGAATCTGTTGAAGTAGCCTGTGGGACCACAGCCCTAGCAAAAAAATTCCTTGCTTTTGCATATATTCCTATGTGCACTGCATGATGTAAATCTTACTTCATCTTTTGTTCTCATAGCCCTTTTTTTACGGTGGTGGTGGCACCTTTGGGCTTTGCATGGGCCCATTTGCAGGTACACTGCCTGTAGAGAAAACACAGCAGGTCCTTAAAAAGAGCTCCTGGCATTTTCACCTATGGAACCATCCACCCTCATATCCCTTGTGAGAGTGGATGGTTCCATGTAGCCCTGGCTACTCTAATTTTGAAGCCTGTTCTAATTCCCCTTACTAAAAAAGCAAAAAATCAAACTGCTAAGGAAGTGAATGGGGCTTATTCACAATACTAAGCTGTGCTGGTAAGGTAAATAATGTTCATGGGAAAGATCTAGAAGATTAGTCCATTAAGAACCATAACCCCAAATTCAGTTTAAAAAACAGCAAGCCTTTTAAAAAACAAATCATTAAATTAATGAAAAAGAAGTTTGGCTAAATAAAATGCATTTGCACAGACAGCACTTCTGTAGCAATTCTCATAATAGCTGCTTCTGCTGCTTGGTAAAGAAAGCTTTTGGAACATGATGACTTTTGTATAAACATCTTTAAACAACAAATCAAGAAGTTTTAACTGTTAGGGACAGGAAATGTAGTAAGAAAGGATGCCTGAAAGTTGGAATTTTGTATGCCCTAAGTGGAAATGACATTTTAAATGTCACAGCCAAAAAATGACAGAAACAATGACACACCAAAGGTCATTTTCAAAGTAACATTCAAAAACAAAGACAGCTGAATATAATGCTGTTAGTGCATAACCATTCTCTGAGGGAAAAGGGGATTTTCAAATTGATTAAATTAGAAAGATGACATTGGAAGAACAAGAAAATAAATGTTCTTAGGAAATCATCCGAGTCACTTTAGCTAAACAGGCATTTGATTTAAAAGTATGTAAGTGAAGCAACAAAATTTATAAGCTGTATTTTCCTGCCCTGATGTTTGGGAGTGCTTCTGCTTATATCAAGGTGCTTCTACATACCCATAGCCTCAGCCAGACCAGAAACTTTCTGTCCATATATATCTGTCTTATTCCAGGCAAAGGTGTAGACCAAATTGGCTGCAGCAGGAAACCATTTCTGAAGAAGCCTTCCTTCAATAGCAACTATCAGGTGGACTTTTGTCATTCCAGAAGGGATGCTGGTGTGTGTCAAAATGATGCGCAGCAAAGTTTTATACCCTGGTGTTCGACTGCTGAGGTAGCTCAGCTTCACAAAACTTGAAGGAATTGGGATTTCCTCTTGGACCACCTGTGGGAAAAAAAAAAAAAAGTATCATTACATCCATAGCTAAGAAAAAAGCAAATTATAATATTAAGATCAGGTGCTTTTTTTACAATTCACAATGATAATGGGTATGCAGCAGCACTTAAAACACTGATGGTTTAGCACTGGACTCAGCAGAGTTAGGTTAATGGCTGGACTCAATGATCTTAAATGTCTTTTCCAACAAGAATGATTCTGTGAGTCCCTCTCAGCAAAGAGGGACTGCAAAGACTGTGAGCTTCTGAGGGAAAAAAAGAAAGTTGGTCTTGACCTGTTCAATGATGTGGGCCTTGGAGCTAACAAAAAGGGATTTAGCTCTTGTGATCTCCTGAGAGAAAGGAGCTCTTCAGGGACAGACTAGGAGGAGAAACAAGCAAGAGAAGAGGGCAGCTCCTCAGAGGATGCCACCCACAGTTCACTCAAAAGCCTCTGAAAACGAGACTGTGTTTAATAAAGTTAATGACTTTACTGTATTTCCACAATAACAAGCCAACCTGTCACCGTGGTAAATCTGTCAAGCTTGGAAAAATACAAACTGTTTTGTTTATATTCCCCAGTTTTTCTTGTCTAACAAGAGATTACTTCACTTTCAAAACAATTTTATTTACCCACTGCAACAGTGTCCTTGTCACAGGCTCGCTGCAGTGCAGCTGGAGGCCTGCCAGCACTTCTCCTTTCCACATATGAAATGTTGTGTTGCCAGGGAAATCCTGCTCCCTTTACTGCTCCTGATCTGCAGTCTTCCCCTTCCTTCCTGCTGACATCCCATCTGCCTCTTCTGCCATACATCTGACATCTCTTCTTTAATAGAAAAGTGGGAAGAAACATTCATGCATTGATACATGCTGATGTAGCTCCTTCTCCCATGATTCTGTTCATTTCCCAGTACTGTGCAAGGAAACTTAAGACTTAAGGACCTTCCAATGACAAAAATACAAGGACTGGGACAGTTTCCCTGGAGGAAGCAGCATCTTTGGGTACCTCAGTGTTTAAAGAATACCCAGGAATACCTCATGTAGAGTAACGTGGCCCAGTTTTTTCTTTGTGCTATGCATCAGTTATTTTTGATGTTCATTAGTATGTTCTGTGAAGTGACCCTATTGCCACATGATGATGTTTTTATAGTTACAGAGATTTTTAGACACAACTGGGTTCAATTAGAGGTCTCTGACATGTAGCATAAAGGCCCTTAATTGGTAGCAACACTTTTGTGAGAAAGACAAAAGGGTGGAAATACTAATGTCTACAGGTAGCCTCCAAAATACCTTCCAGATTCGCTCAGTGAAATGTAAAGAGAACCTAAAGAGGTCTTACTGCTTGAACTCTAACTGCTCAAACAACATACTAAAAATTATGGGGGTTAGCACAATCTGAAACCTGTCTAGTTGTATTTTGTTGTATGTCAACTCATACAATCTCTTTTAAGTCCCAAATAAAAGAACAGTTAAATACAAGGTTAGTTAGAAAATGCTTCTAAACATTAGGGGGACTGTTAAGAAAACAGATATTAAAATAAAAACAATCCTACAGGTCATGCTAAAATTGCTCTACCTTGGAAACAAAGTAATAAAACCCAAGAAGCTAAAATATAACGAGTTGCCATTGTAAAGAGACTGGAAGATGTGAGCAAATGAAACATTTCTACTCTTCAAAGCATCTTGGGTCATGCCTCACACTGATGCATGGAGAAGTTGTACTGTTTATCTGTAGTCTCAGAATGGTTTTGTGCATCATTATAAATAAATCAGGTTTGCAATAATAAATGATGTTAGTACCCCCCACCCCCCTTCTTCTACTTGAAGATAAGAAATAAAGCACCTTAAAACACTAACAAAACCAAAGAAGCACCTTGTGAAACAGTAGTAAAGAGACAGGCATTAGTGTCACTCTGACAAGTGAAGAAGATTGCAGCAGCTAATTGCTCATTATTATGGGATCATCTAAATTTGTCCAGAACTTGTTTTGCAATAGAACTAACTGTTAATTGGAAAGTCTTTTAATTACCTGTAGCTCTGGAATCACAGTTCCTCTTTCAGGACAGGACCCTCCAAAGGCTGTCAAGGGTGAAGGGAGTACAATTGGATTTGGGCTGATAAAACTAGTGATGTCACAGGATGGTGAGTCTGACTGTGTTCTTTGCATTACAACTTTGTCTACGATGATAAACCTATTCCAAGGCAACCAAAGTGTCCTTTTTTCAGATATGAAGGGAGATCTGTCAAAAACTAGGGTGACAGAGATGCCTCCAACAGCCACGAGGTCAAAACTGAAAAAGAAAAATCAAAATGTTTTGGTTCTTTTTGTGTTATCATCATATCACCACAGCTGTCAGTGCACCCCAAACAAAAAAAAAAATCATGTTGCTCCTTACAGCCCTTAATTTACCGTGTGAAATCATTCAAGTTTACCTGCCTGGCACCACCTTGGTGTTCATGAAGAAGCTTTACCTCCCTGGGCTTTCTCCCTGTAGACATCAATGGCAATTGCTGCTACTTGGCCCATCTCCCCTCCATTTATCAACTAAAATCAATACTAATGAGTTGTTTGTAACAAGAGCGTGGACCCACTTCTTTTGATTTATATAGAAAGAAATTCCTAGCCCAGAGAAAGGATGCTACTCATAATCTATGCAGCTGCAGCATGCAGAATAAGAATTTTTAAAGCCTTTCAGGCCTTTTTTCTATTAACATATCCCTTTTTCTAAAAGGCAAGAGGAAAAGGTTAAGTACACTGAGCAGGAGATGCTTATGTGCAGGACATGAAATTTGGGGGAATTTTTGATTAATTGTGCTGAGAACTGAATCAGCTCTTGTACATAAGGCAGGTGATCCTCTGGGAGCTGTTGTGAAAAAACCTCTGGCATATCTGGGCTGAAAAACTGTGGGACAAGAAGGCTTGATATGGAGTCTCAGTCTTCTGAGCTTTTGACAACCATAGTCAAGCAATGTAAGGCAATATGTAAGTAGATACTTCACCCTCTGTATTATTGAGTGCATCTATTATGGAGGTTTTGATGGTAACAAACTGTGATAAGAAGTCAGACTTAATTATGCATATCTCATCACATTTCCCAAATGACACTGATCACATTTGCAGTGAAGTACAGGTAGCATATTTTAATGCAACAACTTTATTCAGGCTAGCATAAAGAGGAAATGGTAATTACTAACTTTCTGTAGTGCAATTTGAAAGTCAATAAACTAAGGCAAATATGCATGCTTCTGACTTTTATAAATTGACAAAGCCAAACAAAACAAAACTAAAAAACTGTGGAAACAGTGGCAAATTACTCTTTTTCCTGTTGAAAGACAGTTTCTGATTTCTTAAAATTCACAACACAATCAAGGAAGATGAAGTCTTAAGATGCCCTTAGCACCTTAACTCTAGTTCAGGAGCAAATCATGACCTTATTCCAAATGGATGGTCAGCCCTGGAGTGCAATACAGAATATGCACAGCAACTTCATCTCTCCTTGAGAACTGAACTCAGCCCTACAAAGCTGGGGAAGAGAGAGAAGCAAGCATTGCTCAGGACTGGTTGTGGGACAGCAATTTGAACATTTTGGTTCTGGAAAGAGTCTATCCTAACTTTTTTCCCTCTGTGTCACAGGTAACCTGCTAAAGGAGTCAACTTCATTGACACGTCAATAAACTACTTGGAAGATTCACAGTTCAGAATAGGAAAAAAAAAAAATAGAAGGCAGAGAATTTTCTGGAAGACCTGACTAGTGAAAATATTTAAATGTCAGGAAGATGCTGTGACAGCTGTACTGTCACATTTTGACTCCAGGTGTTTGAATGCCACTGTAATCTTGTTGCTTTGCAGGTTTTTTCTTCTCTTTCTTCTTTGGTCCCTCTACCACAGAGAAATCTAATTAAATATGCTCACAGAGCAGAGGACCAGATGCCACCTTCAATCAACAGCGATGTCTACGAAAATTTTGTTCATCAACAAATGGTTGTAGATGGTCTTAACTATGCAAATCTAAGCAGTGAAAGACCATACATGAAAATCTGACCTTCCATCCTGGCGACTGATAGTGTATCCATACTCATTGTGGTGCAGAAAACTGACATTCACTCCAACCAAAGGTGTTCCATCTACTGCTACCACCTGGCCTCGAATCACACATGCCCGTCTGAAACAGAAAGAGTAGAAGGCAACATGTTAGAGACATCAGGAGGGTGAGAAGGACATTAATTTCTGTGCTGTATTCCTGTCCCAGACAGACAGATCTACTGTGACACCATTGTGATTGTTGTTTTGGAATGAAAAGTCGAACAACTCCAGAAGATTGATTCAAAAAACCATTATCTTATGAAGGAGACACACAGACTCTCCCATGAATCGCTGGTGTATTGAGAAGATATTTCCATTTCCAGCTATATTTCAGGGTATCACGTGTCCTGCCATTCAATAGCACTGCAAAGGTCTCTCTGATAGCATGATTTAGTTTGCTGCAGCTCTGGGGGGTGATGATTTGTGCAAGAGGAAAATGAAGCCTCATTCTCTGCTGCTAAGAATAGGACATGGCTGTCCATTAGAAAGAAGCTGAACTAATGTGATAAGGCAGCAGTGAGACACATGGTCTTCACTGAACTTCAGAAAGTTACCTAGGTAAATTCAGAGAGTGCCTAATCAAGTGTAATATACTTTTTTCTCAGTGCCTCATCACGTGTTATGTTCTTTTCAATTCCCTCTGAGATGTCGTTGACTTGCACCCACTTTCCCGCATAGAAATCCTCCCATTCCAGCAAAGGGGTTGGAATATGGCAGCACAGCAGAATGCATCAAAGCCAACGGACAGGAAAGTGAACTCATTACTAAATGGGTCTAATCAGAGGCTCAAAGAATCAGAGAAAATGAGAGCTGAAAGGAAATACAAGACTTCATCTTGTCCATTCCTTTGCCTCAGGTAAGATCAGCTATACCTGCATTACTCCATACAGACGCTTGTCTGACTCCATAACCTCACCAAGCAGTAACCCCTTCCAATGCTTCTGTTTGAGTGCTTTATTCAGGGGAAGTTTCTCTTATTAATTTGAATCTCCACTGGTGCCATGCAAGGCCATTACTTTCACTCTAGCCACAGAAATGGTGAAGAAATAACTCTTTTTCTTAGCTTTGGCTTTTTACATATATGAAGACTGAAGCAAAAAGGAGACAAGTCTCATCAAGGATGAGGACTGAAATGTAAAATATCCTCACCAGGCAGATTAGGACCTAGTGGGATTTCCTAAGGGTTTAACACAGCTATATTCCACTGAAACACCTTTTGGTATTTTAATGAAGTAAACAATGGATGCAGAAGTCTTTTGATAACATTAAGACATTCAGGGTCAAACCCAATAGAAGGTATTATAACGGTAGCTGGCACTAATTAGTCAGTATAAGCAATGCATGAATTTAGATGTTGCTATGTTTTTCTCTCAATTTGAAAGGTCATGGTAGACCTCAAAAGACATATCCTACCTTTGCACAATGAATATCCAATCTAAAGGAAAGAGTCTATACATGAATTTAAAGAATACCCCATAAAAGATTAATTGATCACGATCCAATGAAATTATACACACAAATGTGAGACCACAAATTTCTGAAAATTTTCATTTGTTTTATCAGGCCCCATTCTCCAAAGGCACTTGACAGGACACTAATTAATCACTATGATATCATCAAACCTGTCTATCACCAGAGAAAATGCATCTGGTAAACCTTTTGGAAGCAAGCCATCTACCATGGTTGCTAATCTGATTCCATGCTCCCAGGACACAGGAAGATGCTGATTTTGAGCAAAAATGCTGAGAAATCCCAGGGGAATGGGAGAGGCTGTGTTACTGCTAGTATGCAAAACAATATTCTGATTTGCAACCTTTCCATCCATCACCTACTCCAACTAAATTGGTTGTGGCCTTTTTTGTGGACAAAACCTGCAGCTTCACTGAAGGGAGCCAAACTTGTGTGGGTCTCATCAGACTCCCAAGACTCACTCAACAGGACAGCCAGGTTCAATTACCCCTTGATTTGTTCCAGCAGAAAAAAATCATTTCTATTGTTTTCTCATATTTTGAACACCAACAGACCTGCCTTTCCTTTCCTAATCCCCTTATTAGAGCACTCTATGTATTTACCAAAACCATTGGTGTGAGACAGACCCTTAAGAGTCAACCCCACTCAGTACTGTGCTCCTCTACTCCTGCTTGTTCATTCCACACAGACGTCTCTCCTGGCTCCATTCTGTCCTCATATTTTATCAAGCACACAGATTTTTGAGATAACAACTCATCAAAGTCTTCATTATTTCATGTATAATGTTTCTTTCCCCCACTCACTCACTTTACTTCTCATTATTCATGAATAATATTGAGACTTATCTTTCAACCTTCTTGCTTTTTTTGGTAATATTTTACAAGCCATACACATTTACAGTATGTGATAAAGACTCAGAAACCTCATTAATCTACATTTATCTGTATTGAACTGCCTTTGCAATCTTTTAGATTTAAAATGTTCTAAGTCTGCCTCTATGTTGCTGCATTTGGTCTCATTATTCACTGTCTTTTTATTACCTACTCTAAGCTGGAGAGTCGTCTACTCTCTGGCCTCTTGAATTACCAGCACCTACTAAATCTCCGACCAAGCATTTGATCAGAATTAGTTTAAATTTTTGCATTTACTGCACGTATGAAAACATTTTTCAACTACTTTATGTCCAGCACTCATCTCAAAGGCTCGGGGAGGTATCAAATGACCCCTTGGCTTGCAGCAGGTTCTCCCTCCTTCCCCAATGCCCTGATGGCTCCCAGAGTGGACCCCAAGCCCAGGGGTCTGCTGGCACGCAGGTTCCCTGCAGAAGACCTCACTTAATTCCTTTCCTTCCCAGAGCTTTTAGACCATGTTCCCTGCAGTGATGTCACTTCATACTCAACTGGCACGTCACGCTTCCTTGCTTCAACAGTCACCCTCTTTCCAGATGAGCTGTGGACCTTGCTACCACTCACTGCTTTTCTTAATTTTCACTGGGAAACCTTTAGAGATCATCATGCCTCCTCAATGTGCTCTCTGTCCCTCTTCTATTCTCAGCCTCTGTGATTTATTCTATACACTCCTGACTGGCCTGCTTTTCTTCCTTGTGGGGGATAAAACTCCTACTACCTACTTGCAACGATTGCAAAATGTTGGACTGAGGCTGTCCAAGTTGTTTTAACTTGAAAGCAAGTGCAAAAATGTCTTTTCTAATTTGGAAGCACTGGGAAGGAACATGTCCCTGATAAGCTGCCTCAGTGTTTTCAAATGCATTAAGAATGTTTCAAGTCCCCTGGCAAGCTCTACTAAATCTGCAACTCCAGAGGGAGCAGTTGGCTTTTTTTGAGAGAAAGCTGAGATTCCCATGGGTTGCAGGTGGCCTGAAAGAAGCAGGATTGCTCTGTCAGTGCTTCATGGGTCATTCCACACATAACCGAGGAGCTCAGCTCTGCAGGTCTCAGCTCTCTGCCATCAGGCAGTTTGTCTGACATCTCTAATTTACAATATAAATAGAAGTTGAAAATTCCAGATACATTCTTTCACTACTTGTAAAGCATTTTACTATTCCACCACCGTTCTGCTTTGCTCTGCTACTAACATTATCTGCAATTTTTTTGCTTTTGTTTTGTGTTTTAGGTTACCAATATTCTGGGAGCACCCCAGGCTGAGACATTAAGCTCAGATGTGGAACTCTATCAAGCAACTTGTGAATTTTCAAGTGTCACATTACCAGGAGATGTCATTTACTGTATTACAATTCTGATGAAAATCTTCAATCAGAGAAATTAAGCTAAAGGCTAGCAAGGTACATTCATTTCTTCCTGCTGACAATGTTGCTGTAAGCAGCCTTTGAAGGGTAATTAATTCAGTACCAAACACTGGACCCTTTTTGTAGGCAGTTTCCAGAGAGTCAAATAGCTTGCCAGCAGCATGCATTAAAATATTCAGCAAAGAAAAAAGTTAAAAACCTTCCTGAGAACAGGAGCTGATAAAAATATTTTCATCTGCTACACCCTGCTACACGCAGCACGTCAAAATCATTCCTGATGTAAGCAAGTACATTTCCATTTGTTCAGGGTGTATCCAATATGCCTTTTAGCACGTCTCAGTTTCATCTGGAAGTTTGTGAAAAAAACAGTACCTGTGACACAGTTTTCACAAATTAAAAGCAAAATATGTTTTGAAAATATTTAGCTCTTTAATATTAATTTTGGTGTGGTATTTAGCCATGCCTGAACACAACACCTGGACTGCTCTGTAGAAGGCAAAAAGAAATTACATCTCAGCTGAAGTTTAAGAATGAATGCAAAAAAAAGGAAAAATGTCCCATAAGTTATTAGAACAACTAATTTTACTATTCCAGATGATGTTGAAAATGCCAGGACATGGCAGAGACAAATCACTTGCAGTATGAAGGACAGAGATAAGCCTTTTTTGATAGCTTTCCCAAATCTGTTCAACATCACTTTGCCTTCATCTAGAGTGATATTTATGCAAACATCACCCATATTGGAGTTCCACTGACCTATGGTACAGCAAAACACTGCACAACATGATTTGAATCAGAAGTCTGAAAACATTGCATAGATGTTTCATCTTTTATCCTCCTAATAGTCTCAGAAACCTTTTGCAAAGGGAAAAAAACCAAAATCCAGATAGGGCTTTGCAAAATTTGAGCATCAGAGGGAATGGATGCCAGTGCTCTGAAATAAATGAATGCCACTGTTTCATCCAATTCTTCCAACATTTCTTGTTGAACCACCAATGCTATAAAGTAAGTGTCATTTAAGGCAGCCTGGCTTAATATCATCTGCTTGGACACAACCTTTTCAGCAATAGCCAAAAGGGGATAAAAAAACCCCGAAGGACTCTTTGGTCTGTACTACATGGGCAGCATCAAAGATCTCTCTCTCTCCTTTTTTTTTTTTTTTTTTTTTTTTTAATTATTAAACCCTAGTCACAGCTGTCTTTCTATATTTTTTTTCAGTAATTTTAATTCCCAGGAGAAGAGCAGACACCAGATGACAATCAGATTGACAATGTCAGAGGCAGATTTCTGAACAGAGGCAGCACAGCTCAGCTGTTGCCTCCTTCTGAGATCTGTCATCCTCAAGGAAAATTCTGGCAGTTTTTAATAATATTTGACTTATGGATGAGCAATTTTTCAACAGCCTGGAATACTTGAGGACCAAGCAAAGTGTGGAGAGATGAACTCCTTGGGGTGCCCAGCACGTTGCAGATTACTGCTGACAAAACCCAGGAGATGTGGAACAGCACAAGTCTCCAGGCACTGCCCCTCTTCCCAAAGATACAGACAGCCTCATCTGAATCCCACTGATCTCCTCACCAAACTAGCTGGTACTTTCTTTACAGTAGGAGAAAATGATACCTGGGGTGTGAACAACGCACCAATGCAAGAACAAGTTATATTTTTTTAGTAGTATAAAGTATAAACCATGGTGAGGGTGGGCTGCTGCTCCCACACAAACCTTTGCTGCTCTTTGGTCTTCAAAGGCATGGAAGACATCAGGGCAAAGAAACAAAATACTCCAAAAAGGCTTTTAAATCCAAGTTAAATCCCATCAATGGTAGCTTTAAAAGATCAGTTCCTTATATCTATAAAAGCACGTTGATGGGATTACGTGCAATCTGGCTGCTAACATTTGCAGTGTCACAGACACTGTACAGGCAACCTGAGTGCTCACCTCTTCTCTGAAAAAGCCTCACGGCATGGTGTCTTGCTGAGGAAAATCTTTGACTGTCAACTTGTGGTTTAAACTGCCTGTGCAGAGGCCACCAAGGGCTTTGCACCAGGTGCCATGACACTGTTCCACCAGCAAGAGACCTGCCATAGCAGGTGGGTACACTTCATGGAGCTCATTCTCATGTCCCATTGTTCTACATATTTATAACATCCTGTTACATTATTAATAGTGATTAAATGCTTAGGCATTTCAGATCAATAGAGACTCTGTTTACATATTTACTTTATTAAAAATTAATAAGTTGCAAAGAGAAAGCACACTGATTTGTGTGCAGCTATGGCACACAGTAACCTGAGTGCTATGTACTGTGCTGTGAAAATAAAAAAAATCCTTATGACCCTGTTACTGGAACATGGCTTATCCAATGTGTAGGGCTAGTTGACAAGGTAATAGGTGATGTGGATGATTTGTGGATCTCTTGGTCAGCAGGCAAGTTACAGCTTCTCAGGTGAACTACAGCATAAAAATGTACGTGTCCCTATAGTTCTAATGTTCAAAAAAATACGTGTTGCCAGATTTTTTGAGCAAGTAAGTGCCCATTTCCTATTCCACAGTCTTTTCCTATGAAAGGGCAAGCCAGTCTCAGCAATGCTCAGAGGAGTTGTGGAATTGCAGAATGGCTTGGGTTGGAAGGGACCTTAAAGATCATCTAGAAGGGATCTTAAAAACCATCTAAGATCACCCAACTTTTAGCAGAGTAACCCACAGCACAAAATGGTAAACTCCGCACTGGTAACATCATAAAACCCAAGAAGTTTGATAATTAGGTAGTTGGATTGTATGTAAGTGACATGTGTTAAATTTATGATGCTGTAAATACCAATCAAATTCTATTGGGCAGAAAGGTGAGTGAACAGAGTGCATATAAATCCATCCTCTCCTTCTGCTTCCTGCCATTACATGTACCTACAGCCTGAAGGGCTGAACTTCTCCTCACTTTTTACTAAGGATGAGACAGCTTACCTTCCACAGCAAAGTCCTGTCAGTAAAAGTAGTAGAGTTTGTTCCTATGACACTTTTATGGACTAGATAGGTTCATGAAAATCTGACAATCAAGATCCTCAGCTGTTGGGATGTAAATTTTTTAATACTTTTAAGTATTTTTTGATCACCAGTGAAGAATTCTCAGCTGACCAGGTGACACTTGTTTCTCGATTAAGGAATTCCATTGCAGTTTTCAATATTCAGAAAAGTCTCTCATCTGAAAGGAAACTCACCTGCTCTCGAATGAGACATCTCCTGGGATGACATGAGTGCTTTCCTTGCCAATAAGGAATCTGATTCGATCATAAAAGAGCCTTGGAGGATGCTGAGAGAAGGGTGGCTGGCTGTGCTGGATCAGGTCAAGGGGATCAGGAGAACCCTGGCAGAGAGGACTGGAGTAACAATTGCTCTGCTGGCAACAATCAGGGTCTACACAGTCTGTCAAGCCATCTAAAACAGAGAGAAAAGTAAGTTCAGGAAACTGAGTGACTCTCAGAACAGAGCACTGTGTTTACCACTGGAGAGCACAAGAGGTATTTATTCCCTTGGAAGACACACTGGTTATGATACATTCAAAGTCAACACATCATTACTACCCATGCCTAGTCCAGGAGGGGTATTTTTCTCTGTTCATTAATGTTGCATCAACTCAGAAAATCCCAACACGACAATGAAAACCTGAGCAACCTGAACCTACAAACTAAGGGAAGAGCAGGACTGTCTAACTGCAGAACAAACAAAAAAAAAAACCCACTTTTCAATGCTGGTTAATCCTCAAGCTTATGATGAAAAGTGAAGCACGTCTGAAGTGCATCTAAATCAAGCACCCAAATGAAACTTAAAATTGGACTATCAGTGTTTAATTCCCTCTATTTGCAGCTTGGATGTCCCAACTGCCTAAATTACATACTCACCCAGAAACAGATTTAATAAGGTATGGTAAAATGTCCAGTATCTTCTTAAACATCAATTTTATGATTTAGCAGTTGCTAACTTGTTTGGACTGACAAGCAGGCTAATGCATATAAAGCTAGATTAAGGCACTGTATCCTTCAACAAAGACCTCTCTTTGTATTTTTAACAAGGTCAGTCTGAATAAATGTGCAGTCATCATATCACTGTATGGATTTCCCTGGTGTTAGAATCAAAATGCTATAGGATCAACATACTGTCAGACATTTTCACTTCATGCTTTGACTTTTCCTGCTCTGTTCATACCAAGGCTTTGATGCCTATAAACCCTGTACCTCCTCAGGGCAAACTGCCTTATCAGGGAAGTTTTGTCATTGATCTTAATGGGTGCAAGACCAACCCCCAGCCAACTCTGCTCTTTTCTCAATAGAGCACACTATCCTGTGTGAATGCTCAGTAAATAACAGCATAAAATATTTACTTTGAAAAGAAAGCAAGAACCCTTCCACAGAACAAACAACTGAAATGAAATGGCTTCCCTAGAATCTGAGAACCCTTGCCTGACCTTGAGCAAGGTAATTGCTTGGCTAAGCAAGAAATATTAACAAATCTGACCCATTGCAGTGAGAAATCAGATAGAGCAGGCTAGGCTTTATGATAATGTGCCAAGGGCAGCTGTAGGTAGCTAGCAACAATAATGTAAGGCACTGAGATCAAGCAAAACTGGCATAGCTGCCATACAGGTCAGTGCATGCTTGGAGTTCTTTCCACATCCCCCCAGTCCTGGAGACAGCAGGCATTTGCCAGTGGTGGGAGAAGAGCTACAGAGGGAAACGTTGAGTTTATTGACTTTGAGAGTAGCAGTCACTTTATATTCAGGAAAACTTGGAAATCCACTGGAATCAGCTCGGAAATCAGTAAGCTGAAAGAGTGTGAGGCCCCCAGTCTAAACAAAAGCATACAGGGAGTGGATGGAGGAGCTCACGATATGAACCAGAGGGGCTTTCATTGTGTTCTGCTGGAAAAACAAAAGGGCTTTTTAGGTTGAAACCTGAAAAGCAGGCTTAGAACCAAAAGAAAAAAAAAACCCAGCATCTCCTGTTATTGTTTGTTTTTGTTTTTTTTTTCCCAAACAATGAAACTCTGTTCTTAATCAGTGAACTGAAAAGCATCAAATTAGTCATTAATTCTCCAAGACTTTAAATATGAGAGAATCCTACTAGACTTGAAAAGGTGATAAAAGAAATTGAAATCTCTTGCTTTTGCTTTATATTGGTGAAGATTCCTGCAGAGGGCTCTGACATGGCTTGGTGCAGCCATTCAGGGCTGGGCCCTGATGGTGGAATGGTTATGGCAGTGACAAGTCTCATTCTGGGAGTCAAAGTACTTTCTGGAAGGTACTAATTTCTACAAGCTGACTGCTTCCCACCTAGGAAACTTGACAAAGATTGGTCTGGCAGAATAAGTACTAATAAAAAAAAAAAAAGGCACAATTACTTCACAATAACAGCATCCATGGGGAAGCTATTTTGAAATAATTTATTCCACAGTAGCTGCTCTGATTAATTTTTTTCCTTGTCAACAAGCCATTAGATGTGGGAGCTGAGCTGACCTGAATCTCTCCTTTTTTTATAAGAAATGAGAGTGAAAATTCATAGAAATATTAGAATATGAAGATTTTCTTACAAAATAAACAGCTTTACCAATCAAATACTTTCCTTTCTGTAACAGGGTCCTCATTCCTCTCTGCTTTGGTCAACAGCTTACAAACTTGGCAACAGGCACTGTGCATTCATGCTGTACATAAGTTTCCACCTTCCAATCAGACTCAGTTTTCATCTTTTCTTTTCTGTTTCCATCTTTTCTTTTCAGTTTCCTTCTCAGCAAAGTGATGACCTTATAACCTCCCCCAGGTTCAGCTAATGGTGTTATTTTTGGTTGGAATTAGTTGCACCTGGTTTCATTTGCCTCTCCAGGCTCTCAGGGCTATGAAAGGGTTGGTTTCCTATCAGCAGGGCTGTGAAGTCCCAGAGGGTCCATCTAAGTAAACCATGGTGAGAAGAGTATTTTTTCCTGACAGCACCACCAGTGCTGTTGTGTGTATGAAATACCTGGGTATCCCAGGAACAGCTTATGGGCTTGTGAGCAAAGGCTACAAAGTCCTAGAATCCTAGAATCATTTGGGTTGGAAAAGACCTTTTAAGATGACCAAGTCCAACTATTTACCCAACATGACCAAATCCAGCCCTAAACCACATCCCTCAGCACCACATCTACATGTTTAGTAAAAGTTCTCCATGCATGGTGACACCACCACTTCCCTGGACATCCTGATCCAATGCCTGACAACCCTTTCAGGGAAGAAATTTTCTTAATGTCCAATCTAAGCTTTTCCTAGCCCAACTTTCCTCTTAACTTACTGCTTGTTACTTGGCAAAAGAGACCAACATCCACCTTCCTACAACCTCCTTTCAGTCACCAGAGGAAGAAATTGCCAACCAAAATAGAAATGTTAATCCAAAGTAGGAATCTTCTAGGTTACAGGTTATTCATGGCTTCTCTCTCTCATACTTAATTTTATTTTTTTTTCTCTCATTTAAAAATATTTTCATTAATTGGCTTACAATTTATTTAAATTTCCCCTTTCAACAATACAGAATGAATGAGGAAGGAAATGGTAGGCTGGGAGAAGATACTCCACGGGCAGTGAGGCAGGAGGTGCAGCACCTACAGACTAATAAGTGGGTCAGGACTAACTCAGGCCACTGACTGAATATATTTAAGAATAACTACAGTTGTTTAAATAATGCAACTACCAGCTTTTTTTCCAAAAAATCAGACAAAATTTAGAAATCAATTTGGATAAAACTGGAAAATATTGTCCATGTTTTGTGAAACATTAGTATAAACCACCTTTTTTGGGGCAAATAGAGAGCTCTGAAGACAAAAGAAAATCAAAATCTCTGTCACGCTTTAGGCTCATTTAAGACTTTGGTTTTAATTGGACCATTTAAAAGTATCAAAAAAACCCCAAATCTAAAACCCCAATAGATACTACTGCAATTCAGCAGGCAAACCAAGGTGGTACAGAATCCCAGGTTACATGTGGAGGCAGTTTATGACAATGCAAATCATAGTATTAGTAAGTGCATGTGAGGGTAACATTTGAAACAAGCCAATCCTATTTGAAATGAGATTTCTAATCCAGGAGAATAATCCAGAAAATCAAATAAATCTTGTTATAAACATCAAACTCAGCTACTTGAAAACACTACAAATACGTTAGAGGATTCTCAACTAATGGTCACATTTTTTTTTGTTAAGTGTTCTTATCAGGAACCAACTATTAAAAAACTCAGAGTGTTAAGGAAACAGCAGGGTTTCTTTTAAATCCCTGGAGACACGAGTCAGGAGTATGCACAAACTACTACAAACAGCAAAACATGCAATTCATACAGGGAGGGAGCCTGTGTGCTGAGGTTTTTACTGTCAATTACCACTAAGTGCATCACAGCTTAAGTGCAGACTAAAATGTGAATGATTTTGGTCTGCTATTAGCATTTTTTAATTTATGTAATAGAAAAGGTAGCCAGCACCCTCACACTGCACTACAGGTTATCTAATAAAGTGATTAACATTTTGAGGAGTCTGAAATTATGGTTTCACATCTTCCAGGTGCCTTCTTTTTTATACCAGGGATAGTGATGAACTGTGAGGGTTTTTTTGTTTTTTGGTTTTTTTTTTGTTTTTTTTTCTGGTAAGTAAATTAGACAATTAAAATATTTTTAATTCTACTGCTAAAGCCAGGGTTCAAAAAGACTGACTTGAGGATAGAAAGCATCTCATAGCACTTGTAAATAATTTAAACAACCTCAAAGAGAAGGCAGAGCATGCCTAAACAAGTTGCTCTGTTTTCAGTCACACCACTCCTCTCTGCAGTGCTGTAGCTCAAAGAGCCAACACAAGATTTTCCTGTTTTCTTGCTGGGCAAAGGATCCCTTCAGGAAGCTTTCCATAAGGAATGACATCTTAATTTTTTTTGGATATGAGCTTTCCATATGATGAATAATATCTATATAAAATCCTTATAAAATAATGTCATAGTTGGAAAAGGCATTTTGTCAGCTAATAGCAAGAACATAGGATAAGTCACATATTATGGACCTGATCTGACCAGCTCTATGCTCTTTACTTTTCAAATCCTGGCTTTTCTGGTCTTCCCATCTACCCTTGGATTATTTGCACTTCATGACTGCAAATGCAGGAACATCAAAATAGTTTCTGTTGCTACAAACGGACCAGTGATCATAATTAGGATAAATTATTTAGACAGGGGAACACCTGAGGACATGTTTAGGTGCTGGGTGGAGTCACTGGTGAAAGAAGGACGGACCAAGGTGGTTTTGATTTAGGTGGTGGTGGCTTCCCCAGATCACCAGTGCAGCAGGCAGTCACTTTCACAGCTGCTGCTTTCTGTTAAACCACTGAGATGCTTTACTAACTGGCTATGAAAATGACAAACTCTATTAGACTCTACCTGCCACATTACTGGGTTAATTATTTTAATAAATCATTTATTTAATAATATCATCAGGTTCTCACAAGCAAAACATAAATCCCAACAATACTTAAAATCACCATTCTTCTGTATTTAAGTTCATTAAAGGAGCAGACTTCAAGCTTTTGTCACACATGGGGAAGACACTACTAATGTTAACTACAATGGGTTGGAAATTTTATGGTTAATGCCAAACCTAGAATACCTCATGTGGTGTATACTTCCATGGTGCAAGCATATACCTGCATTCAGGCACACTCACATGCACATACTAATATATGTACTTAGTGGCCTGAAAAATCAAGCCCATCCCTAAGCAATATATTACACTCAGTATAAGTAATACCAGTGGCTTTTCACTGCAGAGTGACCCAACAGGGTGTGTGTAACCTCCTGCTCCCACTGCACTGGTCCCAGTGAGCCCAAGCCAGCGATGGGGCTGGAAGAACCACGTCCAGAACATTTTCACAGAAAGTAAAAAATGGGCTTTAAGCTTCCCCTGCAGTCAGCAGATCTTGTTCTCGGAACTTCTTGTGCAGGACAGCCTAAAAAACTAACACCCAAATCTCAACACTTTGAAGAATCTGAGCTTTTGGGGGCACTTGTGTGATCCATTGTTCAATCCTATTGTGAGCTGTGAAAAAACCAGAAAGTCCACAGGAATCTGCAACTTAGATTTGCCTGCTTTCTTTTACAGATTTCAAACAAGCAGTAAACAAGGCGTGTACTGACTGGTTCCACCACAGGCTCAGTTAAATCCAATTAGGGTTGTCAGGAATCTCAGCAAACTGAATCAAAGAGTAACTTCAGCAGAGATGAAGCATCAGGAACCAGCATGAGTCTCTAATGCTTATTCCTCTGCATTAATCCCAACTGCTTCCCAAACTGTAGCTGTAACGTGGCACACAGTGAGGCAGGTAACTGGGATCACAGGTGTTTGTTGTGTAAGGACACTGGAAAGCCACCAGTGTGCTGTGGGATGGCTGCAGTGTTTTACTCAGTGAGTATGGGCAGTGTTTGGCCTTCCATGCACAGAAGAATGCAAACACATCAGGGTATGGGTTTCTAAAACTCTTAAGTATCCCCAGGGAGCCCTCACTGCTCAGCAACAATGAAAACCATTCCCATCAGTATTATTTATACTGTGCAACAATAGGGTATTACTTATATATGGACTCAATATCTCTGTGATGGATAGGTTATTAAAATGCCAATGGATGGATCAAAAATACATCAATATTTTAGCAGCACTGGTTATCAACCCAAGGCTATGCTGAGTCATATAATTTCCTGTGCTTGGGAAAAGCTACAATAACTTGTCTGAAGTGACTGAAGGGACATTTTGAAGAGAATTCAAAGCTTGTAGTAAATAATATTTTCCTTAAGAAACAAACAGTCAAGACTGCTTCGAAAAGAAAAAGGAGCCTAAAAGAAACTTGTATCAAATAAATTAATGGGAGTGACAGGCTGCAACTTTCAGCTTAAGATAAAGCCCTGTGTGCACAGCAGCAATGTAAATTCATGCCAGAACAGCAGGTACATTGTGGCCACGAGCTGGTGCTGGACAGACACCCTGTGTGTCCCCTGGCAGCAGACTTGTCCTTCTCACACCCAGGACACCTGCCCCTGCCTGTGCAGACCCAGCAGAGCTTTCAAGCAGTCTCCTGGAGCTACTAATGCTTCCAAATGAGTCCAAAGTAATGACAGAAGAGAAAATGACCCTCTCAGATGAGATGAATGGTTATCTTATAAACTGGAAATGACATTATGCCACTCACGGGAATGAGAGATGGAGAATAAGGAACAGGGAGGGAAAGCCAGAAAGAGGGAAAGGCCCCACTGCAAGGACATCTGGTTGACTTCTTGGGATTATTTAATGGACATCACAGTGCTGACAGACTGCAGATGCACTCCACGAGAGCAAGTGCAAACCATGTCATCATGCATCTGTTATAATGCTGAGACCTTTTCAATGATATTTGTAGTGATATTTGAACAGGTAAACATGCCCTTAAGTCTGCAAGGAAGAAAAACTAACAGAGAGCTTCAAGATGGAGTGGGAAAGGCAGTCATGGTACTGTCAGAGTAGGAGTACAGCCTATACTAGTAGGGCTCTGAAGGAAATAGTATCCTCCCTGTCATGGAAAAAAAATGCCACTGTGGTAAGTGCATGGACAGGAAACTGAGTGCTTCAGTGTCTGCAGAGCAGGGAGTGCTGTGAACATTTTTGTGACTTACCTTTACTATACCACCCCTTCAAAAGAGGAATTAAAAACCACCTCCCTCCCAAAGCTTTTGTGCTGTTACTACAGACAGATCTATAACACCATCATTCCTCATGCCAAAAAAACGACATTATTTGATCCTAACAGAACTAACAGAATACTTCATTTTCTAACACTTTTTTTTCCCTACCATGTATTTGAATGTATTTTTATATAGTTTAAAGCTCTCTGAAAGTATTGTATAATAAACCAAATGGAAACTACACAAAATTAGCGCTGTAACTCCTGAAACAGTTTTCTTGAAATAATGTATGTTCAACTTTCCTACACCTTTGTCTTTGGTTGTGATTTCCTCCTAACAAACTTGAAGCACAAAAAAACCTTTAAAGTACAGAGATATAAACGTTTGAGTTAAACACAATTTTAATGGGTAAGACCATGATTTGATATATACAACAGCACTAAATTGGGTCTTGAGCATGATCTCCTCTCCTGTGTGACCCTGCCTGCCTGTTTTCACTGTTTATGTTTACAAGCCCTGAAACCATGGGAATTAGGTTCTGATTTCATATTGATGTAACACTGGTATAACTCAAATGACTTCAGGGGAATTTTTCTAATTTATGCTTATGCCAAATCAGGTCCTGTGAACTTCATATTTAAAGAGAAGTGTTTTTAATACGTAGATATAATTTTCTTACATAGAATTGGTTGTGAAGGAAACTTAATTACATTTAGCCCATCTGTAGAAGTCAGTTTAATTAAATATTTCTCCCTGCACTTATCTCTAATTGTAATGTCAACAGAGCTGTCCTCGTCCATGTTATGTTACCATTAAAAAGGAGAAAGAAAATTACTTTCAAAACCTGCAGTGAAATGATGTTAAATGCCTGCCTTAAACTGACAAATTCAAGGAGATTTAGAGTTAAAGCTGCCAACTCTTTCAATAAGTCTGTGTTATTGCAGAATATAAAGCACCCAAAATCACACTACGGGGCAGTTTCTACAGAGCCAGTTCATGAAGAGTCTCAGAAAATGCATTACATATATTAAGGGCTAAACAGGGTGGTTTTTTGTGGCCAGACTGAAGTGTGTAGGAGAGTGAGTGAGTGGCTGGGCCAGTGGGGGGGAGCACTGGGCAGGTGGGGGAGGCCACAGGGTGACTGGTGGAAAAAAGAGAGAAAGCTTGGAAAAAAGTTGGAAAAGGAAGGATGAGAGAGCAATAAGGTGATTTTTGAATGGGGTTCAGAAATGAGGAAGCTTTTGCCAAAAGACAGCGTGGTCTTAGAGCCTACAGGATACAAAATGCAAAGGTCTCAAAATATATCTGTAAATGAGGAATCATCACTGAGTCAGAATGTTTCTATTGAGGTCCCACAGTGACCTCAGTTCTTGGCCCTAAATCAAGCTTGATTTATCAATGACCCAGAAGAAAATACACAATCATTATGCTGAGGTTTGACACTACATTGGGGTATGAGATCCCACCCAAGACACTGAGAAGGTCTGTGCCTGTGACATAATTAGGTAATAAATATTTTAATACATCTCTATGTAAAGTCTAAGGCAAAAAAATTGTGACTGTGCTCAGGGCAGAGGTATTCACAGTCTGAATGAGAAAGCTGCAGAGCCCCAGGTATGGAGGCAAGCACACTTTAAAGGTTGGCAAGAAGTAAAAGACAGGAAAGGCAGAAGTGCTTGACTGCCCAGTAAATAGGTATTCCTAAAATAGATAGGAAAAATAAGAAATTCTGAGAGCAATCTGTGAGAAATGTCATGGCTTTTCTCCCAACAGCAAGTTTGAAGAGAATCTGGATGTTTGTCCTGAAAAGCAATGCACTGACTTGTGTATTGCAATGAGCTACTGGAAAGGAGGCAGAGACTAACCTATCAAAAAACCCTCTATTTCCCTGCAACAGCCTCAGAATGAATCAAGACTATGGAGCTCTGAGGCAGGGAGCATCTAGCTCCAAACACCCTGGTTCAGCTGGTGGGAAAGAGCACAAGACTCTGCTTATGGTCCTTTCAAAAATTACTTCTGTGTCCTTTCTACACTTGCTTACTCACCAGTGGTTCAAATGTAGGGCCAGACAATTGCAACAACTCTGCTGTGTCCCAGTGGAAACATTAAGGAAGGGATTAATGTTAAAGAAGCATCTCTAAATGTAATCTTCATGCTTGCAAATGTTTTCATTTAATACTAACAAAAGACTAAACTCTGGATGCATTTTAACTTGCCCAGAGATTTTTTTATTTGGGCATCCATTGGCTGCCTTTTCTGAGATCACAGTTACTGTCAATATGAGGTAGAGTAGAAAGGAGGCAGAGGAGAGAGAAGAAATTATTAGGTGGCTGTTTGGGGTTTTTTTTGTTTTGTTTTTTTAAATAAAAAACCCTGAGTACTGGGATGATAGGTCCAGCACATACATCACTTCTGCCTTGAAAAACATCTAGCACAAGGGTCTGTTTCCTTACAGGTCAAGTCAGGGGAACAACTGTCTTGAGCAAACAAACATGGACTTGCTGTGCCAAAAAGGCAAACATCCACCAAAACTATAGATTCCAATGACAACGAAGGATGTGAAAATTAAAGAGTCATGAATTATGTATCATACCTCCATCATTGTCCAGGTTATCTCCACACACCATTTCCATGACAACGTTGCATCCTGAGCCACTCCAGCCCACTTGACAGACACAGTGCCACCCGTTCTGATCAAGAGTGCACCTCCCATTGCCATAACAGAGACCTGGGCAACCATCTAGAAACAAAAACATTAAAAAAAAAAAAAAAGAAGCCTTCATGGAGGAGTCATTATCTCTTGCTTTACAGTTTTAATTATTCTTTAGCATTGTTTCCTATAGTATTTTACTTGCTGCCTTTAAATGATCACAGGTCCCTTGCAAGTCATTTATATTTTTGGCCAAATATGGAAAAATCCCTATCTGGTTCCTTCTTTTGCTTGCCCAAAAGTCATTTCTCAGTGAGGAATGAAGATTTTTTTAGAGTGCAACATTTTGTGTGCAAGAAGAAAGTGAGTAGAGGTATTAGAAGATACTTAAAAGTCTGCTGTGTACATCTCTTTCTCCACCTATTGCAAAATAAGTTGCAGATTACACATAATCAATGTTTATATCAAACACATATGTGGGAAATACTGTTTAAATGACAAACTGGTATTGGTGGATTAGTGGGCATTGCAGGGAGAGAAGGTGTCCTGTTTGTTCTGTTCATAATTACTCAGCTGACTGAGAAAAACCCAGTGCAATTTATGCTATGATCCAACTCTTTCCACAGAAGGCAAATGAGGGAACATTTCTGTCCAATGCCCAGTTCCAATTCCTTCACATGATGGCTGGGTCAAATATGGCAAACACTTGCCCTTTAATGGCTTTGATCAAAACTGGAACAGTATCTGCAGCATCCCCTGTATATATCTGTAAACTCTGAATCACCAGCAATTTGGATATTCTCCGCTAGATCTCTTGCCTGTAAGAGTGACAGAGGAATTGTTTAAACTCAGGTCCATCTGTTTCCATTGTTCAGTACCAGCTCAGACATTTGTCACATCGTCACCATGTCCCACATGGAGCCAAAGGACAATGGATAAAGCTCAGCAGTAAGATTAACAGTGCAAGTGATATCCCCTCAAAGAGGGCTCCTTTCTTTTTGCCAGCACAGGCATAAAGGAACTGGAAGCACTTCTGTACTTGATACTGAACATCAAAACCTACGTATTATCAGAGAAAAATTTTCTGGAGGAAAAGTCTGCATGTGTGTTTGGCAACCCCAGGAGACAGATGCTCCAAAATGGCTTTGGAGGAGCCAACCAGAGAGTCAGGGAATCTGTACAACTGGTCTGTCAGGTTGTGACTTACAGCCAGCCCAGCATGCAGCACATTTCCTGGCAACTTTATACTGGACACATCAGCTCTCTCCTTCACACCCTCAGCACAATTTATCAATCTCACTTGTACATGGAGAGACTGGAGAGTCCAACCCTCTGGTTTGGGAGAGGTGGAGTTGAATGACAACACTTCCTCACACAGCAGTTCTGGAAGTTGCTGCTTTAAAACAGCATGAGCTTGTTGACCACCAGATATTCCAGGGGGGTTGGAATTAGGGGATCTTTAAGGTACCTTCCAACCCAACCCATTCTCTGACTACAATTTACCATAAATGCCCATTATTTGCCTCCTGCAGGGAGTTGGGGGAAAGAGATGAGTTGGAGAAAGGATGTCAGAGGTGTTTTGGGTAATGGGGGTGTTTTTCCACTTGACCTCACTGTCTTGCTGAGTTAATTTCTTGTATATGATTATATCTTGCTGCTGTGTGTGGTTATCCTCTCAGACAATAAATGTAGCCAAATGAATGCCTACACCCTTTATTATTATCTAATTCCAAAGAACTAAAATAATAACTAAATAATCAACACTCAGGTCTTTCTAGACTGCTCCCAGCCTCAGGGGAAGTACTTGGGCTGCCACGACCAAGCAGGACCCTTGGCAAGGCAGGGAAATCAAATGAGCAGCACCAGACACAAAACAACAGAAAATTTAACTCTTGTAGCAAATGAATTGAAGAGAACTGTATCACATTTAGCCTAGACAGCTTGGAAAAGGTGTACTGCTTTACCAAAAGAAACTTACTTCAAGCACAAATGATAAAAAAAAGACAAGAACATTTTTGTTCTCATGGAAGACAGGATCAACACAAAGCTCTTCAAGCAAGTCCTCAGCTCTGTCATTACTTTGGGATGGTGAGAGTGAAAAATCTGATGTGCCTAAGATATCACATCAGAGGGCCACAAAAAACATGCTTATATCACTCCAACTCTGCAAATGAACTGAGCACATTATTTGTTAAAAACTGCATTTTTTTTCCATAAGTCTTTGTGTCTGTATCTATCTCCATCAACAAATACTTTATCTGTCCTGGCAGCTTAGCAGTACAGAAGCTCACACGAAACAGGGAACACAAAACACACCATTCCCAATCCTTTTGTATCTTTTCATCATTCTTGCACAATGCTGATACAAAAAACTTACCTCGCACAGCATCTAAGTAGTGAGCTTAAAAAAGAAAAGAACAAATCTGAGATGGATTGAACTTCTGTACCCAAATGTAAATACAGACACCATTTGCTCATGGCTTGACACCTGCTGGTTAGATGGAGTGTGTCTCCCTCTTACTGCAGTCAGATCTGTTCCTGCTACTGGGATGAAAACTCATTGCATATGTGACTGTTCTCTGTTTGATGACAAGCATGCAGAGGACAGCTCAGGCCACAGCTGGAAGTCTCTATGACTTGAAGAGCAGCTCTATCTTTTTCATTATTATGCTCCTTTTCTGAATTTGCCCTTCATAATCTTGGAAAATTAGGCCGTACCTCCTTTCCTCAATCAATTCTTGATTTAGGGAATCTGATTTAGCTAGAGCCAATGAATGAATGAATTCCCTTGAAATGATCAAGCAAAAGAGAAATCAGTCTATTTTTTTTTTTTTTTTAAGAAGCAAGCAGCAAAGCTTATGCTGCTTGCCTCTGAAAACTAGATATCCTGCTATTATGTTTATGAATAATCTTGCTTTGGAACATTTTAGCAAGAAATACTATTAGACTTTGCAAAAACCTGTTGCATTTCACTGAAAAAAACCCCTATTTGCATAATAGACTAATGACTAACCAGCTCTAGAAAAAAATACCTCTAGTAAGAGGTAAAATACATAAATCCTCTGACATGAAGGCAAGAGATACAAATATTACTTAAGATGCATAATAGCTTCATTACTTCACACTTTCTCTTTCTTAAACAGTTTTTTCCTTCCTGACTCAAAGTTCACACTTTGAACACATCCCAAAGCTATGTTAGGATGCAGATATCTTTCTTCTGTGTGTTTTTGATGTAATTTCCTCCAAACACCTGCACTGAATTGCCATTCTGTGGGACATGCAGGGTGCACCTTTCATGCAGAAGCTCCTTTTTACACCTGGTCCCTGTTTTTCCAAAATGACTTGAAGCAGACTGATGGCTATGACAGACCTTGGCATAGAACTGGTTACAATTTGCTGTATTTGATGTCGAGAGGTACAAAATGCCCTTACCAATGGTGCAGTGGTCCCCTTCCCATCCAGGGCTGCACTCACACTTCCCATCCTTGCACTGCCCATGCTCAGCACAGTGTGAGTGGCAGGTACGTTCTTCACAGGTTGGTCCCACCCAGCCCTCTTCACACTGGCAAATCCCTCTGGAACAGACCCCGTGGCTGCCACAGTCCAGGGTACACAGCTCTGCAAGGGATGACAAAAACACAGAACACATGAAACAGCTGTCTCATCCTGCACCAAGGCTAAATTTCATTACTTCTATCCAAATATCACTCATCAGTGGGATCAAATACGGGATTTCATCACCCGGTAGAAACCTTCTACAATCTGGCTGCCTCCTCCTGGGGCACTTCCTTGCCAAGATCATTTATTTCTTTGGGGTGGAGACTGCAAAAATGATGGATTTGCATCAGGTAGGGAAATGTGTATAAAACAGAGAAACAATGACTCAAAAAGTCGGTAGCTTTTGACTGATTTCAGCTGAGGTCTTTCATAGCAGCAAGTCAGATCCATTCCCAGGTCCCACTGGCTCCGTTCTGAAATCTATTATAAACTCAAGTGTTGCAAGTGAGCTGAATTGAAGTATAAAGTGGCACATTAAACACATACAAAAAAAAAGTCCTGGAGATATTCTGAAGCTTGCAATGATGGCAAATGGCCTTCACTTACAGTAAGAACAGCCACCAGAAAGATAACAGTGAAAAAAGAAGATAAACCACCCCGCTATAATCACAATATATAAAATTCAATACAAATCTGCCTAGGTCTAAAATGCTTTTCAAGGATTAAGACCTTTTTTCCTTCCTGACTCGTATGAGACAACAACCAGCAAAGCTGTTTTAGGAAGACAGGAGGACCTCCTCATTGCACTCAGAAGAATTTCTCTACCTGGGCACTGTAGAAGACCACTTATCCTGAACTGGAATGCATGTCCTGGATTGTTTCAATACATCACAATATGCCAATTGCAATTCTCCTTCTACTTAGACTAAAGCTGTTCTGTGAAAAGAATGGCTTCATTATAAAAGGGGTCTACGTAGTTTGAATTTATTTAGAATAATTAGTGTCAAGAGACAGAATTTGCTTGTTATTCTGCAATTAACCTGCCACAGAAATGTTCCCTCATTTGCCTTCTGTGGAAAACAGCTGATAGCACAACAAGTGTAAGCCAAATAATCACATCTGCTCTGGTTTCAAATGTCAGAGTTACATATTTAGTTGCGGCAAGAGTTTTCCCTTGACAGATTTCAAACAACCATCATTTAGATCTTGGACCTATTGTATATAAACAGTCTTAGAAGCATTTGTAGTGACAAATGCTGTCACTGTATATACCAAGCAAAGTTTGAAAAAGTCGAAATCTTATCAATTCCAATCATTTTAACATGAAAAAAGCAGCACAGAAATGGAACTGCTGAGTGACGTTCCAAATGTGTCAGGCTCTGACTCAAGTTTCTCCTTTCTTTGCAGTAATAATCTGAGTGATGGCACAGAGTGCAATCCCCAGTGTGGTGAGTGACAAAATGGTGAAACTCCAAATCACCTTCAGAAGCAGAAGGCATAGGAAAGAACACAAGATAAAATTCAGTAAAAGCAACTGTGAAGTACCATCCCGAGGAAGGCAAAATCAGTTACAGAAAAAAAGAAATTATTTTTCCTATTCAGACAAGGGCTTGTGTTATACTGGAGTACAAGATGAACATAATTATCTGATGATATTCATGCAAAAGAGTATATAAGACAAGGAAAGAGACTTCTTTGCTCTATTGAAATTAAAAACTGTGCTAAACCTGGGGTGTTAGCCCTTAGAAAAACTTGATTGCTTCATGCCAATCATATATTAATCTAACACTTCATGCTTTGGAATGTCTGCCTGCAGGTACTGAGAAGGATTTCTTCCTCCTTGCTGCATTATTTGGCTTGTTCTTTTTTTTGTTTGTTTTTTTACTTGCTTGTTCCTCGGAAACCTCGGAGATTGCACAGAGGACCGCAGGGGGGGACTTGCTCTGTTGTTTGATTGGTACTGAGGTTGCCCAAATTCTTGCTCCTATGCTCAGGATTTAAACTGATCCCACCAGACCTGGGCTCACAAAAGAATTACCCCAGGCCAGGCTGGCAGAGGGCCACTGGTATTATTTTAACCTATCTCTATAGCTTGGAGCACGAGCTAACTCCTGAGATTTAAACCAACAAATTACCTGCTCATTCAAGGATTTAGGCTGCTAGAGGGATGCCTTTGATCTTTCCTGATCTCTCTCTAGTTCATTATAATTATTGCTTTTGGTATTTTACTGTAAGTGGCAATGATTGCTAAGAGAATTTTAAGAAATATTCCAAAGCCTTCACTATGCTGGAGAAAGTAGATATTTTTTTTCCCCTTCTGGACTGAGTGTCCACTACATATTTTTTTGCAGTTGTGGGACTGGTTTAGTTCAACTGATGCCAGAGCTGTAAGTGGCAATGTAGTCTGGAATGGCTGAAGTGGGGAAACAAAATGATCCAAATAGCTTCTGATCAGGTTAGCAGCTCTTGCAGCTCCCACCACTTCTCTGACTGTAAACAAATCAAAGAACCAGCTCTGGGAAACCTTGAACATATTCCCACACGTGGCATGGGTTTCTGCCTCACCACTATCTGTCTCCTTGTGACAAACTCATCTTCCAAACAAATAAAAGAAATAACAGTGTGAGGCCAAAGACAATGTAGGGACATAGATCTTGCACATATTCCTATTATGCCACCCCAAAACTAAATGGATCTTAAAATGTTGGAAAGTTTTCCATTGTTTTTTTTCCCCCATTTCACACAAGGAATCAAATGTTTAAATGCTATTTAAGCTTGCCAACTCAATCAGATCAAGGAAGTGAAAGTACAAATTTTCCCATATAAGATCATACACAGCCAAACAAATTTTCCTTTATTTTTCAACTCTTGGAACACAATCCTTCCTCTATCTCAGCCACACTCTCTTCGAAAGTGACAACACAGTGGCACAAGTTCTGGAGCCCAGGCTGGCTCTGTGTGTCAGGAAATGGTAGGTTAGTTGTCTTGTGCCCAGTTATTCAGTTTTCACACCTCATTTCTGCCAGCAAGTCGGGGCACAGTAACCAGATACCAGTGAGTCAGCAAAAAGAAGCATGGTCAGACCTGTTGCAGCAAAGGAATGTCAGCATTTAATCTAAATCATATTTAATCTAAATCATATTTGATGGAAATCAAAACCAATTCTCTAAGCAGAAGATGTAAGGACACCTGGTTTCTTAGTTTGGACCAGACACCTTCCTCAGTTGCTCTGAGGTCCTGCTGCTCAGTCCACTCATATTTGATGGTCACTGAGGCCAACCCTAAGACTTTGTTTCAGTGGTTTAATATAAAGCTTCAGAGATGCTGTTTACCATGATAACATATTCTTCTGCCATGCCAGCCCAAGATTCTCCCCAGACTTCTCATGCAAAGCAAGGGAAATCAAGGCTAACATCATCCTATTAAAGCTGTGGTAGTACCTGCAGGTTTCATCAGCAGCTGATTCAAACAACTAAGATTAAAAAAAAAGCATTATCAGTTCAGGCTGCCCTGCTTATAAATGCAAACCAATTCCTTAGCTCCTCCTGTAGATAAATAAGCACAGAAATATCAGCAGAGCAAGGAACCACATTAGCATTTGTGTTTGTGTTGAGGGGTTGGGTGTCCACAGCAGATTGGACAAATGAGATACCTGGGTGACTGGACAGTGACCAAATGCAATGGGAAACAAAATAATCACCTGAAGTAGGTAAATAGCTTCAAACACAGCTCGTGTGATAAAAATTCAGACAGCACTGAAGTCAGACAGCAAGCCAGACACCATGCAACTCTCTCCTTCAATGGAGCATCCATCTTCCTCCTTCCACAGCAGTTGGTGCTGCAGGACTCAGGAACATCCCAGGTCTGCAGTGGGTGCCCAGCATGGTGGGGCCAGGGCTGGGGGCACAGCTGAGACAAGCAATGATGTCTCCTCTGACTGAAACATTTATTCCACTCCATCTGTCTCTTGGCTCTGTCTGGAGCTTACCTGAAGCTGTGGTGAGCTGATTCAGAACCTAAAATCATTTTGGTTGCTGCTGCTTCTCAGAAAAAGTCTTGAAGAGATGCTTGGGAGAGAAGGAGGCTGGGACTGAATCACAGAATCATTTTGCTTGGAAAAGACCTTTAAGATTATCAGGTCCAACTGCTAACCCAGCACTGCCAAGTCCACCACACTGAACCATGTCCCTCAGCACCACATCTACAGATCTTTTAAACACCTCCAGGGATGGTGACCCCTCCACTGCCTTGTGCAGGGAAAAACATTTCTTTTCATGAAACTGACAGAAAAGTCACTTTTTTTTTTTTTTTTTTCCTGAGAGCTTGCTGAGCTAACTCAGCCCACTGAGGGAGGAAAAAAGCAAATCAGGCAAGGTAAGGGAGGAGATGCAGATCACAACCTGGGTGGGAACTGTCCTGCTGAGGAGCCACAAGCTGTGCCATCAGACAGGACTGCAAAGGACAAGAGTAAGGGAGAGAGGAGTTACTGAGCATGAGAGGGGAGGCAGATGAAAAGAGGTTTCAGTTTGGATTAGACTGGTCAGCTCAAGGGCATCCTACCACAGGCCTCCAGATGTGCTGGGACATGAAGAGATGATCATTCTCACAATGTACAGATGCAGCACAGACACTCCATGAAGTCCCTCAGCTCTTGGTGTCCAGGCCTGTGGGCTTACATAAAATCCATCTCTTTTCTCCCATTCCTGTCACTGTTTAGGGAGATACCTGCCTGCCCACCCTGTCTGCCTGAGCTCTGGGCAGATCAAAACGGTGGCTCAAAGGATGTGAATGTTCCTGGCTCCCATGGAGTCACCCGAATTCATGGCTCTGTGTCAGTTTTTGTGCCTGTAGCTTGCAATCAAAACAAGGATCTCTAAGCATAGGGCTGAAAAGGCAATGTCCTTATTTAAAAGAAGTTCTGCTGGGCAGACTCACCATGAGCAGGGTGCTGGCAATGTGCTGGGAGCCTCAGCTGACCCCAGCAGCTTCTCATAAACATTAATGAAACACAACCTTCACCAAATCTGGAATTCAGAGTCCTGAAACTAATTAATGAATAAGAGACTTCAAAAAATGTTCAGCTCAGTCTAGAATTTTTACTGACATGTCCTCAATTCTGAATCCTCATTAATTTTTTTGGAAGAAGGCAAATGTGAGCTGTGGAGCATTATTTGTACATATTCTTGAGGAGACAAATGTGTTGATCATTCCTGAGCTCATCTAAAAGGCATTAAAAATTCACTCCACACACTTCATTTTAATTATCTAAGTCAACAATGAGTTCTTTCAAATGTGCTTTATAATAAGTTTCTACTTGTGTGATCTGAAAAGGGAAATTAAAGCTAAATATTTTATAATTTGGAATGATAAGGGAAGATTTCAATGTTAATTCAACATGTTTCAGAAATTCCTCTTAGAAACCCATGCTAAGAATACACAACTATATTTAAACAAAAGTGGCAAAATACTTATTATGAAAACATTTTAGTTTTATTTTCTTCACATACTGGGGTGAGTACTGTTCCACAGACAACCTTAAGTAGCATATTAATAATTCTGCTCTCCAGTTTTTAATAAGTGGTTTTCCATAAAGATCAGAAATTAATCTATCCTGACTTTCACCCAATAAGCTTAACTGCTGAAGGCACTAACATATCACCCATCTAAGCCTAATAAAGAAAGTTTTTTTCAATTTAAATATACATTGCATTTAATAAGCTTGCATGATAATTTCAACAGTGTTCCTGAGCTTTTTAAATTACCTTCCTGCTGTGTCCTGGAGACAGCTCGCTTCTAGCTTTCATTTTCAGCAGCTGACTTTATTAATATAATTTTTTACAATACAAAAAAAAAGTTTGAAATTTTCAAGTTTAAAGTTTCAAAAGCACTTCAGCTGTTCATTTTTTTACAGTAAAACCTTGTGGAAACCGGTCCCCACTAGAGAAGACCACCTGAGGGAGTGCAGTGTAGAGGTTTCATGGAGATACCAAGTTTTATGTGTCTATACTACAGGAGATGTTACATTATTTTCCTGATTTAAACCCAGTTGGCAAGTTGGATGTTACAAATGCTGCTAATCCAGGCTTCTAGCATCACAGCCTGTCAGGTAGGTGTGCAATTTTTTACATTCTTAGCCCACCACAGCTATGCCAATAAAATGTCAGGCTGGGGCTGGTATTTCTACAGAGGCAACACAGAAGTATTACATGGGCTATGCCAGTGTTCACTGGCACCTGCTCTTCCAGGCTGAGCAGGAAATTAAAAGGACTTGGAAGTGTCTGCAAAACATTAATTTTGAAGTCTCTGGCTGTCAGCTGCCAGGTTTTGTGAACATGTATCCTCTGGGAAAAAGAAATCAGGTGAAACTACCTAGAACTAGGGTGTAACTAGAACTAGAACCTTCTGTGAAATCAGGTACACTCAAAAATAAATCAGTATGAGAGATCATCACTGCATGACTGACAACTGTTTGGCAAAAAAAAAAAAAAAGCAAAATAAAAAATTCTATGGTTTATAGAAAACAGAGGTGCAACGGGCTTCACGGGATCATGCATTCTTCCTTGTTCCTCATTAAATCATACCTGGCATCCCTTAAAAGGTCTCAGCAAAAGAGAACCCACAACAGGACTCAGTGATTCATACCACCACCAGTCTATCTTCACAGACTAGTATTGTTTCCACCTAAACCTCTCTTGCTGCAATCCTTCTTGTCCTTCACTCCATGCATCCCACACTTGGATCTGACAATGAAATATATTAAAGGTCATCTCACAATACCACAAAATGGGAGTTTCAGAGTTTTGTGACATATGTGTGAAAAAATTCAAAGCAACTCTTGGATGTTATTTACACAAACACTGCAAAACTATTGCATTGAATTTATCCTCACACATACCTCCAAAATAATTTCAACAGCCACAGCTTCTGCTCCTGCACCAAGTGGGACTTTGTGGGTAATCCAAACAAAAGACACAAAGAGTGAAATTCCTCTCACCTGACTTTAGACATTTGTGCCTGAAACAGTTTTCTAATATAGTCTGTTATCAGACTAGAATTGAGCTATTGATATTTATCTTTTCTGACACTTTCACAAAAAGACTGTTGGAAGCTTGTAAAGCTATATTAAGCAGAAAAAGAATGATTTTGGAAAAAATCTGAAGGAGCAAACACATCCTACTTCAAACCATATTTGCCTTCATTTCTGGCTCTGAACACTGTTAAAGAGGTTCATAAGATACTACAACTATTTACAGTTTTCCGTGCATAATATAAACGCGTGGACATTCCTTAAACTCCTTAAAAATCACCCTTTTCTTGCATCTTCTTGATTACTCAGACTTGCACTAGGTATCACCTTTCCCTCACTGTTACATGCCTGACACCCTGTTTCCTATTTCCTCTTCAGTAGTTCTATGGGTTTTGCTATGAAATAAAACAGTGATTCCACTCAAATAAGCTTTTGAGTGGTCTCACCGGTGACTGAAAAATTGCAGAGGTGAAATGGCTCTAGCTGAATAAAGGGTCAATCCTGGAGCTCTTCTTTGTGTCCTCAAGTGCATCATTACCCCAGGAGGTGTTGTACCAGGAGGCAATGAGAAGTTCAGGGTCTTCCTCAGAGAGACAAGAGTTGCAGAAAAGCACTGCTGAAGAGTCACCCTTCAGGACAAAACAGGGCAATAGAAACTTCACACAGCCCTGACTATTATTGGAGATAATTCAGACATAATTACCACACAATGATCAAGTATTTTTACCAGAGGCAAAACTTCTCCATTCTCCAAATGTTGTTTCATTTCTGCAGAAAGCTTCATGCACGAGTCCTGACGTGTTGCCTCACAGATATCCAACTCCCTTTCTTATCTTCCTACCACAGGCCACAACACAGAAAATAAAGCCACTGGAACTAAAATGCCATATCCTCACTGTTTGTTACTCTGAATGTTTCACCATCAATCTTGTGACAGTTTTAATTGCTTTCTGGAAATAATCCTACCATCATCTCATTGAACTTATTTCTGAACCATTAAGTACTCCATAAATAGCTCTTTTGACTTCGACTAGAAAGGCTGCCATTAACACTCTTGTACATCTCAAAATATATCAATGTCATTGTGGGTTTTTATCAAAAACTATAGCATAGCTCCTGATAATGTTATTTGAAAGTACCTTGTTCAAACTGGGAGCCTCAATTGGCTTGAAAAGGTATTTGTGTAGAGAAGTAATCAGTGGACAGACAAAAAGGTCCAAAGGGCAAACACAGCAGAGGCAGGGGAAGAGACAGAGAAACTTTTCTCCCTTCTTAGATCTTTTATCACACCTTTTTTTTTGCCGCTTTATTTTTTATCTGATGAAGAATATTTTCTTCCTGATCCAAATCCAATTTGTATATATAAACCTCCTCAACTTTTAGCCATTTTGCTGTGGTTCATAATGGTATTTTCACAGTGCAAATATTTAATCAATACAACCTGATGAATCTGGGCTGGTAATGGTAAATAAACTCACAGATATTTCATTGAAGGCAGTCAAAGCTCTGCAAATTTGTGGAAAGGACCACACATTTGCCATTGGGAATCTCTCTGTTTACTCAGCCCCAGTCCTGGTGTAAAGCAGAATAGAATTAAGCTACGCTGGCCATGCAAGGGACTTGGGCTGCAGAACCTGCCTCTTTTTTAAGAGATGATACAGGTTGGCAGGTTGGACAAGGCCTTTGTGGGAAATGTTTAAAATAAATGAGCAGAAGTGTAGTCTAACAACAAGGAAGATTAGACTGACACAAGGGTGAGGAGAACCATATTATAATGAACAGGACATTTTAAAAATACCACGATTCCCAAGTAAATCTGGAGTTCCCTGGTCAAGTTTGGTCCTGTTTTATAATTTGTCTCCACTGTTTGATTTCATGTTTTACATGTTGTAAAGCAATGAGATTAGAGTTGTCACTGGAGATTCATGCCCTGACTAACAAGCTCTGAAATCCCTCACAATACACTGAGAACCACAAAAGGAAATGCCTTGCAACACCTACCCTGCTCGATATTTTATTTGATCAGAGGAGCTGTAGAGAAAGCAGTCCAGAACAATCTATCCTGAGCAGTAATGAGTGAGATGAAAGCCATGAGAGATAAACCTTTGTGTTGCCTCACAGAGGAGAAAATGCAACCCATGGTTCTTTGGTCTGAAAAGCCAGTTGTGTAGGAAAAATGAGAAACCTGATGAGTGAGAGACCACAAGAATCAGGAAAGGCACGAGGCAGTGTATGATAATGAGGAGAAACATGGAGAGCGACCAAATGGCTTTGGAAGGGAAAAAGAAAGAGGTGAAGAGATGGCTCAGTAGGTGCATTTAATACAGCTGTCTCAGGTACAGGCTGAGCTAACACAGCATCAAAAGAAAATGAAGATTTTGATACAACTATTTTCAGCAAAAGTTCACAAGATTGCCTGAGTGAATCAGGATACAACTTTATATAAGCCCTAAATCTTTCAGGATACACAGAAATATTATTGTTAACACTGACTCAAGCTCTGTTCAGAGGATAATGTTTCCACAATTATTTAATAAAAAAATCTGATTGGTAATATTCAGTAAAGTCAGGATTTATTTAAGCACTGTTTACAAAATGTAGGCACCATCTTCAATTCCCTGGCTTACAGCATGACTTTGGAACATGGGTCCACTCACAAAAATTGCTTCAGTGAATGCTTTCCTCACCCAGCTCTGTACATCAGATGTACCTGCTGGCTTCAGCAATGAAGATGCATTGTACTTAGCACATCTCCAAGGGGGTCAAAATGATGGAAAGGTGAGCACTGGTATCACTGGTGTGAAAGCAGTGGCAGCCCAGAAGTGGCATTGCCAGAGTCCTTGCTGTCCAAAGACCAGGAGTCCTTGCTGCCCAAACTGGACAGAGGTGGCACTCAAGGAAAGAGGATGGTGACTTGCAGAATGTACATCATTTAAAAGCCAGGATGCTTTTAAAGGGACATATGTTCAATTTTGTAATTTGTTCCAGTCTGTACCAGACTATATGGACAGACAGAAACAATGGATTGACTAAAATAAGCCTTAGGAACTCTGCACTCCTGACTACCCATCTGTACCACAATAAAGACTAATATGAGAAACTAAAGGTCAAATGAGCAGTTTCTTGGCCAAACTAGTCAACCAGGCCCAAGAAGCTCTTTCACAAAAGCCAGGAGAGCTGCCTCAAGTAGCAAAAGTCACTGGGTGCTCACTGACTGACTTCAAACATTCCTCTCTTCAGTGCTGCCTTGGTGAGGATAGGGACAGAGGAGGTGAAGCAGCTCCCAGTGAAAAACCTACGACTTTCTCTGTGTCAGCAGCACAAACAGAAATAGCAACACACATCTGGCAGCTGCTCTTCTGTCTTGTTGCTGTTCAAGCAAAGATGCAGCTCATGACTTGCATTTTTCCTGCACCAGGGAGAAGCAGCACCTCAGGCACATGACCCTGGCTTTGAGGTGAGCACTGCTGCCCATTCCTCCGTGGCCCTGCTTCAACTGCAACAGCACTTTGTCAGCTTAAGAGTTGAAGGAGTTTTGCTATTATTAAATTATTTTGCTTGTACTCTTCCTTCTCCACTGCCTACATTTTTTTCATGAAGTGATCATCTCTCCCTGGTCCCTTCTCACCCATGCGAACGCTGCTTTGCTGAGGCAGTTCTGCCACCCCCAGGACTTGCTGCCCAGTCTCATTCTGCTCAAAAATCCCCTGCAAGCTTCTCTCTCTGCGGAGATGACAGGGGCACCCCCAGCCTGGCCACCCTGCTTCCAGGCCTTTCTGTAAGGAGTGCCTGGATGACCAGAGCAGGAGCTGGAAAGACAAATGTGTCATGTGAACAGTCAGTGTTCTGCAGTCCAGCAGAAAATTCTTTTGGCTCACAAGGTGATAGATGCTATTTTAATAATCTGTTCATAAAATAGTCAAGGCTTCCTAAATTGAAGAGCCACACACCTGATTGTACTCTGCAGCTACAATACACAAGTAGTTTTTGCTCTCTCACCATTGAAATGTTGCTGCATAATTACTACAGTTTTTTTATTTTCTTTAAAGAGTATGACTTGAGCCTAAACATTTAAGCACAAGAGGACAGAGACCTCAGAATTCCTCAGATAGAATTAGACAGAATTCCTTAGATATCTGCATATATTGCCCTTGCAACAATCTACACAGTCAACAAGCTTAAAAATGCAATGTGCAGAAGAAAAGAGAGTTCCCAGGATTTTGACTTTAATCAGTAGAAATTTCCTATTTTCAGAGGTAAGCTAAGCTTCACAGACTCCCCTGCATAAGCACACTGAAATGATAGCTATTTTTGGAGAAGTCTTGCCATGGCAATAAAAAAATATTAGCAATATCTGCTTTATCAGGGACCCATGCAACACATTTTGCATAACAGATGTTCTGAAATTCACTGAAGGACATAACCTGTAGTTATGCTAATGCTTTTTTGCACTCTTGCTCTAACAATTCCCACTTGTAATTTCCAGTGGGGAGGAAGGGAAGGTCCCTCCTAACACAAGAACCTTTCTTTAAATATCAGTGATACGGATGACCTGGCAGAGTTTCATCACTGGACTCAGCTCCCCAAATGAAAAGTGGAAGTTTCTGTATGTCATTACTGTTCTGCTGCCCAGCTAGGCTGGTTCTTTCCCCCTCATTGCAACACCAACAGCACCAGCAGAATGTTCCCACAATTTATCTGCTTTCCAGAGACCTCTTCTACAAAGGGTTCTTGTGGAGCACCTGTCTCTCCTGTTCAGAATTTGGTATTTTCTTGGCCACATAGTATTTATAAAAGTCCCTTCCATACTAAATCCTGACAGTTATTTTACTATGGCCCTTAATCACTGTCTAGTAGACTGACTGCCACGGAGGTGACAAGGCTGAGATGTAAAAAGGGATGCAGACACCTAACTACAACTTCAAATGTACAGATCCAAAATTTAGACCCTTTAAAGTCTTGGTTCAGCTTTGAAGACGCTTGAACCACTTTAGCCCCTGAATTGCTCCTAAAAAACCAACAGAATCACCCAACTGAGGTCATAAAAGGTTTATGTTGAGTTCTCATTAACCTCCAAACAGACCTACCAGAGCTGGTTCTAGCACAAACCACAGTAACATGGACATTCCTGGACACGAGGGACTCCCCATGGAGACACCATGCAAACAGAAAGAAAAATCTCTGTTCAGTACTAAGAAAACGGGATAATCAGGACTGCACTGCTCTCACCAGAGCAGGTATCCTGCTCCTGGATAGAGGAAGAGCTGCTGGGATAGAAGCATTTGAAATGGGGTCTGTGGATTCTACCCAGCAACAGTGGAATAAGAAATACCTTTTTGTGGATTTAGAGCAGGATTTAAAAAGCTGACTTAAGTAAATTATGTTTACATTTGAATGAGAGATGTTTCCAATAATTGCTAAATGAGGTGCAGACAGCAATAGATTAAGAATCTTAATTTTCAGGAAAAGAAAGGAAAGGAAAGAGCCATTACTTCTGGCATATCTGCAAAATAAGCAGCAATCAGTTGAAAAACATCCCAAGTTTCCTCATTGTATATCTTATACCCTTGACTTATCCTCCTTCCTAAATCAATACATGACTACACCAGGTATTTCTGGTTCCCTCTGGACTGATTTCAACATGCAGGAGAATTAATTTTTATTGGAGTGCTTCTTCACTGCCTTAAATTTCTCATGGTTTAAATTCTCCAGCAACACATATTAAGTGTTCCAATCTTTAACTACTAAGTTTTTAATAGAAATCTTGCTCACCAGATACCTTTTTTGCAAACTCTTGCAACTCTACAGGAGATAACAAATCAAACTATCATCACGCATTTTTTTTTTTTTCTTTTTTTCTTTTCAATGAAATATACAGTAGTGAGAGGAGTCTCTCTACAATGTCAGACAATGAGCAGCAGGGGAAACTTCAATCATCCTTTTAATTAGCAGAGCAGTAATAGTCAAAGCTCCCCACAAATTAAGGAAAGAGGACAGTTAGACGAAATTGAGGAAGTCCATCATTTCTCCAGAACAAAACAAGGAAGGATGGGTATGGTGTAATTAAAAAGTTCTTGAGATGTGTCTGAAACAGGGAGTAGAGTAGACGTACAACCAGGGCACAGAGCAGCCCTATGGAAACTGCGTGACAGATTACATCACGTTCTGAGGAAATTTCAAGGCTATTTTCACTCCTGTGAGCTGTTTGTAGTGAATGTCCTTGTCCTTGGCAAATCAGAATGACTGACACTCGTAATTTGCAATTTCCTAAACCTGAAGAGTTTTCTGATTGCGATGAAATGGTTTTACCTAATTATTTTTTTCAAGTTGCATTTTTCGATGTTTAATTTTGAAACCAATTTGAGGTGTCTTGAACTATATTAATACACTGTATTATGGCTTCATATCTTTTCGAAGCACTTTACGTTAAAAAATGCACACTTCTAATGATTTTTAAATTACTCTACTCTGCACATATCAATTTACAACAATTACAACATTTTGCATTTCTCAAAGCACTTCAGTTTTAAAGAGGTTTTTATGCTTTGCAAGATACGGAAGAGGCTCCTGATCCATTTTTACCCTTTGTAAAACTGCCACCAATCTTGCTAGAGAGAGCTTAACCAAAAATAGATACGCTAAATATATACCATCTCCACATAATCATTTTAGGATGAATGTTTTTGTGACTAAGAACTGCCAGTATTCTTTTCCCAATCATAATTAGGTTGCTTCAGTGGTATGAACAGAGTCAGTGGAATGATGACAACAAATGTCCTGGAGTAAGGATGATGGAAACTGGCCTACTTTGGCTGAATAGAGTCTGGAGAAAAGAATACAGGACAGGAAGTCAGAGGCACCAGCTCTGTCACAGTCTATAACATTTCAGGCATAGTGCTGCAGTTAATTAGCAACTTGGGGCTGGATTCTCACCTGAAAGACACCAGGATTGCACTGGTGGCTTCACTGCTGTTACACTCATTTATGCCAGCTAAGGCTCTGCCCCACTGAACAACTCTGCCATCCATTTTTTCTTGGTATTTCACTCCCTTAATCTTAAGGCTCCATGTTAAAGGTGTCAATCTGAGAACAGAAGATGAGGTTTTTTTTGCTCGTTGTTGACACTGCACCTTCAATTAGCCACAGCTTCCCTTCTGTGTGACACGAGTAGTCAGTACTCCAAAGTTTGATTTTGCCTTTCTGCAAAGCACTGCCTGTATGCCTCAAAGGGAGATGACTCATTAACATCAAGGGATTTGGGATGACAGCCTATAAATAAAGCAACAAAGCTCCACAGACAGTAAGTAGCAAGTTGACTAGACTGAGGTCCTAGTGACATTAAACCAGTGTACAATCAGTGCTGATTTATTTGTCATGTATGCAGTAAATTACCTCCATGCTGCACAGGTCAACTGAGACATATGTTGAAGGTCTGAATAATAATATATTTTCACATGCAATCATAACTGGATTCAGTATGGTGTAAAGATGCTGAGAATCCCAAGGATGACCTTTTCCAGAACAGACAGCTAACACAAAAAATGTTTTATTATCAGCCTCACTTGGAACAAAGCATGGAATTCCTACTCTCTATTCTTTTCTTTAGAGAAGCAGAGGAGACTAAATGAGAAATGGAACCCAATCACTTATGCATCTACCTTGGGCACAGCTCCTGTCAGAAGTCTAAACTGGCAACAGTCAAATGTCCTGTGGCATTTTTGTGTGACTTGCTAAAGGACAACCAGCCTAAGAAAAACTAAAACTACATGAGTAAAGAGAGAAAAAAGATGGTACAGAATTAATTCTAACAGAGAACACTCACATTTATATATAATTATTGTGGGGGTTTAATTTCCAGTGCTTTACATCAGAGAATGATTTGGTTTTCCACAGACTGATGATTAGAGACAGCAAATCACAATGGCTTGTGACAACATGAGCTAGAAGCCCTTAAAATCTTTGCAGATGATCTTGTTGCTGCATGGTAGATGTGACGGTCAGGGTCAATCTCATGCACAATGTGAAACTGTAACAGTGCTGCTGCTGTTTCTTTTTGTCTTGGAAGCACTTTGACAATAAAAATGTTGGGAAAAGTTCTCCTGAGAGATGTCTGTGGACCTCTGTCTGAGATCAGCTGAGGCTGGTCCTCACACCTCTAACAGCTCTGCTTTCATTTTAGGCAAAAGTGGCCACAACTCCTCATTTCTCATACAGTCCAAAGTGAAGGCTACAGAAGGAATGGCTGGTTGAGGGACATCTGACTAGAAGAACTTAAAGAAATACAGTAACTGTAGAGGAAAACAGTGGATCTCTGCATCTGTAATACAGGTATAGGAAGCAAGCAATGCCTGCTCAGGCTGGCAGGAACAAAAGGTTTGATTTCATTACTTGAATAATGACTGCAGCACTGATTCTTGCAAGCAGAATTATAACAGCAACGTCAAAGCTGTCGGATTTGGCTGAAAAAGGTACAGCATTTAGAAGAAGTCAGCTGGAATAACTCTCTGCTGCTTCTCTACAAATTTCTGACATTGGTGTAACTTTGAAATGGTGAAAGCTGTAGCTGGTTTTTGACCTTCAGCATTCAAGCCAGTTGGCAAATTGGCAGAACAGGCTAATCCATCTCCCTCACGGTAAACACTTGTCAGTGTGTAATCATATAGAACAAGTGAAGCACGTTGCTCTTGTCCATATAATAAACCAAATCTTAACAACAGACAGAAGATAAGTGATTTTTTTTCCCTCCTGATGTCACATATGGCTGTACAAAGGGTACCTACCAATGTTGCTTTGTTTAGTGCAGCTAAAGAAAAAGATGTGTCAATATTTTCCGAGTGAAAATCAGTTGCTGCTGCCTAAATAAGGTAAAAGAATCAGAAGGGCATTATTGTTCTGTTTGAACTCCAGCTGATAGGGAGAGCCTTTACAAATAGGTGCATAGGATGCAAGGCAAAGCCTGAATGAAAACCATGGCATCTCTGGGACAGGCAAACTGAAACCTCAGCTAGGAAAAGAAAATGCCTTTTCATAGAAGTTTAATATTGTAGGGTAGAAAGAGGCCAAATATTTCTCTAACAGACACCCAGCTAAGGGCACTGAAAAAATGGATCTTAACAGAGCTGAATAGAATGCCAACATATGTTGTGTCCTACAAGTTGTGTAGGATTAGCAATCCTAAGTATCTGAATGACTTTCAAATCATACTGAGCTGGTCTTACTGAGAATCAATTCAAAGATGACAAAAAAAATAACCCAACAGTTGCTTTGGAGTTCAGCATGAGGATTTTCTGGACCATAAAACTTAAAATAATTTATTCTTTCATGTTGAAAGTATTGGGAACATGCTGGGTAATGCAGAAATGATCAGGATGGGAGCCTGCATTCTTCAAATGGATGCAGAAAGGCAGATTTTCATAGTACTGACATTGATGTGGTACAAAGATGCTGGGAAAGTGCAAGGCTCTGAGGCATGCTGAAAGACCACTTGACTATCAGTTGCAAAGCTTTCCTTGCTGTCTGATTCCAGATGAGCAGGCTGTGGTTTATCTATTTCATCCTCTTCATTGTACAGAAACTCATGATTTTTTCCCTTCACCCACAACATCTTGTTTATTCCGACCTTGTTGATTTACTCATCTGATGTTTTCCTCCCTCACGAAAATCAAGCTTTGCTTCCAGCATGCAATCACTTACCCTAGCAAGAAAGTCTCAAGCACAAATGAATATGTATGTTTCAGTCCAATGCTCATTATATTGCCATGAAAATCCTCAATCTACTTTAATATCTAGGAAGAAAGATATATTTGAAAGGAGAAACCTGAAGCATCAAGCTATAAAGTGAGATGCCTGTTGGTGGATGGCAAAGCATTCTTTGATATCAGAGGACACTAAGGATGAAGAGAAGTATTTTCCCTACTGTTTCATGGAGGTAAGAAGAGTTTCCTTTCTTCTAAACAGTAATCAAAACAGCTTAGTAGGAGAGAAAAATGTGAAAACTATCATCCTAGCACACAAGCAAAACCTTTTTCACTGCAGTTATTTATTAGCTCTTTGCTCCCTTGCTTTATATCTAATTGCCCCATGCAGTTGACACCACAGACCTTTTAGAGATTATTGGCTCTTTTTAAGCTACAATAATGTTGTCTTAGAACAGAATTAGACTGCATATTTTGTGAGTAAAAAATTAGTAGTTAGCACTTTTCCTAATTATTTGCTTCATTAAGAGAAGTACTACTATATTACTGTCTTTGAAGAATATTTTAACACACAGTAAAGCACGTGATAAAAATGCAAGCAACCAGGCTTTTCCTGAAAGCCAGTAAAAAGTCAATTTTTACCAAAGCAGGTGCCATACTCAACAGTGTCAGACTGTAATTACATGCATTAATTTTAAGTATAAAATGAATGCAGGGTCTCTGTAACAAACACTGAAAATTATTAGCAGGTCAGTATTTTGTTGCTTAAAAAGTTACCATGGAGGGGTACATTTCACAAGACCCGAGTTGAGGATCACAATCATACACTTCAAAGTTCTGAATGGAAATTTATAGTTGTTACAAGAGTTCATTTGAATAATGATTCCTAAGAAAAATTAGTGCACCACTGGTTGTACTCCAGTATTCAGCAAATTCTGTACTGGGATGTGCTACTTACCATCTGAGATTCTGGTTTTGTGAGCTTTATAGGGGAAAAAAAAATGTAGCACGTACATTGGTAATGACAAGCTCCATTAAAGAGTAAAATGCCCAGAGTGCACTCATTTCAAGAAAGCACATAGGAAATCCATTTCAACTCTTCATCAGATTCAGTGGGATCAAACCCTGATGGCCCTCTGAGAAAGAAAAGAGTTTTTATCCCAGTAGGAGGGAATAGATGATCATTTTTGTTTAAAGATTTTTTGAGTGTCTTTTGTTTAAAGATTTTTGGAGACAGTTTTACTCATCACTCACTGCATTTAGACCATTATTTTTTTTTTTCACATCCTCCTAGTCTTTCTCAGGGTTGTGGTTTCCCTCCTTGCATGAGCCTGATAAGTGCTCAACATCTCAGGCTAGAATTGACTCATCTTAACTCCAAGCCACGCCAGGAGGCACTTGCACTCTTGCAGGACTCCTGCTCTTGCTGGCACGCCATCAGGCACTCAGCAGTCTTGTCACAGAGAAAAACTCTTCCTGTCCTTGTTATCAGAAAGCCAGTTGCTGCCAAACCCATTAAGTGCCGTGGCACAGCACCCTTGGTTCACCCCTAACTTCTTTTTTTTTTTTAATTCCTGCTAGCACAGTAACAGTATCTACTTTCTTTCGTGTCTCAAAGAAAAAGCATTATTGAACAAAATAAAATCTCCAGCATACCTGTTGAGCAGTCTGAACCTGTCCACTGTGGTTCACAGCTGCAGAGTCCTGTCTCCAGGAGGAAAGTCCCATGGCCCGAGCACTGCTCCTGGCAGACAGGAAGGGCTGTCTCACAGTTCACACCACCCCAGCCTGTGGAGCAGTGACATTCCCCTTGGACGCACACACCGTGGCCAGAGCACATTGGATCCAAGCAGTCCTCTGGAAAGCAGGGAATATACAATTTACAGCATAAAATTTGCACCTTCCCAGGGGTTTCATAGAATCATAGAATTGTCTGGGTTGGAAGGGACCTCTGAGATCATCAAGTCCAACCCTTGATCCACTACCACTGCAGTTACCAGCCCATGGCACTGAGTGCCACATCCAGTCTCTTTTTAAATATCTCCAGGGATGGACAATCCACTACTTCCCTGGGCAGCCCATTCCAATGTCTGATCACCCCCTTGGTAAAGAAATTCTTTCTAATATCCAACCTAAATCTCCCCTGGCAGAGCTCAAGCCCATGCCCTCTTGTCTTGCTGAGAGCTGCCTGGGAAAAGAGACCAACCCCTCCCTGGCTCCAACCTCCTTTCAGGGAGTTGCAGAGAGTGATGAGGTCTCCCCTGAGCCTCCTCTTCTCCAGACTGAACTGTCCCAGCTCCCTCAGCCTCTCCTCTGTGCTCAAGTCCCTCCACCAGCCTGGTTGCCCTCCTTTGGACCTGCTCCAGGACCTCAATATCCTTCCTGAACTGAGGGGCCCAGAACTGGACACAGTTTCCTAGTGAAATGCAGCACCAGGGATTCAGATTAAGTTGGTGATTTTTGTGCAAATACCCAAACTAAAATGATGTTAACAAACACAAGGAAAAAATAGTCTGTGCTAAATCTGTGCAAAAGTATAAGCCAAATCCAAGAAAAACCCCAGCATGTAGATGGTTAGAAAGCTTATGAATCTGCTTGTCAAGGATAGTGGCAGATTCCCAAGACAGATCTATTGGTCCAGGTCAATGAAGGCTGTGCTTCAGTAGAAGGGCTGGGGAAGAGCTGGAACAATTAATAATTATTTCTACAGTTGTGCACTGTGTTTCCATTTGGGTATTTGTGCTCTATATTGTATTTACATCTGGGAAAAGAAAGATTTACTCTTTCATCTTCCTGTAGAAAGCTGTCTCTACAGCTGAAAATTTGATACAAAAGAAATGGCCACCCACTAACCCTGAGTAGTGAATCTCTTGACTGGTGCTTGCTGTAAAAAAGTCTCATCCAATCCTGAAAAGTATGTGCTGGGCAATTGCAGATAATGAACAGATTCATAAAAGTCATAACGTACTGATGAACAATTTGCAAACAGACAAAGAGCTAAATTTGTACTCAATTTGGATTAAACTATTCTTAGTGAAAAATTCAGGAGCTCTGCACAAGAATTTAAATCAGCTGCTTAGTCCTGTATAATCAGCATGTTCTTTCATAAAGCCCCAGCTTTCTGCAAGCAGAACACAGCCTGCCTTTGCTGGGGACTGCAGGAAGGCTGCAGAGCTAATGAGGAATTTGTGGGGTCCCAGCACGGGAAAAAGCCAAAAGCCTCTTCATGTAAGATCATGATTCAGGCTAATGTTAAAGAGGCATTTTGGAAGTTCTTATCCCTGTTTTTTTAAGTATCAGCACAAGTTTTGTTTTGATAATTAAACTGTAAACAGAACAGAGTATTCTGTGCTGCCCAAGTGAAGAGATGCTCTGCCTCAGAAAGGGAAGACCAAATATTTCAGAAGTAGAGATAAATGGCCTCCAGTTCACCAGACTTTTTGACCAAAGAATAAAGAAGTGATGCTTCATCTTTTGAGCTACTATGCCACCAATTTCAAGATCTTATTTCAAGATTTATTCTGTATCTTTTTTTTGCAGCTTTCCAGCCTTGTGCACAGCACAGTGTAACACTGAAAGAGGGGAACTGGTGTTTCTGGACAATGCCTGTCTTGCTAAGCAGAGGACAAAAATACTCAGCATTTTTCTCTTATCCTGAGACAGCTCTCTATTTTGCTGATCTTGGGAAATGAACTGAGTGAACTCCATAAATAGTTTAAAAAGTATCACTCACTTTAGTAGTGATAATCTGACAGGATGAATTCAAAGGATGAATACCACGTAGCCACGGGTGTTCCCTGGATAGTACAGCTGTTACTGTGTCTGCTGTGTCAACAATGCTGCTTCAGTCCTGAACTCATATATACATACAATAATCCCATATGTACTCCTGACAGAATTACTTCCACTACTCCACAAGTTACGTTGTACAAGACAGTAAACTGAAGAGTTGTGTCATGCACACTTTGTTCCAATATAGCCCCAGTCTTCATGGGTTTGTTTCATACAGCCCAATTCTAATTCTTCCATTTTAAAAAATTTAGATATTTATATTCATATAAATATTTATATTTAAATATGTCTCTCACTTTAAAAATACAGTATTTTCAAACTCTTAGTTTCAATAGCTGTCTGAGTACATTTATCTCAATTTTTTTTTCAGCCATTTTGCAGGACCATGTTATGGAAAGAAACAAAGGAGCTGAAACAGCAGCTCACCTCTCACCAGCTACAGGCTTGTTCAGCATCATGGTCTCAGTGAGCCAATCTGTGCAGCATTTGCTTTTTCTCATACAGGTTTTCTTGGATTTTTTGGTCTATTTCTGAACCTACCAACAACTGAGTATGTCAGAAGCATTCTCTTGATCCTCCCTTTAAAAATCATATCAGGCATGTCAAATCCATCAAATCAGTCCTGGATATTTTTCTGACAAGTGAATTCAAGCCACATAAAAAGCCTCCTCTGTGCACTATTCAAAAGAATTACCTAAAATCTACATAGCAGGAAGCCTCAAATATGCAGTCACAAGCTTCAGGCTAAGAGGGTTAGTAGAAAAATCATCAGATCAGGGCAAGCATGAAGGAGAGTTCTGCTTCCCAAGGCCATGCACAGGGGAAGACAGTCAAAGCTGGTGAGCTATCTCAGAAATGCCAGCAGGCACAAACCAACTGCTTTCTACAGATGAAGGAAGATATTTTCTTCACAGAAAAATCTAGGATGTAACAAAATGAAGGAAGGGAAAAGCTGATTAAAATCTGCTGATTACTTTGGAGCACTACCACATCATATTTTGTTTAAATGATCTTCTGACTGTGTTGCCATTAGTTTATGCCCAACTTAAAAAGCCTGCCCAGGACCTGTGACAGGGTGTGCTGAGGGCACTGAAAGCAAGGAGGCCTGGGGACACCAGCCACCCATCCTGAAACAAGTGTCTGGAACCTAGGAGAAGAAAAGTGGAGACAAATAAAGCAAGATGGTCTCACAGCTTCACCCAAAAAAAAAAGGGAATCCTTGCTTGCTGGGACATTGTCTAGAACACTTCTGGAGGACTGAGAACATGCTGCTTGCTGAAAAGCAAAATCTTCCAGCCAGTTCTGTTCTTGCTGCTGAGATTCAGTGAAGGGAGGGAACTGCAATCATCCAAGAACTACAGTTCTCCTAAACTGGAAGAGCAACTGAGCACTTCAGAGGACTGCCTGCCCATACTACAATTGTTACATAGTCTTATTAGGCAACGTTAAATAATTTTAGTCCTTTAGAATTAAATTGTGAATCTTGTAAATTATGTGGTCAGCTGCCACTGACTGTCACTGAGCCCTGAATGCCTTTATCTCTCATAATTTTTTATCTTAATGTTTCTTTCTTTGAGACAGTAAAAATGCTTTTGAGCAGAGCAGTACTGCTTCACAGCAAGCTTCTCACACTGAAGTGAGTTCTTAGCTACCTTAAAACAGGTTTGGATACTAAAGAGAAATACCAGCCCCCCTGTCTGTAGAGAGGGAAACTTCACAAACCTTCTTCACAGATCTCTCCTTTGTATCCAGGGACACAGATGCAGACACCCATGATACAAGTGCCATGGCCAAAGCAGGTTGGATCAATGCACTGTTCTTCTGGAACATCACACTCAGGCCCCTTCCACCCATTGCGACACACACAGTGACCCTTCTCATATTCTCCATTTCCACTGCACAGCACTGGACAGGAATCTGAAGAAGGCAGATTGACCTTTTAAATGTATTTACATCTACTTACACAGCTTAACTTTTATTATCTTTATCATTCTGTAAAATTCCATTTCCACTCCAGCCCCCCAATCCTCCCTTTGATTTGAGGGTTGTGACAAACTGAAGTTTTAGAACCAGGTAGGGCAGCAGTAATACAATGTCCTCCTCTCCTCGGGCTGTTTCACTAGTATACCTTCACTTTGACTTGAAATGGGATGGCTTAGAAGATAAAAATAATTTCCTCCCCTTGACTGGCCTCTGCAGAATGTGCTTATGATTTTCAGTAAGATTAATATTTTTTTTCCCTGTGAACTGAAGGAAGATGCTGCCCTTTTCTTCTAAGCAGACTTGACATTACTGAAGTTTTAGTCATTACTGATCTGCTTGTAAAGCAGTGATGTGTAAGCTTAATTTTACAATCCAGTATCAATTTCTGAACCAATCAAGGTCTTAAAAAACAATCCTAAATCTGAGGAAACACTGGAAAAAAGAGAATGTAGTAGATGATGGATAGCACGAAGAGAAATATCTGAACCAGAAATAAGTGCACTTACAATCTTTTTTAGAATGTCTTTTTTTCCCCAAATGCTGGAAAGCAGCCTCTAAACTGCTTTAGGTTTCTTTGCTACACTCTATTTAAGACAAGGGTGTAGAAGAATTTGACTGACTTGTGCAATATTCTCCAAAGTGAAACTTAGTTTTAAACAACAGAAAACATTATGCTAAGAAAACACACTTATTAAAAAAAATTATTTTATAATCACACAGTGGATGCAAAGAGGAATCTATTAACTCTGAAAGTCAGGGAGAAAGAAATGGTTCCTGCATTTTAGCTCCAGTACAGCAAAGAGAAACTTACTACGTGTCTTTATCTGACATCTGGCTGGAAAAAGGAATGTAATCTCCTTTAATCACTTTGAATCTTTGCAAGCCCAGCAGTCACACATCATGATCATGAGCTCTGTCATGCACTGTGGGTCACTTAATGTGAGATTACCTTTTGCACAATCAGGACCAAGGAATCCTGGGAAACAGTGGCAGTGCCCCGAGATACATTCTCCATTCCCATTGCAATTAGTAGAGCAGTCATCCAGGACTTCTGTTTATTCAGAGTTGTGCACAAAGAAAAATACAAATTGGTTAAATTTAAATGAATGGCATCTTCACCTCACTCTGCAGGACACATCACAACATACAAATTGATGCAGAAGCAGTAAAAGGCCCATTTTCATTCATAGGGAGCATAAAACAAAATTCCTGTTCAACCAGCTTACAAATATTAGATTTTGCCTTGACAGCTTTGAGATAACGCCTGCATCATTTATACCACACCAAAAAGCTTTCAAAGTAAGTGTTCATGTAAAATTTACCACCATTAAAAGCACTGCAAGAACCAGAGTATTTGCTTAAAAATGTTCACCTTAAACATTTTCTTTTATTGCCAAAGTAATTTGTTTGAAACCTGTTTAGAGCGTAAATTCCCTTTATGGTGTTCAGATGATCTTTGTGCATTTTGAATTCCGTGGAGGAGGGGAGGATTTCCACCTCAATAACAATCAGATGAAAAAGGTTTAAGGATGCCTACTTGTACTGTGGCTTTCCCTGCTCCCCTCTGTATGACCCAGCCTCTTCTGCTCACTGACCAGAGAAAGGACGAACAACTTCATCAAATGTAACATGAACCAAACCACAGCATTTAATTTAATCTTTTTTTTTTCTTTTTTTTTTTTTTCCAGGCAATATATTGTGTAATGTTGAACTATTGGTTAAACCCTTCTGTATAAACACTGCTGTCTTACAGTAGAAATAAACAAGGGGGAGGTATTTGGATTCTGATCTGAACTGGAGTCTGGCCAGGATTTGTGCTATTCATACAGGATCACAAGATGCTTCACAAATTGCTTGAGTATTATTTTTTCATGTTTCATCGAAGAATGGCATTTTTTTCTGGCTTGTGAAACACTAACTTTTCCAAACAGAGTAAATATGAACTTTTAAACAAAGAAGCAATTACAATTGTATCTCCATCTCTAAAGGATTTTTCTGCAAGTCCTTCAAAATCTTGGTATTTGAATCATACTGTCCTGCTCTGCAAGGTGTTTACCATCAAGCAAAAATAGCACCCAATTGTTCTAAAGAGCAGATGGCATGTCCATTACTAGTAAAGACATCTTGCTAAACATATGGTAGAACAGGTTAACTAAAGGGCATGGTGGTTAAAATCTTGCAGCAAACCAACACTGTCATAAATACAGCACTTTACAAAGCTTAATATAAATTCCAAAGAAACCCTACGTGTGGGCACTGCTCACTGACAACACCTGGAGTTGCAAATATTTGCCACCTGTATATATTAAAAGGCAACAGTGAGTTGACACGCCAGCTCCAAGACACTTTCCTATATTTGCCTTCTGTGTTCCAAACAAAATGGTGCATTTGAATAATTGCATAAAACAATAGGATCCATCCATCAAACAACAATCACAAACAAATCCAGAAAAGCCACCTTTCTGATTTTCTAAGGGATTAAAATACTGAAAATAAGAACTTAAAGCCTGGATAATTATTGTAGGACTTATGGTCCCCGTGTAAATAGAGAAGGCAGACAATATTGTGAAAAATAATATTGTGAAAAAAGCCCAGTTTTCCCACCAAGCTTAATTAAAACAAGCTGAAATAAAACATATTTAAGAGAATACTTTTAAGAATTCAAAACCAAGGTCAATAATTTCTTTGCAAACACACCTTTCCAATGTAAGAATCAGAACAACAATCTCACTGTAACTGTTCTTACCAATCGCTGTAGTTAGTACAAACACTTGCTCCACTTTCTTTCCATCATTGTAAAATGCCATGTGCCAAGCTCCTTGATCCATATACTCAATGAAACCTGTCTCTTGCAGTGAAGTTAAGATCAAATTCCTGGGACTTTGCTGAGGCTCCTCTGAGCTTTTTGGTTCCTGTTTAATCAACTGTTTTCCATCCATCAGTTTTACAAAATCGAACTGAAATAATAATGAGGAAAAATTAACCACCTCACAAATTTTTATGAATCTACTCTGCATGTCTCAGCCAAACAGGAATATCAAGTTGAAATCTTAAGAGGAATTGCCTGATCGACCAAGTAGTCACCCATGTGGACAGCAATTGCATAACCTCATGTATTAAGCTTCAGTTTCCATATAAAAAGGATCAGGGTAGGTCAGAAATCTGGCATCAAAATTCACTGTTTGTTATGGCAGGGTGAATCAGACCAGCTGCACCAAATAAAGCAGATTTACTTCAAAAATTACTTCTCTTTAATGGGGATAATTCAAAAATTCCCAAGCTGTAGTGCTTATGTTATGCAGTAATTAATCTTAAATGCCAAGAACATATTAAAGACCCTGCAGCTCAATAGCAGATTTTTAAATGTTTTTCCCTTAGTATCAATATTGTATATCAAGACCTAAATGTACTTTTAAAAAAAAAAATTGATTTGATTAATGCAAGTAAGTATCTGGGGTTTTTTTTTTACATGGAATTTCTTAATACCTGACCAAGCTGATATGGACAATTTTAAGACCAGTTAACATCAAATAATCAAAAAATGCAAACTTTCCTATGAATCCCCATGTTTATGTTTAAGAAATGTTATTGTATTTATGTATTGAGGTTTTTCTAGGCAGTCTGATTTTCAGTATAGTTCATCTTCAGCTCAACTGTATACCCAGCTTCAATTCAAGCCAATGGAAGTTAAAAGAGTTTATTTCAAAGTTCAGAACTTTAGTAAATAGTTTTTGATGCTAGACTAGATGATTTCCAGAGGTCCCTTCTAAACCATCTTTCCATAATTCCATATATAATTTTATCACACTTCATAGAGTGTGATCCTGCTATAAGAAAGCAGAAAAAGCTATTATCCACAGAAATGACAGCTTGATGTGCCAAATACATTAAGCCTAAAAAAAAAAGCTGAATTTGACCAGCTATATGACATATTCTTACTGCCTAGCTAGGTTTCCTCCTGCAAAATCTCTAGGAATAAACACTCAAAAATAATCTTCATATTAGAAACCAGAAACAGCTTTTTTTGTTCTTTTCTATTTACTCCTCATAGTGACTGTGTAAGGTGTTTGTTTTGAGGAAATCTTAAAAAGATCAAAGGATTTTCCAACGATCTGGTACTTCATCCCACTGCTGCTGCAAAGAAGATGCTGAAGCTACCCAGCAGTGCAGTGTGTCACCTGTCCAGCCTCCCAGACAGTCCCATCTCAGGGATCCCAGCTGGTGACCTTTCTGGTACAATGCTGTCCTTTTTTTGAGAGATCATGGCTTGAGGGCAGAGCTAGACCTCAGTAAAAGAAAAGCATAAAAAGGTTGCTTTTTGTGGTTACAGCCAGTCCCTTTGCATCGTGAACATTCACATCCACTGCTGTTGGAAAACACAAACGTGACACAATTAGGATTATTGCTAATTACCTGAGTGTGAGTTGGTGGAATGTTTCTTCTACCATAAATTCCCAGCAGAGAATCCTTTGCCAATGAAACATTAAATTTCAGGTACACGGGGTGGTGGATAGTGATCTGAAAGCGCCAGAATAAACCAGGGGGGATCGTCTGCATAACTTGGGCTCCAATCTCAATTTCTCCAGTGTCTATGGCCCATCCTTTCTGAAATACTGATTTTCCAGAAAAAACAAAACAATGGGTTGTGTATTCATGGTGGGTGAAGATAACAGGTCATGAGGTATGAACATGCCTTGGATATATTGGAATATATTAAAAAGAACCTCTAAACAGAGGGTGTTTCACTGAAACTGTTGCATTTCTTATTCAACTATTTGATACACACAAAATAAACTTGCATGCAACATTTATGACAGCACACATCACAGAGCATTTTGGCCCTGGAAATCTTGGAATTCTTTGCTGATGTAAAAAGGCAGAATTGCTGCTCTGTAAACCTTGGTCTTTACTTATCAGCCTTGCAAACAAACCCCATTCTACAGAGAAGACCAGAGAGGAGGCAGTGGGAGAGTTTCCTCAACCATAGGTTGCAGACTCCAGCTGAATGGGCATTGCATAAGCTGCTCAAATGGACACCAGTGAGGACAGAAAATCCATCAAAGCTGGTAGGTCCAAAGCCTAGACTTCTGTTAATCACCATTCCTAATGATTTTATTATGGTAGTGGTAATCTAGTCCTGGAGAAATAAAGAACATTGTTTTGTCTTGGATTTTCTGCATGAAAGTGTGACAGGGCCACGAGGATAGTGACAAGGAATCTAAAGAGCAAATTGGCATAATTTTGTAATGCCTAACAATAAACTTGCAGACATCTACAGTATGTAACTTCACACATGGGTATGACAGAGCTGAAACAGAAAGGGAAATGGAATGCATAAAGAAGTCATTGCCAAAAAATGGGAATTGGCTTGCTTTGCTGGCTCCTGTCACCATCTTGGTGTATTTTAATGCCTGTGTGTGATCAGCATCCTGACACGCTGCAAATCACAGCCCCAATCCTGCTAACATCTAGGCTAATGCCATTGTAAGTTTTGCAAAAGTCTAACTCCCATTTCTGTACTTTCTCTCGACTAGGAAAAAAGCTGGATAGTACAGTGCATTGGAGGAAGAGCCAAGAGAAAAAGATTGAACTCAGCAGCCACATCCATTTATGTTTCATTTCATTCCACTATCACAGTGAAGGACAAAGAGAAGCAATCAGAGCAACTGGAGCCTCACCTTTTACAATAATGCATATAAATACCTAATGCAACATAATGTGCATGAAATTTTATAAACTGTCATTGGAAATGAAAACAGCAGTGGCAAAGCCAGGGCCAGCTTTTTCCTGAATATATTAATAAAAAAGATCCTCAGTGGGTTCTTATATAGGCTCTAACTAGTGGAGGAAGTACTTAGCATTCTTAATGAGTAGAGATTTAATTTACAGGGCAGGAGCAATTCTCAGGGTACTGGATCTTCCACCTTTATGGCTGCTTTGTGTCACAAACCTCCAGCAAGAACTAGGAGCTGACTTTTAACACCTTACCACATAAAAGCACCTATTTTTAGTGCACAGAATATGTAATCTGATACTTTAAAAATACACTTGTTACTTAGTTCAGGAGTTAAAATATTTCCAAATTGCTGCTTTAACAATGTTCAAGGTGAGACTACTTCTTTCCAGTTTGCTTCACAGAAAAAAATCTTGAACGTCGAGCTTTGAAAAGAGAATTAAATTTCCTATGTTGGGGAACAAAAGTGGATCCCTCCCCACCCCAACCCATACAAGAGCCTATTGGCTGATGTGAATTTAAAAACCTTTTCCCCTATTTCCAGTACTCCAGAGGTATTAAATCTTAATGATTCTTTGCAAGCAATTACCCTGGGTTAAGTAAAACACTAAGGAACTTTTTGGTGATATTGACACATGGTAATTAATGTGATTCAATTACAAGACTATAGAGAGCTAAATAAAAAGTCAAGGATACAGTATCATTTTTGAAGTTAATGGCATTACTGGTTGGTGTTCAAGGACCTTTAAAATACAGTAACTACTTCTTAGTTTGTTGAAGTGAGAAGGGCTGTTTCTTTGTTGAAAATAAAAAGCATTCCATCCTTAGCTGGGGAGTATTTTCACTAAGTGATGTCACAAAATTTTGCTGAATACCACGTTAGTGTTGCTAGGCTCAAAACAATGCATTGCTGAGTTTTTCCCCATGTGGCTGAAAATGCCTTTGCTCTAGTAATAGTTTTATGTAATCCTTAAAAATTTGATCTCCTTTGATCTCCTGACAAAGGAAACAAGCTCATGCTGCTGTTCATGGCAATAAGATGAAAAGATGTGTATTATCTACAAGCTAATGAAAGTATGCAATTGCAGCATCTCTACCTTCTCTACCTTTCAAATGTTATTTTTTAAAACCACCACCCAGCATGAAAAGGCTACAGGAAGAGCCATGGCCAGAGTGTGTGCTTTCATATTCCCTGAGCCAATGTGCTGTCTTTACAGGAAAAGAATCTGGCTCAGTTGCTATGCTTAATTAAACTAAAGAGGTGCTCAGCTGTACAAAAAAGGCATCTGAAGACACCCTCTTCACAGAGTATCCTCATACACTTCCTTACTCTTTCTTGAAGAAGTCCAAGATAAGCTTTTAAAATTATAGGACTGCAATAAAACTTCTGTTCTTCTAAAATCATCTTCCTCATAACAACATATTCCTTAGGACAAAGTATCATTTAATTATCTATACTTGATTCCTTGAACACCTCTCAATCTTGCCAACTGCTATTAATCTTTCCTATTCTTTCTAAGCCCACTTCCCTTGCAAGTCTAAAGCAGAAGATAGATTCCTAATCACAGGCTTCTTTTGGCTTCAAGAAAATAAAACTGAACAGCATGGTGCCAATTATCTTCACAAGGAAGTACCCACGTGCTGATTACCACTGATCCTGAAACAACCAATCTCCTTGTACTCCCTTGGTAAATACCAGCATCAATAGGCTGTCTATGAGTTTTTAATCACATTACTACATATTAAAATGTTAACTCATAGCTGTGGGTCAGTGTGTTATAAAATGACTTCTTAAAGAAATCTGATTTGCTAGCTTGAACATTTGATTTTCATTAAAAGATGAGTTAAAATACATACTTTCAAAGTCTGGAAAAGCATTCGGTGCTGCTGCACTGAGCTGGGAAAATGAGAGGTAGAAATATCTACAGTAGTTATTTATCCCTGTGAAAACACATCAGAGGCTACAACTTTACAAGCAAAATAACAACTTTCTGAGGTATCCTGCTGTAGTGAACAGAGCTGTCTGTTTCCAGTCGCACCAAATTTTGGTGTGAGCACTGGAAATAAAATTACTGATAAATATTAAGGGATGGAAAGAAAAAAACACAGCAGAAATCAGGCATAACCAAGCTATGCACGTATTCAGGACTAGTACCTTGTGTTTTCCCAAGTGTATATTCCTTGTCAGACCACACCCTGGGTTACAGGTTATTCCCAGAAGGTGAAAGGAGACAAGAGGGGCAACAGCTGCTCTGTATTCAAAACTGACCTCTGAAACTGCTGGATGCACCCTCAGTGAAGTGTCTTTGCTCTCACAGCCCTCCATGCTGTTGTGCTGGGGGGGGATTGTGTAGCCAGACAGGACACTGGGACAGCCTGGGGCAAGGCAGGTGGTTTTGATTTTTTCCTAACTACATAGAGTCTCCATTGACCCTATTTCTCTGTTCTCAAGCACCTAATTTTTAAGATTATTCAAGTTTTTGATGTTTTTTTCCCAGCATATCCTCCTTTGGAAGCCAAATGCTTTGAAAAGGTTTTATTAAATCTGTAATCTATATAGACAAAATGATTTAATGCAGTTGAGATGAACTATTGAAGATGCTTTCCACAGTGAACCAGAACAAAAAATACAAAAGCATAGAAAACATTTACTGCAATTCACCACCAATCCATTCTAAGTGAGGAAATAATGGATAACAACATCATTGTCTCCTTACACATATTTCTATTTCTCATTTATCTAATATGATCTCTATTCAGTTGTGCCACATTGATTTGGAAGACTACTGATGTGAGATGCAATCTTCCTCCTGGAGGGACTGGAACAACAACATCCTCTCCTGCCTTACATTTGCAGTCAAATAACTTACCTGGCCTACACAAAATCACTTCACAAAATCTGCTCTAAAATTTGAAAGATCTAGAAATCTCCTGTTGCAGAGCTCTTGGTAAAGTTTTAGGTTCCCCCTAAAAACTGGAAAGACTGGGGTTCATATTCTACTCTCATTCACTTTTCTCTGATCCAGTCTGATTTATCCAACTATCAGAAGAAGAAATGGGAGGCTCCTCAGCTTCTTACAGCCAGAGAGCATCACCACAGTGGTCAATGGGAAGCACAGGTCAGAGCTTACAGTGAGGAAGAATGGAGCAGTGGATCTAACAACATTAAATGATGGGACTTGAGTGAAAGGAACTGCACATCTCAGAGACAATGCTCTGAACTGGTTTTCACTCCTGGCTGCACAGTCCTCTCCTTTTCCCCACCAGCTCTGACACTTCTCTGCCCCTTCAAAAGAGCTGGTTCAGCCACTTACATGGCAGAAGACTGTCCCCTTTTTAACAAAAAATGGCTTTTGTTAATATTTTCATGCAGTAATGCCCTGATGTGTCTTGGCCATGCATAAGACAGTCCCTGCAGTGGGCATGGGGACACAAGGAGCTGCAGAGGGACAGAACAGGACTGTCCCCCAGAAGCTGGGAGCTGCATGACTGAGTCAGATTTTTTTGGAAAACCTCGGTAGATTGCTGTGCTGATTCCCCAGGACTGGTTCAGCCAGACTGCCTGCCAGACAGGCACAGCAACGAGCCCTTTGCCCAAATGGGAACAAGGTGGATATGGTCTCACCTCCCCTGTCTCGAGCCAGAAGCCAAAAGCCAAAAGCCCTGATCTTCCTTCTCTCACAAAAGAAGAGCTATTGTTTTGATACTGAACATTACATTCCTAATGGCTTGGGTTGGTTGCTAATTTTAGAGAGTTCTGCTAAAGCAGACTGAGTGGGGGCTTTTCATTCCTGCTTTAAGATCATACTAGAGAAGACAGAACCTGAACTCAAAATACAGTCAAACTAAAATATAGAGTAATAGCTGTTTAAATGCTTGCAGTGTCTGTCTTATTCACACATACCTTTTTTCTCTGTTTTGTCAGAAACTTTCCCTCCGATTGGTGAGTAAGTGGTATCCATGGATTCTGCTCCCTTATTTCCTTTGCTAACTCCATTCTCATACAGCTGCCCTTCAACAGGCTGGAGTTGCCAGGTTAAACCAAACAAGTGTACTGCTGCAAAAAAATGAAGACCAATTAATTGATATCTAAGCTACAGCCCCTTCAGCCAGGCTAAGGAAGAATGCTATGACCCAGTTTCTGCATAGCCAAGTATTACTTTGTTCTGTTAGTAATAAAACAGACTTTCAAGGAGTCTAATAAGCAATTTACTATTTTACTTTAAAACTCAATGTTTAATTAGTTTCCACACTTTCTTTTGGAGCTCAGCCAGGTCAGCGTGATGAATTCCTACAGCAATTAATGGAAACATTTGCAATTAAAAGGATAACAGTCGAATGAATTTAATATTGTGTGACAGATTCTAATGCTACACCAATCTTGTCCCTCAACTTTCAACTATCAAACAGCTCGGTTTGTTGACTGAAGCACTGGCACCACATAAAACTTCTCATCTTTTTAAACCACTTCTCAGTGAAACTGTGCCCATTGTATTCCCAAACCTTTTAGCTTAGGTTAAACATTAATAAAAGACTGAGTCCATAAAAAAACTGGCTCTAGACCTAAAACATATGCAATTATTCAACACTAAATATTAACAGAAATATGGTTATTTATGTATGCACTGGGAAATCTATTAAATTAACCCTTTTATGAAGTTATAAACTATTACCACACATGACTACCTACTCCACTTGAGCAGACATTCACTTTTCTGCTCTCTTTTCTGTTCTTTCTGATCTGAGGCATCGAAGGAAGGTACAAGAGACACAGCAACAGAGGATCTTATTTTAGGCATAATATGATAGTACTGCAGTCATTCTAGACAATTACCTAGGTCCTACTGAACAGGGAAAAATTCTTCCAAGGGAGAGGTTGCCTTAGCACTGAAGTAACTCAGCAGGGAGGAACAATGACCCACTAAAATATGGATTGAGGATACCCTCCACAGAGGAGCTGAAATTGTCACATAAAGAGCAAAACCTGAGCAGAAGGCTCTTTAGTCACACACAATAATTTGCACGGAGCAGGATCTGCCCAAGAGTGGGAGCCTAAAAGGCAACATATTGGCTTCTCCTGAATCAGGTGGAAACGTCAGAGGGTCTCAGCAGAAAACAGAGTGATCCAGAATGGGTCTCACATTTAGGAAGTACAAGGTTTTCTTTCTCACTTGCCCATACTTTAAGGAAAAAAAATCTCAATACAAACAGGAAACCTAGATTCTATTATCCATTTCTACCCCTTGCATGTTGAAAAGTTACATTATAAAGCAAAACTCCATGCCTTGAATGGGCTCCTGGCAAGGACTTGGCCAAAACTACTGCAGGAATGCAAAGCTGCCAATCTACAATCATTAATTTCAGATCTATGCACTCCTGGATCACTCAGCCACAACATCTAAATCAAGCAAATGAGAGAGCACTTCTATCAAATTAGTGAGGTGACAATATTTGTGATACATTCATAGGTTTTATATTGGGTTCAGGAGAAGAGAGCCAAAATGACTGAATTTCCAGATCACTGCTTCATCATCAGATCTGGGCTCTGGAGTCACACCACTGGACAGGAAATTCTCACTCCCCAAAAGAGACATTAGAAACTTAGGCCAGTGTTAGTGGTGAGATCTCAAGCTTGAGACATTCCTGGATTGCTGCACGTTTTATGGACTTGAAACCCTCAAGAGACCACACTAATACTTTGAAAAGGGTCTTCCAAACAGATTACAGAGACTTAAGCTCTAATCTTTGAGCTTATTAATGCACGACAGATTACTTCTGCATACAGAGAGTATTAAAAAATAAAATAAAATTGTGTCTTGAAATCTCTAGAGCAGGTTCCTCTTGCTCATGGCTCTTGCTTCTGGTGATTGTTAAAGAGTTAATAATAACAAAAAAAGGAACAAAGTTTGACATGATTGATAACTACAGAACATATTTAATTTACACAGACAATTATATAAGCACTTGAAACAGATCAACACTAAACGCAAACAGTAACTGCACACATCCATAAAGTTGTAGTGGCTACAGAATCACTAATATAACCTAGCAGCTTTCTTATGCTATTTCCACTGTTGCTATTATTAATTTCCTATGACAGCGTTTGCATCTTTGCATCTGCTGCAGAGGGTGCCTCAAAAAACATGGACTGAATATGTGAGGCACCTTTTACCTTACGGTATGTCTCGTCCAGCTTACACACACTCTGCATTTAGTCATCTATTCACGCCAGTTTGAATTGTTTGCTTGTTTTGTCTTCCTTCAGGCTGGGGAGGTGCTGTTGTTTATATAGTTTGTGCCAAAGCTTGGCAAGCAAAAGTGTTTGTATGTATGTTTGACAGTCAGTTTCCTCCCTGAGAAGCACCAGCTGCATTCTAGAGATGATGGCCTGTCAGCCTTGGGCTCCTACTCCACAGGATACTGGTAGAACAGCTTCCCATGATAATGTGAATGCACACATTATGATGTGCAAGACCCAGTGTTTGAAGAACAAAGCACACTGCTGAGAAAATGAGGTCCACTTGAATTAAACCTGATGACTTCTATCATTACAGAAACCTGGTCATCTTGGAGTCTTAAAATCATTAGATTAGATACAGCTCTTGAGAAATTACATTCAGATCCAGGTATCACTCTGGTAACTGCCAGACCACATACACCACTAAAGCCATTAATTCCTAGAGCTACCTTTCTCAGAAGGTAGCTACAGGGAATAATAAATGTTTATTAAGCAGACACAGAGCCTCACCTTGCTTCCTTGTTCTCTGTGATACTTTTCTTTCACCTAGGGTATACATCATTCTAACATCTAAGGCTTGTGTTTCCTACAACATATGTACACCATGTTTCAAATATACAAATATTTAACCACATAAGATCAAATAAAACTTTCATCTCTCTCTCTCAAATCTCTTTAGAAATAGGTAGGCATGTACTGAATTGCATTAAAAAGCTCAAAAGAACTATCTTTTGAGTCATTCTTTCTTGGATTTTTCTCATGGATTTCTGACTCTTTCTGTACACAAAGGGGCACGGAAAATGCTGTGGAATTCAACAGTGGGCCACGATGTCATTTCCCACAGCATAAATCCACTTGTAAGGTTCTCTGATCTATTTCCCATGCATAGTGCCCAGGTACAAGACCCTGCTCCACAGGCCAAGTAGAAGGTGACACCATCTACTTCTACTTCACTCTGCCCAATGGAGGACTGAGCTGGGTGAAAAAAAGAAGTGTGATTCACTTTGTGCCGAAGGTCTCTGCGCTTTCCTCAAAGTTCAGCCTTCCAGATGGATGTTTACCCAGAAACACTTTGAGTGCAGTAATTTGAGGGCTGGCTGCTGACTAGCAGTTCCAAACCTCACCATTAGGACTCAAGGTGCATTACTGGATGAGTTCAAGTTCCCACACAACATAAAACCAGCCTTTGAGGTTTGATGACTACACTGGTTAATACAGAAAAAGCAAAAACTACTTTGTCCCTGGCCTATCTAGCGTTCCAGAAAAGATTCTGCATTTTTTTTAACCCTGTATTTTGCAGGACCTGAAATACTCCAGCTGCTGGTAAGGTGTTAGGTTAGTGCAGTGGTGTTATGGAAGCAGGGGGGCAACAGAGGTGGCTCCTGTGAGAAGCTGCTGGAAGCTCCCCCGGTTCCAATCCCTGCCCCATTTCTGCCCGAGGCCCAGCAGATCTGGCAAGCTGGATGTGCCTCTGTGAGTGACATATTCAAGAAAGGGAAAACAAAGCTACAAAATTAAAAAAAAGACCATCAGAGCAGAGAAGAAGGTGAGAGCAATACCAGAGCAGAGACATCAAGGTCAGTGAGGAAGGAGGGGGAGAAGGTGCCTGAACAGAGGTTTCCCTGCAGTGGTGAGATGGCAGCTGTGCCCCTGCAGCCCATGGAGAAGTACAGAGCAGCAGTTCCTGAAGGATCATGGTGGGCAGATGTGGAGCTGCTGCTGGGGAGTGTGTCACAGGTGGGTAGATGTGGATCTGCAGCCCATGGAGAAGTACAGAGCAGCAGTTCCTGAAGGATCATGGTGGGCAGATGTGGAGCTGCTGCTGGGGAGTGTGTCACAGGTGAGTAGATGTGGATCTGCAGCCATGGAGAACCCTGTGCCCGACGAGGTGACTGTTCCCACAGCAGCCGTGACTCTGCGGTCAGCCCGGGCTGGAGCAGTTCCTGAGGGACTGCACCTCACGGGAGGGACTGATGTTGGAGGGGTTGATGAAGGGAAGAGTTTGTGAGGGACCCCATGTTGAAGCGGGGGAAGAATGTGAGGAATCCTCTCCCTGAGGAGGAAGGAGCAGCAGAAACAGTGTGGGGAACTGACCCTAAACCCCTCTTGCCGGTTCCCTGTGCCCTGAGGGGAGGCGGCAGTGAAGCAGCTTGGGCCTGGGAAGAAGGGGGGTGGAGGGGAAGGTATCAAGATCTGTCCATGTTTTCTCTTTCTGCTGATAGAATTAACAGAATCAGTCGGGTTGGAAAGGACCTCTGAGATCAAGTCCAACCCTTGAACCGCTTCCACCATGCTTACCAGATCACGGCACTGAGTGCCACATCCAGACCTCCAGGGATGGAGAATCCACCACCTCCCTGGGCAGCCCATTTCAGTGCCTGATCACCCTCTCTGGAAAGAAATTCTCCCTAATATCCAACCTAAACCTCCCATGGCAGAGCTCAAGCCCATGCCCTCTTGTCTTACTGGTAGCTGCCTGGGAGAAGAGTCCGACCTCCCGCTGGCTCCAACCTCCTTTCAGGGAGTTGTAGAGAGTGATGAGGTCTCCCCTGAGCCTCCTCTTCTCCAGACTGAACACCCCCAGCTCCCTCAGCCCTTCCTCACAGGACTTGTGCTGGATCCCTTCACAGCCTCCTTGCCCTTCTCTGGACCTGCTCCAGCACCTCAATCTCCTTCCTGAACTGAGGGGCCCAGAACTGGACACAGGACTCAAGCTGTGGCCTCACCAGGGCTGAGTACAGGGGAAGAATCACTTCCCTGGACCTGTTGGCCACACTGTTCCTAAAGCAATTTAGCTATTCCTAAAAGAATTTGAATTCCTTTAGATTAAATTAGTTTTTTTTCTTCCCAAGTTGAGTCTGTCTGGTCTTGCCCGTAACTGGGGAAGGAAAACCTTGACTCCATTAACAGCCTTTGGGTGGGTTTCCTCCTCCCTGTCCCACACTGGAGGCCTGGTTGGTACCGGCTGAGCCTAAACCATAACAGGTGTGCAAGGTCATTGGTGAACTACTAAAAGAAAAAAAAAAAAGGATTATTTTAATAATGGCCAGGCACAAGGATATAAACCAACTTGTTAGCAAGTATGCTTCACAATTGCAAAATTCCTACTCCTAATCAGGAGGGGCTGTGGTGAATCACCAGGAGCATCAGCCATAACATCATCTTGGCCAAACTGAACCTCTTGGCTGAAAACTGAGTGCCAACACTCACTGCTGTAGCAACTCCACTTCTTTACCTGGCATTTTTGAACTGCTAACTTGATTTCTCTGGTTCCTTGGTTCTATGATGCTATGGCAAAGCTCATCTGAAAAAATATTCCTTCTTGGCTTGCTTGAACCTCCAGTATATTCCTTCCTCTATCATTATGCTATTCCTTTGCTTTGTGTTACTTGTGAGTTTTATTCTGCCACAAGCAGAGTTGTACATTGCTTTTAGTGAGGTGATCTGCAGGCAGGACAATACATCTGAAAAAAAAATTTGACCCTCTTTACCTAATGTTTGGAGATAGGATGGATGCCACCATACCTATATTTTATTTATATTTTGTTAAGTAACCCTGTTCAATTCGAAGTTTCAGCAAAAAATTGGATATACACTATTTTACAATATGCATTATGGATGTTATTGCAGTACTAAATTTGGAGAAGTCTGTTGTCAGTGGAGCTGAAGAGACTGGAGGATGCCAGACTGTGGTGAAACTAAGCTTCTTTCTCAGCCACCCTGCCCTGGCCAAGATGCACTGTGGAGCTGCTCAGGGTGATTTTAAATGACTTCTTCTCTAATACAGAAGATTCTACTCTAAGTATAGAGCTTTTCTTGGCTAATTTATTATGCTTCTGAGGTAAAAAAAAAAAATAAAAAAATTATGTATAAAACAGATCTCTTGCAAGAAAAAAAAGGATAAATTAAAGGGTTGTATCTTCTACTCATCCCATAAATTTCCTTCATGGAACAAAGATGAAAAGCTAATGTGGCTTTGTGCTGCCTAAGGGATTTTTTCTCTATCCAGAGGCACATTTTTGGTTGCTTCACATTACTGCTGTGAGACCAGTGGGCCTTGTTTGGAACCAAAGCTTGGGTCTTTGCCTCTGAAGTAAATGGCCAGATTGCTTATTTTGCTCAACATTTAAATAAAACAAACTGACACTTTCAGGTAAACTAACTCAGTCCCCCCAGTTCTGCTGTGTACATGTAAATATTCACAAATGTATGAGGGTTTATTTTTCCAGAACTCTCATTGTAAACTGGATTAACCCACCATCTGCTATGAAGCCAATGATCTAATTTAATTTATTCTTATCTACCTTCTGTGTAAGCACAGCTTGTCAACTCCTGTGCTACACGTTTGGCAGAATATGAATAAGAGCCTTGGCTCCAGTGCAAAACAGACTCTCAGTGGTGAGGAGATGTCAAAAAAGTCCTGTGCAATAAGTACTTATCAACCTGCAAGACAAACTTCAGAGGACAAAAATCCTGCAAATGTGAAGTCTCCCCAAATTGCTGACCTCCACTAAAGGCTTTTGTTTAGCTTTCTCTGTCATTTCCAGTTATTTTACAAAACCTCAGCAGATCACCCCCCTAAAGACTAGACTTCAGGAGAGCTGTACTAGAATGTATATAAGAAGCTGACTATTCTTTCTGCACCTGCTCTGGAAAGTATTTGTTTTCTATAACTGCCAGCAGGTTCCACATAAAAAAATGGATTTCACTGTGGTGAAATCATGGGTGCATCATGGGTGCATCGGTGCCTCAGGCCCAATTGGATGCTGTAAGGGTGAAGCAATGGGAAAATGATAAATACAAATAAAGAGTCAGAATCGAAGTTCTGATCCTGATCTACACAACATATTCTTTAATTTTGTGCATATAGTGCTATGTCATTCCACTCTCATAAAATTTGAAAGTTTGAGACTGTTATTTTTGATTCTGTCTTAAGAATTTATTTTTTTTTTCCTTCTTCAAATACTTAAGTGGTAAGTTATTTTTGAACACATAAGGCCTTTTATGAAATAAGGATTTTTCCATATATTTGTTGTAGCCATCTTAACTCCCAATAACTCTCCTCTTTCTCAAGCAGTCTTCCCTTTATACCTAACCTATTTTTTTACCTGAGAAGAGAAATATGCCCTTCTCTCCCGCAGTCCTCATACTGGGATGCATAAGCCTGGTTTAACTTTTCATTACTAACTCAGACATTAGACTTAGCAACAAATAAAACCTAATCTTAGACAACAGTGCAATGTTGTCAGGCTTCCTCCTCAGTGTCCTTAAAGATTTGTGACAGTATCAAGTTCATCAGCAAGAACCAGAGAAAGCAGACACCATGATTTCCAGCTGTGAAACCCTGATGTTCATGTCCCAGTGAGGAGACTAAGGAGTTCAGTAACATTTCACAGAGCTGCAAATCTGCACCACAGCTTTTATGCCTACCTGAAACTTCTAGCAATGATATTCTTCAGTGTAAAATCAGCATATTCTCCCCTTGAGCCTCCTCTGAGTAATTTCTAGTTCTCAGAGATAAGGATTTCTATTTTCCCTGCTTTTTAAATATTGTATAAAGGCATGCAGCCACCATTATAAATCTATGAACTGAGATACATACATCCTTAAAATTTGGTCTGGTCTTTCCTAATGTTAAAACCATCACTCGCCTACCTTGTGCACAGTGTGAGAAATGACAGGGCACAAAGGCAGACAGCAGAGAGGTTTTAATTTCCTCACCCTCTGCATGAATATAATTTAAGACCCAAGACCCATCTCCAGTGCCTACTCATAAATAGTGATAATATAATGAAGGACAGGGACAACTTCATATTCATACTTGAGAATTAATTTGGGTATAAAATAGTCATTTTGTAGTCAGGGATGGTTACAGCTAAGAACATGGCAATTTTCAGAGGGATTGAACATTTGCATCTCCTGCTGAAATCAATAGGAACTGCAGGAGTTCAGCACCTGTGATCAATAGGACCAGTGATTTGCAAGTCCAAACCAGCTGGCAATAAAATGGTGAAGTTTCATGGAAGAAAAATCCTACTTACTAATGGGCTAAAAATAACAGAATAGATGAGCAGTCACATCAAACTCTGTGGTGTACTTAAAGAAAATGGTGTGATGCTGAAAAATTGCAGAAAAAATACTCTATTTCTTATTCTATCTCTTGTTTCTGCCTTGCATATTGTTATTTTTTTGCCCAAATTTCTTTCTTAATTGCTGATGGCTTCTTTGGTTTTTATTTACAATGAGATTAAAAAAGAAAGTATTTACCATCCCATAATAGCCTACTTTATACTCTTCATACAAATCACAGCAAATCTTCTGAATCAGATATGTTCTTGTCTTCCATGTGATAATTTGGAATTTATGTTATAGCCACTGGAAACGAGTATGCCCACAGTGTCTGCTAGTCCTCATCTCACCAGACAAAATAAAAAAAAATAAAAGTGCCATAGAAATTTCAGCTTTCTTCTCCAAGCTGTACTTCTGCAAGGTGCCACCTCCCTGTCTGAGCCCAGACAGGTGACACGGATCCAGCTCAGTCCTCAAACACCTCATACCAGAGAAATCCACTTCCACACATAGCCAGGCATTTACCCATTTCTGGTTTACAATCAAAAATTGAAAAAGTTCAAGGTAACTAGATTTCAATAATTTTCTCACAAGATATTTTTTTTATTTGAGCATTCATTTGCATAAATCTTTAAAACACTCACAAGCTCATGAAGCCTCCAGACACACAGACTGCTAGCAGGCAGATCTTGCCCAGTTCATGTTGCTGCCTGAAGAGCAAATAACTTGTTTTACCTCATCAGCCTTTCACTCCAACTGAAATTTCCTCCCTGCCCACTTCCCACAGCCCTGGCCAGGCTCTTGGGAGCACCTGGTGACACTGCTGCAGCCCATAAGGGAGTGATGACAACCACTGATGTCACCTCCCCGGGGGAGTCCCAGTTTTTCACCTGCCTGACTCCCCTCTTGGCAGTCAAAATCAAGCAACTGCAGCTCAGACTGCCATGAATACATTACAGTTCTCAACATATATAAAAGTACAGAAGAAAAATAAAAGCATTTATGCCTTCATTCAACAGAAAATAATTCAACATATTCCCAGTGTGGAGACCAAACATCTATTTTATGAAACGAGGGGGTTTTTGAGTAACCTCTCTGACTCTAGAACCTATTCACAGAAATTATTCTTGTTGAAGCAAAAATACGTGTTTTATTTGATTTGATTTGATGTCCCAGGTTAAGTTTGATCCTGATCCCTCCTGATGAGCATCTGACTGACAGCAAATACAACTTTGTCACTATGGGACCAAAAAAAAACACCAAAAAAAAAACCACCAAAAAAACCCCAACAACAACAAAAAAAAACCCAACCAAAAAGCAAAAAACAAAAACACCCCAAAACAAAACAAACCCACAAAAAAACCCCCAACAAAACCAAACAAAAAAAACAAGTGGAAAACCGAAAGTGACTGAAATTGAAATAATTTTCACTATGAAGACATTTGTTCAGAGAATATAGAAACTCAGTAGCCACTTATTGGATTGGAGGTACCTCTACTTGCATCTGTATTTCCAAGTACAAACCACTCTGTCAGACAAACCCAGTTATTCCCATTCAGGCTATAAAATGCTGGGGATACTCTGGCTCCTGCCCTCCTTCAACTGGCAACAAAACCAACAAACCAAAACTGCATGTGAGAAAGTGCATCACAGAAGTGAAAACGAATTATTTGCCCTATGTTTACAGAAGGCAAAGTCAAATTCTAAGATTCTACATAATAAATGCTCTGTAATCTTTTCAATCCAGATTGAAAAACCAATGCAACTATTAATGGTCAGCCAAAATGCCACCTCATAAATCACACGGACCTGCTCTCCCATGTATGGCTGCAATCACATTGACTCCAAATTCACCTCCAAGATATCTATTTTAGCCCCCAAAAGGAAGGCATTTCTAGATGCTCTGATAAATTCTCACAATCCTCCATAACAACAACATTGCAAAGTACTTACAAAGATGAGTTGGAAATTAAGTAACTGCACTTTAGACTATGGAGTATTTTCTGAAACTTAAATTTAATAAAGAGAGAGCAAAATATATCTTAGAAAGTGTGGTATAAAATACATTTTTAGAGCTAGCCATCATTCTGCCCAATAATATAAGAATTAAAAGGAAAAAAAAAATGAAATATTTAAATTGTTATCAGACTGAAGAATGAGACAGAGCCAGCAAGGCAAAACACGATTAAGAGTTATCAGTCTTTTCCAAATAATTCTTTAAGAGCAACAATGTTGTAAGGCTTAATATGATAATCAAATGTTTAATTTAAGAAAAACATCACAGCAATTAAAATCAGTAGGAGTCCTCTGCTAGTATAAACATGTCATCTTCAATAACATTTCTTTCTCTATTAGGCAGTATTAAGGTTAACAGAGTAGAAAGCTAATGAGAACTCCATGTCCTAGCCAACCTCTGGCCAACCTAGCATTTTGCTTGCTAGAATTTATAAAGCAGCTAACAGCACGATCAGTAAAACACGAGTTAGTGTAAAAGGCAGCAAGACAAGGGAGCAGAAATGGTAAGGAACAGTTGAGCAGAGGAAGGAAAAGAAAAGAAAAGAGAGGCTTACCAATAACATAGGTTAGCAACAGCGCCAGGGTGACCGTGATCGCTGTGGCACTGAGAGCAGTGCACTTCCAGTTGCAACACCTGTAAGGTTTGTGAAAAGTGAAGGTGGGTCTAGAAAAGGTGCTTCTAGGAAGAGGCCTAGGAGGTGGAGAGTAAACAGTATTGGATGTTAAAGGATAGTTCTGACTGGCTGCGCTGAAGATAGCTGAAGACCCAGATCCATGTTTAAATAGGAAATGCCTAGGAAAAGAAGACAAAGAACCATGTTGTAAAAACCACCTTGTGATTTCAGAAGTGAAAGGAACTATGTCAGCAATGTTTGATGAACACTGCACATACCCACAGAAAATACCAAAGACAGGAAAATGTGTATTTGAATACTCTCTGTACTAAAAGTTTTTCAACACGCTGCAAGACTTCCAGCAAATTTTTAGTGAAACAGTATCACGTAAATGAATTCTAAACTATCCTCCCAGTGGTTCAGAATAATGCTGAGGAAAGGTTATTTCTCAGTACTGCACTTGGGGGTCCTCCAAGAGGAGCAGCCCCCATGTGCCTTGTCACCCAGGAATGCCTGAGGCATGGGAATTATTGCCAGCAGCACCCCTTCCATCCACAAACACACCACTGGCTTTATCTCACCAGGAGCACAAAAAAAAAGTACCACTCTGAATATTAATTTTTAGTAGAGAATCTCTATAGAACATATGAAATAGCACACACACAAAAAAAAAAGTCTATATATAAAAAGAGAAAGGTTGTGATTCTCTGGGGTGAGTACAGTTTCTTCAGGGTTCTTAATTGAGCTATTTTGAGATTCTGAGAGCAGTTTTTCTTCAAATGATTTTGCCTGTTGTGGTGATTCTCAAACACACTACGAACAAATTCATTTGGAGACCTATTTCAGCATACTTTGGAGGACTGATTGCTTTCAAGAAAAAACAGTAAAGACCTCCATTAGCACAAAAAATAAGAGACAGAAAAGTGCCTTGCAGAACAGGCTCTGGTGCAGGAATACAGTAATTGTCCATAGGAAGATGGGTGGTTTTTAGACTGAAGTGCTCTCAAAGAGAGTTTGGGAAAGGATACTCCATGTTAAACAAGAACTTGCTGTGCAAAGTGCTCAGAAATTGTCTCAAAAAAGGACAGGCTGAAGGCTGACCATACCAACCCACATAATCTTTTGGAAACAGCAGCTTTGTTTGGACCTTCTTTCCTTTAATCTAAGCGAGCAAGCTTCTTCAGGGGACTCCTTTCTGACTGGCACACGTCTAATCCCCACCACACACACCACCCAAAGAGCTTCAGATCTTCTCAGGGCTGTTGTCTGTCCAGCCACCAGGTCTGAGCAGAGAAAGCCAGGGAAGGGGCACTGACACCACACAGTTTGCAAGAGCAAAGGCTGCCTTGGCCACGGGGCTGCCAGCAGAGAACTGATTTATCCTGAATCTCTGCAGCCCTTCCATTGAATCGCCTGACTTGGGAAGGAATTTCCTAGGGAACAATGTGGAGCTCTCCCGAGCTTGCCTGCTCTTTGCTTTGTGAGCCAGACCCTGATGTGAGGCAACAATGCCCTTGCAGTTTGGGTGATTTGAACTGTGTCCTTTTCCTACAAGCTTCTAGGTCAGTCAGAGCATCTGTGACCCTCATTGCTGGTGACAAACCCCCTGGTCTCTGGCCCTCTGTCAGCTGGGAGCTGTGCAAGTGCTCTGCAGATCCCCAGGCAAGCACTGCCACAGCTCTTGTGCTGGAGGGTTCAGCTTGCCCACAGTTGTTTCTAGGAAAATGCAAGGAGGATCTTGCATTTAGAATCAGGTGGCATTATGATTCCTGCAAGCCAAAAGCCACGGACACACCTCACAGCTGAACTGGCCAAAAGTCTTCCCACTGACAAATGTAACTTCACACCTTCAGCAAGGCACAAGGCAAATTTTTTGAATACATATATGGATCAGTAAATCCATGCTGATAAAATGTCCGTGATGGATTCACAGTGGGGTGTACACAGGATGAAACACTCAGGAGTATGAAACATGATTACACTGTGATATTTGACTTGAAGAATCTTGTAAATACGTGTTCCTGAAAAGGTACTTGTTAACATGGTGTAATGAGTACAATATGATATATTTCCACTGTGAGATTTGAAAAGAAAGCTTACAGTTCTCAAAATAAAATAAAAAGGTACTACAGAGCAGTTTTATCTTTTAAAGGGCCTTGCATTCAGGCACTTATATAAAAAAGAAAGTAAATGGGAATGACATTGAGCTTGCATTACAAATTACAGTGTCTGCATATCAGGAGGCTGTTGACAAACCATGATAATGAGATTTTTGTGTTGCTTATGTTGAGCACTAGTTATTCGTGCTTAATACTTATGACCCAAGTAAACAGCACTCAGACAAAAAAAATAAAAACAACCAAAAACCAAAAGACAAGTGAACCTGACTGCATACAGCATCCGGGCACTACATTAGACAACATGTTTTAGTTATCTTTCCCAGTGATTTTCACAGTTGTAGATACGTACAATACAAACAGGGCAATGCTCTGAACATGCTGATGGTACCTGTAACTACTTTAGTTCAAAAATTCTCAACCAGGTTGTAGGAAAATAATGAATTCAAATGCAGTAACCTGTCTATAGGCAAATAAATAAATATATAAAAGGATAGATTTATAAATATATCTGCTTTCTTCATATCAAGCATGAGAATACAGTTGGCTATTTTGGCTTCAATGCTTCATTGTCACACGTGAAGTCTTCTGCAAGTACATGAAGCCTTACTTTTCAGTCAGCAATCATTAAGATACAAAGTCACTTAGATTGGCAGCAGGACAGAATGTCACAGCAAAATTCCTTCTGATATTCAACAAAACAGAATCACCAAATGAACTAAGAAATGTATTATATACAAGCACATATATAAAATATGTATATATATATATCCACATATGCACACAAATAAGATATATAAACAGTCAATAGTTCTTTACCTGCTTTACATTTTCAAGACATAATGACAAAACCCTACTTATTTGGTAATGACCTTATTTAATTTTTTTGAAATGAAACCAGATGGTCTGCTATTGACAGTATTGATTGTCCTTTATGGTGCATAGCTCAAAGATATCAGAGGTAAAGGGAAGGAAGTGCTGAACTGAAAGTTATTATTAAGGCTCTAACAGCCTTGCAATCAATAGCCAGGAATAATTTCATTCTCTTGCACAGGGATTTAGTAATGTGGCCTCATAGCCTGATAGTAAAATTCTCGTGTGCAGAGGGATTTCTTTAATAGCAGAAGAGTGCAGAGAAGCTGCCTTCAGCTCACACCCTTCTAGACAGATGACTCTATTAATACAGAGGAAAATTTACATAGCTCTAAATTGTAGTAAAACAGACTTGAGGCAGTGTTACACTAGACCCGAGCTGTCAATGAAATAATGTCAAGAAAATGTTAAAAATCATAATTGTCTGTGCTTTTCATTTTGGGGAGAGTAAATTGAGAAACAAAAAACACATTTCTATAGAATTTGAAAAACCACTGGTGGCACTAAGACAAATTTCCAAATTTGGACCATGACAATGTTCTCACAAATGCAGCCAACTCATCATTCTGAGCACACCACTGTTCCCAAAGGACTTCAGGACATGTTAAACTGTTACTATCCATTCTGCAAAATCAGGCACAAAATAAAAAAAATTGTGGTTTGAAAGTTTAGATGTGACTGTAGCCTGGTGTGTGCTTTAATACTTGATCTAGGGGAGGCTTTTTTATTTTTGTAAACTGAAAAGATAGAAGAAATCACAGAACTGATAGGAACATTTGCCAAGTCCACTTCTTCCATGTGAGGAAGTTCTAGATGTTCACAAAAATATCAATAAAGAGGACGATTAAGAGGAAAAGAAGAGAAAATAAAAAATAATAATAATAAAAAGAAATACAGGACATAATGTGTAAGGCAATTGTTTGTGAAATAGAAACCATTTAATATTATTACACTGATAATTCCAACACATAAATATTAAAAGGATCAGTAATAATTCCATGTTATAAAAGAGGCAGTTGAGAAACATTTTCTCTTTCTTAAGGTAATCACCGTGTCTGTTTACCCATCTGTCAATTTGTTCCTCTCTCCAAATGTCGAACATTTGAATTTTGCATCTTCTCAAGAAAAGCTGACAGGATGAAATAGATTCTTCCAGACTCATAAAAACTAGGGGGGGACACACCAAGACTCCCAATCCCACTAAAAACCCACCAAAACCCTCAACAAGCTCCCATTTCTCAACTCCGCCTCTCCAGGCCCCTCTGCCAGCTGCCCAGGGTGGCTGTTAGACAGCCAGGGCTAAACCTGCTACACTGGTTTGAGGAGGGAAAGGAGTTATTGGGGAGTTCAGGGGTCAGAAAACATGAAATTAAACCTTTTAGTCCTGCTAATCCCAGCATAACTTTCTCTAAAGAAGCAGTTTCTTGTGGCTCATCTAAGTGTTCTTGTTCAGCCTGAAGAGGAACGGTGCGTAGCTCCAGGAGTGCAGTTCATAGAAAAATTATGAATTCTCAGCTAGAAGGAGGTTAGGCGTTCATTTCTTTCTTTACACCCTTCTCTATTAGGACATTTTGTTATGTACTTTTGGCTTTTTAGTCTTACAAGAGCTACACATGAAGCAGCATCTCAACTGAATTCATGTGGCGTTCACTTAACACGATTACATAAAGCAGAGTAACTCCACACAGAATTCCTTAATTAAATTTTAAGAAAAGATTTTTACATCCCAGTACTGCAGCAATGTCCCTCAATTTTGTCAAGGGCTTGACATCACCTGGGGACATTTCATGCATTTACCCCATGCCTAGTGACTGCAGACTGAGAAGTGTACTTTTGTTTGTACCTTTAGCATGTTTTCCTTCCATTTCCATTTAAAACCAGAGGTTTGTAAGAGGAAAAAATGATGAAGAAAAAGCAGTTTTGGAAGTGAATCACCAGGTGAGGTAGTAGAAACACAAATCTTGCAGTACCTTGGCCAAAAATTGGGCCTGCATTTCTCCTGAATAAACCAAGTAGGAACACCTTTGTCCTGGTAGGTGTTTCACATTCAAGAAATAGTTACACCTCAAGTCTTACAAATTGCTGCAAAGCCCTGTGGTAGCAAAACTAAGAAGTCTTCAGTTTGGTCATTTATATTTTTCCATTTCTTTTAAACTACATTCTGTGACTGCACATAATAAATACAAATATATTTCTATCTATATCAATGTATAAGTAATTGAAGTAATTAGTTTAGTTATCCAAGGGAATTTTTAAGAGGCACAGTAGCTGAAACGTAAGAAGAATTCTGATTCTTGGCATAACAAGAAAATATAAAATGCCCAAAGAGATTTGGAACAGATACATCTGTCCATCTACTTTGGCAAACATCAACCATGAGAAAACCATTGTTACCTGACCCTTTCTAAGTCATTTAATATTTCCTGTGATAGTGGGAATTAGAGAGTGCCAGAAATTCATACTTTCCTGATTATCTTTGTATCCCTTTCTGTACCCAAAGTGGGAGAGGTAAAAAAGGTGCACGAGTATGGTCCTCTGTTCATATATCTCACATCTCAGCAAATTATATATTATAAAAACAAGACAGCTATCCTAAGGTAAGTATATAGTATAGAAACACGACACCTTCTTGGCAACAAAGATACATGCACTAAGCCCTCACCTTGAAAACCAGCCCAAGAAAACTCCCATGTGAGTGGGAGTCATGGCTTATAATTATAGACAGAATCTGATCTATAATTTTATCTTCTTTGTTTTATCTTTTGGCATACAAGAACTGTAGGAACAAGAATGCTCATGGATGAAAGAAGAGGGAAATGGCCAGGAAAACTATTTATCTAATTTATTTCATCATTCTATTTTTACATGTATAATTGAAATACATTTGAAAGCCCCTAGAGATTCCTCTTTGGGAATAGAACTGCTTTGTTAAAGATTCCTCTTTGAGCTGGACTTGCCTTTTGACTCATTCACATAGAATTGCTTCCCTTTAATTCACTCGTGTTTATTTTACACAGTGCTTGAGAACTTAGCCCTGTGACCCTGGATGTGAAAGGATGCAAAAAGAATCTGTATCCTTTACTTTTCACTTCAGTACAGAACAACAAGTGACATGATGGTGATTCACTTATCTGCTGTTGCTGTAGGCAAGCTAAGCCTGTTAACCAGGTGACTAAACTTTCAAGTCTCTGGCAGAAATCTGGGACAACAATTATATGAATATAGGACAGTGCCAAAATCAATCAAGTACAGTTTTGAAAATGGAACAGTTGTTCAACACACCACTGTCTTCTGGTTTCATTGGCTATTTAGTGGGGAAAAAAATACAAAACACAAGAAAAACCAAACCAAACCAAAACCTGCCACATTGAGGACATAAATCACTCTTGTATAGATCAGCGTGGGCTTTATCATTACGATACCCAGTGCCATCTCTTCATTAATTTAGTATTTTTCAAAAGTGCTTTTCTGTGGCTTAGGACTTTCCTTTGGCACTCCAAACAACAGCTGACCAAAACTGGTCAATGCACACAGGTAAAAAAGGAGTAAAGGAAATAATGGTTTGGTCTACTTTTTTTTTCTTGGTATTTTTTTAACTTTTGATCTGGAAAATAAGAACAATAGTTCTTGCAATAATATTTACATGGATTATATGAAGAACAGTATGTAATATCTACTGAGTACTTTGAAACCATGAGGTGAGAAGGATAGAGATACCAGTACTGAGATGATGTTGCTTTTATTCTCTGGTTAGAAGCCTGGCAGGCAGTAACATCACACCTACAGATGTGTTTTTCTTCCAATTGAAAAGATATGATCTTATGCATATCTCTGACCCTTTATCCTACACACAGGCTCTGTTTCCCAAATCAGCCTGGACTCTGTATAAACCTCTGATTATCTTTCTCTTTCAAAATTTATATTCAGTCTGATTCTGGCTTTGTAAATGAAAATGCTTTCATAGAAAATGTTTCATAGAAGCAGGCTGCTGGCTTATTGGTGCCCATCAAATAACAGCCTATCTTTTATTTATATCTTTAAATACTATTGCATGATTAAAAATAATAAGCACAGAGTATCTGCATCGTGTTCCTGTTACTATACTAACCCTGCAAAAATTCCCAGCCCTACACACCCCCCCTATCCCACTGTTCCAAGGAAGGCCACACTGAGCTATTCCCAAATTAAAAAATCCAGTAGAATATATGCACAGTTTAAATTGCCTTATTGTCCTTACTGACTGGATCTCAAATTACCCCGAAGCAGGACACATAAGTGCCATTACTCTTAATGTGAAAATTGTGCTTCATCGTAGATTACAAATGTTTATATTTTTGTTTCCATAAAAGATTATTTAATTCTAAGGGTCATATTTACACCTTTTATTTCAAATTCACGGTCATGTTTACAGTTTTCAGTTTATCTTTTACAAATCAGATGTCTTAAATATTCTTAGGGTCTTTTGTTCTATGCAGTGAAAACACACGGGACTCCGACTGATTTTAATGTGTCTGCTTTTAATACAGTCAGCCTTTCTGTAGCTTAGATTTCTTCTTTAATTAGTTAGAAAATGACAAAATACAAGTGAAATGTCATAATAGCAAATACTGATCAACATGACTTGAAGGAAAGATCATAACCAAAGCCCTCCATGAGTTTGGGCATTTAACCCAGGAGCAGGAGCTGTTTGCAAACAAGTTGCTAATGAGCTGCAGAGCCCAAATAGTAATTGTCTCCTTGGTGGTTTATGATTATCAGCACCTTGGTAGCTGTAAAAGCTGTTCTCTTTGCTATGGAAACCTTGAAGTGGGGGGCTAAGGCACAAAAGTGCTTTCTCTATCTCTGCACTGGGGGAAACATACACAAGATACTCAAACGAAGAGATGAAGGAGAAAGAATGAACCCTCCAAGACCTCACACTGAACTCTGTGTGTGTATTTGTATATGAATTTTTTCTTTAGCTTTTTGTGGTTTTAGTACTACTTCAGCTGAAGTAGAAAGTGAGTAAATACAGAGTTCTGTGGTTTGAAAGGCTGCCACTGTACTTTCTGAAGAGTGCAAGTAATTACAAGCTTGATTAAAAAAGAACAAGGGAAAAGCATAGTACTGAATAATAAGAGAGCTGCCAAGATCTCCCCTACACTAAAAAGAATTACAGGATATTTTTAGGAAAACAGAAATCCAGATGGTCTTATATATGCAACTTAAATAACTATAATGCAGAAAGAATGACTCCATCTACATGAGGAGCTAAAAAAACTTCTTGAACTCCAAAAGCTTTCAAGTTTTGAAGTGTTCAGAGCCACAGACTCTGAAATACTGCTGAATAGTAACTAAAAATCATAATTGCCCTGAACCCCCCACACTACACTTTTTATTCTAGTTCTTGGAAGTTTATATAAATGAATGATAATTGAACTGCAGGTTCATGGTCTGGTACCTCATTGTCCCCTTAGAGGAGCTATTACCATGGTGATAAGATTGCTTAAACTAAGCTGTCTTTTTTCCACAGTACTTGGCTCATTGCCAGGGCAGTGAAGGGAGATTTCAGTCCATTCAGCACAGCATTAACCTTACTGCCAGCACTGCTAAATGGGTTACAGGAACTAAAAAGAAATTTGATTTTTAAAAAAAAAGGAGGAACAAGCAAATATGTAAAATATTGATGAGTAAATCACATCTTAAAAAAAAAAAAACAAAAAAACCAAGCAACCAATCCACCACTTTGAAAAAAAGGAATGCAAAATTATATAAGTTTTGATATTCAGGCAGAAAAACTAGAAATTCTAATGCCTGGGTAATCTAAATGCAAAAATTTACTCACACTAAGTGTGCCTAATGGTTTATCTGTGAGGGAACTGTAACAGACTATAAGGAGGATCAAAAATAATGTCAGAGAAAAATCCCTGTTTAACATCTAGCTTTTTCTTCTTATTTGGGAATTTTACTGAAGTGGGAAAACAAATAGCAAACACCATGGGGAAAAAAAAACCAACAAAAAACCAGATACAAACAAACAAAAAACCCACACACACAAAAAAATAAGATATGGAAACAAGCAGTGAGACAACTAACAGGGCATGGAAAAAATGGAAAACTATAATTTGAATTGTCAGGATTTAATATATACTCTACAAAAAGAAATAAGGTATGTTTGATGAGGCTGTGAGAGATAATGACAATGTATTTCACTGTAAATCTTAAGATTTGAAGTACTAGAGCAAAGTATCTATGAAACCTGAATAAACAATTATTTCAGTGGAAAGAAGGGAATAGGCAATAGGTTGCAAGTGCTTTACTCCGAGGCAAAAGAAAAAAATCAATTTATGTAAGAGCCCAATAACATTATCCTAAAAAAGAGAATCAATGTTTCCAGTGTTTTTATGTGGTGTTAAGAGATCCTGGCAGATCTTCTTCTGGCACTCCTTCCAAATTATTTTTCTGTGTGACAATGAAATGACTGCACGTTCATAAGTCATTTTAATAAGTTGTTTTCAAAACTGTGTGTGTGTGTGCATCCCAGCAGAGCCTGGACTTGCATTTACAGGCTCATTACAGGCTGCTGAAGGATGCAGCAGTCAGTTTGCAGCTGGGACACCTCCTACAGGCACAGCCTTTCTCCAATTTCTCCATCAACAGCTATTCTACAACATGTCCTCTGTCTTTTAAAGATATTCCTAATTCTTATTTACATTTGAGATGCTTATGATCAGGACTGCCAGACTTAGAGAGAACTGGCCTTGGCAATGACATTCATCTAGACTCTATTTTTGGCTTTGCCAAAAGCTTGTGTGAACTTGAACAAATAATTTCACCTTTCCAAGGCAGTCTCCTCATTAAACACTTGGGCGAGTGAGCTGGGTCCTGACAACACTGCTTTGCAGATTTGTCCATGCATACACCACTTCTAGATGAAGCACAGAATTTCTAATTTGCCCTTTACTATAAAAATAGAACCAAGTTTTATTGTACAAAAAAAAAAACCCTTTAGAACACATACCTTGGTCCATGTCCTTACTGCAGCCTTGTCCATTCTGTTCTAGGTTTTCAAATTTGCATTAGGGAGCAATAGATGCCAAATCACAGTATGTTAAACATTCTCAGAACCACAGAATTCTCTTTTACTGAAATATGACACATTATTATCATCATGAGCAGACTCATAAACTTGCTCCATTTCTGACTCTCCAGAATGAACAGGATTTACAGTCACACGATTAGTTTTAGGGAATCTTTTCCTGTCTGAAAATTCTCTAATGCTATGTGGCTGCAGATAAACCATGCAAACACATGTGCTGTTTATGGATTAGCAGCAGATACGGCTGGATAGAAAAGCTGATCACGTGAATTCTGATTTTTGGCTAGTTATTACAGGGGGGATATGTCTAAATCTTCTTTTTGATTGCAAGTGTCCCAAATTGAAAAGAAAAAAAATAAAAAAAAATCTGCTTAGACATATTATGTACATACGTATTAGATAAATATTGTATTATTAAAGTACAAAAATACAGCTGATGTGGACATGTTTCCCTTTATTTCATAGGATTATTTTTAATGAGCAGCTAAACATCAATGGAGAAGGCAAACGAGAGAATCCATATATTAATAGGAAGTATTTGTTCAATTCCAGACTCATCATTCCCTGTTAAAGGAATGAAACCCAGGCTGCAAGCTCCTCTTTTTCTCTGAGGCTGTTTTGTGTACTGTAGAATTCTGGGAAGTGGTGATCACAAATGGTTTTTTATTACAATGTTTCCTTGCTATATCACTTGTCTGCACACAAACTGCAGATACATTTTGGCAGCCTGGCAGACTCTCAGATTATTATATCCTTTCAGGAAAGGCTGCAGTAAGCTACCAGAGGGTACACAAAAATCACCTGAAACAACCACTGAAGGATTCAGTGCTTTTCAGCCTGAATTCCTAATTGACTAGGCAGTCTTTTTGTCAGTATCCATATAATTATAGATATAAGTACATATCTTGGTATTACACTAGATAATGCTCTTTATGAGAAGTTTCAAAATTTCAAAAAATAACAACAAACCAGAAAAATGGGACTGAACTCAAAGGAGACTCCAAATTGCAAAGCACTTTCCCCAAGGAGGGAAAACAGTGAAGAGGGATGCAGAAAGGTTAGACAGGATCTACCTAAGCATTAACTGAAGAGAATCTGAGGGGTGCAGAACATCCAGGGATCTGCCTTACGTGCAGCACAAAGTATAAAATATATAAGCTTCATTCAAAAATGACAGATTTTTCCTTATAAAAACTATGTAAGCAGAAGCTTCCAGCTCTAAGTGAACTATAACTTTGTCAGAAAAGTTACATCTTCCTTCTTTTTTTTTTTTTTTTCTTTTTTGTGATTTGTGTTTAAGAAAGCTTTATTTCAGAATGAATCAGCTGATTCTTCAGTCTCAACTTAATAACCTTTTAGAGAAGAAAAACATAACTTGACACCTGCTTAGCAGCACCTCAGTGCTTAAAGATGTATGCTAAAACTAAGTTATGTAGTAAAATAAAAATGGTCTTATAAAAGAACATAATATAAGTTTCAGTCATAATTGTCAGAACTGGCCCTTGGATATATGAGTATTAAAAAGAAAACATTTCTAATCTTCTCTGGACCAGATTAGAAGGATGTCAGACACATGCCTGTGTTTCACTGAACAGCTGTCACAGAGTTTTATGCACTTTCTATGTCTCAGAATGCCAAACCTCAAAGGAAACCCTAGACAAAACTTCTTGGTGTTCCCTTCACAATGAAGAGGAAGAAGGTTGTAGAAAATCAAGGGCTCCTTTTAAGCATCAAAGCAGCAAACTCAGCTGCAGCTGAAAGCCATCAAATTAGCTAATGCTGATAGGGAACAAAAAAGCTTATTATAGGCAAAAGGTGAGAGGAAGCTGGCATGAACCTCTATGGGCAGAACTCTGGGTACAGAATCTCAGATTTGCTGGGTACAGAATGTATTTGCTTTCAACTCTTTCTCAGAGTAGATTATTTGTGGGAATTGTGAGTGATCCTGAAGGTGAACCCTCCTTCCCCCAGCTCCTGGGGTTAAGGTTCTCCGTGCTCAACACATGTCTTGGGCCTGTAGCATTTCTCCACAACCAAATTATTATCAACTGCTATTCTTTGGGTAATTAAGACACAATTTTGTAATTGCGTAATGCAATTAAGTCTTTAAATAAATACTGAGAAAAGTATTTAGTATAATTTCCTATCTTTTCTGATCCAGAGGAATGCTAAAGCTTGGGACACTGATTAACTCCAGAAGTGCCAGAGTGCACTGATTTAGCAAAACTTGTATTTGCTGATTACAAAATGGCCCAAATGGCCCCATCCCACAAGAGTCTGCCTGCATACAACTCTAAAATACCCATGTAATCCACACACCTGAAGAAAACCAGTGTTTTTCAAAACCTTGCAAAACATCTGCTTTTATGAGCATTCATGATCCAGATGAACCAAGACAATAGAACCTCAGGTGGCTACATGACATGGCCTCACATTTAAATTCACTGGCAAGACAAACCTGTAATTCCCTATCACCATATATACATATCATGTATATAAATCTATATCCACACACACATATATATATATATTTAACATTTGAGATCTGCTGTCTGCAAGGGCTTGGTCTGTACCTGGTTTCCAGTGGTATGTTGCTGTTCAAGACCCAGCTGTTATGGAGATGCACTGAATCTTGTGTACTGGTGGGGGGAGTTGGGGCAGCAGGGCTGGGCTGGCTCCGGGTGGTCATGGATCTTCTCTGCAGAGAATCAGCTGTGGGAGGTGGTTTTCTGGCACAGGTGCAGGCATGTGGTGGTGGAGGTGGTGGTGGGAGAGGTCTGAAGGTGAACTGGTTGTGTGGGCTCCCTGGCATATCTGAAAGAACAAAGGCAAAGAAAGTTATTTTAAAAAGACCAAGAGAAGGATGAGGATGATATGATAGTTATTCAGTGTAAAGAATTATGCTTTATTGTGTTGTTAAACCAGTTGCTTGCAAAATGTTGCAACACATGAAATTAATTTAAATATAATACTCTACTGAAATGGAGACTTGCAGATATGCACATCCTCCAGCACTGAAAAAAAGAAAAAAAAAAGAAGAAGAAAACAAACCAAAGGGGAAAAAAAAAAAAAGTAACATTCCCTCTTAAAGATGACCTGAAGATGACACTAATGGTGTCATCATTGATGACATCATCATAATGACACTAATTAGATGACACTAATGGTCCAGCTATCCAGGTTTTATGGCAGCTAAAGGCAGATAAACTGGCAAGGAGCTCACAGCCACTGTTCCAGGGTGTGAAGGAGAGGGAGTGAAAGCCCCATGTGGTGGGTACCCAAGGGGCAGTTTTTGCCCCTGCAAGGGACACATTCTGCACAGGTCCTGCCTGGTGCTAACATTGCTACAGGGTTCTAAGCTGGCTCAGCCAGTGAGCTAAAATCCTCCTGCAACAGACAAGGAAGATAGATGGTGTGAGAGTACTTTAAAGAGACAATAAAACCTTGTTTTCTCTTCTTCCCACAAGAGCCTCCAAAGCCTCTCAGTAAAGCACAAAATGTAGCTATGGAAAATCGAGGCAAGAAATTCCTTTTCAGGGAACAATAACAAATACTTTGCAAAGAACACGTTGATGCAAATTGCTGCCAGATTGAGTGAGCCATGGAACTACTAACCTGAAACTCTTCCAGCTAATGCACCTCAGTGTCTGAAGTGGCTTTGTTCCATTCCTATACTCACCCTTGCTCTCCCTTTTCCCTTATAGTAGCTGTCCAGTTATATTTGCACAAAACCAGTTGGAGCAGAGCTCTGATGAACCTGCAAAATTCCCTGTGAGGAACTCTTGCTGCCATCCATTAACAACACGTGCTTTCTTTAAATTCTGAAATGATGTGTCTCCAAGGTGAGAGATGAAAGCGTGCCTCTTTCCCTTCTTGGAACAGCCGATGGAAAAAGAGCTCTTTTTTCTCTGTGACAGTCACAGTTTACCCCAACCAGAGAAACAAGGTTGTTTAGTGCTCCACATAAGCCCTTCTATGCTGTGCTAAGCAAAGCTGTCACGGATTTGGCCCAGGCTTAATCCTTTTAATTTCATTGATCTTTTATCAAGGCAGAATTCTTGCAGTCGCATTAAGGTTTATGTGGTAATGTTAGTTTACATATACCAGAAAAGCATTTCTAAGCATATTAGAAAACTGGAGACCTCAGTAAATTAAATCACTGGAGTCAACAGCCCAGAGATCTGAAATAATCTGCTAAGGCACTTTCATATAATAATTAATCTCAGTAAATCCTCTATCCTGCTATTTTAGAATTTGAAAGCTACCCAAATTTTGGACATGATATTTGATGTCCAGCATCCCTGAGTATTTGATCAATTACATCCCCTTACTTAGTGGTATCAATCTTAAATCCACTCTACAGAAAATTTGCAGGATTATTATACACCCTATAATTTACATGACAAGCCACTTTAATGATTGTACCACTGACCTGGTAGAAAATTGCTGATCTTATCCAGACCACAGTTGGACTCTACAAGGCACGTGGGAAGCTGTGCACTAAATGCCAAGCAGTCAAGCTGACTGCTTCCCTAGGTAAATGGAAAAAACCTCTATAATCTATATGGTAAAGCACCTTTTAGTTCCCTTTGCCCTCTTTTATCTGCACTGTTTCCTGTCTAAAGCACTCAGTTCTCTGACAAATAGTTTGTTCCATGCATCAGCCTGGTTTTGCTTTCTGAACCATAAAGTATTTCTGGTTGGTAAGGCACCTTCTATCTCCTAGTGCAATTTACCACAATACATTAACACGTCAGATTTCCTGGGGGATTCCTTTTTAATTATCCCACTTGTCACCCCTTCATCCAGCTGCAGGCATGGCAGCAAAGCTCACATCAGATTCTGAAGTATTTTGGAGATTTAAAGACAAGTCTTCTGCATCAGACCTCCACTTCAGCAAAGCACTGCAAATTCCTTATGCTGAGAATCAGCCTGAGTTTGCAATTACTTTTTACAGACTTTCTAATTTGGCCAAGTTATTTCTGTTTGGCTTGAAACTAAGTTTATGTCTCTTTACTTAACTTTATTTTTATACCCCCCCAAAAGGCTGCTTGGGATAAAAAAGCAGCATTATATCTGAATATTCAGACTACGATTCTTCAGGCCTCTGAATAAACAACATGCTTTGTAAAATAACTTCATGCAAAATCATTTAAATACCTAAAAAGCAGGATTACTCAAGATAATTTGTCTAAAGCCAACAGATTTCCAAAATATATTGGAATGATATGGAAATTAACTTAGCTATAAATTTTTAGCCCATTTCTATTGTTCAGCATAATGCTATCCATATCAACTCCTGGCTTTATTTTTAATGGTTGCCAACAATGTTCAGATTTCCAAATCTTTTTACATTAAAAAGTCTATGATATGCAAATAGGATATTGTTTTTGTCATTGTGTTCACTGACAAGGTAGAGGTTTCCATTCATCTAAAAATCTAACTGCAAGACATTATTTCAGGTCAAACTCTACATTTACAGAAATTTGTTTCAAATCAGACCTTCATCTGAGGAGTGCCCAAGCCAGAGAAGCAGCTCTTGGCCCTCACTATTGCCCTTCTCATCTGCCCTTGCATTTAGACCACTTTTTACAGACAGAAGAGGCTGATTAGAAAAGGTCTAAGCTCTTTCCCCTGAGAACTAATTATCTTGAATAGTTTCCTTGTTTCAGCAGAGCCCATCTAGAACTGTGATGCTTCCTGAAAAGATTGACACAACATTTTGCTTCTTTGCTGTGTACTGCATCTGCTTTTTTTTAATTCTACCTCGCACACTCCCCATCCACTCCACAAACTCCATTTGGTTTTATTTTTAGGGGTTTTTCTTTCATTCTTCGATAAGAATATCCATTTGGTTAGCTTTTCTATTGAGACACCCTGCAATCACTCTGGAAGAAAAAACCTTGTACTGATGCTACCTATAAACCAGAAAAAACTTTTCTTCTGCTAGTTTGAAGGATTTCAACTTGTTTGCCCTTCTTTGAAGTTTGAAGGGAGGAGTTCTGCTTCTATCCTGAATGCTGCTGCTTCTTTGGTTCTGACCCATTCTTCTGGTTGGCCCTCAATCAATATTGAACACAACTTCTCTGTTGCTCTTGAGCTGGGGGGTTTGGTACCCTCCAGTTAAGGGGCACAGAGCTTAACAGCTCCTCTTCAGCTGCTGAGTTTATTGCTGTTGGGTTTTTTCTTCAGGACATAAAATAGTTCAGATCTTGCTTTTTTATGAGGTCTTTGCTTTTTCAAAAGTGGAGAGTTAATTAACTTAGAGGCTTCTCTCACTCTGCCATTTTGGTCGAGTGCTGCCATTCTGCTCAAAAGTTATTGGAGACACAGACCAATGGCCAAGAGCAGCATTATCAGAAACTCATTTTCCTTAGGCTAAAATACCTTCATAACCATAAACATGCAGCCAAATTGCTTTATGGACTGACAAAAATGAAATAAGGAGCTTTATCAAATAGTTAAAACCTGCCTAAAATTATTTTTGAAAATAAGCCAGGCTTTTGCTGAAGATTTTTCTAACAGTTTTGAAGTATACTTTATTACACTTTTTAGATCTACACAGAAAGAAGGGGTAATTGAACTGTTTTATCATTTACTGACAGGATTACAATAGGCTGTATCACTACTAAGTGAAGTATATCAGAGAGAATATATTAAAAAGTAATGAACCTTAAAAGGTTTGCCTCTACCCTGTAGTGCTTTTGGGATACTTTAATTTTTTTCAGTTCATAAATTCATAATTTATTGGTATGTTTGGATTTATATATTTTTTTAAACTAAACATATTTCAGCTGAGTGTGAAATAGCTTGTAACCCTTTATTTAATGAACAAAATACCAAAAAAACATTCAGTTTATTTAGAAGTTCTATGGGCACACCACTGCTTGGTTATAAACCTATTTGTAATTTTTTTTCTCGAGCACAAGGAAACAGCATGATGCTAAAAATAGAGCCTTGGAGGAGGTAAATTTGCAGCATGCAGGAAAGTGTTTCTGACACCATTTAAGAGACTGGAAGGACAATGCCCAGAGCACTGTGCCCAGCCTCTACAAATGGGCACTGAAGAACTAAAAGAGACTGAGGGCAGGCAAGACAGAGAATATGAACGTTTGAGACTAGACCTGAAAAGCATAGAGAAAAATACTCAATTTTAAAACAAGATTTATGCTCTGGATCTAAGAAGACAAACTAAGAAATGGGTGGCTGTAGAGGCAACCAGGTGAACACAACCAGGTGTTGCCAGTCAGGAGGAGGAAGGCAGGAGCTCCTGTTAAGCCCACCTGTGCCCAGTTAGGGCTGGTCCCAGCTGTGCATGAGCAGAACTGGGGGACCAATAAAAGCTAATAAACCTTCTTTGCATCTACTGCCAATGAATGAAGGGTTTTCTTCTGAGTTTTTTTACTAAGTATTCCCCAAAGCCAGAGTTGCACCCTCCAGGTTTGACCCTGTAACAGTTGGGGTTTTTTTTTTTTGTGTCACTAAGACCCTTGAAGTTAAAAAGGTGTCACATTGCCAGGTTGGTTTCTGACTCCCCCCTGCAGAAAAAAAAAAAAGTTTAAAAGCCAATTTTAGCAGCTAAGCGGACTGTAAATTTATAAAGAATCCCTCAGAAGCATAAAATTAATGACACTTTGCAGTGGAACAAAGAACATATCCAGAGACTGACACCATGATGCCTTCATTCCATCATTAGTGAATTGGGAGCAGCTTGGTCAGGCAGAGAATGTCCCACAGCAGATGGAAGAGACTCCTTCCCTCTTCCCTGTCTCCTGGTTCCACAACCCATTCAAACATTTGCCTGCCTGGATCAGACAGGTCCAGGTCCCCCAGTTCTGCTCATGCACAGCTGGGACCAGCCCTAACTGGGAACAGGTGGGTTTAACAGGAGCTCATCCCTTCCTCCTCCTGACTGGCAACAACTGGTTGTGTTCACCTCGTTGCCTCTCCAGATGGAGGTGCTGCCATTGCAGGCTGGTAGCTCTGCAGTAAGTTAACACACTTACTGATACTAAGTCTGTACCATTTCCTTCCATTCTAAAGTTAAAATTATTGAGCTTTTATGTATGCATCAATGACCTAACTAGGCTCCATTTTTTTTTTTATTTTTTTTTTCTCCTATCTCTGAATTACTTTTATTTTTGCTACCATATATTTTGAGAAAAAGTAAATATGAAAACAAAATTGCGCATGAAATGTCTCTATTAGTGTGAAAATTTATGTTGTGTTTCCATAATCTCTTCTACACTTGCTCTTTCTGATGCAGCTCAACAAAATCCTTTGCTTTGCATACTTTTGTCAGATATAAAAGTATCTATCCAGCACCTTTAATACCAATTTACCTTCAGGTTATTGTTTTGTTGCATGTATTATTTTAAAAATTCTTATTACAAAGTAAACATGCCAGAATATAAAATATCAAACGTCTCTAAAGAATTCTACAAACCACATGGTTTTATGCAAAATCACGTTTATAATGCAATGAAAGCTTATAAACTAAAGATCATATGGACTCAAAGTTTATATACTGAGTAAAAGAGATTTAAAGACCCCCAGGAACTCCTGCTACTTTCCACCACAGCCTACAGACTCATACACACAGTACTTAACAGAGATCTTATGCCACATACTTTGAGTGCCAGCACTGAGTATAACATACAGCTGGATTTACATTATAATACTGTGAAGATGTAAAAGAAATTATTTATATAATCTATATAATTTTTAAGCACTCAGTTAAACATGTTCACAAGGATCCCATTAAATCTTTGCTTTATTTTCTCAGTATCATCCAGTTCAGCTCCCTGAAAATAAAATTATATACACAGACACAAATCAAGATTTTAATTCATAATTTGTGGGTCTTTTTTTTTTTTTTTTTTTTTACAAAAAGAGATATGGTAGGATAATAATTCTAATTATTTCCTAATACTAACAGAAACTTATCTCCCTTCTAGCATTTCCAAGTTTAGTCATATTTAAAGCTAAAGTATGATGGCAATTTGACTCTTCTTAAAACTCAAGTAACATTTACACTGAATACTGCATGGCCTAACTATGTAAGAAAAAAATCTATTCTGCATATAAGCTATAGGCACAGTAAAGACTCCTTATGCTGAAGTCCTTACTTCTTCTTCCTGGTGTCCATACTGTTTAGGTAGACTAATATGAGCATGGGATTTCCACATTATTTTAATTCACATTTTTCGTCAATTTCTAACAAAAAAATAAAAGCTTGATTACTTCAAGTCTATTAAAAAAAATCTTCATAAATTAAGTAGTATTAATGGACTTTAATACCTGCATAGGGTACTAATATTAAGTATTGATGCCTTAGAACCTCTGGCAGTAGAGAGCGTGAGGAATTTTCATTAGCAGGATTTTATATTTGCCAGTAATTTGCCATTGCTGTTGCATGACAGGATGGTAACACTGCTGGGCTCTATTTCTCTTAAAACACCAATTAGTGGCATGACAAAAGTGCAAAATACACTGGACATCTCATAGTGCTCTGGAAAATAAATCCGAAATGTCTCAGAAGTGTCTCTGCAAACAAAGTGTTTCTTGACTCAGCTGCAGGAAGACGTGGGAGAATTTTTCAGGCTTAGGAACAGAGGTTGGAACTTATTAGAGAAGGAAAGGCAGTGACTGCTCCCGAGGGAACTATCACATGGCCCACCCTTTCCCACTCGGCTGATAGGATGCATTTAGTAATATTCTGCCTTTCAAGACTGAAAAAAATTCTGGCATCTGTCATCTTTGTACTGTGTACTTAACTTGTCAGTTGTACTTTGTAGGTTCTTGAAATCAGACTGATACAGTCTTTTTAGGTGTGCGTGGGGGAGTGGTTTTGCTTTTTCTGATTATAGAACTGTTAATATACTCAACCCAAAAGAAGGGCTTGGGGGCCCAAGCTGCCTTTTTTTTTTTCTCTCCAGCTGGATCAGCTGGTGCAATGAAAAACATCACCTTTCCTGACAAACTTTGCCTCCCTTAGAGGCCCTTACATCTGTAGACTATTAGAGCTACAACAGCACTGCTCCCCCTGAATTAGCTCCATCACTCAGTGTTTTAACTTGGGAGCCCGATTGCTGAAGTAGAATGATTTTGGACATAAAGACTCTGCAGTAAGATGCCACACTCCGTGCTGTAAGTTTGTAACCAGAAATGAGTTTCAGGTTATAATGCTGATGCTGTGGATGAGATGCAAGTTTTAAATGTTAAGTGTGCAAAAGCACCTGACAATACAAACACACTGATTTCATATAAAATATGAAATGTGTTCATATAAAATATACATTGCCAGAGAGAAGAGCTAGAGCTCCCGAGGTGCTTTCATTCTGCTGAATTGTCTGAATTATTGCTTTGTTCTACATTACTTAACACAGCTGTTAAATACTAATGCACTCTTTGTATAATATTTACATGAAAGACATTATTCCATTTATGCTTAATGCTCATATTTATGTCAATTATCATGACAAATTCAAAATGAAACTATCCTACTCACTGCCTTTCATCTCCTTTGTTGCAGATACTATGTACATCAGATTCTCTCTATTACCCCCCCCAGTAGAGACAGGAGTCCTCTTAAATCACAGATGTTGTTCCAACACAAGACAAGCTCATTGGTGGTTGAGTCACAGAGGTCAAGGACAAAATGTAAAGGGAGAAGAAAAGCAGAACTCCAATTATGATGGAGATTGAAGTGAAAACCTAACTACTGGCTTCCAGGAGTTTGTTTAGCAGCTGCTGATACAATTAACATCATTCAAGGGACAGAAGTAGAGACTGACAGCTCCCAGCCAGCTTAAAGGGGGTATTTTCAGGAGAATAGGTAATTCCTGCAACTAGTTAAAAGTGGTGGGTTCAGTCTTCAGTAACTTCTGTTGGTGGCAACTCACAGGGGACAGTGCAATCACTACCTTAAAACTCCAAACAAAGAGGGAGAGATTATAGCTTGCAGCATAAGCCTATCATCCAGGTTTACAAAAGCCAGGCAGCTCCAAGCAGCTTTGCAGCAAATTTTGATGACCTCAAAGGTGAAGAGATTTTGATTAAAAAGCCGTTTATGATTGGTAAAATAGGTTCCAAGCAGCCATAGCTGTAAAAATTAATGTATCCCCTGTTATTGATGGGCTTTGGCAGAGTGATCTGTATTCAAGTTTTGGCCTTTGTGTCATTAAATTCATTACTTGTGAGGGCTTTCTGAAAGGGACCTATGGGTAATGGAATTATCAACTATAAATCATATTGAAATACAGTGTATTTAGCCCAGTAGATTAGAGGAAATACCCTGAATGTGGACACTGGAAGCCACTTTGTCACCAACCTCTCTGCAGTGGATGAAACTCTTCCCTGCCTGCCCCTCACCTGCCTCATGTGTGTTCTCATTGCTTTGCAACATTTTTGGGGGAAAAAAAAATAAACAACTGCCCTGTTACAGGCCCAAATAAAGTAAAACTCTGCAGCATTTGAGTTCACTGCAGTGGCTGAGGTGAAGATGCTTCCATTTCTGAGCCCTGGTCAACTTCAAGCCCAGGCACACAAGAGATCAGACTGTTTAGATTTGAGTGAGTATAAAATAGGCCGTGGCCCTACAGAAATATGAAAAGATGATAAGCACTAAGTTAATGGTTAAACCTGCCAGTTATCTCAGGATCCAAACTAAAGCCTTGATGAGCACATCCAGGCACATTCTTGAAATTATTGGGTGCAAGATCCTAACCACATCAACCTTTTTGGACTCAGAGGTATCCTGGCAGCACTGCAAACTTTAAGTTTGCTTCAGTTTGAAGTACACGTGGTCCCTCCTATCCTGCTCTCTCTGAACAGTCTGGCCTATGGATCAATTTGCAATTAATCTATAAATTACAGTAGGACAGATTTTCCTCAACAACCTCAGAGTTCCCCGCTGGTCAGGGTAAAGGGCTCACAGGAAACCAGACTGTTGCCTTCCACTGCATTTACATTCTACTTCACAAACTTTAGGTGACAGATTCCTTAAAGAAGAGGTCTTTACAGCAAACATATATTGTCCACTTGCTGGAGCGGAGAACCAGAATTTTTTAAATGGAAAATTATTTCAAAATGTTTTTAATTCTTTAATTAAACAGAGAAGTATTAAATGAGGGAAATGAAAAAAAAAAACAAAACCCAAACCAAAAAACTAAGAAGAGGAATGGTAACCTTTGCTGCAGGACAGTTAGCATCCATTTATCCCTGATAACTCTTAGAGGTACATGGCATTATTTAAGAAAGTTCCATGTAATGGTGAGCATAAGTGTGAGTCACCAAATCATTTTCCATGGTGTCTAAATGACACTAAATCAGGTGAAGGATTGCATGGAATTAGCTGACTGACTACTTCTGCCTTTCAACCCTAGACACAGTTAACAAGTTCCTGTCTCTCTCATCGTAATCCACAAAAAAAAGAGAAATATTTCTACACAAGTATGTTTGCTATTGATGTTTGCTAAGGTTTTCTCTGGCATGCTGACACTTCTCCTGTAATAGTGAGCTTGCTGGGAGGAAAGACAAAGGAACAGGTGTAACTGATGGTAAACAACAAATCGATTATTTTTAAAAGAAAATAAAAATTCCTGTAGGGAAAGCCAAAACAACCACACAGAAACAGCTAACATGATGCCTGAAAATGAACATAACAGCCTCAGCACAAGCCCAGAGGTTTCGAGTTCATCTCTGATGCATATTTAGGCATTTCCAAGCAAGAATGTAGAGTTTCTGAATTAGGCTTCTCCCACTCCACTAACCCAAGCCTGGCTTCTCAGAACTATTCAGGACTATTAACTCCACTCTGCTTTTTACTATTAGGAGTTCTGTACTCTTAAGGACCTCTGAGGACCTCAGCAGAGCATCTCCCAAGTACCAATAGGGTGAGTGCTACACAGACTGATTCAGACAGACAACTTTGCCAAGCTTCTCCTGCTACTCTTGCTCAACTTGCAAGAGCAATCTCATGCAATTCAAAATTAACAAGGATTACATCATTTTACAGCATTAAGAGCTTATGGAAGTTCTTTGAGACCGTGTCCTCAGTTCACCTCACAGAACAGTTCTAAGGTGAATTTCACTCAGAGCTTATCTATACACAGTTATTTAAACTCATTGTAAATAAGACATGCATTTTAGAATATTACTAGAAATTACATCTATAAAATACCAAATAAAACCTTCAAAACAAATGCATAAAGAAGTATCAAGGGAAACATACTTTTTCATATGAATCTAACCAACAAAGTATTTTAATGAGTGCACATCTATTAAGAGAATTCTCAGGATACTGTAATTATTATTCATTTTCTAGAATTGTTTCACCATGAAGCTTTATGCGACTATGGGGACTTGAATGTTTATGTTTTGTGACGGCTGTGTTGACTATTAAAAAGCAATTTGGCTGACATTTTAAGTCTTTTGTTGCCAGTTTTAATTGGATTGTTCACCAAGCATCAACTCCCCCGTTAACTGCAAAAATTACAGGGCAACGTCAGTTTATAGTAATGACTGTTTAATGATTTTATCCTGTCAGTATGCCAGCTTCATATGGATGCATGCATGATTAGTTTCCTATCAAGACCTGTAATTAAATAATGGAAACCCAAACAAAAGAGAATATCAAACAGGAAGATATCATTAATAAAGACTCAAAGATATTTATTAAATTAAAAAAAAATAAATTCAGTATTTAGACATCAAGCAGTGCAAGAAAACTGATGTTAAGGAAGAAAATTCTCTGAAATTTTTGCTATAGAAGAAATTTCTTCCCATTAAGAAGAAAGCAAAATTTGAGCACTCCCTGTACTGACTCTGCTTATCATTCTTAAAACTGACTCAAAATTAGTTCAGTATTAGTTATTTTTGTTTGCTTTCCAGACTAGGTAAAGATGCTTTGATAATAAGAACATCTAAAAATAATTACACCCCAACTAAAACTTACAGTGCTTACAATCAAAGAACAAGCACACGAGCTTCTCAGAAATTTGGATTCTTGAAAGAAACCAATTATTATTCTTTGCTCTCTGAATCCTATGCCAAACTCCTACATATTTCTGAATTTCCAATAAAGCAATAAATGGCTTTTAGAAGATAAATCTAAAGCGTGAAATATCCATGAAACAAAGAACCTCCCAAAACAGGGCAAGCACAGCCAAGGCAGCAAGCTCCTCCTCCCACTGTTTCAACAGAATTCATGAAGCTGGGAGCTTCTTGGAGAATTTTAGGGCTTATGGTTTCAGCCATAAACTGAAGTTACCATGGATGGCAACTTTCTGAGGCAGTTAAACACCTCAGTTTTGAAAAGAACTTCGTATTTCACACATTTTGACACTTAAAAAGAGAAAACGTCTTGACTGTCTTCTTAATAAGCACGTCAGGACTCAAAAATTTGGGATGGAGAATCTCTGTAAACCAAGCTGGTAGGTTTATGTGTTGCCATTCAACTTCGACCTCAAAGGTCAAATCCCAGGCTTGACTGTGTCATGCATTCAGTCAGTATTCAGGCAAGTTTCAGCAACGTCTAGCAACTTAGAAGAACTTGTGCTCATCTGTTTTCAGGCTTGACTTTTATAGACTACAGTCACCTATGAGAAAATATTAACCTACTGGAAAGTCAATAGATTTTTCAAGGTTGCTTCATTTTTATGTATGAAAAGCTTTATGTCTTGCAGAACCATTCATTTCCCATTTATTGCCAGGATGATGGCTCAAAATCCCTTCTGACCAAACTTGTGAGCAGATGACTTTATTTGAAAGATTTAGGGGTAAATTTAGGACCCATCTCTTTTCTGTTACAACAGCATGATAGGGAATTAACTCCATTGATTTCAATTATTTTATTCTGCCTTGGCTTGCTAGATGTAACCACAGAAGGTAACAGTCCATCTTTGACAGGCCATATCCATTCTTTATATATGTAGAAACAGAAAATCTGTCACTTCAAAATACCAGCTGAGGAACACCACACGTTTCTGTTCGAGGAATGTGGTTACTGTATTTTAGATTTCGGAAGGGATGAACCACTGAATCAGTAAAATATAAGCTGGCACAAACCTATTTCAATTTGTAAAATAAGAAGGTCCAGCAGAGGTACCTGAATGTACATCAGTAGATGAAAATTCACATCAACAAATGCAAGGTACTTCCAACTGATTGCTGAGATGTAAATTTACTCCAAGTACTCAGAAAATGGACCTGTGTATGTCTGCAAACAGCTCAATGAAAACCTCTGTTCTATGTGCAGCCCTAGTTAAAGAATGTAACAGCATGGAAAAGCAAGCAAATTGGACAGAAAATAAAAAGGCAGAGTGTTAAGCCATTACAAACACACCTTGTAGAACACTTTGTTCCATTCTTGACACATTTTTTTACAACTTGGTAAAAAATAGAAGAGATTTTCCAAGCAAGTGACTAGATTAGTGGAAAAACCACTAAGTGAGGAGACACTAGACTGTGTAGTTTAGAGAGAAGCAACACGTAAAGGGTAAGAGAAACAACGCAATGAACTCTGCAGGTAATTATTTACACTGACAATAAAAGTACAGTGGATTTGAAATGAAACTGTTAGGAGAATAAGTTTCTCTTCTTAATACCACAATTAATCTAGAAACCTGCTGCCAAAAGCTATCACTGAGATGAGAAGGTTGCAAATATTTTTCATATAAAAATGTATATAGGTAATTATCCACCTGTGCAGAATAAGCAGGCAATATACACACAAACCTAAGCATATCGAAGTATAAAACCTGGATATAAAAAAATAAACCTTTTTGTATGCAAAAAGTTGTGTTTGTCTATGTAAACATACATAGACAAAAATCTCCACTGAATTAAAAGCCTAGTGGATAGAATGAAAGAGAGATATTTGCTCAATTTACTTGCAAGGTTAAATTTTTATCATCCCAAAGGATTTCATTTCACATTTAATACTATAGTGTGCAATAGTATCAAAGGAGCAAGGTATTGACACTTTAATACTAATTTGGAACTCAAAACACACAAGGAACCCATGAAAACACTTCTAGGATTTATTGCCCAGAACAGAATAGTAGTTCAAGCCTTAACCTGATCCTCATTCTGATCCTTAAATTCTAATTTTGACACTTGCAGTCTTTTCAACTACATGACTCTTGGCAAATATTGTTAATTTCTGAACAATACAACTGAGACCATGGAATTTCAACCTGAAGGATCCACTACTCAGGTATCAAAGTATCCTCTGCCAAACTCATCTCACAGTACTAACACAGTAGTAACCAGCACACAACAAATACTTTGTTTACTTGCACTGTGCTTTGCAGATCCGCCTGTTTTTGAAACAGAACATGCAGCCTGAATGCAAACAAAGCCAATGTATGAAGGAGGTGGAGGAAGGAGTTGGCAATAATTCATGCTACAGTTGCCTTTTACTAAAGAGGATGGAGAGAATGGATGTAGATCAGCAGGCAGTTTCAGCAAATGCAATTTCAAAATGACCTTTCAAAAGTAATTATTAGAGCTGAGTTGTAGCATTCAGCTGAAATGGAACTCTTCAGAATTCCACAGACTTTCAAAGGAGAAAAATGTGTCACAAAGATCAAAAAGGAAAGGGCCACTCAGACACTGTCTTCCTCCTCCACCAGACTGTGTTTTTTAATAATCTTACATTGAAGAAAAAGCCAAACACCACAGATCTATCAAAATAAAGCATATCCTGTTGCAGAATACAGAACTGAAAAATGTACAAGGGAACACGTCGATGGAACTGCTGCCACCAAAGAAAGAGCTGAGAATAAAGCCAACCTGAGACAGCTGCATGGTGAGGATGTTGAGGATGGGAGGCTCAGCTTTCTTTGCTCTGCCTGACACAGACTTGAATCTCGGGCCCCGACTACTGAGCTGCTCTGCAAATGGAACTGGAAAGGGGACTTGGAACTTGGCTGCCACGTTGGGGTATGTCCCTCTACTCCAACAAATACTTGATTATTTATATGCAGCGAGGCAGCTCCCAAAACAGATTATGAGACAGAGTGAGAAAGAGAAAAGACTAATTCTGTACCAGGGTGTCATTTTCAGTCCTCTCCTGAACCATTATTTCATTCTCCAGCTGAACACCCTGACAACTGCCTTTCCTTTGTAAACCTCTTGCTCTGATGAGGAATCTCACCCCCAGACGCAGAGCTCTGCTTTGGGGAAATGTCACTGGAATTGACACATTGCCTGAAACGTTTGGGTTTCAGCACACGCTCAAAGCAATGGCATTTGGCTTCTCAAAGTTCTCCCGTAGAGATCCAGGCAACACTTCAGTGGGAGGCATAAGGCACAGAGGCAGATTCCCCACTCCCAGACAGGGGTAGAAGACTTGAGCTGGAGGAGCTTTTCTGCTGTGGGGCTGGAGGCTTCTGGGAGGTGCTGGGCTCAGCCCAGGGCAGTACAGAGATGTCGTGAACACTTTGGTCATTTATTTCTTTACCTACCAAAGCCAAGGTAAAGAACATGTAGGCTAAAAATAGTCAACAGGATCTTCTTGTTGATTTCAGTAGGAACTAAATAAAACTCTTGTGTGCATAACTTCATTTAAAATAGCGAATAACCAATTTACCCATTTTATATTCTTTTACAAGAAGAAAGACTCTGTGGATTCAGACTGTATCCACACAGCACTGATGCTATAAAGACAGATTAATTCTACTATATAAAAGACAAGATGCCTGGTAATCTGCCTCTTTGTGAAGCAGTACTTCATCTCATCTCACACAGCAGAGATAAGAGACAGAATTGAAAGCTAAAAGGACAGCATTTTATCCCTTTGTTTGAAAATGTTCAATAGACAGCATTTTTTTAAAAAATAAAAAATTAAATGGGCTCTATTCAAATGCAGCATGAAAGAAAATGGTGTCTAGTTCAGGCTGGGCACAGTGACCTGCCCTAGTTTGCAGCTGAACAAAGGCATAAAAGCAAATGATAAAGTTCCATTTTGTTAGAAAATATTTCATTAGGGAGCTAATTAAACAGACTGTACTCAAATGCAGCACATAAACAATATTGCACATGAAGGGGAGCAATTTCTGGGAAGATGCTAGCTGATAGTATTCATGTCAATGATTTGAATTTTTTTTTCCTTTCTCAACAGTTAGGAACAAAAAGCTTGTTCCCCCCATTACCTCATCCTAAGTAGTTTTTCAAATCAAGCCTGTGTTCACAGTCACACTGTCACTGATAATGGATCGTGTGCCAAATAAGAAGAGAGTAAAGGACCTGATAATAAGTGCAATTATAAAACATCAAAAATGGTAGATCAAAGTGGATTTCATTTATTCCACTGTGTACAGTAACTTCACAGCTTTTCAGTGTCCCTGTCACGCGGTCCTGACAGGATGTATTAATTTTCCCTATCATCATAGCAACAAGAATGGCACACTTCAGAAAGCAGCTGACAAATGCAGCTCCTCATTATTACTCTGTCTTTTATTCATTTTGTTTATAAAAACACTTTTAAAATCCCCGTCTGATGAGGTTCTCTGGCATGTTGATAGCCAATGAAATGGGTGATAACCTTGTGACAATCAAAACCTGGGGACAAACTCTTAAGCCTTTTACATACTATTATCCTTCAGGAAAGAATTATTTAAAATCCAGCAATGAATTCTTGGAAGAGTATCCATTGTCTGACTATTTACTAAATTCGGTATGGAAACCTAAGAGTACAGATTGGTAATTTAACATATCAATTGTATTTGAAAAAAAATGAGAAAGCTGAGGAGTTAAGCAAACTCCCTCAGCTTCATTCTTCCTGCCTTGGCCCCGTGGGTACCATGACTCAGCTCCTGGGCTGGCTCCTCAGGTTTATCACCACACCAGACCTTATCACCATTTCAGACCTTAGAAATCTCTGAAATGAAAAGTGCATGGCAAGAAACCCAGTTGTACAGAATTTTCCCACCAGAAAAAATATAGATAGAAGCTGGTGGTCTGCTCAACAAACTCTGCTTACACTTCCTTGACATTAAACTGTGCAGCAGCAGTGTTTGCTTCTGAGCTGATCACAAAACGTTGCAGCCAGGATTGGGAATATGCACAGGAACACAGACTCTAACCCCACAAAGCAGAAGATGAATCAAGCAAATTGCATGGCATAAAATTCCCCAGCCCAAATTTGCACTAAGTGTAATATTCACACTAAAACCTGAAAGCTATTATATCAGACATGCAGGATTTCACAGGGTAAATTCTACTCTAAGCATGCGTGCTAATATAAAGCACCATGTCCAAAAAGTCTACAAAGTTGTTTTGAATTGAGAGTATACTTAACCAGTGCTGACTTCTGTGAGGAGTTTGAAAGAGTAAGTCTGAATTTACTAATTCAATTGACTATGACACAGCTGGAAATAAACAGAGGTATTACACCATGTGCCATCACAAAGAGTAACTATCTTAAATATTAGCATAAAAGCAGATGCAGCAGTTTCATCTCCTATCATATGGATATTATGGCAATGATGCGTGCAAGTGATTTACATCTTCATTATTTCTAGACTGCAAGAACTGCTATTACCAGGACTATTTGCTAACATTTAAGCAAGTTATGATTAATGCAATTTGAGTAGAATGAATATTGGACGGATAGATTATAGCCCTGATGATACTGTATGTAAAATAATCAGTGCTGTGACAACAGCTAATTATTTTTAATTTTAAAGCTGAAGGATTTTATCCATAAATTCTCTATCTGGAGTTAAGAGATCAGTTCTATCCAAAGCCAAAACAACGTGCCAGAAATTATGTATCAAATAAATGAATAACTTCTTATCAATATTTAAAACTAATGGAATGCCAATCAATAACACCACTAGACATTTAAAGCATTGCCTTAAAGTATTACTGACAAAATTAGTAATCCCACCCCCTGTGCTGTGCAACACAGGAAATGAAAGGAAACTTATTAAAAAGCAACTGCAAACATAGAAAAGACCTCCATAAAATTCAAGAGATCTGAGACACCAGCATGAAGCACTGTTCCAACTGTATGGAAGACCATTTGTCAGTGTAAAAGCTGGAGTGAAAAAACAGCTTCTCAGATGGACTCATAAGGAATTATTTCATGATTTTGATAGTGATTTAGGAGAGCATGTTCAAATTTTATGGCCTGCAGCATCAGGACCTTACTTACCTGCTAATGGGCAAAGTCATGTTCTGTCCAGCATGAGCACAAGCATCTAAGAATTAGGATAGTGGAACACCAAAGAAACTGTGAAGAGTTTACTTACAAATGAGCACATGATTTACTTCACATTGAAAATTCCAAGTTTAAAATACTCCAGCAAGTTTCAAACTTTAAAAGTTATTTCAAAGACTTTAAGAGAAAACCAGAAATGGCAGGGGTGGGTTGTAGGGGGCAGAGAAAAAAAAAAAAAGAAACCTGAAAGAGGGTAGATTTAGATTAGATACTAGGAATAAATTCTTCAGTGTGAGCGTGCTGAGACAGTGGCAGAGGTTGCCCAGGAAAGTTATGGATGTCCCATCCAGGGAAGTGTTCAAGGCCAGGTTGGACAGGGCTTGGAGCAACTTCACCTAGTGGAAGGTGTCCCTGGCCACGCCAGGGGGATTGGAACTGGATAATCTTTAAGGTCTCTTCCAACCCAACCCATTCTATGAGTCTGTGATTCTACGTTTCAGTGGCACACGAAGATTTTGCACAACTTGCAGAACCCTGCAATGGGCAATGAAGGATTTCTTCTAATATTCAGCTATGTTCTACTCTTCAGCTACCTCAGCCATGAGTACAATATGGGAGAGGACAGCAGCAATGAAGTGATTACTTCAAGCATCAATACTTACATTTCCTACCCCTGAGAAGTCCATCAATCACCGAGCAACTGATTTGTGCACAACTATTAGCTGCTGGTAATAGCAGGGCACAGCAATAAGCAAGGCAGAAGCTGCTGTACCAGAAGCCTAAGATGTGAGCCTGAGCTGCTGCCAAACTGTGTGGTCAAAACACTTCAGCAGCCTAAATCACCAAGGCACTGAACACCACGTAGGAATACAAACAGTATTTATGACCCAACTGCTCAAAAATATTGAAAAAAAAGCTCAGAAAGCGGGGGATAATTGTAAATGATATTTTCTTAAAACCTTTTATCCATTTCCCTGTGAGGTTCCTTTAGTCTCAACAGGAATAATTTCATGTTTTCTCATGACTGAGAGGAACATTATTTTTACTTGAAAAGAAAGCTGAAATCCTCACATCATGCAGTCAGCAGAGCCCCCCCCTCCCCACTCCTCTAGAAGGCAAAGCTGGGGAGGGCTCTTCTTGCAGACTGGTCCAACCTTTGAAGAATTGTGGGTTTGCTCATCATTCTCTGGGACTGGGGCAGCATCCCCGTTTTCTTGTAGCTCTTCCAATTTTCTGGCAATACAGAACATTAATAATTGATGTTTCTTTGATTTGATTATTTTCTTCAGAAAGTTGTACAGTTCTTCCGGAGCTAAGAGCTTCAGAATGCTCCCCAAAGCCTTCACATTCATCAGTACCTCTCTGACTCACTCCATATCAGTTTATTAGCCTTAATTTATACCCTGGTGTTAAACATCAAGGAAGTTACTTTTTGATTGACTCTGAAGAAACAACTCTTAAAACCCGAAGCTGAAACAAAAGCTTTCCCAGCAGAACAATTTTTAAAACTTAGTGATACAGGAACAAACTTCTTGGTTTCATTTACTTGGGTAGTAATTGTTCAGTGCAACAAAGAAGCCATTTCTAATAGAAGATTCCCATCCCTAGCTCCTTTAAGTGCTTTTGGTATCAGATTAAATATTAATACAAAAAACCCCTGTACTGTTCAACTACTTTTTCTATTAATGTTCTGTAAGGAATCACACTATGAAGGAGATATAAGACTGATGTCAATATTAAATGTACTTAGCTTTTCTTTAAAGTCAATTTGTCAATTTATACAAAAAGAAAGGTACTCACCTTTTGGCACTTCAGATTTTCTGGAGTATCTACATCTCAGAATCAGCACGAGATGGAACAAATGGTTAGAAATGCAAATAATGCATTTTATTTGACAGGGAATCCATTACATTAAGACCAAAAGAACCTAAGAGAGCAGTTAGACAGCTATGCCTGGCCATGAGTCTACACTGGTAAGACAGCAGGAGCAGTTTTAATTTTAAGGTTCCCTGTATAAGTGAGAAAAATGTTATTATGAGAGTTGCACATATTAATTGTATACTTGCCAGTAACATGTATCATTGCAAATGTCACTACAAATACCTTATTCTGTTCTATTCAGAATTCCATCTTTTTCTGGGTGGGGGAGATAAGGACGAACAATCAATAATTTTTTTCAGATATTTTAAACAAGTTCTGGTCAGCATACACTTAAAGAAGTAGCTTGCCATGATCTCAAATGTAAGCATACTAAAATAACATTTGATGGCATAGCCATGGATTATATATCAGCATTTTATTTAGGTATGTGAGCAATGTAAGAACCAAAGAGAGACACTATGACCTGCAGTAAGGTTTCAAGGAAAAACTTGTAACCATTGACCCAAGTAAGAAAATTTACAAGGTAAAGAACAAAGTATTGCAAACTGACAGAACACCCTGAGCAGAAAGTGCATTGTCAGTGAATAAATCTTGTAAGGTTTTGCTTTTAAGTCTGGCTTATCAGAAGACTTCCCCTTCCTCTAAAGTCTCTACCCCCAGTGACCTCCAGTTCCCTAACTGGTGCATGTAGGTACATACATATTCAATTGCAACAGAGCAGTTTCCTGGGGATGTCTGAGGCTTGCAGCAGACTTTATGCCCTTTAGATACATAATAAAATAGAGAGTTAAGTCACACAAGGTGATTAAAGACAACCTGACCCCCCATTCCAATCTTTCTGTATTATCATCCGGAATCTCTTCACCCATCTATCCCGTGGCTGCAAACACCAGCTTGAAACCCTATGGTAATCAAGACTGAAAGTGGTAACAGATGCCTAAAAATAGAAGCTCAAATAGTAAAACACACAAAAAGTATGACTGACAAACTGTGTTCCTGCAGTTTTTAATGTTTCTTTTAAATTATAATCGGCAGTAATCACTATTTCCATGTTAATGCACAACACCTGGCCTCAGCTGGATATAAAGAGACTGACAATGTTTCCCCCTCACCTCATTGCCAAGGAATTGAACACGTACAGGTTTTACAGAGCTGGGCTTGCCAAATACAAGGCACCAACAATTAGGACAATGTGAAAGCAAAGTAACTTATTCACAAAGTTTAAAAAAGTGCAAAGCTGCTGAACATTCATGTTAACTAGACTGACACCGAGTCTGGAACACACAGTTACAGGAAGAAAATAAAAACAAAAGACCAAGCTTGATGAAAGAATTTGTGTTTTGACCTAAGTGAGGAGAGAGAAGCCTCAAAAAAGCCACAAACACTAAGCCCTGCTCCCCTCCAAAAAACATAAAAATAACCCACCAAATAGAAAGATTCAGTTACCTGTGGATAGGATAAAAAATATGCAAAACCAGTTCTAGCTGTTCTAGCTGAATGGGTAACCGACTGTATCATTCTAATAATAAAAGTCCAGGTATTGCAGCACTGACAAAGACAAGGGAACTCCATCAGTGAGAATAAAGCAGGGTAATGCAGCTCAAAACTTCCACCTCCCTGCCTCTTTCCTACAGGGTTGACCTGGACCAACCGAAAATCACTTCACTCCTTATTTTTGTTTAACCAGTGAGCCATTTACGAAGCAACTACTCTAAAAAATGCCCCAGCTAAATGGCTTTATCTTGCTCTATTTCACTTTACCTAGCGAGGTTTTGTTTTCCAACAAAAATGCATCAAAATTTTCATCATTTTTTTCATCAAAATTACAGGTACTATACAAGTACTGCTCCTGAAAATGATCATTAATTACTGTTAATGACCACATCTCTGGAATTAATTTCAGAACGCCCATTTTTCAGCATCTCTCGACTTGAAAACAAAAGAAAAGCCAGAAAACCACACAGTGGTGTTTGCCTTAGCCAAGTTCAATGTATGCCAGCATTTTCTGACCAACATTCACACTATAACACAGCCTGAAGGGTTCTGCCCAGCTTCTGTAAAGCAGATAAAATCATCTCTAGAAACGATCTAGTGAACTCTTTCTCTCTTCTGGCTGTACATTCAGATTTCCTTGTCATTCTAACTTGGTTTCTCTAGTAAGGATGTTCAGGAAATATATACTTGTGGTTTAATTTTTATTTCTGCTTTGTTTTAAAATTTTAGTCATATCCTCTTCAACAGATACACAATTAACATTATGTGTTCTTTTTTTTTTTTTTTTTTTTTTTTTTTTTTTTTTTTTTTTTTTTTTTTTTTAAAGCTAAAATTGTATTGCACTTACCTTTACTGAAATATTGATTTGTAACACAGATCAGCAAATACAAGTGCTGATGTAGCTTCTTTCCCAAAGGAAAATAGAACTGGCAGAGGTCTTTACATTTACTTAAATTTGACAATAGGAAAACTACAGTTTAAGTATTGAATCAAGTTTCAAACTAACTGGGGATAGTTTGAGGCTACCAATTTTTCTTCACTGTGAAGAGAAGTCTCTTTGTTAGAAATTCTCTTCATAAACAAAGGACCTTGCTGGGTAATGCTTTATGCCCTGAAGCACCTCTACTCACTTTCCCAAGTAATACTTTACCAAGTATTTCAGTTCCTATTCTTTGACTACTGACTGTAATTTGTCTCATTCATGTTATTTAGAATATTTTTATATTGAAAAGAAAACAGTGTTCTTTGTCTTCTTTAAATTAGAATCTTACAATACTGCAAAGAAAATACAACTCAACTGAAAATACAAAACTCAACTCTGCAAGAAGTGATGGAATAAGGAAAAAGATCCTATATAGGAAGAGCTGATCAATAAATGTGTAAGTTGCAATATAAAACCAAAAAACAACAAAACAACAGCAAACCAAAGCAAGTAATGAACACAGTCAAGGTCTTGCTTGTCTCTTTGGAGGAATGCTGTTCTGGAGGTTCACACTTTGGAGCAGAGCACACCCAGCTAATAATACCAGAGTGATTTACTACTTCTGTTCAACTTCCTCAGCTCTACCACTCCTCTTCAACTTGATCAAGTCCAGCACTCCCTGTCGGGCAAATCTTTAAGAAACAAGGTCAGCATTTAGAAGAAAGGGCTCTCAGCAGCCTGACAACCAGTAAACCTATTACATTACCAACTGTAAGTTGGATTGGATAGGTAGGATTTTCCATTTTGTAGCCTCAATTTTCCTCTTACGGTACGTCAATTATTGACATTTTTACAGTTCTACCTTTAATTACCCTTTCTGTCACTCCAGAGTCATAAAATAAAGCTTGCATCACTAAATATCATGAAAAATCCTTGCCTGACATTTTAAACTGACTTTTGAATATGCATTTTTCCCCATTATGTTTATTAATATGGTTTGAGGTAACTTTCTTGCTATTAAGATTTGCTTTGCCATAGCATAAAGCTTGTATCTGAGCTACCTGTGTACATGTTGAGCCTTCTATGGAAGATTGATCTGCATTTGAGACCTGTCACAGTCCATGGAGGTAAGGGAAGAGCTGGCAGTGCTCCAAGCAAAGCCACATCCCTGCAATTCCTGTTAGCTCTCCCCACTCCCACATGTGCTTTGGGGACCACAGAGGAAACGTTTTATTGGCTTCCACCTTCCCCTCAAAACCCCAAAGAAAATAAGCAGAAGGAAATTAAAGAAAGCAGGTCCAGATAATTGAATAGATAATAACAGAAGACAGCTAACAGTAATTTTGAGGTGATGGTGTAGCTGGGGAGAGGAAAGGGAATATAGTGTTGGAAAGCTCACACCAATCCCAGCAATACTGCTTTAGGAAGCTGATGCCAAGACTGTCTTAAAAGAACCACATGTTCTTCTGCTGAACATTACTATTCAAAGTAGAGTGTAGTGCTGAAGCTGCTCATCCCAAACGGACAAGTTTATAGGGAAGAAAAACAGGTTTATGAATGCAGCTGAATAGATAAGGACATGACTTCTAGACTCTGATTTTCTTTTCTACTGAAGGGGTAAGAAAGACATCTCTCATGTGCCTTGATAGACTTGTTAGAGTCTAATTTTTATTTAGCAGATCTGCTAGGAAAAATATTACTCTGTGTTGTTTTTAGGAGTCAGTTTCATCACGTTTTTGAATCGGTTGCCACAAAAATATATGAGTTCTCACAATGCAATAGCAGAACTGGAAAGCTTAATGGGATAGATTTTCCTGTATTGTCTATTGTTAAAGACTGAAAGGACCAATATGCACAGACAGATGAAAATGATGCAAAGGCCAATCAGTAAACCTCCAGCTCTGCTGACTTATCCTAACTGCTAAGTGATATCCAGTGGCAGAGCCACAGCAAGGGAGAGGAATTTCTTGGCCAGGCACTGGCTGCAGCACTTTGTGAATCTTGAAAGAAGAAATGAAGATATGAAAAACAGTTGTAGTAGGATTGAATTCTCAAGAGTACCCACAATAAGATGACCACTGAGAGCAGAAATATGTTTGCAATGGAGTGTGGTTATCTTACAATTATATTAGTGAAACAACTGGACCTGGAGCAACTCACACAACAGAATCTGCCATTCTTGTATGATCAGTTTAACTGGGAACAATCTTGCAGGATATTCGTATGTATTCTCAGAGAAAAGAGATTTTGGAAAAGGCTTCTTTTCCCAACTGACCTTTTAAAATACCTCTGCAGAATGGAGGCCTTATGATAGCTAATCTTCAGGATCTTTCCTGGCAGTGAAAAGTCACAGAGGCAGCTCTCATCCTCCTGAGACTTGCTTGCACTACACATCAGCTCTTTCACACGCCCAGCTGCATGGCTCTGTTCACTCAGAAGAAAATATAAAGGTTCCTTTGACTTAGGCAATTTTTGTGTGACAAATAAACTAGAGCCAGTACTTGGGACCTGCATAGCATCCACTGACGTGTTTAACATTGAATAATTTCTGAAGAGTAAAGCCTTTAAGCAAGCACATTTCAACTGCAAAGATAAAGGTCTGAATCTGGAATGAGGCACCAGAGAAGAAGTATTCACAAAAACATAAATATACATATACACACACTTAAATATATATATATATACACATATATATAAAGAGGTAGTGAAGCAATGATAGCCAGCTGCAAGAATCTATCTAAGTGGGGAAACTGGGTCTAAGCATCAACATCCAGCAGTCACCTCCGAGCCTTCAGCCATAATGTGATTGTGGGGGAGAAAAAAGGGACACAGCATCAGTGTTTATGACTAATGAATACAAGAGAAAAAACAGTAGGATGACCTTAATCCTTTTCACTCCAGTCAAAAATCCCCCAACAAACTTACACAAAAATAACTGTGACAAACAAGTCTTGAACTTACAAAACCCAATTTACACCCAAAGCCAAAGCACATTAGGGCTAAACCTTGCCTCTCCACACCTCTCAAGACCCAAATAGAATCCAAACTAAAAAGCTGATCTGACAAATGGTAACACATTAGTGTGAAGAACCTTTTTTAGGGTAAGCTATAATTAAAAAGAATCTTCCTTGAATGTAGCTTATTGGTAAGGAGCATGGTCAAGCCTGAAAGTCCTGCAGGAGGTTCAGACATCCCACCTGAACCACACTGTACATCCAAGAACAGAACCAACTGTACTGGGCAAAGCTCAGTCAAGACTAATGCTGCAAAATCAAGCTTCTAGACTTTTACACTTTGAAATCTATTGAGAGAGTCAAACCTTTAGGTAATGCAAGTGTTTATAACTTCACTAGCTGTGCTTGAACACAAATAACTTGAGATATTCATTAAAACTACTAAATGAAAGTCAAAACTTGCTGCTAACAGAATCTCCTGGGCTTTCCAAATGCAATTTTATCCATACATGTTGCTACACTTATTTTTTTTGTAAATCCCTGCCAACCTCTCCTCATCCATCAGCAGGTCTTTGACATAAGATCACCTACCACATGTCAAATAATAAACCTGCGATCAAACTGGAGTCTGTAATTTCATTTAATGTGAGAAAAAGAAGTTTGTGACTGCTTAAGCTGTAGCAGCATTCCCTCACCTTGATATTCCAGATGTAGTTGCCTGGCAGTTTAGGTCAATGTAACTCTGAGAGACCAGGATTCTCCTCACTCTCCCATCTCTGGAAACTTCACCTGGCCTGGCTCTGCTGCGAAACTGCACAGTGAACTTGTTCAGGATTCTTCATGGAGAACTGACCTAGCAAAAGACCTGTTTTTTCTGTAGGTCAGCTCTGGTGCTTGAGAAGAGATGGGGACTTGAGGCTGCCACCAAGGAGATGGCAGGATGGGGGCAGGCTATGGTCTAAGTGCTTTTTATGAGTGAGGACAGAACAGCTTCTGGGTAACATAAGGAACAGCATCCTGCCCACCCCAAAGCACACTCCTAGTCAGAAACCTACTAACACACACAAACTGACTTCAAAAATGTCCACAATACTCAGAAATTAATTTAAAATTGAAGAGAAAGCATAAAAGTCAGCTGGCAGATACCTATGTATTTAGCTGTTCAATTTCAGGCTGTGTTTACCAAAGAGAAAATAAAACAGAAACTTAATTCCACTGAACCACGGCCTATCTGTGAAAAAAAGGGTTGACAAAATTGGAACTGTAAAGAAGTACTAAGGGAAGCTGTAAATGCCTTTCCTTTCCCTCCTGACTCTTCTCTGCTATCCCATTGCCTAAGTAAGTACGTAAGGAAAGAGGAGGCCCATCCTGTGGGTTTCCTGCCAGCAGAACACTCCCTGAGGTCAACCACAGCTTTCTGTCTGAGCTGCTAAGACAGGGAAAAAAAAAAAAAAAAAAAAAAAATAATAAAGAGAGATCTTCTTCTTTTAAAATCTTTTATTTAATTATCTTGCTGTGTATACTTGTCACTCCGGGCAAACAGCCAGGAAAGGAAAAAAAAGCTCCTGTGATAGTAAGAGAAGGCATGAAATTGTCAATGTTATGATTCTGCCATTTTTTCTACCTTCCCCAAATACAAACCACCATGTTGTATTTTTAGCCTGAAAGAGTCTCTGCTTTCTGCCAAACGCAGTGAAAGCGTTCAGGCCATATCTCTCCCAGGAAGAATAAACACTGCAAGCATCATTCTGATTGATATGCTATCTTTAAACTTCAGTTTTATAGGCTGCTTCCAGGAGTCTGCAATGCTGAGGAGGAGGATAGGGAAGGCAGCCCTGGAGCATGGGCTGAGCAGTGCTGCAAGGGCAGGGTCAGTGCTCTGCCCTGCCACTGACAACCAGGGCACCCATTAGTGCTGCCTGTGGTTTTCTACCAGGAACCCCAGGTTGTTAATTACAAGCACTTAAATGCCAAGATCCCTTACCCACCATTTCAAATTAGAACCATGTCACAGCAAAATGGGGGTCATGTAGTTTCTAATGCAGCAAGAGATTCTCCTCGTGTCCTGACCTTTCACTCATCTGGGAAGATGTTCTGTGAGAATCCTGTTAATGTTGTATTTCTCTCTTTTTGGCAGCATTTGTAGGTACCCATGTGAATAGGTGTCAGCACAGGGAAACAGCTGCTTAAGGAAGTTGTTTGGGGGGCAGACTGCATTCCTGAGATGCTGGATGGAACAGAAACATTTCCTACACGTTTCACCAGTGGAAAAAGAGTGTGCTGCTTTAATAGCTTCTCTTGGATTCAAAGCACACAGCATAAGGGAGTATGTTGCTGCGTGTACGTTCATTTTTCCTGCCTCTTTCCACCATAGATTCTTTCTTGGCACTCTCCATATCTCTCCCTTGCCTTTTATGTGCATCTCTATTTTGTTGTTTGTTCCTCTGTCACTTCCTCAGGACATTTCTACAATCCTTCATGCTGCATGTGGCCACTACATCACAGCACTAGAAAAGTGTATTCCTGAGGCACACACAGCCATGCTGCTCAGGACTTAACCACAGCCACTCAGTGCTGGGGGAGGGCCAGTCCTGCATTGCTGTAACAACACTTTCAAGCCATATTATGTACAGAAATTACCTTTCTCTTGAGGAAAATGTCAGGAAAGAATGTTTAAAAACACAGGTGTGAAACAGGAGAGCCTTTCTTGGCCTAGGGAAAATGTGCAGGAGAGGAAGGAAGGAGCTTTAGGGTTGATGGAAGAACTAAAAGTGAAATTCAAGGAGGAGCTATTTCCTTCCTCAAAGCTTCAGGAGAGAAAAAACAAACAGGTGGAGAAGAAATTCTTCCATTGTCTTGCTTTTCAAAGGAGCAATATGGGTCTCTTATTATCCTGCTGAGACTGCATCTGTGTGCCAACTAATTGTGGAATAGTTGAGGTGAACCCTCACTAGACCCTTTAGAAGTATGCTAAATTCTGTAAGAGCAAAGTATTTTCTTAATTACAATATCAGTCAGTAGCTTTTAGTAACCACACTACACAGAGAATGTGGAATTTTCACATTCTAAGAGCACAACTCACCCAATAAAACTGAAGATCAAAGATGTTTTCTCCATTTCTCTGGTCACTAAGTGGTAGCACATGCTTAATTTTATGAATAATTCAAGCTAATGGGAAGTATTAACTTTAAAGAAATTATGAGCAAAAATAGTGCTTTCTATAGGAAGCAGAGCCAGCAGTATAACCCCCACACTCTCCCCCCCCACTTATAGTCTTGGGAATAATTAAATTTAAATTCATTAAATGCATCTTTTCCAAGGACATCAATGTAGATAAAAAAGGGATAGTCCATAGCATTTCTGGCAACTTAAGTACAATGCTGGACAGAAAAACTTATTTGGCTGAATCATGATTTCAGAACAGAACCAGGGTGAGGTAAGCTGCAGAAGAACTATGGGTAAGGCCAGATGTCTTAGCAACAGAAATTAGAAGTCAGACTGTTATAATTTTTTCTAAGATATGACTCTTCTCAGTGCTCCTCAGTAAAGTTGATTCTACAGGGAATAGACTTCATTTTTTTTTTCTCTCTCCAAGTCAAGACGGTTTCTTCAGACGACTTTATTTCTCAAAACATCAAATATGTGTAAGCACAACTGAGGGGAACTGAAAAGAAGGCTTCATGTTCCCTGGTTAGGTGACAGGGGTCATTCACATCCATTAATAACACAGAACCCCACAGTAAACTTTGGGTACTGTCTGATTCAGAAACCAGGGAATACTGGACAGGATTTGTCTCAACTCTAGCAGGGGAGGTGAATTATTTGGTACACAAAGTGACCACTTGGTAACTGTGTTTAGGCTTGTGGAATATTGACAGTAGTAGACACTAATGTAAAACATTGTAATAAGACTTTTCACTGGCTATTTTTTAAAAATTGACATTGTAGCACATGATAATCACTACACAGCTGAAAACAGAGGAACAACCACCAGATTGCCTGTAAATTAAAAACTCCTCAGGCTATAAATCACATCTCTGAGTCAAGATCTATATGTGTACACACATATATTTGTAACACTGTCCATCAATTGTTTAGCACCCCATGCAGAAATCACATTTATCAATGTCTGGATTTACAAAGGAAGCCCCAAACAGCCTCTGAATGCAGCTACTCTCCAACTGCTGTTTCAAGGAGTTAACTTCCACAGTCAACACCTCCTGCAAACGTACACCTTCAAATCCAAACCTTACCAGCAGGGCAAAACGCAAAGACCAACAAAACTTGCACCACTCCCAGAGGAAAAAAATCTCCCTGTAAATCCTAGGAAGGACAGCAGCTGGGCAGCTGCTCCTGGAGACACCCATCCAAGAGCTGAGCATCTGGGGTCTGTAAACACACACAGTTTCTTTGCTGAAGCAAGCAGAATGGGAAAGAAAGCAAAGCTTGCTAGCTTCCCAGAAAATTACCAAGGTAGTACGGTCAGTGTGCACGTAAGAATGACCATACTATTTTAATAAAGCCAAAAAAACCCACCTTAAAAAAGAAGCAGATCATGAAGAAGTTTAAATTTCATAATGGGAAACTCTAAGTATACGCTTAAATAGAAATTAATATCCTTTGAAAATGTTAACATAAAGTTCTGAATTTGAAAACCACTGAAGTTGTATAAGCATCCCTCTGTAGGAGGAAAAAATATCTTACAGAAAACACTCCAGAGTTTTCCTTCATAACTTGCATCACACTTAACGTAGAATATTAACTGACTCTCTTTGAACAAATATTTTCAGCAGGACAAACTACAAAAGCTTTGTTAAACTCAGTTCTCTGTTATCAGGTAGAGGTATCAGGTATCTTTTGACCACATGATGAGATATGCCCAAATACACAAACTGAAGTATGCACAGATGTGTGCAGGTGTGCACAACTTACAGGACTTGAATCCATTGCTTCGATCAAATCAGAAACATCATTCTGATTAGGTCCATGTAACAAGGATTATGCTAGAAATTTACTGGGGAAAGGGCTGCAGAATAAACGAATTCCAGGGGGAGGTTAAGGTACAGATCACAAATTTAATGTTACAGAACTTCAAAACCGGATTATTTTGAAAGTATCCTGAAAAGGGCGAGAAGCTGGAGAAGCTGGTACATCACTCAGGCTATTAGCCTAATGATAAAGAATTCCTTACTGCAATATGACATTTGGTTGTTTTGTTCTGAATTTTTAATAATTTGTTTGGCATTCTCTTTAATATCATGATGAAGCTCCCATAGAAACGGGATTATACAGAAGGACTGAGACCTTCTCATTCATAAAATGTATGGATTAGTTAGTGACAGCAACAACTGAATTAATTCAGTCATGTGCACGTACACCAAATGAGTGCCTTTGCCATGATCTGTTATTAGCACTCAGGAACAAATCCATCATGAGGAAGCAGAACTAAGCATGATGATGCAACCAGAGTGCTTGCATTTTAGCAGCAACTTTTAGAGGAGGATGAGAAGGTGTCTGTTTCTGTTTTGGCAGCTTGCTCAATGTATGTCAAATCGTGCAGCCCTCCTCAGGAAAAAATCCCAGTTCAAACAAATGTTTTCACCCAAGGAAACAGTCAGCAGCCAAAGAGAAGCACTTCTGTTTTTATAAACAAAATAAATTTTGGCTGGGCTTTGCCATCAACACTGAGCTGGGGAGAGCTGCTCATCTGCCCAGTGCTCCCCAGCTTACTGAACACATTGCCACTCAGAGCTCCCTGAAGTCAGATTCACTTGCTGTGCTTTTCAAACAAAACCAGGCTGACACAGAACTCGAATTCTGGACCTCATTAAAACATTCTAGGCCAATGGTCATTGTCTCCTGTGCCTTAATGCTGAGAGGGGCAGTCATGAAGTGTAATGCTCTAGTGTCAGACAATAAAAAGCCTTCAGGATTTCCCCACAGCAGAGCAGTAAGACACAAGTGCAATAGATAACAGAAGAGAAGGTAGCCTGTTACACACTCCAAATCCTAAACTTATTTAAAAAACAGTGATTTATTGCAGCAAAGTTAACATGCTGGTTTGTGTTCACATTTCAGTCCAATTTCTCTGGGTCTCAATGAATAATGTTAGTAGCTGATTGGCATTTATTTCAAGGCAATTTAATTTCTGTCCAGAGGTGTCAAACTTGTCACATACTATGGAAAAAAGGAAAAGTATTGTTAGTGCTCTTCTGAGGAAACAGTCTGCAAGGTTTACACAAGCAGAACTCTCTCTTAACATTAAGAGCTAATTGGTTATAATTGTGTTATATCTACATATACATGCTTAATAAGGCTAAGTAAAGGTTTGACTGCTGAACAAGACATCAGTCCCATGCAGTAACTAGAAGGCACATCCTAAACACAGTCCCTGCAGGAACATGCCTTTGAGAGGAAAGATGCTACTCATACACCAACGCTTTGTTCAGAAGCAGAAAGCAGCCAACATGTGCTTCACAGCCAGAGCATACCTGAAATAAAGACAGATGAGGACCCATCTCATGCACAGCAAATATTCAGCAGTATGTAGTGAAGAACCACGGATATTAATGAGCCTGTGTTTAGATCATTACGTTCACAAAAGAAAAACAAGCTCTATTAATTTGTAGCCACTCCCACCCCCTTCCTTGTTAAAAAGGTTCCTGTCACCTTGAGATAGAAGTCCAGTGAAAGCAGGGCAGACTGTATTTCTGAGTCAAATTACAGAACAGCATTGAACGAGTTCCCAATTTATTATAAAACTACAAAATGACTTAGGTGTATTTTAGCTTTAAGCCAATTAATTTAAATATGAAAGGATTTAATGTTTTTCTTTATGTGAGGTCAGTGCTAAAATCCTGAAGCAAAGTCAGAAATGACAAAGGAAGATTTTCATTAGCTGTATAAAATGTTTGGCAACACAAACAGACATGATCAAGAGATTTATAAATTCCCCAGTTCAAAACATTCCAAAGTTACCACGTGGCAAAGGCAGTTTCTGACAGATGAGATGAAAAGTAATCACAGGTGAGACAAACTGCACTGACAGAGACTTCAGGGATCAGCCACTCAAAATGCAAAGTGCATTAATTAGCAGCGTTGACCCTTAATCAAGAGTTCTGGGAACCAAAAATTAAATCTGCCTGGACCCACTCGAAGACTACAAACTCCAAGTGAAGGAGAAAAGCCAACATGCTTGAATAGATGGAAAATTTTAAAAGAAACAGGCCCTCCCCTGCTTGGCATCTGAAGTGCAAACTATACAGGAGAAAAGGAAGCTGCAATTAACGCCTCATAAGAAGAGGGTAGAGTAGGATAATGAAAAAAGGTTCTGATTTAATCTTGGCACAGTTTGATTAGATGTGTTTTTCTTTAATTTCTTTGCTTAGACCTCTAATAAATAGTTGTCTGTTTGGGTTACCACAGATAAATATCTTGACCTGCATTCTACATGAACTCGCCTTGATTTAATGACTAGCTGACTGCTGCACGAGTACTTCTCTGACATGCTGGCATTTTTATTTTATAAATGGATTCTACCAGCTCATTCCCAGATGTATAGTTTTCAAATTCAATAAGCTTTCTGTATAAACAACAGATTGGATGGCCTTTGTCCTTATTAGCTTATAGAAAATTGATTTCCTAGTGTTAATTTTGGGCTTTGGGCCAGTTGCCAAATGTTTAGGGCAGCTGCTAGAACTATAGACAATAGCACACAAGTTGGAGATGGAAAGATCTATTAGATTATTTCCTTTGACTACAAACTGATGAAGAACTGCAATCAATGAATCACATGCCTGTCATGTCCTCTGTAGTATACACTCAGTTTTGTTGGCTGTTTTTACACAACTGCAGCCACAAAGCCTCTACCACTTCATTTACTGCCTCATACCACTCTTAAACCAGAGACGTTTGAAAAATTTAATAGTCAGTAAAAATATAATAGCTTTACAGATTATGAAGCAAAGAAAGAGCCGGTGCACTCATCCAGTCTGATCACCTTCACAATCAGAACTACAATTTCAACCAGTGACCCTCACATTAACCCTCTTAATGCAAGGCTCAGCTCAAGCATGTTCTGAACAATGTGCAGACCCTGAGGGCTCCAAGTACTAAGGACTTACTGTCCCTCAGCAAATTATTCCCACGTGGAATGACTACACTGTTTTAAAACTGCCTTTGATTTCATATTTTAATTTCGCAGACTGGCAACTACAGCCACTGAAGCAACATTTCTGTGGCTGTGTCTGCTGGCAGATATGGTCTGCTGTATATTCTGCACTGTATTCTTAGTAGAACACTTGTGATACTATATACCCTCAAAGTTCTTCCCTCCTGAAACCCAAATACTTGTTTCAGGGTTATCTGAGTGACAACATCCTCTACTAATTCAGATCTTCTTAAAAAAAACCCAAAACGTTCCTTGAACAAAAAGTCCCAAAGAAATAATCCTATTTTGCACTCCTCTGACACCCTCTTCAATTTTATACATCCCTGGTGTTGAAATGCCCAGAACTGACTTGTCAGAGAAGCCTCAGTGACATCTGCTTTATTTCATGGACCCTTGACATGATGCATGTACACAGGCAGCCAAAAGTAGGATTTGACTTGTTGGCTCCATTTATCTCATTTACTGGCCCTTAAGGTCCCTTTCAGCATTACTGCCTTCCAAAGGAGTTCCTATTAAATATTTTATCTTTGGTTACTCTCCCCCATGCTGAATCTCATTTGCTTTCTTGTGTATCCTTGAGGATCTTTGAAGTGTTCTGTATTGACTTCCATGTCAGTGATGATGTTTTTCATGTCTGCAGCTCAACTATCAGATAAGAAGCACATTCCTGACATCTTTCACTACAATTTTTCACAGAGATCTTCATGTCCCTAACGTGGATACTGGGGCATGCTATGCTCCCCTCATGCCCCTGTTTCAGACATTAAAGAAGAAACCAGTAAATTTTTAATATTGTCATGAACCTCTATATTATCTATAAATTAAAAAAAAAACAACCCACCCAAAACCTATATATATGATAAAAAAAGTTTCTGAACACAGACAAAGGTAATAAAAGGAGCAAGTACGACTTGCTCCATTTCCCTTTTACAATGGTTAGAACATAATATTACCTGGGAAACAAAGGTTTCAATAAATTAAAATTATAAAAAAAATAACTACCCTTGGCATAGTAACAGCTTTCTTACACAGAAACTAAAAATTCAAGCAAATTCTAACCTGATACAATCTGTACAACAGATAAGGATAATAATGACGTTCTTCACAGTTAATAACAGAATTCTGTATTGAAGACCTTTATGCATATTATATGAGGCTCAAAATGAACCTGCAAAAGGGAAGGGATAAAATAATCAATATATGTATACCATTTGGCCTCTTCAGAGGACTGGCTCATCTTTTAACCATATCTGTGTAATGCTGAAATAAAAGAAGACTTCATTTTTCTGGGAATCTATTAGCATTCTTTTCCTACAACAAAGAAAAGTCACTGCCTGGAAAAGCTGCTTTGGAGATTAGAAAACTGCCAAGGGGTAAGGTTGACAAAGTTAACTAAAATCTTGGCTTGTCAACTGTCTCTATGATAATGCCTTGTTCTGATCAGGATTATTTTTTGTATTTTCCTTACTATTTCATGAACTGATAAACTTCATTGTGTATACTCAACATAGGCATTTCAAGCACTATGCACCCTATAAAGAAGAGGAAATCCAGAGTTATGAGCACAGCCAGAGTATTTCCAAATGTTTTATATTCCACCCTACAGAATGGGAGTTGCTACAGCTTTCTCACCACTACACTTTCTCATGTTTCAGCCTCTGCAATGACAGCTTAATGAAGCTGAGCTTTCTACTTCTCTATTTTCTTCTGGGATGACTACAAAGTTCAGTCATAGTTATCAGCTTATTACACAACAGAGACAACCCAGAAGCATGTCTCTGGCTAATTCCCTGGGTGGCCTCCTATTAGCTGGGACAAGCTACATTCAAGAGAAAAATCTAGAAAGTAAATCCAAGATGTGAAGTTAAGAAATGCCATTGAATTTGGTGGGCATTTGAAATCAGTCAGGTCTGGTTAAGTAGAAGGCTGTTCCTTTTTCTGCTGTTAAGGAAATAAAATGATCAAAAAAACAAACACATTCAAATATTTGTCATATGATTTCAGACTGTCTCTAACGTAAACATGGAGAAAATATTTTCAGAAGCAATTAAATCAGCCCAACACAGCAAGCCTGGAAGAAAGACCTGTTTGTAGGGGAAATGTCTAGGCAACTGTCCCTCCTTTTCTTTCTGCTCTGATGGCCCATCAGAAGCATCCAAAGAAAGGTCCAAATCTGAAATTATCAACACAAGTTGCCTGACATGAGCCAGCTGCAGAACTCCAAGTACAATTATTATTTCTATGAACAGAAGCAAATGCTCGACTCCCCAGTCAGCTGCTTTTTGGGATGTTTGCTTTACTTGTATTTGCACATGGATCAATACATGAAAACAAGAGAAGGAATCTGAGGAATTTTGAAACACTTTTTCAAATTCATCGAGGGTTTGATGTGTCAGTTGGACAAGTCAAGCTAAAAACCAATAGCACATTTATCAACCGAGATAAATAAATTCCACACTTTTCACTTGCTTATCTTTTTAATTTGAGTAATGATTGATTTCAAGGCAACAACCAATTAACATTTATGAGGTTTATAAATACTGCTAGGATTCAAACTGTTTAAACTGCTACATGGAGCAGCTGTATTCAGTCAGAGCAGGCATTTGCAGCCTACCACAACAAGCAACACAGCCAACCCCAAACTTGTGTCCTCACAGGCTATGCATGAAATCCATGGATCTCTTTCCATGCCACAGGAATATAAGCGGATCCTCTACTTCCCCAGGAATGATTGCTTTGAAAAAATTATACGGATGATTTAAAATTCACTTAACACCACTTGTTTCCACTGTTGGACCCGAGTTAGTTTTTCAGCATTACCAGCACACTGATGCTTGTTGAGGATGCAAGTTTCAGAATATTATCAAAGACTCACAGGAATGTCTTGCTGTCCTCAGAGGACATTAGGAGACTGAGAGGCAAGCAACCAGAGAACACTACAGCAGGAAGGAGGGAAAGCAGCAGGATGGGAAGCTCCTGCCACATCCTTTTGGCAGCTATGCTGTACACCTGAGTGAGACAGATACACTCCAAAGAGGACTCAACCACCGTTTTTTTCCCCATGGGCATAAAAACCTGCAAATTACATCATTATATACAGAAAGGCAGGAATGACAGGGATAGCAGAGCAGGAAAGTATGGTTTTTTGGTGATACAGGGAACTGCTGTCAAAGATTATCATCAAAACATGATCTGAGCTGGCAAAGCTAACGGCCAAATATCTCCACTTCCAATCTGGCTGCAGGTTATTTCAAGTTTCCGCTTTCTGACTCCTAATGCAAATTTCCCCAGTGGGAATCTACAACCTGAGCTCTGCCAGCTGTCTAGAGCCTGGTCAATTTACATGAGTTCACATCCAGGAATTATATTTTGTTCCGTGACTGCACAAACCTTAAGTTTTGAAAGAAAATAATCTGAAACCACTTGGAAATGGCAAGGCACTGACATTTCTCTTAATGGTTTCTTGCCATAAATTTGACCATAATTCAGTACCTTAAGAGTTTTTACAGAGCCCAAGAGAGAAACCTTACTGAAACTGCAGGCTTTGATGTAGCTTTCTGCAATACAAAGGGATATGTGGTTTTTTTGCTGTTGTTGTTTTTCTGTGTTTTTTTTTCCCCCCCCCCCAACCAGAAGGTAATAATTCTTTGTAATCTATCGTGGAAAAAACAAATGAAAAAATAATTCTGCAACGATTTACACAAAACCTCAACTGATTTTGCTGTTTACTTACTATGGCTCTTTATTTAACATTAATAAGCATTGTTTAAATTCTAAAGTATCACAGAATGACAGACTGGATTGGGAAGGGACCTTAAATACCATCCAATTCCAACCTCCCTGCCATGGCCAAGGACACCTCCCATTAGCCCAGGTCTGTCTCCAAGCCCCATCCAACCTGGCCTCCAACACTGCCAGGGATGGGGCAGCCACAAAGTCCCAACCTGGGCTTGTGTCTCACCACCCTCACACTAAAGGATTTGTTCCCAATACCTAAACCAAATCTATCCCCTTCCAGATTAAAGCTTTCTCCTATTATTACTCCCTGTCCTACCAGTACAGCTGTAGTATTGTTTAAAAACACACTCATGATAAAACAGTCTTTCTAGGTTTTTTTTAAAATCCTTTTATTTTCCAGATCTTTATGATTTAGGTTTTCTGCCACTATTAGCCACCGACCAATTCAGAAGATACTGATAAGAAAGCTCAAAAAATTCAGCTATAGTTGGCTGGTAAAGTACAGAAAATGCTTTCTATTTGATTTTGTATTAAAGGGAAATTGGATATCACAAGACTGAAATGATGATACCAGAGAGAGGCATATTTTGAGACAAAACGCAGAAAATTGTCTTCAGAGAAAAGCTGTAAATAAAAACGAGTGACTGAAATAATGTAGATCATTTCAGACATGGACGAGAGGTACAAGGATCAGAAATGAATTATTATGTTCTAAAATGATCCAATAAACATCGAGCTGTAGTGCAGTAATCAGAAAATACATTGGAAAAGAGAGGTTATAAAAAGAAAAAGGAGCTTTCAGGTACTGTAGGTTATTAGATACCATGGAGAAATCTGTATTCAGGAGATTATATTGCTTACAAAATATGCACACAACCAAACACAGCTGAATTTGCTGTTCAAAAGGAAGTGAACTATAAAAATTAAAAAGGTAGAATGGAGACAGAATCACAGTCTAGAATAAAAATAATCAATGCAACCATCAATAGCAACGGTGAGATGAACATTGCACTGACTGAACACACAGCCACACAGGCTGGAGGAAGAATGACTCAATTATATTTTTCCCCATGGGCAAAGACATAAAAGATAGTTGTAGACACATTAAGCACATCACAAAAAAGCATTCCAGCAGCACCCCTTGTTAGGAAGGAAGAACTGCACTTCTGAAGGGGGAATAATTACAGATCCTCTGGAAGACAAAACATTGGAGCTCCACTGCCTTCAACAAGGAAGCCCTGGCAGACTGCAGCCCCTGGACCCCCCTCACGAGTGCTCACCAGCACTTGCTAGCCCCCAGATTCACACAAAATGGGAGGGAAGACCCAGAACAGCCCCATTCTTACCAATTTCTGAGTTGCAAGAGGGAAGGGCAATGGATTTTGGAAAAAGGCACAAAACCCTTAAGCAGTTTGATGCTTTGAGAGACGGGATGCAAACGTTTGCTTGTGCAAGTGCACCACAGATCATCTCTTATGTTGTTTCCTCTCCAAGTAGGCAGATTTCTCAGGACTGTGGCATCCCTTATACCACTGATACTGAGAAAACACCCCAGGGCAGCAGGGACTTGGCAGAACACCTACAGTGAACCCCAAACACATGTGAGCAGACATCCACCACCAACAGCTGAGGGTGGCACCTTCCTCACAACAGCAGCACCAAACAATGGCTCTTCCAGTCACATTAAGGCTGCTGAGATAAAAATGGATCTTGAAGATCAAGACAGCACATTCAGACCTGAATAAGCTGACTACATTGCTGCACCATCCCCCAGAAGGGATGAAAGCTGTGCATAAACACGGCTGAAATAATTTAGATGAGCTACTACGAAGAAATCTGTGTCACCTTATCCAGATGTGCCTTCTGGCCAGGCCTAAACCAGCCTTTTACAGTTACACCAGGAAGGAAACCACCAACATAAGCTGGTTGCATATTCATTACATCTACCTTCACCTTTCAAAAGTATTTTCTGTGACTACAAATGAGACTTTGTCACCCTCACCTTCCTTATAAAAGGGAATTATGCAATATTCTGGAAAGTTTTTCAGTCTCTTGGGAAGAATTCTCAAGTACCTAAAAATAAATTTGGAGGTTTTCTCTTCATCAGGAACTTTATCCCTTTACAGCAAGAATTCTACCTGTGCTCAGCAGCATCACCTAAAGCAGCATCCCCCTTCTGACCACAGCTGAGGGTTTGCAATCCATTGCCACCTCCAAACTGCAGCAGTATTGCAAGCAGTCAGCTCTCTCTCATGCAGACCACCAGCTAGAAGCAACCACAAAACACACAGCTATCTTAGGGAGTTTTAGAACATGCAACTCTAGCTATTATTCAGGTACATTATATTGTTCTAAGATTTTTGTGGTAATCAAAAGATTCAAACAGCTCTATTATGTGACTCCAACATCAACATTTCAAGTGAATACATAGCAAAGAAGATTCAATTCAAGTGAACTACATCAGATGCTTTCTGTTTAAATGGAGGTATGTTTATGCCAAATTATGCAGAGAAACAAATTCAAAGCATCTATTATGATTCTGCCACTTCAACAAACAGTAAAATGCTTGCTCTAAAAAGAGATTAGCATGACTGAACAATAACAGGAAGTTTGCTGTCTCAAAAGCACTGTTTGGGGAAAAGTAATGAAGTATGATGTTCTCAAACCAAAAGTGACACTTGAAATTGCTGTTGGACAAAGCAACGAGAGGGTTACTTAAGTGTCAGTAACACTTACTCTGCCTTTGGTACCCAGAGAGTGCACATAATATTTATGTTTTATATATACTCAAAAATAATTGTAGGCAGAGGGAAAATCATATTGCATTTACAACTACATTGAAAGATGTGACTAATACACTTTTGATTAAATGTGCTTTACCTTTGATAACTAATTATGGAAAACCTGATGTGTGTTTGTGGCCTGAAGACCTCCTTCTAAATTTTTCTTTCCATAAGACAAAGGCACCACTTGTGAGGGCAGGGGAGAACCACCTAATGCTGTTTTGAATGATGGCAAACCCACCAGTGAGTTACACAGCTAGCTGGAGTGATAATATGGGGAAGATACTACAAGCAAACACACCACTAGGAAACTCTCTTTAATATTATGTTCCCTAAAGAAATGGCTTCACCACCTTCAAAAGGAAATACAGCTTCAATTCTTCCTTGGCCGTGGCACTTGACTGAGAGAAAACGCAACATCATTTTGGTGAAGACAAGAATAAATCACCATGAAATATTCTGAGCTCATTTATAAATGTGAATTCATTTAAACTTCAAAGCAAGTGACATGCTTACTGCATTGATGTAAACATTTGGCAATGCTCAATGACCAGATTCAAAACCCAAAAGAAAATTAACAGATCATGGATAACATTCAACCATTCCACAAAGATACTTCTAAGATAAGACAACACTGGCTGCATCAAAGTGGAGCCATAGTCTGCAGGATTTATTAATATAATCAATGCTAAAACCATGTGGGAACTCCAGAGAAAGAGAAACAGGGAGAAAATCTAGTAGCTGGAGTCACAGAAGATTCAGAAGCATTGATATTCATGTATTGACACTTGTTTACCATACATAACATCTGGGGATAGGATGACATTTAACAGATACAAACATTTCTCTCTTAACTTGCCTGTAGTAAAAATACTGCTGCTTTTTCTTTTCTTTTTGTTCCAGTGCACCATGAGGTTGTGATTACACTTCTAACGATGGCAGAGAAGATACCAAATGCCTCTAATGCACAAAACTGATGAGGTGGGGAGGGAGGAATGCTGTGAATCATCATGAATACTCTGCACAGTTTAGAACTACCCTTAACTTTTGTGTCTTGGCTTTCTTACATGGTTTTGGTAGCATTTAGCAAGGTTCCTACCAATAGTGCTGAACACCCCTGAGGCGTTATCCTAAGCCATCCTCACTTCCAGACATTTCCTCCCACATCTAGGTCTTTCAGGACCTGTTGTTCTGGGGAATAAATGAGCCTCCAGAACACTGCCTTTCCCCAGCTCCTTTCTGGGATACCATTCAAGGTAAAGGAACATAGTTACTGGACAATATTAGGTTTCTGTTGCCCGAAGGGCTGCTCCTCTCTCCTGCCAATACATCTCGTGGCCAACAACTTGACATCAGATGTGGACACCTGATGCCCAACTGAGTCACTGTCATGAAGCACCACATAAAATCTGCGTTTCAAATCATCTAGAGGAGAAACTTAAGATAAAGAAACTACACTGGCAATATAATTAGTCATCAGGATATGTGAATCTAATTAAAATATTACTGAAATACACCTGCTAAGGAGAGGAAGCAGCCTGCAGGAATTATTCAGTGCTCCTAGACCCATATTCTGGAAGCTCTTAATTATACACAATTCCTCTTGCTCTCATGGCACAAAAAGTGAAGTCAGGGTGCAGATGTAGGTATGGTTAAAGAAAACAAAATTAATATCTAAAATGCTGTATTTAATTTTGTAAGACATACATACGAAAGCAAGTTGAAACAAGCAGTATTGAAATCTGTACTGATCTCTACAAACTAACTGTAATTTCATATACATCTTCTCATTCTTATCCGTTCTTATTGCAGAAATAATTGTCTAATATGTTTGGTTTAGGTTTCACTTTTAGAAGACTCTGAAGGTTGCAGTCATGGGAAACAGCCACTTTCTCCAATTTTTGTTTCTTCTAGGTGGTCTGATGAAAGCTATTTGCTATCATGAATTTGTAAGACAAAGATATGCTAATGTTTGTAATGCCAAATAATACAGATTAATGCTGATCTTCATCTTACTCCTAAGCCCAAGAGGAACTGAAATGCTAACGAGTTTAAAAACGGAAGATAAGACTTATTCATATAACATAATAAACAATGAATTAAATGGATAAAAATTTAAAAAAGGCTGATGAGGAAGAATGAATAATTTTTTTGCCATCCACAGTAGGACAACAATAAATTCTCAGAAGATCTCATACTGTTGAGAAGAAATGGTGTTTAGATTAAACCTTGGTAGACCCTAAAAGCATAACTCATCAGTACTTTCCACTTCTCTACCAATTCTGTACTCAGTTGCTAGATCCCTTTTTTTTACCTCACTTACAGTATTACAGTTTGGAACAGCTGAAAAGCATTTTGCTAGGGGGAATAGAAAAGCTCTAGATAGCTTTGTAATTAAAACCATACTTGTTGATGGTATTAGGAATCACATAAAAGTAATTTGATCTTATTTATCTGGTAGCCCTAACTTTCATCTATGATCAGAGTTCGTCAGTTTTTCTGTTAGCCTTATTTAGCATTTCATAATTGTATTTAGCAATTAATTAATAGTATTCCCCTTCTCATAATGACTATTGAAATGAAGTTAGATAACCTTCCCACTTTTGCACTGCAGCACTGGGATGGAAGGCAGGTGCTTTATTCCCTGTCCCATCTCATCTCCTCCCCCTGTGGCAGCCTGGATAAACCAAGTTCCCAAGAAATGCAGCAGCACTTCAACCTCCCTTTGCACTCTACAATCCTTGTGGAACTCATTTTCCTGCATGCTCATTTCCATCTGAGAAACTCAGGAGGATTTAAAAGAAAGATGGAGCAATCATTTATATTGCTATGGGCTCCTAAAGCCACATCCACTATCCTTCTGCTCGTGTTAAATGAGAGGAAAGCCAAGTGATTTTGGGTTTTTTTGAGCTCCAATGCCAAGTTACTCATTTCTGGGATAAAAATTAGATCTGACTGTTCTCCTCAAGCTTCCCTCCCTTCCCTCTTTTAGCTACCCATGAAAGAAATCAAAACTGCAAGGATCAAAATATTACACAACCTTGTGGAAAGGCACAGATACTTTTTACGCTGATGTGGGCAAAGGTAATTTGGATTATGGAATAAAAAAAAATAAAAATAAATATACTGTGTTCTAAATACTGTTTCATTATCTTTAATGTAAAATATTAAATACTGTTTGATATTTATCTTTAAATTTGTGTTCATTGTTAAAAGAGAAACACAAGAAAGGGAATGTTTTAACATTGTGTACTGATTTTAACATGAAAATCTAAGATTTAAATAGCAGATTTGCTGATGCAATGCTCGTCAGATAGAAAAAGCAATGAAGATATTAACTTAAAAAGACAAAATTTCCCCCACAATACTGGCAAACAACACCTCATCGTTAGATCAGTTTCCATGTATGTGCAGTTTCATAAATGTCTGAAATCCTAGGGGCACAAATGCAAGACTTCCAGGATGGTACAACTGAGGTGATGTTACAGTGCTTACAGAGCATCTCCCACTTATCCAAAGCCATTCAGATGACTCTCACACCTCCTCTGAGACAGCAGCATTTCCAAAGCACCCACTCTGATACCACCAAAAGCACCTTACACCCTTAACAGGTGTCAGGTCCATTCCCCCGTGTCCTGTCACCACCTGACATCCTACAAAAGGCCATTGCCACCTTTCTTGTGGGCCCCTTCAGATACTGGGAGGCTGCAATAAGATCTCCTTGGAGCCTTCTCCTCTCCAGACTGAGACAATTGTTTCAAAGCACCAAGGGGAAATACCATCTTCTTCAATAGCAAAAAGTAACTATTTTTGATACTGAGGTTCTGTAGTGTTTCTGTCTGAACCTGACATTCAGGGATTGTAGAGTAACACTGTTCATGGGTTCACAGAGCTATCTATACTATACCAGAGCTAAGCAATGATGCCCAAGAAATTGGTCACTCATTCCTTGCAGTTAATATGGGTTTTGCTCAGCCTCAGGCAAAACTGAAGGCAGCTGGGGCACTGGTAGGAATGAGTTGCCATTGACATTGACAATACCAAGCTAAAGGGGAATATTGGGGTCTCACACAACATCTTTAATGCTGCCAAAATAATCAGAGTATGTTTTAACACTGATTATGAGAGGGTTGGTGCCTCTATGAAGGAAAAGAACCCTCAAATTGGGCTACTCAGAGTACGTAATAAAGTCTACATCCTGTGTGAGGGAACCTCCTGCCAGAGCTTCAAATGGATGAGGAATTCAAGGAATATCAAAGCAGAACAAAATTTGCACGAGTATGTTTGCTTTAGATCAATGCAGAGTAAAAATGTCCTAAAAAAGCTATTGTGCATTTACAGAATTGTGGTCATAAAGAAAACAACAAAACAAAACCCAGCAAAAAAAAAAAAAAACAACTGACCTTCTCAACACACAGGCAATGATAGCAATTAGTTTTTCCAAACAATACAACAACTCTATTTTTCTCATTAATATTTACCTCGTTGGTGAAAGACTGGAACATTTGTCCACAGCAGTGGTAGATATACCTGGAAACATTCAAGGGCAGGTTGGACAGGGCTCTGAGCAACCTGATCTAGTTGAATCTGTCCCTGCTCATTCCAGGGGGTTGGACTAGATGATCTCTGAAGGTCCCAAATCATTCTATGGTTCTATTAATTTTTCTCCAGTTACAAATAGGTGTGTTCAAACAGCTTGGTCAACTCTTTGAAAGCCAGAATTTCTAAACATCTATTTTCACAGTGATTAGGCACTAGCATGGAATGCAGCAATTAATGAACTTCCAGCAACTGATCGTACATGCTCACTGATTTTTACACCCCAGATGTGACTGGCATAAAGAAAGTCTACTTCCATGGCAGGAATTGACAAGGATAAATGCAACACTTGCATTTATCTGAAAAAAGCCCCTGGCACAAATAACTGCACGGAAGCAGCAAGATGTGCATCCATTACTTCATTTATGTAGAGATTTATCAACTTCTGTATTCAAAGTGTGCTTTGGTACTGAATGCCAGCCCAGATGGAAAACATGTTGTTCCCTGGATCAGGAATCTTGACTGTCAAGTTACCTGTGAAGTACTAGATAATATAAATGAATACAGCTTGATCCATCATTGTCTTCAAATATATCCATAGTAACTATCAGGACTGTAATTATTATAATGACTCAACACCCCAGGCAGCACTGATACCTGCTCTGCCTGGAGACAACTAAAGAGTCCAAATGACCTCGTGCTGCCAGTTTCTCTCTCTTCCAACTTACTCATGCCCTTGGCTTTGCTCTCCCAAGTACTTAGTCAAAATTTGTATTTGAGTACCTAAAAAATTACTCCCCAGTTAAAAATTTGTTATAAAACTTACAAAGAACCAAATGTTAAAGCCACATGGAAAAGGGCTGCTCTGTTCTATTCTAGACCATGCAGGAAATAAGTTTCAATTTATTAAAATCATTCTCTGAGACTAATATTTAGAACCACTCCATTCCTTGTTGGTGAAGCACAATGATTACATGTCCCTATGTTAATGACACTTAACCCATGACTCCTGCAATGCAGGATGATGAAGATAACAAAAGCATTTCATTTACTACCTACAATAATCCCTATGAAAGGATGACTTCTTTAGTGCAATTGAGTGGCTGGAAAAACATCTTGAATATCCAGCTATACCACTGTGTTCCAGACTGAAACATACAACTTAATTATGCTTTCAATACATCATCTTCCCATCACATTAAAACAGAAATAAGCACATGTATTTTCTGGTCTGAATGGTACAAAGCACATTCCTTTCTCTGGTAACATTCCCTTTTAATCATTTTAATAGTTCAGGACCAAACAAATCCAGACAGAGTAGGATCCAGTTCCAGCAGCCACCATCTAAACCCAAATATCTTAGGAAAAAACAAGTTTAATAAGCCTGCAACTCAACTCCTACACAACAACATTTTGCAGAGGATGGATCCCCCCAGAAGGTGGCAGAAGCAGAAGGCAGAAAGCAGATATCCATTGCTTGTCATGCAGATGAGGTGGCATCTGAAATCTAGCTGATTCTAGCAAGACAACACAACGTGAGGGCAGGATGCTTCATCCTCAGAGGAGTCTTTAATTAAAAACGAGCTGTCCACAAGAACCCTATTTATTCTTTTTTAAACTCATGTAGACAATCTAATGCCTCTGAGCCTACGTTGGACATTGTCATTGGTATTGACAAACATGGAGATGAAGTTAAAATTACCAGCTCTGAATCTGACAAATTCAAAACATGTAACTAAAGAAATGACATTCATGACTGAATTCTTTTTCATCTTTTGTCTATATATCTACCAAATGTATCATTGTCAACAACGAAGTGTCAATCTGCCACGTTCACTGGTTCCTCTCTCTCCTAACCAGTTAAAAATACCTATTTAACTACACTTAGAACTAGCATAACATGGTGCTATTAAAAATGGAAATTAATGTATGAGCTAGGCTTGCTGATCTTAAGGATGATCAGTTTGTTTTCTTCCTATATTCTTTCTGGAAAAAGTTAAAGCAGATTTTCATCATTTTTGATGCAAAGATAAAAAATTATCAAGTCCCCCCATGTTACCTAATTAAACACACATTGTTCCATTCTGTGACATGCTAAGCAATAAAAAAACAAATAAAAAGACCTCGTAGAAGAATAAGAGCTTGAAAGAGAATAAGAAATTTAAAAATCCCACAGAAAATGAAACAAAAAAAACTCACAAAAGCCCCCAAAAAACCTAACCCAGAAACCCACGCTCCACATGCAAAGATTTGTTCCATGTTTCCTACAGATAAAGCATGTCTGCAGGGGTAGCCTGACTACAGCTGACCAGAGCATTTAGGTCGCTGTGATGTCATCTTTCTGAAGTCGCTTGGCCCCAGAGTCCTAAACAAAAGTCCAGAAGCCAGCACGTAAAAGATAAATTCAACACAAAATGTGCTATAAATGCACATTTATAGACCTGTCCTAGAACCTAATTCATAGGTCACTAAACTCAAATGGGAAATGTGCTAAGGTAGAAAAATGGAGCATGTAGGAAAGTAATCGGTCTCCAAAAGAATTTAATTTTTTTTTTTTTTTTTTCTATGTACACTATAAATGCAATGCACATACCAAGCAAACCTTTCACCTTTCATATAATACAGAGATCTAAGGAAGAAAAGGGGGAGGGAGGAAAAATAAAAAAAAAAAAAAAAAGAAAGAAGAAAAAAAAAACAGAAAAAAGGAAAAGAGAGGTAGAAGAAGCTAATTTCAAATAAATTCCAACTTCTATTCAGTACATGAGATGTTCATTAGATCTTTATTACCATTTTCCCCATCAGACTTCCTTTCATGGTCAGTGTCAGTGAGGGACAAGGCTGAGTTTGCCCGGCTTGACAAGCAGGAGCTGTGTTCCGATTTCATCCCCCTCATCCACATCCTCAGGGCATGGTCCGGGGAAGCAGCACCTTCTGTTTCAGTATCCATGTCTGAGCCCACCTCTAGTGGGTAACTGTGCTCAGCTACACCATGTATATCTGTTTGGTAGCCAGAGCACAGAATATGAGGAGTTTCACAGAATTCCATGTCTGGAAAAAAACAAAAGTTCAGAGAAAAAAAAAAAATAAATTGAGAAGTGAAAATCAATATAGCTGTGATTTTCGTTTGGAAAAATCTGTTTTGAAAATTAACGTTGTCAATACTATTAAGAAGACTTTTTTTAGTCAGTGACTCACTCAGATATGTAATCTCCTATGAGTATAACACAAGAGAGTGCAATTCTGTAAAATACATAATACTGCACTGTAATTTTGCCTTTATGTCTGATAGAAATATGTTATAGCTCAAATGTGTACACCCACACACTGACAGCAGGATATCAATTTACGGTGAAGTGAGTACTTACAAATAATACATAAATTTTTTTTTTTTTTTTTTTTTTACAGAAAGGCAAGAGCTCTAAAATTAATCTCTGTATTCTTTATCATAAGGAAAGCATAACAAATTTGCAAACAGGGAATTTACAAAATAACTTTTGAAATATTTGGGTTATTGCAGAAGACACAGGAAGGGTACTTAACACTGGCTTGCTCTTTGAGAGTGCTGTCCTTGCATATTCACACCAGTGGGTTTTGGTTCCAGTGCTGGTGACCTACAGGAACTTTTTAGAAGAGCAGTGACTACTGGGACTGTACAAGTGCCATCTCATGACACCAGATGAGCAGAGACTTTAAAGAGTTGTACAGTGCTCAATATTTCAGTTATTCTTACTAAACAGTGCAACTGTAGGGCAGTAGGAATCCAAGGACAAACAGAAGGTGGACAGGACCCATAATGTGAATATGCAAAGGAAACATTCTCAAAGAACTACAGGGAAGTAACACACACCAGCACATGAAAACTTCCTTGGAGGCAGCCTCTGCATATTCTCACTTGTGAGAATCCAATTACAAACACAACTCTCAGGGAGAGTTAGAACAAGGAGTTCTAATTAAATAAGGATTACAGAACAGCACTCCCTACGTGAACAGCAGACCTGGGATGACACCTTGAGAGACTAAAAACAGTATCACACATGCACACAGGCTTTCAATTTCTAGAAGAGAAACATTAGAGACAAGAGTCACTGATAAAGAGACCAAGGACAAATGCTCTCTTCTTCTGTCATCCTGACTAAAGCTTCAATTTGCCAGCCTAATCCACTTACCAACCAGTGAGAGGAATGGCTCTTGTCTGAAGCACTCTCAGAAGTAACAAAAAGGCCTGGTACGTTCCTGAAGCTGTTGACCAGAGTCTACAAACCAAATGCTAAACTAGAATATTCTGAGGTGGCTCAATTTTCAAGTAATGTGTTGCTGCTTGCCATCTTTCATTTGCCAACAAAACATTCCTGAAGGTCTCAGTTGTAGTGACAGCCCAGACAGTCTGGCTTTCAGCTCAGGGAATGGCAGTCTCTTTCCTAGAGAGCAGGGGAAGAAGGTGGGCAGTGAAGGGAACTAAGTGTCCATAGCCTCACCTTCCTATGCAAGAGTCCTGGAAAGCTGTTCTGGCTCCCTGGTATTGTCACTGGATTAACTGGTCCGTCCCAACAGCAGTGGCCATCACTGCTCCTGCTCCTGTTGGAGCAGGACAGCAGTGAGGAGTGCTCTATCACTGCTGGGATCTCTGCCCCTTGGTCACAGGAGGAGGACTTGGTCTCTGCTCTACACCTGAGAAGCTGCAGCTTAAAGCCACCTTCACTGGTTCTGCTCTCCAAGTATCTCAAATGCCTTGAGGCTGACAATGAGGTTTGATGGATATGGCAAGGAAAAAATACCTGAGATGTTTCTGGACTGCTTAGTTTCAGCAATAGAGGGAATATTTGATGTTTGAACTTTATCTGCCATTATAATACAGTGTTCTTCATGCCCTCTGGGGCCTGTTTAAAACTGACAAACTATACAGACAATAACTATATAGACAAACTATACACACAATAAACAAGCTCTACTTGGCTGAGTTGGCACAGACCCAATCTTTGTATGACACAAAGAGATTTTGATGTTGGACACTGAACCATCACAGCTGCATCACAGGTCTAGCTTCTACTTTCTTTCTGACAGGCACAAAGTGAATCCAAACACCTTTATACAAAATATGGTTCCAAATGATGTATATCAATTCTTATTTTTTCTTTACCAAATTCAAAAAACACCTGCACATAAACCAAGAATAAAAAGCCAGTGACAGTCCCAGATTTCTAACTCAGAAACACAGATTGAATCACATAAGCAGCCTGATTCTACTCCAGCCTGAAAGAACTGCATTGTTCATTTGAAGGGAAGATGTGGATGTCACTTTTTCACCAAACCCTTTCCCAGCAATGAAGAGGGGAGTCAAGGCTTTCTTGAGAAACATCTGATTTGAAGTTCTGCTTATGTTGAGCCACTACAAAAATTTTATGATGGGATATCTCTGTCAACTGAATTACACCTTGTGATCTCAAGAAGCATCTCTATAGTCTCCTTCCCCTTGAGAGAACCTTTCCACTTATTTTCACCAGCTGAGGAACTTCGTTGTTATTAAAAATCTCATAACTTCATGAACCACGTCAGCTGCTGCCAGGTCCTCGGGGAGCAAGGCTGCAGGCACCTCTATAGATGGATGTCCACTCCAGGCAGATGTCTGCCCCAAAAGCCTGCAGCACATATTCTCCCTCTTTGCAATCACATATGCCAAAGGGAAACTTCATCCCAGTAAATCTCACGAATGCTAATTAGATTACACATGTTTAAGGATTTACCCTTCAGTCTACATGTTAATTCAAAACGTAGCAACTAACATATTCAATAATTTAGCTTTAAAAAGAATTTAATTTTTTTTTGGTGGGCAAGAGAAAGTGACTTTTTAATACTGTAATTCATATTCAACAGAAGTCTAATGCAATATATTGCCTTAATAGCCTATTCCTTAAGTATACAAACCTTTGTAGTATTTTAACTCCCATAGGATGCACTTTCTGAAAAGCACTTAGAATGCCAGAAGTGGCTGATGTTAGTCTCCATATCTAACCTTGTTACCTAAAATGTGACATTTCCACAAGGAGATAAAGTTCAAGTGAGGGTTTATCACAGATTTAGTCTTCCCAAAAAGACACAGTCACAAGAGAAATGAGGGAACATTAATGGGAAAATCACTGTTTTGCATGAACAGTGGAGAGAGAAAAAAGTATGAAGTTATGGAAGTACACAGAAGATGACAGGACTTAAACCTCTGGAGCCTACTGTAACACAACTGTCAAAAATACAGGTATTTTGCTCTTCACTGATATTAATTTTTTTTCCACAAAAAGTAAAGTACAAAGAAACAAAATATCCAATGATGAAGAAAAGGAAAGAAGGCTGGGTGCATTAAAAAAAAAAAAAAAACAACAGCATTTTAATTATCAGATCTCAATTATCAGATTTCTGCAAACTCTTTGGACTTACTTACTTAGCATCAGGAATTTCTGCATTGTTGCTGTTTGCCAAGAATTTTGCTGATTTCAAGCTACTAAGATATAAATATTATTTTATAAATTAAATTTTATTTATATTTCAAAAATATAAATATTTTTTTAATAAATATTTAAAATAAAGAGAAGACTGTCCAAACAAAGTACATAAGGGAGAATCACAAAACTAATCTATAAATACAGGTGTGCAAAAAGAACCTTCCTTTCAAATTTTCCTATTCTCTTACGGAAAAATATTACTTTGCATTAATAAAACAATGACAAATAATATAACCTAAATTACCTGACATATCTGTTCAACCAGAGAAAGGGCTTGCAGGAATATATAAATAATTTAAAACTGGAATAGTTGGACACGTTGCTATTGCGTGTCTTTTATGAACCCTGTCACAGGATTAAGCAATTCTCACATATTTTTAAAGTTTCTTTAAATAGCACGGATTCACAAATTTCTTTTATTCTTGATTCTTGGTGGTTCTTACTCTGAGTATTCTCTCCACCCAAAGACACACACACAAGATCAATACTCAGGATGCAAATGTACAAATTGGAGTTCTGTGGTTAGTGCAGGGTTTGGGCTTTTCTCGTGTCACACTGTGAATCTGTGTATGTTGTTTCACACTCTGAACTGACACCCCTGGTTTTTTCAGTGTATGGGATGTAGTTCAAACAGGGAAGAGAGGCAGACCAGTTCCTCATGGCACAAGAGACTGGGGGAGTGAGAAGGAGAGAGGGAGCAAAGGCAGAAGAAATGTAAATCAAGTGGGGAAAGTGAAGTTCACATTAATTTTTGGAAGCAATACATATGCACCCTCCTAAATGAGAAATTTTGAGGGCTATTGAGCACTCTGCTGAATTCAGTGTGTTCAACAGCCCTTGAAATTGTTCATTTCTCACCTGTGGACCCTGGTTTGCTGGCTGTATGCTGGACTTGAGAATTAAATGGGTAGAGATCTTAAGCTGCTTCATAAAGCTGCTCGTGTAACACAACCTGCTAGATAACTCTGGGAATGTCTTTGGGTGTTTATATCCCATGCAGTCTAAGATCTTACTTGTTTCCAAGTTGAGAACATGCCACAGCTTTCCTAGGATAATATAATTGAAAGACATTAAACTTCAGTACCCACTCATCCGAAAATCGCTGAGGAAGGAGCCAAAAATCAATTTATCTGCACAAGCACATTACACTGACTATTAATTTGCTTTAGAAATCTCACGTTTATCACCAATTATACTATCACAGCCCCCCAAAAATCTCATTTGCATTTAATTTTAAAAAATCTGATACACTTATTACACACATATAAAAGGTACTACTCGAGCTATGATTCTATGATGTATCAAATGCATCATATTGCACATAATTTCTTTTATTGTATTTCAACTTTTCTTTGCATACCCCTATCCATGTAGTTTATTTTCTTACAATCTCCAGTTGCCACCAGAGATGCTAGACTTTAAGAAAAACCCCAGTAATTACAAATTAAAAAAAAGAATAAGGAGGAATTAGAGTTTGCTGTAACACTAAGGAGTTGCCTGAAATTTGTAGATTAGGCAGCTAAGGGATTAGGAAAGGAGATTGCACTTTCAGGAAACTGTTATGTGAAATTTATGAGAAAGAAAAAAGCTCTTTACACTTCAGGTCCTTCCCCAGAGGAACCAGAGGATGAGGTTTCAACCCATGTGCCTCATAGCAAATATCTTTTTAGTCTCTTCTTCAGACTAATTCTTCAGATTTAGAGAAACAGGGCAGGGGCAGACAGTCTATTTTTTTTAAAATGCTCCTGCAATGCTCAGATATTAATAACAATTTTTATTACTACTAAAATCAACATGAATAAGGAAATGTGCTTCTCAATTTCTTCATGGAAATCATCTTGATCCTGTGAGGATACAGACAAACTTGCTCTCCCCCCAGAAGCTCAATATTCTTTCTGCAGATCACTGGAGTCCTTTTCTGTTAGAGATTTTGTTTTTCAAAGAGTACCTAGCAAAATGCTAGAGAGAAGGCTTTTGCAGGTACAGTGTGGATACAGTGGGTCTCAGTTTAATTTAGAAAGAAACACTGTCATTACCAGATTGACTAGGAACATAATCCTTCAAGTTTAAATAAATTTTAAGTATTACTGGCTATGGCCTTTCCTACTCCTGAAGTGTGGCTTTATGAGCTAAAGCACTTCCATTCATAAGATTCTGCTAAAGAGATATTTATACTGCAGGTACTCATAAATATCTCTCCTTTAATGAATTTTAGAGTTATAAAACCATAGCAAATGCCAAGAGTTAGCTTTTAACCTAAATTTCTGTTAAAGGAAACCTACTTAATCTCAAATAATGACCACACTAACTCTACCCTATTAAAGACAAAAAGGAAAAAAAAAAATCTCATTACCTCAGATGAGAAAGAACCTCTGTATTATTTGTGAGGATAAATTAAGTGCTTCTAATGCTATAGTTGAAACACATTTTGGAAAAACTTGTCTTACAATACATTCAATTACACGTTCATTTCCATATGCACAGATCTATTAGGAAATTACCAATTTTCAAGAAAAAAAGATTTTCTCTTTCAAGAGACTCTGTTCTAAGAGAAAAGAATTATAATTCTCTTTCAAGAACTTCAATATTCCTTGGTTCTGAAATAGTTTTTCACTTATAAGTTTTGACAGCTGTGTATGCATTTCAGGGACAAAATAGATAATGGATCCCTTCTTCTTGTCATTAACTTTTCAAAATTAAAGCTAGCCACAGTCTTAGACTGTAGATTTTCTTAAGTTTTTCACTTGAAAAACCCCAAGACTTACATGAAGGACAGCAGAAACATGAATCAAAATAATCTACAGCAGATTAACAAACATTTCTCTGATATAGTTTCACATCAACAAATGTTCTTCCTCAAGATTAATGAAGTGTGAAACAGCAAAGTACTGCAAGCTTTACTCCAGTATTTTTACTCCAGTAATTTTTAACAGAGGCAAAGTTAAGTTTGTGTTTGCAACTTGTTTCAAAGTCTGCATGGCCCTTAAGAACAACTGACAGAATTATTAATCAGAGTGTAATGTGTGTACTAGCATTCTTCAAAGTGAAATTACCCTCAGATTGTTGCTATATCCCTGCAAATTTGAATTCAACTCCAAAATGCTCTTCTGGTAGCAATTTCTGAAGACAGGAAGATTTAAAGCAGAATCACTTTCATTCAAACATCAATCTTAGAGGTTTCATGACAGGTACAATTTTCTAATATAATTTAAGATGGAAATATGTAATTAATTTCTACCAACAGTTTTGATTCTGTTTGATAAAATATTTTTTAAATGCACCTTTTGCTTCTAAAAATATTGAAACTGTTTCTCTTTTAAAATTCCACTTGAACCACTTAAAATACATGAGCATTAAACTTTATTAAAAAAAAAAAAAGATCTGCAAAGCAGATATCATTGTACTTTTCACTGCCTTAGCATTAGAAGGCAACACATTTAAAGATTTAGAAGTTTAAAATCTGATTTAATTTACAGTGGTGTAAATCCAGAAGTGGATTTATAAACCTATGAAGCCAGTGGGCCAGGTAAAGAAGGTAGCACTTAGGCTTCAGGTATGTGTGATTGCCTCAGAGTAAGCATCTGGCAAGTGCTTTTCTTCATGATAATGGAAATACTTTTAGAAAGCTTCTACCAACAGAAATTTCCCAGAAACATTCTCCTTTACTGACAGGATAGTCAACAGAGCTGGGCACTCAGACCACAGATGCTGCTCAAAAAGAATGATTGGAGTATCTCAGCTCCTCACCTTCATTTCCAACAACAACTGAGAAGCTCTAAAATAATTTTTCAAGTGCTTAAGAGAGTATCATGGTTACTACCACCCATTTTCCTTTGAAGTGCCATGAACGGAGGGCAGAGAGGAAATGGAGGAAGGGAGTTTGTATCACCCTGTGCCAGCTCTAGGGAATTCTCAGGGGATGAGTTGTTTCAGGTGTGAGAAAAAGACTTCTTCAAGTCTCCACTGACAAAGCTGCACTTGTTCACATTACAACTGACAAACTGTTGAAGATACTGAAAATCAGGAAAAACTGTTTGCAACGAAGCAGATACTACAGAGAGGTCTAAGAACCTAGAGGCAAAATCCCTTGAAGGAAGGGGTGATGTTTAAGGCAGCCAGCAGCATCACCTTGGGTGTTTACAGATGAACAGGAGCACAGACCATTTGCTGCCATCACACAAGCAAGGAAAGGAGGAGCGAGAGCCTCTCCTGGGGTGCAAGATCTGCTGTCAGCAAGAAGCCCTTGTCCTCAGTCGAAGGCCCAATAATACAGCAGAAGGGTTAGGAAAGCTAACAAGCAGCCAGGACATTTTGGGCAAATATTGTGTAGAGAAGGAGAATGCTGCTGGTTCCATGTTCTACCACCCTAGAGCGTGTGGCTGGGCCTGGATGGAAAAAGGAAGAAGAATTTCAATGCAAGCAAACACCCTCCTCCAAACTAACAGACCTCAGGCAGGGTTGGGATATGTGTTCTTTCCTTTTTGCTGTGAATGTGCTGGAAATTCAGAGCAGAAAATGGCTAATGGGAACCCAAAGAGAAAAAGCTGCGAGGGAGAGGCAAAAGACAGCAGCAACAAGAGTGAAGAGCTCTGTAAATTGTGACAAACACCCCTGGCTCTGAAGGGTCAACTACTTGCTGGGATTTCTGAGAAGTCAGGAAGCTTAATGAACCACTTATTACTTTGGAAACATAAATGCTTAACCCTTTCTGATTACTTGGGTAAAAACTTGACAAGCTTCCAGTGTCCCCAAGTCTTCTGGTCACAGCAAGCAGATACACACAGAGCATCACAGAATGGGTGCACATATTTGTGCTTTTTTTTTTCTCCCCAGATATTGCAAAAATTGCATGTGGTGGACACTATCTGACATGATCTTAATAAATTAATGTTTACTTTGGATGCAGGGTATTCTTTAATTTAGATTGAGCTGCTAAACAACATTTAGAGCAGCAAATACATCCTTCAGATTCATCTTGGAAGAAGGAAGAGAGAGAACATGAGCATGTGCACAAGCTCTTCAGCACTTCCACTCACATCCAATTACATCCAGCTGCCAACCTGACCTACAGGAGAAGTTATGAAAGACAACTTGGCACCTCCCTTCCATTTGATGAGCCAACTGGGGATACAGCTTGTCAGTCAAATAACCCATCTTCCCCCCAAAAAATCTCTTGAGGGGTTTGTCATCAACTGTTCCATCTGATCAAGAAATGGGACATTAAACTGCCTTCAAAAAATTCTGACCACTTCTACTTCCTTCTTTCTTCAAGTGTTCAGTTTACCAAAGAGATTTCACTAGCAGCAGTTCAAAGTTGCAGGTCAGCTCTACTGGAGTTAAATAAATGTGGTAATAAATTAATGGAAATGATCAGTTTTGCATTTCTTATTTTTTGATACATACAGTCACAGTAATTATTTTCCAGCTGTTTAACTAATTTCCTTCCAAGACCTTTATTAGATTTTCTAATATTTCCAGGTACTATTTATCCTGCACTATATTTCTGTAAGGAACTATATAAATGATAAAGACTCTTACATTCTGTTTCAGCTACTATGAAATGGGGTAATTTTTGTTGTTTTACACCAAAAATTTGGTGAAGCAAAGTAACTCAGCTGAAAGCAGTGGAATCATTCCAGGTGTGCACCCACAGAAAATACACTGTAGTTACCTTATAACAGTATCACACAACATCATTAGTACTTAAGTCAAATTAATAGTTTTTAAAACTTATTTAGCCTAAAATGCACATCATGGTTACCAAGAAAAGATGAAAATCTGAAACATTTGTGTTAGAATAACAGTCCCCAAGCATATAATATGGTACTACAAAATTTTCCACCACAAGGTTTGATGCAAAGCTCTAAAAAAGGGATGGAGCGTTGCTCCTGTGCTGCACCAAAGGGAACTAAATAGAAGAAAACTTTCAAAGCACATGAAATCAAAAGGCTTCTGTACATTTTCATGAAATTTAAACAAGTGCTGTGAGTACCCATGATCTGTCACAAAAATTTATTCAAATTTGGGATCACAGCCACTACAACAAAACAGCAACTTCAGTATTTTTATTCTGGGCAATTTAATTTTTTTGCAGCTCTAGACCTCTTTGATTTCCTTGCCCTCTCTTAATATGAGTTCTAATTGTTTAAAAATAATAAGTGGTTTATTTGCATATATAAGGCTCATTTTAGCAGCTATTCTAGTCACTGCTTTTGAACACTCCAGCCTGTGATTTAACCTGGTAGCATTTTTAGCTTTCACACAGCCATAGAATCGATCCCTGGGAAGGAACAAGTCACTGACTTTGCTCACCTTTGAAAATTAGCAGGCAAGCACCAGTTCCTTCTAATGTACATCAAAGGGAAAGTTGACTATCCACAACTGAACCAAATCCACTTCGTCATCAAATAACAAAACATGTTTGTATTGTTAAGGTCTCTGAGGATAGCTGAGAGGCTGGATACCTCATGTGAGATAGGCAGAAGTTGTCAACGACTTCGTTAGAGACAAATCGCGAGAAAGGAAATTAGAAACTGAAATTATTGGTTTGGATCTTAACAGCTTTAAAAATGTCAGAGGAATTACCCACAGCACTAACATTCCCCATCAAAACTGCTTCTGAAGGTCTCCAGCATCTGCCTGTGAGACATTTCATTTGTGGGTCAGAAGATCCATGCTGGTAGACACCTTCACAGGTACCACACCTCGGATGCTGTAGCAGCAGGTAACTGAAAGCCTGTGAGCTCACCATAATTCTTGGTTCTGTAAAGCTGCTTGATCAGTGATGCTTGGAAAGAGCCAAAGTTATGAGCCTCAACAGGAGCTGAGAATATTCTAACCCAAAGACAATAAATCAAACCAAAAGAGCAGATTAGCCTACAGCAACCCTGTGAAGTCTTCCATGCCCTGAAAGAAAGCTTGCCATAGGCAGGTAAACAAAGCTCACATTCTGAATTGCTGGAAATACTTTGTGCTTCCTTATTAAAAAATTCAGTCAGTCGAAAGTGAACTAATTCAGGTGGTGGAAACAATAACACAGAAGGCATTTAAAATGTAATTAAGACATGAGCAGAAAAGGGAAACATAAGGGAGAAAGCACTCAAAACAGAGACTCCAAAGAAATACCAGAATCAAGGAACAATGAGAGCAACTGTGTATTAGAACACGTTCAAAAACATTTATAAATACTGCTAAAAGAATCTGTGCAGATATCAATTCAACATTAAGGCTAATCAGAAAAAAAAAGAAAAAAAAGAAAGAAAAAAAAAAAGAAATATTTCTTTGGCTCACATGACCCTGGTGTGCTTTAGTAGCCACCAGAGCTGGGTGTTGGGAGAGGCAGAAGAGGGCCCTGTCCTGCAGCTGAGCCATTCCAAATCATGATGCTGCCCATTGAAGAACTGGAAAGCTACAGAAATGTTAATGTGTCTCAATTCTTCTAGTTTTATCCTATAAAAACTTTAGCTCTACTGTTAGTCGACTTTGGAGGTCCATCCTGTGGCCCCCAGGAAAGCTCTGGGTTTGGCTCCTCAGCCCTCTTTCTCTCTACCTGGTCTTGGCAGCTGACATTGCCCCTGTCTTTGGCAGCCTTTCAGGCTGTAACAGAAACTATTTCATGTACTGAAAAGTACAGTTCACATGTCCAGTTACTATACTAAGGAGAAGGAAAACAAACAAAAAGAGCAAAAACGTGTAAGTCAAGATGACTGTGAAATTTTTTATTTAACACCATTTTACAGAGGAAAAAATGCATCAGAAAAAAAAAAGCCAACATCTTTTTTGCTTTTGAACTAGAATTTCTTTCTAGTTATGAAAGGAATTGTTTTCAGATTAAAAAAACTAAAAGGAAATGCTTAAACATTTTTTTGTACAAAGGTTTCTTCTAGCAGATAACGTTTTAAACAGATCTTAAAGTTCTTTTTCATTGTTTATTCCTATCAAAGCTGCTTCATGCAAGCCTGCTGAGTTCAGAGACTTCACAAGAAACACTTCCCCCCACAGGGTACAAATCACATGTGGATTTTGCCTTTTTTCCATTATCCACCACTTAGTATTGTCTCATTTCTCTACCAGCTGCTTCACCATTTCCTGAGCTGCTCCATCTCGTACTGTGCCCAATATTAGACACAGCAGTGACAGAGCAAATGGGAAATAAACAGCACAGCTGATGGGGACAACTGGCAAAGGATGAAAGCAGCATATCCAGAAGTGGTTACGAGTGGAAAAAAACCACATTTGTTTGTAGGAACTTAAATCACTCTAAAAACATAGCAAGATCCTCCCTGACTCAAGTCGAATCAGAGGAACTGATGGTTATAAACCATCCCAATTCCTATTTCAGTAAATACATGAAGAACTGAACACTGGATTAAGGAGCAGATACTTAAAGTACAGAGCTCCCAGTGGAGGGGGAAGGAAGAAAGGAAGAGCTTGGATTCAGTGGGTTTGACCACGAGGATGACTCAAAACCAAGGATAAACAGTGACCTGCCATGTAGCAATGAAGACAGTCAGCACAAGAACAAAGAACCATTTTCACCAGGCTAATAAAAAGTATTTACTTGAACCATCTTGTCAACAACATGCACATTCAGAAGAGTATGTACATCCCTCATCACTGTCCCCTTCCCAGATCTCCCTGGTTTATTTCAGCTCAAAATGTGGAATTACCATAGCCAGTTTAAGGACTGAGAATTCTTTTAGTAACATCAATCCCTGAGCAAAATTTGAAAATACTGAAATTCATGTCTGAACACTCAATTGAGCACAAAACAAATCTAAATCAGAGCACCAAGTTACAGCACAGAAGCACCTTGCTCATGTTCACTGTGCTGTTAGCTCACATTCGAGTGTGGGATTTAAGGCAGCTCATGGAAAGATGAGTGGCAAGTGCCTTGCTTTTCTTTTTCCTAAATCAAGAACTGTATAAAAGGAGAGTTTTATAACCCTCATCACTGTCACTTCACCCAAATCTGATGCCACAGACAATGGAGCATTACTGAACCAGAAGCTTCATGCTGCCAAAACAGTGACAGCAATGATCAGTGGTGTGAGAAGTTTGGTTTATTTGAGTGGAGCTGCTCAAGGATGATGATAATTATCTGTGAAATGAATATTCATCACATGGATGAATTCAAGTCTGAAGAATACTTCACTAGAGAGTGGGAATAATGTTAGGGAGAAGTTGGCCAAAGGAGAAAGGGCTCACTTTGTACTGAGATCTAGTGCAGCTACAAGTCACAGATGGGTGCCAGGAATTCAGAGCCTGGAGAACCAGCCTGCAGCAGGCAGACCTACCAGCCCCTATGTCAGTAGCTAAACACAAAGTTGCAAATCAGCTAAAAAAGCTTTTATATCCCTGAGGTCATCCCTCAGACCTACTCCAATAAATAAATTACTATTATTTCTACAAGAAGTAATTAGCCATGAGGTATCCGATGCCACCTTCTCTCCTTTTCTCCACAACTCCAAAATCTTTTCCTGTCAGAGGAGACCTTGCTCACTCAGGGCAATCCACACTTTGAGAGGAAGCCACTTCAAAATGTACAGTCTGATGGACAGGGTGCTCTGACAATGTCTTTGCTAGAGGCACAAGCCTTGGGCAAGCTGAAGTGAACATGTGGCAACTGAACCAAAGGCACAATAGCCACCACGATGTGATGTGACTGAAGTAAGAGAGTTGGCTTTTAGGTTTTGTTTGTTTTTTTGGGGGTTTTTTTTGTCTGTTGTGTTGGGAGTGTCCAAGAGATATTTTAAAAGCCTGCATCAGTGAGATCTCCAGTGTCATCCAGCAGTTAGGACAAAGATGGACAAGGAATTCAGTCATTTGGTTTTTTGATTGTTTTTTTGTTGGGCTTTTTTGGTTGGTTGCTTTTTTTTTATTATTCTCTGAAAGCAGATTCATTTTCTAAGAATATTTCACAGAATAAGAGCAACCTCTGAGCAGCCTTCTCCCCAAACACCTAGACTCTACAGAGCAATAGAAAACATTTAATTGCAAACATTAAGTAACCACTAGTACAGTATGAGCTTAAACTCATGTCACACCTCTAAGCATAATTCTCATTGATACCAGGGAGAACTGTATCCCTAGAACCAATAGTTCTATTAATCCTTTGAGAGTCTGAATGCAGCCAGCCAAATAAATCCTACAAACACTTCCTTTCTAAAACCTCTGACTATACACTGCTGACAAAATGCTGCTCAGGGTTATGTATTGACATGTGCTGTAATTTGTAATGTAATTTTTGTTGTATGACTTGTGAAGCCAAAGGACTGACTTCATACAGAATTAGCACTAAAACCAGACTTGTGTTTTTCATATTTTTATCCAAAGGCAGAAATATAAAATTAATCTTCTGGCAGAAATATAAAATTAATCTTCTCTGTATTTTCAGAGAAAAGTTCTACAGAAAAGGAGAAGTCTTAATCCAAGGACCAAAGCAAAATACAAAACTGCAAGTCAGTTTCATTTATGACTACAAAACCTCAAGCCCATAAAAATGAATGCATTCATTGGTTAAGGAATTAAATAACTATGGATTTAATTTTTAAGAAGATGAATAATACACCCCAAAATATCTTGGTAAATTGCTCAAACTATATCTAAATATTGAGGAAACGATGAAAACCACCAAGCAGCCTATCAAAATACCCTCTTGGCATCATGCATTCCTGAAATGATTCCTAACCTAGTACGGTCAGAGTAAGCTTTACTCATGGTAGTAGCAGAATTCTGAAATCTTTTCCTGTTCTAAGTGGGTAGATGAAGGGTATGCTTTGTCCTTTGTCACAGACATGAATGTGGTTTGACATTAAACTGTGGTGAGCTCAATAAGTTCATGCAAACAGATACTCCAGTAAATCTATTACTCCTTTGGCTCATTTAAGTTTTTTTCATTAGAACTCAGTAAACAGTACTGAATATAAAACTAACTCTGAAAGGCTGGATACACAAGAAGAGAAAAATATATTTGGAGGAACAAAGATCTCTGTTCTTTGATGCCATCTCCTTCTGTGGTGGCAGTCCCAAAAACAGGAGTGCTCTCCAGGCAGACAGACATCATGTGCTCATCATGATTCCTATCATACAATAGGTAACAGACAAAATGGATATGCTCACACAAATGAAGATTCATCCCATAAGAACAGGCAAATTCCTTTCTTCCTCTCTCATCTGAAATACATGAAATTTTTAATACCATGCACTTGCCTTCACAAATTCTGCGTTTCCTTCCAGAGAGCCAAAGACAAACAATCTTGAAATCTGTCCTGAAGTACACAGTGAGGAAAGGAACCACAGCAAGAGGAAACTTCCAACCCATTTTCCAAGCAGCACAAGGGAATACCTCTGGGGGCAATTATTAGACAATATTTCTAATATTTATCTAAACTTGGTCCAAAGGTACCATGTGCACACACTTCTGATTTCTGCATTTCTTTTAATATCTACATCTCAGTGAAATCTCAGAAAAAAAGATTGGGTATTTTTCTGGACTAAACAGGGTAAGGTGGAAGATTTTACCTTAAAGCAATGCAGGCAGCACTGTAGTGACAAATATGAAAACTCCCACAGAAATAACAAAAGGAAAATGTAACAGAGACATGTTAAAATTAATTCCTGCTTCCAGCTAAACAGAATAACCTATTTTATGTAGGACAATATACAGTCCTTGAATTTCTACTAAAAATTGTTAAGTAGCAATTGGAAGGGAGTAATTTCATGCGAGTATTTGAAAAGAAGGAAGGACTTAGAGATGTTCAAATTTAAATGAAAGCAATTGTTTTAACAATACTTGAAATTGCTCTTTGATCAGAATTTAAAGACTTACTTTCCTGAGAAAAGTGTATGCATGCTCCACAGGACAGAAAAATAAATCTGAAAACAGAAAACTACATTTTTTTTCTACACTGGTGGTGTTAATTGTGTTTGTAGTTAACAAGAATGCTTAGTTTGATTATTTACCTCTTTCTTGAACACCATGGAATGAAACCAAGCAAGCCTCTTGCATGGTGCCAGAAGTACAGAACTCCACAGTTCATCAGTGAAAGCACAACTGAGCTTCCATTTTTAAGAGTTAGGAAAAAAAATTATGACTAAAAAAAAATGAATGACTTGAGAAATTAACATATCTATAAATGGTCACTGTTACTTGAATTTGCATTTTTATAATTTTTAAACGTAACAAAATCTGCTTCTAAGATGCATTTTATTTCACTAAGCTGCTAAGAAAATAATATGTGAATAATCTCTGCACTATAATTTAAAATGAAGAGAAACTTGAGTTTTTATGTACCTCTAAACACCAATCTATTTCATCCTATTAAGAATTTCTGGCAAATGTTTTGCTGCTTCTGTTGCTGTCCATAGGAACCCTACACCTGTACCAGGAAGCCAAAATCATCAATACTGGATAATTGTCAGAGAGATTAAATAAAACCTTCTGATAAATCATGTCATTTAAGCACACTGGGTAATTTATTTCCTTATTTAGGTCACTTTTAGACCCATGCACTTCCGTTTGTTTGAATCAATCTTAAATTATATATGAATAAGTGAGAAAGAGTGTGGCAAATCCACTGAATAAAGAATTCTTTCAATGGAAGAGCTAAAATTCAGAACCATTCAAAAACCAAAATGAGATTACTATCCGTTTTATTAACAGAAATTTTGCAGAAAAGTCCATGAATCTGCAATGAATTTTATGTGATGCTTAAGATTACACTCATTTTTCCTTCCATGCTGGCTTCTTAACAGCTTGGAAAACAGCACCCATTCCAGCAGCCCCCTCCTATGGCCTTGCTGCTTGTCCAAAAGGCAGCAGGAGCAAATTGAGCATCTCTGGGTTTTTTTTTTTTAAATTGTTTCACCACTCTGTAGTGTTTATTTTCTGTAATTTTAATTCCAGGAGAAGTGCCCTACTAGGAAAGTGATACAAACAATGGCTGAATCATGAAACATAAAGCCTCCCACTAATTTTCTTTGCAAGGAAAGCTCCACACAATTCGTCCTACACTCCTACAGTAAGAGAGTGCTGCTTCTGGATCAGTTACCCATTCCAGTACATTACTACTGGATAAAGCAGAGTTAACCTTTAAAAAAATATATATATATATATAAACCTTGACATTTGTGTCTATTACACCCTGCAAATATTATCAGCTGAGCTTGCTGGCTTTGTAATCTCTTGGTGATTTTTTCTCTTGGTGTTTATGTTTTGACATGTGACTTTTCCTGTTCTCAGACAGTTTTTCCAGAGGTTACAGCTGGAAGTGACTGTATCAGCCCTACTCAGGATTCACTGTTTTCTTTATAACTGGTGTCTAGTTATAAAGGATGGTGGTGAAACAATCAGGCTGCTGGTGTTAAACATTACCTTACTCTTTCCATGCTGTTTTTCCCATCTGACCTAAAGATATTTCATCTACTTGCAAAGATTTCCTAATGGGTGGCAGCCAGCAGGCTACAGATTTTGAGCAGCTTCCAATGAAACAAACTTTGAAAGAAGAACACACGCACAATTTATTCTACAGAACTACCTACAGAAGTCAGTTCAGAAGTATTTCAGTCTCATTGTCAAAAGAAAAACAAATTCAAGCTCTAAATGAGTTCAGATACACCCACCCTGGTGTTTATCCAGATAGGCAGAAATGTCATCAACTCCCTGAGCTACTTCTTGACAGGGCTTTGTTTTGAGAGGTACAAAATCTTCTGACAGATATATAACTGAGAAGCCCGGGGAAAAAATGCTGCTTGCTTTCAGCATCTGCTCTATAAATGCAGCTAAGCAAACTAGATCTCTAGTTCCAGAAAATAAAGACAGCTCTTACTTGTTTCAAAAAGAGTGACATGAAAGACACAGCAGGAGTATGTATATTCAAAAGGTTTGTAGGACAAGTGCAGAGCCGTTCTCTGGTTCCCATGTTCTGTAACACTCCCTTGTCTTGATGTTTGTTCATCCCTTGGTTTTAACTTCTAACAGAAGGTCTTGGGCACTTTTAAATGTAGGAAGAGGCTCTATTGTTAATACAGCAAGAAAATTTTGCAGATGTAATTGCAGGCTTTGACAATCAGCATTCCAAAACACAAACTCAAAAGTTGAAGCCTCTGATGTAGATACTCATCAGTACTGGGCACTGGTTACTGGTGGATTGCTGTATCTCAGTTTCTGTTACACTGGCTGGGTTACTCTCCCCTTCTGATTTTTATTTCCATGATTTCTGGCATTTTATACCATGGAAAATTGTTGATTCAGAGAAGAGAATGGAAATGAGGATTATTGTTTGTGTTTGTACACTGACAAATGGATGGTTAAGCTCGTGTAACATTTGGAGAATGTTTTTTCACTCCTTAGATGAGATTTGTTAGCAGGGGATTGGAAATGTTCTGTGATCCTTTTCTAATTTATTTTCTTTCTCAGTACTTTTTTTCCCCTCAGTTTCCCCCTTTCTTGGAAGTTTCCTTCTTATATCAAAAGAATTATTTATGGGAATTAAATTATTTTTGATCACATAAGGCATTTTTCCCACTGAAGTGATGGCAGATATAAGATTGGGAGCAGCATTACAGGAATGGTGACATCAGGTTGCAAGTTTGTTGGGGTTTTTTTTTGACAGGAGCACCCATTCCAGTCTCCTGGAAGAGTCTCATTGCACTTTCAGTTTGCTCATGCATTTTGATTTGATGAGGGGAAGGAAAACCATTCCCTCCATGAGATTTTAATGAAGCCACAAACATAGAGTTGCCTCACCCCAGTTATTCCAATGAGTGAAATTTCCATTTGGCAAATCAAGAAAGACTATCCAGAGGGGGTCTACATCTAAGTGCAGCTTTTTTTTTCCTTTCCTTCAAGTTTGCAGATAGTCCCCATACAGAGGAGAAGACTCCAGTCCAGGAAGCCACATGGAACTGCTCATTGCACTCTTTTTCTCTCAGAGACAGTAACATCATTGTTGAGGTTGATTAGAACATAAAGAGCCAAACAAAGCACAGCACACCAGGAATCCCAATTTCTGCAAAGGAGCAGATAATGCACGAAAGCTTTAGGACTGTGAAATCTTTTACTCTGCCTCATATGTAATTTTTTTTTTTTTTTGGGCAACACGAAGCTCATAAGCACTCAGACCAGATGGTGTAACATAGAGCAGCAGGAGATGGAGCTTATTAGCTGTCATTTCCTTCCACTAGTGCACAGCCCAGAAATGTGAAGGACCTTTAAATCACCCTCTGCTGAAAGCTGAGACCCTTCCATGAGACAGGAGGAGGGATGTATTGTGTACCCCTAACACAGAGTTCACTTCTTCATTATGCTTCAAGTCCTGCTTTTTAAGTATGAAGGTATAAAACACGCTTAAATTCAGTTGTCAGAAGATTTTCTAAACTTAGCAAAATACTGTGGTAGGCAAAAGTCTACAATTTCTGGCATTTGCAAACAAATAATAATAACAAAGATTCTAATTATACAAAATACAAGGCCTGTCTTATAATACTATGTTGCTGGGAGTCTTCTATGTTGTTTTTGTATTTTCTTTCTTAAATTACAGCATTTCAAGAAAAGTGCTTGCAAATATAATAGCTTTGCTTTATAATCAGCCTGTTTTCCTGCTTCCTCTTCCAGAGCTCAAAGTGCTTCATTCCACTCTGCTACAATCACCTTCTACAATAACTCAATACACAGCTCTAAACAAATCAGCTTAAATGTTAAAAGAAAAAAAAACACATCAACCTACAAATCACATCATAAAGAAAACACTGAGAACAAAAGAAGTAAATACCCACCTAGCTGAAGAGTTCAAAGCTCCCACATTTCTAAGAGCCTGTATAGCACTGGTTCTTTTAAGAGGTGGGGTTTTTTTTTTCTATTAATTTTACACTTTTTTCTTGTCCACTCTCAACTACTGATCTCCAGCTGCAAACATTAAAAATGCATTTTGCTGTGTCCTGTTTACATATCAATAAATAGTTATACTATTCTTTACTCTGATAGCCTTTACCATATGGCCACTACTGGTAAAGGCTCCAAAATGTGTAACTAGCAGGTAAGAGCTACAATGAACTGTTCTATATTATTCCATCAACCACCAGGTGAGCACCCTGATAAAATTTTCCCTTTACTAACTGCTCTTCATGGAAGTTTAAAAGAACATAGAGGCCTAAATTCACCTGGGTAAATGCTCCAAATTTCTAGTAAAACAATAAAAAAAATCACAGCCACACTGTTGGCATCAGTTTCCTCCAAGGGGGCTCACAAGGACACAGATTTGTGGTATGTTAGAGTATTCCTCTAGTGTGACAGATCCCAGATTAGGGGGTGAGGCTAATAAAGATTGGCTTATCTACCTTTACATATCATTTTTAAATGAAGAATTAAACCAAAAATCACGTGCTATATACGGCCCAAATTCACACTCCCTGATCTGGAAGGGAGACAAAGCAGATCTGCTGCCCTGAGTGGATGTACATAACTGAAACCAGGGAATATGGCTATCAGGCAAAAAGCTTTTTGCCACTTCAAAGGTGACAAAAAACTGCCATGGCATTTTCCTGACTGGGCAATTTTTTACCAGTGCTTGTCAGAATGCCTTATAATTTACAGCTATGATGATAAGTAAACCTATTTCTGACTGCTCATATGATGTTAAGAGTTACATGTGTTTAAATCTTCCTTGCTCGTAAGCTTAAATTTGGTGAACTTTAAAGGACAAAAAAACAGATTGTGAATTTCTGCACCCCACATGGTCATTTCCTTTCCTAGGGAAAGTGCTTTTCAGCACTGGAACTTTTATGCTGCCCATGGAACCTCATCACTGTTAGAATGTAAGCCAGGGGAGAAATGAGAATCAAATGGCAGAACAGCAAGCTAAAAAAAAATCCAGAATGAAACCCAAGTGGCCTTAGCCTGAAGAGCTCAGCTTCCTCACATTGTGAGCCAGGGCTCTTCATGAAGCCAAAGGAATTAAATTAAGGAATGTTTAGATAGGATATTAGAAGAAAGATTTTCACTGGAAGTGTTGTCAGGCACAGGCTGTCCAGGGAAGTGGTGGAGTCCTCATCCCCAGAGGTGTTTATAAGATGTGGAGATTGGGTGCTGAGGGATGTGGTTTAGCAGCAGCCTCAGCAGAATAAGGTGAATCATTGGACTCAAAGATCTTAAATGTCTTTTCCAGCCAAAATGATTCTACCGTTTAGCTGGATCTGTTCACCTGTTGCTCCTGAAGATAATTTTATACACCTTCCCTACAAAACATTTAATATGTTACCAATCTGCAGCTTTTGTCTTTTATTTTTTCCCCTTTTCCTTCTTGGGCTAAGAGCAGGAAAGGCCAATGCTTTGTGAACCACTCTAAACCAGATTTTTCAAGAATACTGATAATGCTGATTTTCTCACACAGATTTACCAGAAAATATTTGCTGTTGGATCTTCCTGCTAGGAGTGACCTCAGTCTGCCTTGCCATAACGCAGTCCCATACATTCTTCTGCCAGCAAATACACATTTGTCTCATCAGAAATTTCCTGCTGTATGCTTATATTGTTAATAAGCAATAAACTTCACCATAACAGTGACTCAATCCCAGATGCTTTTTCTATCAGGAATTCATTCATCTAAACTAGTGCTTTTTACAAATTTATAATTAACCTGAAAGCCATAAAGCTTTTTTGGACTGTCAGTATTGCAGAATATGGGTTCGTCCATATTTACTTTGGTGGAAACAGAAGAAACTGTGGAAGAAAACAGTTCTAATGATGTAAACCTGTCACAAATAAGCTCCAAGTGCAATCTGGGTATGGTACAGAAACTTTTTTCCTCACAGCCAGGTCCACCAATGAGTTTGCTAGCAAGAACAATATTTCTGATGGCTTCTGCCAATTCTACCCCATCTCTTTCAAGTATAAAACACTGTTTACCAATTCTTCCAAGAATTAATTTCCTGTGTTTGCCAAGATACCCAAACTATATGATATTGGGCCTGCCAGAAATTTACTTCATAAATCTTCTTGCCAGGATGAGGTATGACAGTCTTACATATCTTCAGTTAAAAAGGAGTGTGAACATTCCAGTGAATGCATTTATCATGTAGACATTATGCAATTAACACTACCTCTTCAGTCTATGGCTTTTTCAAGAGAATTTTGTGTCTGCTTGCTTGGAGTTTTTAGGCCAGTGAAAGAGCTCAGCTTGAAAGAGTCTGTGGTGTTATTTGTTAAATCTGGAATTGTTAGATAACTTTGAGTTTCTGATGCAGTTAACTCCAGACACCCAATTTATTTTGCACTGGACTCTCCAGGAGGGGGACGAGTAGTAGAGCTCAAGAATAGAAATCATTGCTTAATCAATAGATTTTCTGTCTCTACCTACAACATGGATAAAAACCAACTAATAAATCAATCCTCTTTGAAGAGTAAGATTTGAGATACAGTTTCAGGTTCTCTCAGGAGTACAAAAATATTGTTAGGATTCTGTATTTGGGGGTTGTTTTCAAACTTGATAAAAAAACTTCTGTAATTTGCATCATAACATGGCCTGTCAAACAGAACTTGGACACAAATTTTTTTTTTTTTTTTTTTTGCAAAATACCAACATCACTTGAACAACAGTTCAATTCCACAGCATATATTAGAGAATTCTGAAAATGTTGCAGTTCATGCCATGTAGCTTTCTGCTTTACAGATTGTCTATCGATACAACCACATAAATACTGACGGAGAATGATTTCACATAATCTCAGATTCCAGCTGAAACTTTTCATAGAAAGAAATCCTCAGTATTGATAGGAACAATTAAATAGTCAAACTGCTCATAATGAAAAGCTTCACAGAAATTGCTGAGATATATCACTATTATGAACAAGAAATCATTTTACTCTGAAAGCTATTTACTAAATTCAGATGACTGCCCACTCTAATTTATATAACCTACCATGCTTAAATAGTAGAATGTAGAACAGTAGAAATAGTAAATATTTAAATAATAATAAGTAATATATTATATTATACATATAATTATATAAAAATATAATTAAATAATAATTAAATAATATTATAAAATAGTAGAAAATAGTAGAATGAAAATTCTTCCAGTTTTCATAAACATCTGAATTGGTGTTTCTGTTCACACAACTGACTAGATCTGTACAGCTACCCCTCCACTTGTTCCTGTTATAAGCTTCTCGTAATTTTTTAATTTTGAAAAATTTTTGCTCTCACATTCCATCACTACAGCTTGTTTGATTGACACCTCACCCTTTGTCATTATCACTTCATTCATGGCTGTTACTATGTGTCTGTTTTCTCAGTTATTCCCACACCTTTCAGGGATAAAGTTAATGGATTTTATCCTCACTGTGAAATCCATTAATTCACCTCATTGAGCAGAGGGCTCTTTTTCAGTTGTAGCTAGCAGCTATACCACTACCCAGGGATACAAATATGGGTTCCCCTCCAGCTGTAATACATACAATTTTTTTTTTTTTTTTTTTTTTTTTTTTTTTTTTTTTTTTTTTTTTTTGTTAAATATGTATTGCAAAGATGTGCCAAACAAGAGAGAAACTGCTCAAGATTCCGACAAAGAATTTTAGAAAAAAATGGATTTAAAACAAATTCCATCCAGTTCTAGACATTTTTTTTGATTCATGCCAGATTTTTTTTTTTAATTGATTGACCAGCTACCAAGAATCACAAACAACTATCAAATTTTCAGGCCCTGCCCTGTCAAACTGCTAGAACTGTAATCAAATTAAACTGTGGCTGAAGTCTGAAATTTCAAACTCAGCTTTGCAAACATTTTTGTTCTTGTTTGAATTTTGAGCTCAGTGAGTTTTCTCTTTCAAATCTTTATTTCTTGCCAGGCCAAACATTCAGGTTCAATTCGTGGCAGAGGAAAACCAAATGATTTAAATCACAACAAAGATACAGGGATGGATTCCCAGGAAGCCAAACACTCACACTTAGCACAGCAGTTACTAACTCAGTTACACAAAGCTGAATGAAAACTAAGATTTCAAGTACAACAAGCAAAGTCCAACTCCATTCTCAAGTTAACATCTTTAAAAACACATTTAAGCTCGATAATGCAATAAAGCAAGCAGTACATATTAAATAATAATGTACTGACCCAGACAATTCAGGACAGAAGGTGCCTGGAGGCAAGCAAGCATTTAAGTGATGCCCTGCATATTGATAAATTACTCTATAGGCTTAAGTGATTTTCTACAAACACAGACATCAAGCCTCATCCTTCAGATTGAAGAAATACAAGGTAGTATTGCTTCTGAGAAGAGAAATATCAGTGCTTGTAAAATAGATCTGCAAATTCATGCAGTGCCTCAAAAGTTAATTCGAATGGAAAGATCTCAGAGCATAGATTGCCAATAAAATCATCTTGCAACGTGAGTGTGAAATACTTGTTGTTCTGAGCAAGCATAAATCTGATTCCTACCAGGCCAGTCCTGAACAAGTGAGCTACGTTCCTGCCTGACAACTTCTTGCAGAAATTCACACTAATTTGACCGTTTTCCCAAAATTATTAATGCGATTGCTTCCAGAGGCAATTTCTGGAAGAATAAATTCAACATATGAGACACAGGCTGGTTCTTATGCCTGCAATAAACTGATTGCAACCCTTTCATATGTGTCCAAGCTAGCGATGCTGCAGCTAACAGGAATACCAACAGCAGCAAAGCCTTGCAAAAGCTTTTGCAAAAGGAGCTTTTCCCAAGCTGAGGACAATGCAGGGGTTACCTTTTCACAGCTACAGTTCCCAGTAATGAGGTGGTTGCTTTAAGCAATCTATAGGTGCATTGAAAGGGTCTCCAGTGACAACAATGTGGCCCTATCTTCCTTAACCCCAAAGTAACTCCATCTGGAGTATCTGCAGGAAAAACAAGGATGCTGGAAGAACTATGTAGCACAGCTATTCGAATTTTTGCATTAAATTACAAATCACAGAGGAGACAAATCCTCCAGCTTCAAAAAGATTATGGTTTATTTTCCTGTAAAAAACCCAAAATTATTTTAATATTTAGAAAATTAGGAAAGACTTTTCTAGGTGAGTGATGTGGGACAGAGTTGCTTTGGTGTCTTTTTGCCGTATTGGGTCTTTTGCTTGGTTGTTTTTTTTTTGTTTGTTTTTGTTTTTTTTTGTGTGTGTGTGTGTGTGTGGTTGTGTCTTTTGTTTTTTTATATTTAATAAGTACTAACATTTTTATCTGAGAAGTACTTGCCACAGTATCACAGATTAATTTTACCACCTCCTTGAGGAGCAGGGAGTGAACACCCGTGGAACACTGTTGCTGTTACCTTTAAGGGGATGAGATTTTCATTTCTTCTGGCACACACTCTAACTCCTGAAAATATTGTCCCTGCTCCACCATCTCACCCAAACGTGTGACAAAGTTAAAGGAAACAGATAACTTGTCTGTACAAAGTGTGTTAATGCAGCACAAGCAGCAGCCTATGAGGGAATGCTGCAGGAAACTCTGTTCATTTCTTTCCATTTCCTTAGCATCAGTGTTCAGCTTTTATCTCTAACCAACCAGCAGCTTTTCCTAAGCTTAGTTCTATCATGGTAAGTTCTCAAATGTTTGTCCTGCCTTCTGTCCAGATAATGCAAAGGGATAAAAAAGAAACTGAACTGTTGTTTTTTTCTTACAATACAGCAGTTGTCCTCAGTGTTTAAATGCCCTGGCTAGTTACTTGATGAGAAATTTGTTAAAAAGATGGTTGGAGCTGAATTTATTCAGAGGCTTTGTAAGCAGATGCAGAGATAGCCTAAAACCTCTACAATGATTTACACCAAAATTCACTTAGCAAAGGTAGCAAATACTTAATCATTCCACACTAATGAGTAGCTTGTAATAGAAAAATATTTATCCATAGCTAATTTATGTGATGGTCTCAAGCATACCTGTCAATCTCTTAACAAACCCCAACTACCTAAATTTCTGGTACTATGGTATGTGTAAAAATAGGTAAGAAGTGGGTTGCCACTAAGAGCCTTTGAAAACAAGATGTTTTGTCTGCTGACATCACCATCTTGTTTCATAGTAAATAATCAGAAAGTAACAACCATAAACAGCAGATAAAATAAATATTTTACCTTGAGTAGACTCCTCAATGTTTTTTCTTTTTCTGCTATGACTGTTATAATTAAGTCTTAGCTCTTGGCTGTAGTCATTCAGAGTTTCTCTTGAGTCAAAAGATTGCCTTTGCTTTCCTCCATCTTCACTTTCATCTGAAGAACTTGTGTAAGTTAGATCCACTTCGTGTTTAACTTTTGACAGTGGCTGATAGGGTTTGCAGTCCATCTGCTCCATCTCTGACTGAATAGGCTCAAAGTCATGAAAACAAGCAACTGGAAAGCCTGAAGGAAATAGTCCTGGGGAAAAAAAAAAATCCATTTCAGATATCATATGTAAATTTAGCTCACAAAGGACTTATTTTACTTTTAGTTGATATTAACAAATTAAACTGTATATATATATCACCATAATCCAGGAAAAAAGATGAATATGTTTTATTTAATATTTTAAAAAGATAAAATCAAAACAACAGCAACTTAAAAAAAATAAATCTTAAGTGCTATACCATTAATACAAGCAATAACTGTGACTATTGGGCAAAATATGTTACAAAAATGTATATTTGGCATTAAAGTTAACATAGAACAGTGACTGTTTCTTTAAAGGATGCATATTCATCTCAAGAGAAAAGACCACTATCTTTTAAAATATGAAGCCTAGAAACCACAAAGGTCACTCTTCTGGAGTATTTTCCTGCAAATTAAATTACATTTAACCAAGAAGAAAACACTTCACACTTTAGAAAACCACCACACAGAGTAAACACCAAAAGAAACCACAATGTCACTCCACAAGAGCATCCTGGTTCAGAAATGGACATTTTCCTTTCAGGCTGTGTGGACATTTCAAGAGAAGAAGTGCCTGCAACACAATTTTCCTTTTTTCCCTGCATCTCCTGTCTCAGCTCAGACCTAGGGGCTATGCTGATGCTCAGTGAAGTTTTCCAAACTGCCACTCACAGCTCTGTGCATCATTTTTTGTGGTTTTTTTTTTAAATTTTTTAAAGTTATATAGACTAACAGTTGCTATTAACCTAGAAAAAGAAAGGTAACAAAAAAGCTTGCTGTAAATATTATTGCTAGATGACCAAAAGCATGGAAGTCAAAAGAGATTTTGCTTGATTAAAAAAGAATTGCTCACAGCTTCTTAATTATTATAAAGCCATTAGCAGAGGAAATTAAGTTTAACACCCGGGTTGGTATCAGCTCATTTCCCATTTGCTAGAAGGACTTCTAAACTCATCCATTGCCAGCTGTGAGCAGACAATATCAATCTCCAAAAGCAACCAGAGAAGTAAAAATACACAAAAGATAAAGCACTTCTTGTTAGAGGACTACAGAGATTAATTTAAACTCTGAAACTGAATTTTTGAGAAACAACTGCTGGTAGCTGTCACCAGCACATCAAAACTTCATCTCCTGCTTGGGTGTTCACCCAAAACTTTGGAAAGGTTCACTTTCCTCAGCAAGAGTGGGAAACACTGCCCATGGTGTCAAAAGGGAATAAGGCTTCTAATATAGTAACTGAATAAAAAAATCCAGGCCCACAAAACCCTTGGAGGAATGGCAGGAAGGAGGGAAAGACCACCATGGTGGAAAGAATCAACCCCGTGGAGTGCCTGCCTTCCCTTCCCCACGTTTCAGGATGCTCTCCAGAGAAATGGGATATAGAGAGGAGGTCTTTGCCTGAAACACAAAATCTTCAGGAGTTTCATCCAACCATTTAAGCTGAGATGGAAGAAGCTCTTCAGAAGCAAATCAACCATATCACCTGGATTAAAAATGCTCCAACATTGAAAAAAAAAAAAAAGAAAAGAAGAAAAGAAGAAGAGAAGAAAAGAAGAAAAGAAGAAGAGAAGAAGAGAAGAAGAGAAGAAGAGAAGAAGAGAAGAAGAGAAGAAGAAAAGAAGAAAAGAAGAAAAGAAGAAAAGAAGAAAAGAAGAAAAGAAAAAAAGAAAAAAAGAAAAAAAGAAAAAAAGGAAAAGAAAAAACCAAAACCAACCAAACAAAAAACCCCAAACAGTTAACATCTCCCACTCAACCAGGTAGGCCTGAGAGTACCCAAGTCAATGAAAAGTTCTTAAAGAGAGAGAGAGAACTGAACAGGGACCAACTGAGGAGATGTTTCCCATCTAACAAGTGTGTTGTGGGGTTTCAGCAATGAACACAAGGACTGTGCTCGGGATTGATCACACCATATAAGTTGGTGTTAAGATGCTTCTGTAGACAGCTTACCAATAAGCACTATTGGCTTCTCAAAAGCTGTTTGCCTAAATAATTCACTGTTCTTTGCCAATATTGCCTATTATTGCCAGAGAAGTTAAGTACTTATTTTATGAGCTGTTTTAATAGTCTGACCTGCCACAGAATGCAAAGGTGCTGTGACTTATCAGCACAAGGTTGGCTTAAAAGATTACCTGATGACCCTGTGGAAATGGCTACTGACAGGAAAAAGCCTTCCTATATATCCTGTCTGACACGACAAATGGAGACGTGCTACAGAAGCCAGAGGAAAAGGAGGTGAAATTAAGAGCCTCTACTAAGATGCAGGGGACAAGAAATAAATTTTTGCCACAAAGGCAACAACTGTGAGCAGCCTCAGGCACCTGAGGCACATCTCACTTTTTGAAAGTGCAAAAGAATGAATCTGACAAATGTAGCTCATTACTGGAAAAATTATTAGTGTCCTTATGTACCTTGACTTACAAAAAAAAAACCAAAACAAAACCAAACCAAAACACCCCAACAAACAAAAAACCCCAAAGAAACAAAACCATGCAAATTCCTCCTGAAAGATAAACTCACTGCCTGTTCTTTCCTAAGTCCTCAATTCTTGTGAGAACAGTCTGTAGCAGAAATACACCTCCTGTTGTTAACTAAGGCAGCAGACACTGCAAATAATTGTGTAAGCAAATCATATTAAATTCATGATATATTCCAGGTCTGCTCTGTCACTGTGTTACTTTCCTATGTGCTATCTTCTCATGTGTAAATATGTGTATTTTCTAAAATGTAAATTAATTTAAAAGCTGAATCAGCCCTTTCAAAGCTGTGATTTTATCACTCCTTATTATTTAAGGGCAAGAATGATTAAAAACCTCCATCAATTTATGAATATCACAGCCTCAGGCACAACATGCCCAGGGACTGCTGCTGTCTCCTGCCATTGCCACCCATGGCCACGTTGCCAGCTGCAGGGTACAAAGCTGCCAGGGCCTGGCAGGTGTCTGAGAAGCCACAGCTCAACGTTTCTCAGTGTAACACTGGCCACCAAACCACTTAAACACCAGGCTATAACACTTGCTGACTTCAGTGCATGTTGAACAGGACCAACATGACTTAACGTGGAGTTTTACACCCTTTATGTCAGAAGAATGAAGATCCAGATGTAAACAGACAGATCCTGAGTTGCCTACTCACTCTCTACCTGCAGGGAGAACATCTCCAGCTCACCTGGATAACTCTTCCTTTCCCACCCTAATCCAGCTTTACCAGCACCATCTAATGGCTCACACGAGGGTTGAAGACACAGCACCAGAGGGTCCAATGTTGCAATAAACTCTGACTTCATTTCACACATGGACTAAATTTGTGCTTCCTTTATTTTTGCTCAGGGCACTGATGTCTCATAAACCAACAGCTACCTGGTCTGGGATGAAGGCAGGTGATAAATCATTTGCAAGAACTGGAAAAATACTTCATAAAATTTTTCAACGGAAAAAGTTTTTATGGATCAGGAAGACACGACGAAAAAAAAAAGAAAAAAAGCAGATCAAATCTTTAATCTTTTCTACAGTAAGAAATTCAGTTAAATTTAATGAATGATGGTGTGCTATGATGACTTGAATTTAAACACTGGCAATCGAATACTTTAACCTTATTTTATATTTTATTTGGAAAAAGAGGACACGATAAACAACCCCCAAACGCTAGAATAGATCAGGAGTATAAAAAATATTGCTTGGATGTTTACACAGGTTACTTCAAATAACTGGCCCTCAAGTAACCACACAAAATACACAGCCAATCAATATCAGGTTGACCTTGTCAGTAAAATGATGAAGTCTTATAAATACTTACAGTTCCTGTAAGTGACCTTTGTATAAGTGTCTTAATGCTTTCCTCCTCACAAAAAATAGCACTTTGACTTTTCCCTTGCTGCTCTGTCATTGAAAGGGTTCATAAAATATTAAAAAAAACAAAAACAAAAACAAAAAACCCCACCATGTTTATTAAACATACAAATACATGTTTAGACACTGAATAGCAAGTGGTTCCAAACCACACTTTCTATACGTTATATAGACTATATATGGAGAGCTCAAAGTTACATTTGTAAAATACACAACTAATCATTTCAATTCACAATGAACACTTCTGCAAATGTAAAAAAAGTCAAAAAGCTCTACTGGATGGTGAAGCATCACCTCTTAAATAATGGAATTAATATAGATATATGGATTTTCATTTTTAATGTACATTTTTTTCAACTTTCTAAATGCACGTTTTACACATTACTAGAAACTAATTTAACATTTCACAGAATCATAGAATGGTTTGGGTTGGAAGGGTTGAAGATCATCAACATCCAACTTCCCTTCATGGCCTGGGACACCTCCCACTAGTCCAGGCTGCACAAGGCTTCATCCAACCTGGCCTTGAACACTTCCAGGGACAGGGCACCAAAACCCTCCCTACTCAGCCCATTTGCACCAAAATCCTCTTCTATCAACCACCTAAATCATGTCCCACTGAGACCAGAATCTTTTACTCTGATCCCACTGATGTTAGGATAATGGTGGCTTGGGAGAAAGCCTGTGATGAGGCTGTTTGTCACATCCTCATCAATAGTTGGTTTGTAGGAAAAGTCACTGTATGCATTTTACCAGAGGCAAATAAAGCCATGCCACAGAGATCATGTTAGTTCAACAATGCTCTGTTAAAATTCTTAGCAGGATGCTCCAATAGGGTCCCATGAGCAAATTTTCCCACCCACCAACCACCCCATCAGATCACCAGTGGCATATCCAGTTGGTTGCCAGTAAATCCAGACTCATATAGAGGTTTGGGCAAGGATGATGATGGGAATCATGTGCCTGAAAAAGATCTCCCCAAAGCGTCAAAACTATGGAGAACTGAAACCTTTTTGGCCTTAGCTAAGCATCCTTGGATAATACTTGGATGTACCAAACTACATCGAATTAAAATGTAATTGCAGTTATGATGTTCAAGCATCATGAGGAAACAGTCCTTGTTTGCATATACCAAAAACCTAAATCCTGAAGGCAGCCTCCTGCAATTCTGCTTTTCATGCTCAGAGGGCTGTTCAATCAGCTACAAACCCCAGCTCCACCTATGCTCAATTCTCTCCTAATTTTCTTTTCTTTCAACATATGCCCTTTTCATAAAGTTACATCTTTTGCTTGTTCCCTTTTCATACTGCTGGTTTCTGAAAATGAACTACTGAGCAGGTATTTCAGCCCTGTATTGCTGAAGGCAATAGTACCTTTATTCTCCAAGTCTCTTCTGAAACACAGAACTGGAAAATATGAAAGGTAAAACAAAGCAAATGCTCTTGATTGAAACATTTGAGAAATGCAATACCAAGAAAAACAAACAAACAAAAAAACCACATGGAAATAAATTCTGACCTTGTATATACCTTCAAAACTGTATCCCTCAAATATTTGTTTAGGTATTAAAAACAAAGGAAATCCTTTGTCACCCTTCAGGTCTCTCTTTTACAGAACAGTTAGATGCAGTGAGAAAGATCCCAGCTAAAACAGCTAAGCAGCAGGATAGCAGGAACAAGTGATGTTTCTAGATGATGCATGGAATTAGACAGAACTAATGCTCAAGTCTGGGAGGATGAAATAGGTAATAGTTTCCACTGGAAGGAAAAAAAAAGTCATACAAAAATTAAAAAAGAGGAGTTGGAAGCAACCCCTACAAGACTGATTGAAGAAACTGAAATTTAAAAAACAACAAAGGAGAACTCAAAATTCACATGATTTTTATTTATTTTTTTTTTCCTGTGGATCATAAAACATCAAGACATCAAAAGGTTTCTGAAGATGACATAATGAAATATGGATCACTAGGTACAGCATGCCCAGTATTTCACTGTGTTTGAGGCTCTGAAATACTGAGACAATGTGTAATTCCTGCAAGTGGACACAGCACATCTTAAGAAGAACTTGTGTACAGATAAAAGAAAATGTGAGAATACAGATTTTTACATAGCTTTCTGTATTACGTATGAATATGGAGTTTTCAGGGACAGACCACGGGTTTAACACTCCCTAGAGGATGTGCTGGTTTAACTTATACCTGGGCTCCAATTGCCCACACATTTATATCTGTCATTCAAGTGGAATAAGGTTCATTTTCACATTTGATTATCTGAATTGAAAATTAGATGAAGTCAAATTTAATTGCAGTTTAAGTAAATCAAAGTTTTGGCCATTTCATGCAAAGTTTCAGAGAAAAATCACTGCAACATAAAACTGTAAAGAATGTCAGGTTGTTGCAGTATCTAGTGGCATATGGCAAGATCGAAAGGAAATTGAAAAACATACCTTATGTCAGCTACTCAACAGTGACACAGAATCTTTGGCCAACATGTGCCCTTCACTGCACTTGGAGAATTGCCACTGACTAAAAAAGTCACACAGCTCCCTAATGTTTTCTTCTGGAAAGCCATCATCTGATGGTAGTAAGGATAAGTAATGGAGATTCAAGGACAAGAGATCAAGCTCTACTGCTGTGGGACACAGTACATTCAGGATTCATAGTGATGCATCCTGCCCAGGTTCAGAACACCTCTTGGACTCTTTCTGAACAACTGTACCATAGGAAATACAACTCCTCATTATACTGCAGGACAATTCCTGCTGTGATGTTTTCATTTCTAATGCAAACACTGTGAAAAATATCCCAGCAGCCCAAAGCTTCAACAAGGAATCCTGCAGAACAAGAAATAGTCTGGGCTTAATTAAAACTAGTCAAGTGCCTGACATCTACAGATTTGGTATCAAACAGATGGGCACAACATGCAGCTTCATTCCTAACTGTATGGAAGGGACAATATATGGAAAGTGGTAAAAAGTTTGGCTTAGAGAAGAACATAGGTTGAGATTTCAGGATCTGTTCTGATATGAATCTCTCAGAGGTTGTTTCATACTCTAGGGAGGACATATGGTCAAAGTTGCAACTTTCTTAGGAAAAGTGATTTTAAGAAGAGACTTGAGTTGAAGAAAGGTACACTCCCCGTCACGTTCAAATCTGCTTGAGGCAGAAAAGATTCTCCCATTGTACAGAATGTTTTCAATATAAATTAGATGTTTCTTTATCCTAAATATATCCAGATGAAGTGGTAAAATGAAAGCTCAGGTTGCTCTCCACCATTTTGATGAATGTTTTAACGTCAGGAAAATAATTATGCATTGTGAAAATCCAAAATGACAAGATTCCATCTAATAATTCAGTTCCACCAAGAAAATACAGTTAACTCTTGGAGCTTGTCTGAACTAAAGACGTAAAATAATATCACAATGTTTTTTGCATATGGAAGTGCTATCATTTACCTAATGATCTAACACAGCAAGGTGAGGGGGACAAGTACTTATGTACATCCAGGTAGGAAAAATGGAATCTTCATTTCATCCAGTAGAAAGCAAGCATTGTCCTCTGTAAGGTATGTTGTTTTAAAATACAGGTGGCAAGTACTGTATTTATTTATATGTGACCAGAAAACTGACTTGTGCTTTGGCTATTTGTTGATAATGCAAACTGTATAATCACTGAACTGAGATAACTATTGCAATGTCTCTTTGCCAACTGTGTGTTTAATTAAGAAGACCCAGTAAAACCAAATTAGCAACAATGTAATTTTTCAAATCCAATTCAAGAGCTCAGAGATTACAAAAATTGAAAATAACAGGTCCCATTTCGATATTATTAATTTTTTGATATAGCAATTTAAATTTTGTAGCACAATAAGGTTGGCATGTGAGAATAATTTATAACACGTCAACACCACGAACATCTGAAAAGCAGCTCAGGTATTAGATTGTCACTGATGCCTCAGCAACGGAATCAAACATTCAGCTGACAATTTTGCCTACACTTTCACTTTACATCTTTCTAATAAGAATAAAGGACAAAGTCTTCATTGAACAAACCAGACTTATTCATCAGAGTATTCATGGACCATCAAAGCCAAAGAACAAGTCTAAGTACTATCACACTCCACGAGACAAAAGCTTTGATCAGATGACACCACAGTAAGTAAAGTCAGAAAAGGGATTTTCCTAGTAGTTGTTTGTGGGGTTTTTTTCCTTTGGTGTTTTTTTGTTTGGTTGGTTGGTTGGTTTTTTTTTAAATCTTAGGGGGTTTTTTTTCTGTTTTGTTTCTTTTCTATTACTTTTAAGTTTTCATTCTTCTGTCTAAAATACATCCCACAACACGCTGAGGTTGATGTCAGGGGGGCTCAGCAATTTTCTGTTCCATTTGCAAAACCAGAAAAACCCAAATAACAAAGATCCCTGAGACAAAATGCTGACACCAGCTCACCACCTCCAGTTGAATATTGCTAATGGGACACATTATCTTTAATATAACCATAATCTTTCTAGTAATGTTTCCTCCTCAGCTTTACTGGGGCTTGTTCATATTTATACTGATGAACGTTTTGGAGTAATTTTGCTTTTGCCACATTACAACCTGAAGATTTCTAGAAGCAGCATGGATTCAGGAACACATTCATTTCCAGTCCAGGCCAAAACCACTGATGCACTTACAGTAGGCATATGATCTATAGTTTAATGCCTCACAAGGATACAGATATTCAAACAAGTTGTCACTGCAGTGTGTAAGAACTTTTATGAAGCCACCATTATTCCTTAAACATAGAAAGTGAACTTTCCAGTCTTTTCCTAAATACTTAGTTTCCTTAATTTTTTCTCTTCTAACTCCAGGAAGAAATGCCATCGATTATGATGGAGTTTTGATATCACCAACTAAGTTACAACTTAAAAAAGCTTTTCAGGCATTTGAAGTACTGTTTGCAAGATGACTGACCTGACCACAAGACCAACATCCACATCACCTTCATCTGAAGCATCACTCAGGTTGCTATTTGTGTGCCTGACACCATCACACCCCAAGAACTGATCTTCCTGTTCCTTTGCTTCTTGCTTTGATGTCTGTCAAAGTATTCAGTGCCTTCAAGTGCCATTGTTCTGACAAGCAGACCCTCCCAGTGGACTTGTACTCTATACTGTGACTCCCAGAACTGCTATTATTTGAGCTGGTGTCAGATTGATTTTCTTTATGTTCATGATAGTGCTATGATCTTGCAGGGTTGAAATTACTGCTGATTTATGCCTTGATGCAAGCCCTGGAGAACTGGCTTGTATCAGCATGTCACCTATGAAAGGGTACATTTGAATCCTCAGAGATCTTTCGAGTGGAACCTTTGTTCTCATTTCAATAGAGGATCCTTTGTAATGGATGTTTGCTAGAAATTTCTCCTGCAAGTACTGAGAGGCTTCTGTAGTGCAAACTAGAAGTATACTACCCAGCTATCTGTTTTAACCAGTCTGTGTGAGTCTTCTGGGCAGAGATTAATTCAAGATAAGTTATCCATCCCCAACATTATGGTTTTCACAAACTGATCATACCATTTTGCCTTACCACTCCACAAAGACAGAGCAGATTGTGTTGGCACTGGAGTGAGGGAATGCTCCCTAGCTTTACATCTAGAGTCTCACTTAGGTAAGGAAATGGGAAAGAGCAAAACCATCCAATTATCCCTCTAGTGTGTTTGTAGAATAAGCATCTTTTATGTCAAGGTCCTCTTTTATTTGAACTTCAAAATAGGAAATAATTTCCTCTATTGTTTAAGCATTATTCACATTTTTATGTATTCTGTCTCAGCATCAAGGGCAGCTCTTGTACTCATTAGAAGTAGCCTCTTGCCTACAATTTTGTAAGGAATATTCCTATAAAATGTAGCATCTCTTCTGCAAAAATTCTCTAATAGGAGGCATTGATTTTACATTTAAACAATTCCAGGATAGCAAATTGCAACTGTAATCTTCATGCCAGTTTTTAAAAACAGCATCTGAAATCTTGATTTTCATTTTTTATTTCCTTGTTAGTAGAACTAAGTTAGGTAATTATTTTCTTTTTGTGTATGCTTCCTTCATGGTGGAACAGAGAAAACAGACATGGGGATTCAGCCATGTTTGTTATGGCTTTCTGAAGGACCTGGAAACTGTTGTATTTCAGTTCAAAAGTAGATGGGAGCTTGCTTCAACTGATTCTTCCTACTAAAGATAAAAATATCTAAAAAATTAAGGGGCTCTACTCTCCTGCTTAGGTGATGGAAAGAAGCTGAACCTTCAGAAAGACATCAATACCTACTGTATCCCCAACAGCTATCAAGGCAGACCAAGATAACTACAAGCCTCCCTCGGGTAGGAGAAATGAAACTGTACAACACTTCATTTTTTGGAGTTTCTTAAAACTTTCAGTTGCTTAAGCCCTTACATCATATACCTGACACATTACTGTCACTATGACCACCCTGCTAAAGCACTTGGCAAGAATACATTCTCCTTAGCACTTGTGCAATGACTCCCCATGGATCCCAGCTCCCTTTCTTCAGCTGAAATATTTTAGGGAGGAGAAAGAAAGATGAAATTGAAATATGAGGCTCTTAGCTGTTGACTTTACACATATGTATACACACACACACACACACATCTCTCTATTCTAGCTGCATTGAAAAAAATCAGGATCATTATCCCTGCCTCGATACCAGGATGTGCTGTTGTCTTGGTGAATCAGTTTTCCTCAAGGACATTGTGTGGATAACAATTCTGCTCATGTTAATCCTATTTACATTGGGAGCACTGTAATACACATTTAATGTGAAGCTCTCTTTCTATCATGAGCAAGAAAAATGTCACTTTCCTTTCCCTAAGTACCAAAAAGCTCCTTTTACTGTCACAATTATATGTTAGGGCTTCGCTGACTCTTTCCAGCCAAAAAGACAAGAAAATGACCTTTCTTTAACCTATGGCTGAATTGCATTATCTTTGGTTCAGTGGATATCCTTTTTTATAGACTCCCATATCAAGTGCCTTCTTACAGAGGTTATGAGATGGGCACCTGCCTTTCACATCTGTTAGTGATTTAATTTTTTTTTTTTTTCTAAACGGCTTTCACTTGTGGAGGGATGTGAACCCTCAATCCCTCATTTCATACCCTGGTTTGTAACATTTGTAAATACCTGTAAGCACTCAAAGCTGCAAGGAGACTTTGCCACTGCAATTTGGATACTGGCTGCTGGTTTTGCCTCAGCACACCATCATGTAAAAGTCAGGAGGAAATAGTCCATGTACGCTCACTCAGTCCGTGTCAGGCTCTGGTCTTGTGGGCAGTAACAAGGCTCAGAAAAGGTAGCCATCTCCTCCTCTATTCTGGCAAATAATCTGCATGTCTGGTCTGTAATGTTTGCTGGGTAGCTTGGAAATCAAAGAGCTGTTCCCCACAGCACAGGTATCTCACAGTTTTGCTTTGGTTTACACAAACAAGATGCTTAAGGAAGCAGAAAAAAAGGAGCTGTGGCATTAATGAAGCCACTGCTGATCTGCACAAGGAAGCAAGTGGAGGATTTGAGAGCATGATGCTAAATGGCAAATACCACTGCTGAAGAAAACTGCACCATACAGCTTCATTGGAGTACTGTGTTTTAAAACTAAGAAAGGTCAGAGACAAAAGAACACCATGCAAGTCATGACTTACACACATAGCCCAGCTCACAACCAGCTCCATAAATAATCTTCCCTAGAAAACATTTGGCATCACTGTTGGTCTAGAGAAAATTCTGAATATTCACAGAAGTGCTCTGAGGTGTACAGGAGTTCCAAGGGTCAACAGTTTGCTGTGTGACAAGGAGCTTTCTGTCACCTGTTATTAAGGATGACTCAGATTAATATAATAATATCATACATATACATGATATACATCTAGATATATAATATCAATAATCATAAAAGAAGGAAGGCTGTGTAAGCTAAAAATACCTTCCTAAAAACTACCATTTTACCAGCACATTGATATATTAAAATGAAAGGTATTATTAACATGGTTTAATTAAAATTAAAGGTATTATTAACATGGTTTAATACGTGACTGTAGACAAAGGAGACAGGCTATGAACATCTGATGCATCAACCTTTTGAAGAACACTGTTCTCTTCAAAGCTGAACTCTGAGTTGCTGCTATTACTTTAGGCTGAAAATGAACTTGAAAGTACTAAACATCCAAAATAAAATGCAAGTGGTCTTTGTATATACTCAAAGAGCAGTTGAAAACTTTCATGTACATCCAGAACTTCATGCCCTGTTAGCTTATGAAATGTCTAGGGCTACACACAGTCCTGGCATTTTTAAAATCCACTGAATTTGAATATCATTCTGTAAAACAGACTTGCAATATGAGGTATACTTCTAGATGAGGTAGATACAGGCCCTATGTACTTATGAAAAGCCAAAGCAGCTTTTTAGTGTGCAAAATTGGCTAAATAATTGTTTACATATATTGCTTGTCCTTACATCCCAATGTGGTAATCTGTCAAGGTGAATTTTTTAAGAAATTGATACTGGCTTTGGTATTCACTGTGAACTAAGGCTCGGATCTGTGTTATCCATAATGGAAAAAAGCCCTGAGAAACATCCCGAATTCCTTGAAGAAGACTAAGTAAAATACAGGCTTCACATCCACCTTCAGCAGCACTAAAGAACCAAACTGCATTGGTCTGGATGAAACAAAAAACTCCAAACCCAACACAAACCCAACCACCCACAACCCTCCAAAACCAGGGCAGATGCAGAATGGGATCCTTTGCCTAAGAGCCCCAGTTTTGACACATATTCACTTACTAAGCAGCTAGCTCTCAAGTGGTGGTGTTGGTTTCTGGCTTTACAAACATATATACAGTCTCCAAAAATACTGCAAGTAGAAGGGTTTTAATCTTTGCAAATTTTTCATAGAAAAAGCACAGAAATTCCTCCCACACATAGACTCTACTTATATTTTTATATATTAACCTTATAAAATCACAAAGAACACAAATCTGGAATCTGAACTCTAAACATTAACATGAAATTTTGCCTCTACAATTGTCACTAGAAGGCCTATTCCTCATTTCAGCTCTAACAATTCCCAAGCCTTTCATTAACAGACTTCCAGCTAAGATTTCATCAGGGTTGTAGACCTAATCCCTGTTAAAATATATATAAATCAAGCTCTTGTTCCTAATTTTACACAGTCTTACAACAGTCAACTGAGTCACATGTGGTGAAGATGCTGTGAGAAATGCAGGAGACAGAAATGAAGGTGCATGCACAGATGCTTTTCTGACAAGAGTAGAATCTGGTCCCAGAGAGACATCCCAGCTGGACCACTTGGAAGGGGAAACAATTGGTTTTCCAGTGGCTTCAGCTGGTTGATAAATTTAGCAAGGAAGCACTGAATGACAGAGTATAATTTTAACAAGAAGTAAAGGGCCAGCTTGCTACTGGAAACAGTTGGAGGACTGAGAAAATTACCATCAGTAGATTTAGAGAAAAGAAATTTTGTTTCAATTTTTCTTCTGCAGTTAAGAGAATATTCAAAGAAAGGTTCACCAATAGCCACACTATAAACTTTTATGCAACAGATGTTGTTGCCTAGTAATATAACTACATCACTCGATTGATTTAAATATTGGACTAAGGATTCCAGGGCTCACCAGAACTATTTCCAGGTATTATTGCCTCCAATATCATGATGGTCAATGTGCTACTGGTGTCAGGTATTTCTATTTAGATTTTGTCCCCCCTCAATTATGACTTTTAGTTTTGCCTTTAATTTCTAAAACATTTCTTTTTCTTACACCCAGTCATTTCGCTTCATCCTCAAGGTCAGTTCAGCAGTTCAGGATTTTTCTTCTAATTGAAATGAGCAACTAATTCTACATTTGAAAAGTCACGTGTCAACAACACATTGATCTGTGTGACTTTCTGTGAAACCTTCTTGTTTAATACCTAAAACTGCTGGGAATGAAGCATGATTTCCCTCTACCAGGAGGGAAAAGTGCCAGGAGTCTTGCAAAATCTTGTGAAGTACAAAGGTCTTTTGTTCTTTAAAGTGAGAACCCTACCTAAAATCCTTACTTAAATACAGTGTCTAGGAAGTTAGTAGGTGTCCAAACCATCGTGGCACTTGTACCTTAGCAAAACAAACAAATACATGGTCTCCACTTCAATGGGGGGCCAGGGGAATATTTGTATGTAAAAGAAAAAACACAATTAAGAGGTGGCTGCACTAACAAGACACCAAGAAATACAATGGTTGGAATGGGACTGCTTTCTTACTTGATAGTTTTAGAGTTTATGATTGGAAAAATGAGCTTGTTAAGATTAAAAAGCTAGTAGTTACACAGTAAGGTCATCCTAAATATTATCCTGTTAAATAATGTTTCAAAGTGATGCTTGAGTAAATAGTCAAACTAATGGAGCTGCAATACTCATCACTTTGTTGACTTTGAAAGTTAGAAATACTTTTTTTTGAGAGGATGGGAAAGGCACAACAAACATTGCTCTAAAACCTTCATTTCTTCTACGTGCATTCCTCTAAACCTCCAGGGAAACTGCACTGACCCACAGCAGCATAAATGAGTGGAGACTTCATGCGTTCAGCAATATAATCCTGTGATTTCTTCTTTGAAATCCAAATGAGAGAACCAAGACAAACATCACAAAAGCACTGGGAGAAAAACTGAAAAAAATTGTTTTATTAGCAGCCTGACAGGGTCCACTTTACAACCACAGATGTTTGGAGGCTGAACTACTTTAGTGAGTTGGCTTTAAAGCATCTTAGGATGTATTAAGGTCCAAAAGCAATTCAGATAACAAACTGTATTAGGTGAGTTTGGAATTAAAAATTCTCCTTTATCTATTCAGTAGAAGGAAAGCAAATGACAATAGTTTAGCAAAAGTGTGTGGTGCACAAAATGTTAAAAAGTGAGTTAAGAAATTGTTACTTTTTTTTTTTTTATAACATTGATGCACACAGATCCCAAATGAATCAGTTGACCAAAACTCTGAGTAAATTTATCTCCCTGAGGAGCTTAACATAAAAGAAAACAATACATATTGAATTCTTATAGCATAAATACCTTGGCTGAAATCTGGAATGTAATCAATGTTATCATTAATTTAAGTCTTTAACTTTCAGTAAATAGAAGTACCATGTGTTTACCTAACAAGTTTCAACTTCGTATCATCAGCTGCTCTGATCATTTTCTACCTCAAATGGTGATAAAAGCTCAATGAATGTTTAATAGTGATCAAACACCTTTTTACATCTAAACAAACAACTAAAACTTAACACAGACTAGAGTTTCATGAGCACATAAAATTAAAAAATGGACCTGCTAGGGATACTGGCATTCATAATAAATCTTTTAGCATAAATTTATGTATTGATGGGATGAGAAAGCAATATAATTAGTGAGCTGGGTGGCTGACCTGAAAAGTGTTAGTTCAGACTTTTAGCTACTGAATTCTAATTCTCATCTCACAAATTTCATCTTTAAACTCTAATAATAAATACATTTGTGGAAAGTTCTCTGGAACATTCAATAATCATGTAAAAACTAAAGCATTCTGCCCATAAGAAAAATGGGTGCCCAGAAAACATGGATTGATTCAAGAAAAAGCACAAGTCATTCATCAGGTCCATACTATTCCAAAAGATGTAACTAAAGAAATAAAAAACCATGCTCCTAATTGTCAGCTCTCTCAGTTCAGTAACAAGTCCCCTGTATTCCTAGCCAAGGAAAGATTATTTCTGATTGAGCCACATTAACCAGTGAACTCCACAGTCGGTTCAGATTTTGTAATTCAGAGCTCTTTTATAAGGATTAGGTTGATCTCAGATGCCTAAGAAGTTAAGGTCTTCCAGATTTAAAATACACAAATAAAGAAGTCCAAGTTAATAATCAGAAACAGCCTAATCAGATTAAGGTTGTGAACTCTGGAATAGCACAGTGTTTTCCAGCAGCTCAGCAAGCTTAATCCACAAGTGGACAACATGATATAAAGCATTTCTATTGTATATCCCCTTTCAAGACACGAAACCTATCATTTGGGTAAAGGAAATAAATATCTTTGCTAAATCTAATAAGAGATTTACCCAGATCCTCAAGCAAGCTGTCAAGGGCAACAATTGTTGGCCTGTTCTTCCTTGTTCTCACAACAAACATACTTCTTTGGGTGTTCAAATTCACTGGAATTTGAAATAGGTTGGTTCAATAGGAATATATTAGAGTCCTTTCTCCTAGCAGCAGCCTCTTATGCAATTAATTTAAAATCCACCGTTTCAGAACCACACCTCTTCTGTAGGCAGCATATTTCTGAAATATTTTCTGTTCCCCTCTGCACCTCTCCTGTCATCCTGAAGACAACACAACACCTTTCCTCCCACTTCATGGAAAGCTTCCCTGGCTTGAAGTACTATGAGGTCTGAACACAATCCTCCTAAAGGTCTGATGATGAACAATGATATAATTTTGTTTTAAAAAACAATATGCATGAAATGTCACCTCTCATACGTTAATATGAATGATAATTTTTTCCACTACATTAGAGGTTAATTTTTTAAACCATTTTTAGTTCTGGAGTCTTGTTTTTACATATAATGGTACATTGTAATGCTGGATATTCCTACTAAACAAAATCGACTCCTACAAAAAGATGCTTTAGAAGTCTGAAAAACCTGTGGGGCAGCCAAGTGTCAAGGTTTCCCTGGTCCTCCATCCACAAACCAAAAAGCAAGACTGCATTTTAAAATACCACCACCAAAATCAATCTTCCCATATTATCTATTCCTTGAACTACTTTCAAGCAAATATGCTGCTTCACCTCCCTCTGTAGTGATAGGAAGGGGACTAAATAGCACAGAGCTGTTTCAAAACACCATTTAGTTACAAGTGTCTTAGTGTACACCCCGTGTGATGTAACTTAGATTGCCTTATTAGCAAAAGTCATTCCCACAGTCTAATATTATTGCCTGCATTTTCCTTGTCAGTTAAGCCTGGATGGATACACACACTTAACAGATTGAACAAGCCATGCAGATGTTTCCCATCAACTCTTGACAAATGACAGCACTAAGGCCACACAGTTCTCTTGACTTGCTGAGTCTGATGTGCTGCTATCTGGGCACCAAACTATTCACAACTACGAGCAGAAATTAAAACTCTGCTGGGGAATTCAATTTAGCTCCCAGCTAAGAAGCTGCACTTTGCTGTCACAAAGCCTGTGCCACTCTAACACCTGACATTTGCCACGGGAACAACGTTTTGGGGCCACCTAGGCAGTCCACATGGATGTATCTTGATTTTTACAAAGCATATACATAATAGCAATTCTTTGAATTTATTAATATTTGTCACCCATAAGTTCCTTTTTTGTAGCTCTTTACACAAAACCCTAGAAATGCTTTTCTTCCCAATGGTTCCTCCACCTCCCCCCTTTGACTTTCTACACCTCTCAGTTGCTGTCTCTGATCTTTCTCTTGCTTCACTTCAATTATTTTAGGTGCCTTCTTGTTCACACTCAGTCCAACTGAAGGTATATATGCTCATATATAGTTCAGATGGCTGCACACTGCTACAGGAAGTGTTAGGAATCTGGGATAACATTCCACATTTCAGCTCTCACTGTATAAAATACAAGTTCATGCAGACTTGTCATAAATCATCCTGCTCAGTTTCCAATGAAATAAACCCCAGTTTAAGAATATGCAAGTTTGGAACATAAACAACCTTTGAAGGCTTCAGAATATGCAGTCTGGCATTTGGATACAGGAAAACACATGAACACCACTGCCTAAAGTGCTCTTATAAACCATGCAATGCTCTCACTGCTAAACTCAGGTAAGGAAGATACCTCAGGCACGGTTAATTTTTTTTTCCCTGTGCATCTGGAAACAGGATCCATCCTTCAACATCCTTCATGCAAGAGGACAGGAAAACAAGCCAAAGCTACTAACACATGGGATTCCTGGGAATTATTTGCCTGGGACTGTCAGAGGGCAATTGCCATGGAAAAGCAGCATTTTACTGAAAGAAAAAAAGGGATACAATACTACTAAGAACTGTTCTGGGACAGTATTTTCTCCCAGGATCAATCCCCTGACAAGCAGAGATTTTTATGGACAGCAGGACAAGGGATGCCACTATTCTGTCTTCAAAACCCCAAGCAGAAGTCTTGTGCTTATTCCCCACACAATGCAACCCCAGGGAGTTTGGAACTTGTTCAGATCCATCAGATTTGCCTCCTAGGCACAAATCACCTGTGTGGTACACACACTCTAGGTCTGCATAATCCCCCAAAAACAAAATTTCTGGAAAGAAATGGGAACGTCTCAGGAAAAATCTCTCTGCTCTAGCTTGTTTCCTCAAGTGGCCAAATCCACTTTGTGGTTTTCAGCTTAACCTGTGGGAGAAACTCAGGGAAGACACTCACTTTTCTCCAAGCCACCACAGGCTGGATAATTTGCAACAAAGCAACATTCAGGAAAATAAACTGGGTTTGTCAGGGAAGACAAAACATGATCATACATTTTACAGGACACTTCCAAAATCTGAGGGCTTATCCTAGAGGTAATAGTGATAAATGTTGAACAGAGCCCTCACTTAGAATACACATTGATTGCTTAAGAGAACACCAGAAATTGCAGATGTGTGTATGTATATTAATGGCTATGCAAACAATATTTCAGTGGTCAGGGTTTTTTCTCCAACTATAAATCAGCTCTCACTTTTCCCCCATTCATTTTTCACTCAAATGCTGCAAGTATGTGTGGACAACTTCTAACATTGGTTTTCTGAGAACAAAAACATTTTTCTTCAGAACAAAACAGTGTTCTCAAACATAAAAAATGTAAATTACCCAATTTTTTCTTCTCCAACTAACAGTCATTTTTCACCATAAATACCATATTCAATGCCAATGGAAATTTGTTTATTTTCTAAATAAAACCGTATCACCTCTTCAATCTAATTAATAGATAACAACTTGACTCTGAACACATTTTCAAAGTACATCTTAAGCAGTCATACATTTATAAATATTGCCTCAATTTGCTTAGCTAGTAATTCCACTGTTCATTTTTTTTTTTCCCTGGGAAAATTACAGAGAGAAGCTTGAAATGTGCAGATCATCAACTTCATTCATCAAAGAGCTGCCACTGACAATGGGATCATACATCTACGTTATGTAAAAGCATCAGCAGCTTTAGATTTCTTTGATAATATTTAACCTCCCTTGGTTTCTGAACAGCACCCATTACTTTATAACCCTATGGTATTATCAGAGACTGTGAGGGCTATTATTCCACAAATAATACACATTTCCTTTGCCAGTCTCACCAGAGGGAGGAGACGTTGGAAAAAACGTATTCTAAATACTCATGTGAAGTTTATATTTCTATCAATAGGTGGCAATACTGTTATGTTTAACATACAAAGCATATATGTTTATGTGTACATATGTGCCTGGAGGAGGTCTATGCCACCATGGCATGCTTCTTCACTTCTTGCTTCATTTTGTTTCCAGTGTTACCTGAAAGCTTTTTCCAACTACATACAATTAAGAAGAATCTCGTTCAAGTGGTTTTTACTGAACGTATGGCTGGACTATCCTGATATTTTAAATTATTGACATTATCTGACAGACTGCCAACCTGGTTGGGTCAGGAGGTAAGTAAGTGCATTTGGTGTATGGTCAGCTGGGTGACACAAACCACAGCTGCTACACGGGGACCAAGAGATTTCTCAGGAAGAGTGAAGAGATTTTTCTTACCCTTCTGAAACCCACATGGCTGCTGGGACACTGATGGAATTTTAAGGGTACTGAACCTTTTGCTAGTTTGTCATCACAAATTTCTGGCAATGATGGGGAAAACCACCAGTATATGAACAGAAAACATGAAATGTGGTCATCTGTTTAGTGCACGTGCTGAAGCTCACACCTATGTGCTACGTGTGGGGATGTGTAATTCCTGCTTTACAGAAAAAGCTCCCAAAATACAGTCAAGCTCTGAGGTTAGGGAAGACACCACTGGTAACCAGAGACAGAATCTGCTGCTGCTGCCTCAAGGGTTGAGCTTTAGCCAAGAGGCAGATGCCACCTTGCAGATGACATTTGCCACAGTCAGTAAATCCAGGGGGCTGTTAAAACCAGGATCCCTTCACTACAGCTCCCCAGCACCGAGCACAAGGGATGCATTCATTCACTTTCCAAATGTGTTTTTTTCAAACTGCCATCACACCAAACAAGGAGAGCACTAGAAAGCCCAGTGCTTCTAAACCTACATTTCTATATATGCTGTTGGTCTACAGAGAAAAGCTAAACCTTCAAAGAGACAGGATTATACAAAGAGATAGCAGCTCAACACGCAGAGTCTTTTGTTATTTTCTGAACTACATTCATCTCCCTTTTCAGCAAGGGCATTTTTTTTTTTTTTTAAAGTAAAGAAAAATCCAACTCTGTATTCTCAACTCGTAAGAAATGAATTTGGGTGTCAGTGCAACAGGAAAGGAGTAGGAATTTTGATAAAAGCTCTTTCTGGGGGGAACAAAAAACAAAAAAGCACCAAGAGGTTATGTTGGACAATGTCTCAGATACCATGGTTACAGCTGACCAGAGGAGGCAGCTTCCAGTATTACTGCTCTTTGGATACTCCATTATTTTTCAGTTTAACAGCAATGTCACATGCTGGCTGGGCTTTGAAAACGTTAAAAGGGAGATATAAATGAATGAGATTTACAGATTATTCGGATAACATTAGAAGTGATACTATAATTTCAACTACTTCAAGTGTTATGAGGATAGTTAAAATCCATCAGGACTAACATCTAAAAACTGTACAAACCCTTTCATAAATTTACATACAAAAATAGTGATCTATCTCAATACACACATATATGCAGACTCACAGCCCAGTTTTTCTTATCTGAAGAGCTATCTTTGCCCTTCCTCAAAACTGAGATGGGAATAACAGTCCTGTTCTAGGATAATGCACTAAACAAACTGAATATATTTTAATTGACAGCATCTTCAGGCTAAACAACCCAAACTCAAAATATGCATATCTACACAAAGCAGCAATATTGTTGGTCAGATTTGAAGCAGAGGGGCAATAATCATGAATGAGCTTCCCCACTACATTTCCATATAGTGGAAAATATTTGGTTTATTTCTAAAAATACTTCCAGATTCAAGTCTTTCCTCCTGATTCACTTTAAAAAAAAAAAAAGACAAACATAGGTCTACATGATGCACACCCTGGGATGGCAGCATTTCAGTTAAAGTAAATCAGGCTGCTGTGCTCACTGAAGTTCTTTTCATGTTTGCAGATGATGCAAAATGATGGCTCTAGGCCTGCAATCCACACTGCTTCGTGAAGGCAAACACACAGCCTTGGTACTGCAGTAAGTTGTGGTAAAATACATTTGTCATAGGGAAACCATAGGATTTTTTGAAGCCTGATTTCTGCCAGAACGACTGCAAAACTCCCCCTATGCTTTCTGGAATCCATTCAGATTTATCTAGTTTTAGGCTGGCCGTTTGTTTATTTACTGCCTCCTAGGCAGAAATCAGGATGTAGAATGGTAAATCTCATCTACATACTCATAGACATATTTATCTTCTTACACCTTAGCACAAAGCTATTAGTGGGAAATTATGGAAAATATGTAGTAACTACATATGTAGGTAACCCTAACAGGTTAAACATTAATGACTGTGAATTTACTCACCATATGCTTAGAATTATTTGACTCATTTTCTCTAGTTTATTTCTTGCCTGCAGAGTGAGAACTATGCATTATCCAGTTATAAAAAAGATTGCTACTATCCATGCAGGAATTCTTAAAGAACTACATGTAACTCAGTGGTGAGTATCAATGACTAAATAAAAATATTCCTGTACACAAAATCTTCAAAGAAGAATCGCCACGTACATGTGGTGGCTGCAATCATTAGCTTATGGAAAAATCCAAAGTTTTCTAAGTGTGTTATAAATCTACATCATGTCTCAAATAGTAGCTGTTGCTTTTATCTTTCATGTAACTGAAACTGTGTAAAATACCATAGCACTAGACAGCTCGTTATTGGCTATCCACCTTAATATGCTCAGGAGAGTTATTTAGCAAAAAAGATGGCAGTAATTTACACTCAATAAAGAGGCTCCATAAATTAATCTATTTTGTTGGGGTTTTTTGCAGTGATCCAGGAACTAGTCAGATCTGTTAAGTCTCCATTTCTGCAGACTCTCGAGTGAGGAGAATGTGAGCAAAACAGTTCAACAGGAAATCTGCTGTAGACTCAGAATCATAGCATCATAGAATTTTCAGGGCTGGAAGGGAACTTTAAGATCATCCAGTTCCAACCCCCCTGCCATGGGCAGGGACACCTCCCAGCAGATCAGGTTGCTCAGAGCCCTGTCCAGCCTGGCCTTAAAAACTTCCAGGGATGGGGCTTCCACCACCTCTCTGGGCAATCTGTGCCAGTATTTCACCACCCTCAGGAGAAGGACTTATTCCTAACTTCCAATCTAAATCTCTCTTCCTCTGATTTGAATCCAATTGACTTCTTTACAGACAGACAACTCATCATAAAGCTCAGAAATATACAGCTCCCCAACAGAATTTGGCTTAGAAAATATCCTCAGCTGGGAGAATCTTGATTTGCTCAGCCATTTTTAACCTGACTTTATTTTTATAAAGAGAAAAATTGAAAACATTCTTCATATATACCATGTTATGACATGCAGAAGAAAGAGAAACTCTCCCAAAGGGAAGCACTGGCAAAACAATTCTTATCAATATACCCTGGCTGGAAAAATGTTAAATCTTTTTTCCTCCAAAAAACCATCACCAGACACTTCAGAAGTGCTGCGTGGTTTGCTGACTCACTTCATCCTTCACTCATGTGCAGTCAGCTCTAACCAGAGGCAGTGGTAACTTAACAGTGTGTAAAACCACCTCCAAGTCAAAAAAGTAAGGAGGAAGGGCAACCTAGCCAGGAAGTTCTCAGTTGATGCTAAATGTATCCATCTTGTGCAAATAAAGTATGTTTTCTGAATATTTCTGACAAACACCAGGGTGTAAATGAGGGTCACGTAAAATATACAGAAGCCCTAAAAATATGCAGGTAACACTGACATGCATATGTAAAAAGGCAAGCAGAGAACAGCTCTGAAATGAAAACATTAATTAGAATAACTTGAAGAGAAACAGAAGTGTGAAGGGTAATCATGCTAAAATAACACATCCTTAAGGGGGGAGGGGACAGAATTGTTCTAACAAAATAAAGCCTCAAGTTCTTGTAACAGCACACAGTATTTCCAGGGCTAAGTCCAGCACTTCCCTGGAGATAAAGATGTGCCAGCTCAGATATTGTAAACAGAGACAAATCTCTAAGGGGAAAAATTAAAAGAGAGAGAGAAAATGACAGTATTCCTGTGCAGATTCTAATATGCTGACGTGATTTTATCATGACATAACTGAGTTTCCTTCTTGTTCCTTTTGAATTTGATGAGTACAGCAAGATCTCCTTTTATAAAGTGTTTAGCAATAATCACAGCTAGAGTTCATTTGGTGTACCTTGCATTCCAGATTGTCGGGGCACTAAAATTTTAATTGATAATAAAGATAACATCATTGCCTTACATTTATATGGCACCTTTCACAGTGAAAGATCCCAGAGGCACTGTTGACTTACAGGTATCACTGGAGTGCAAATGTGATTGCTATTTGCTACCACACAGCAAAAGAGCTACAAGTGAAATTACCACCCCAAAGCTCAGGATTCTCCTCTATCCACTCACCCCACACTGAGAACTTTTGTACCAGGTACAAACTGGGCTTGATTAGACAGGCCAAAGTAAAATTTAACATTCAACCCATCTTCAATCCTGTTATTTTGATTGATAGCTGAAAAGAATGCAGACATGAAAAATACTTTGGTCTGAATTCACAGCAATTTAATCACAAAGATCCTCTGAGGCACATATACTGAGATGAAGAAAATTTCAGGTGGCAGAATGATGACCTGGCCTGGGTTCCACAGGGCCTGGAGGAATGCCTGCCCCTGAGGCTTCAACATCAACGTTTCTGGATGAGATGGCAGAGCCACAGCACCTCAGTTCCCTCCCAACTCAAGCCTGTCCTTGTACAGAGTAGGACTACAACTGAGCTCCGCTGATTAAAAAAAAAACAACTTTGAGAAAGCTTCTTGAAAGCATGGATCCCCTCCACTTTAAAAAAAAAAAAAAAAAAATATGACTGAAATGATTACTGCTTCAAATGGGATGAAAGGAGGGGCAAACATTCTCTCCCTTGTTCTTCAGGAATACTTTAGTCCAACCAATACTGATGACAGCTCAGTTTATTCTGGATGTTTCTAACAAGTATCCGACAGCAAGCTGCTATTCAGAAAGCAGAAGTGCTAGCCAAAGCCTGATGACCAACTACTCTGCTGAACCCCAGCAAGGTCAAGGTTCTGCTCAAGGCACGAAGAAAGAAATCAGCCTCAAGAACACTGCTGCACAGTTCTCTCTTCAGTGATGAATGGTAAGCAGACATCTGCTCCCATACTCCTCAACTTCCCTACAGCATTTAGCTGTGGATCAGAGAGATGGCAAGGAGCCAAAGAACTGTCCTGAAGTCATTTTTCAGGCTTTTTGGTTTGAAGGCACATACAGAAAGGAAGGATGCAAAAAGCAATCTCAGCAGTGCAAACCTCTCCTCCGAGGACTGACAAAGATACAATTCCCTCCATTTGTATTCACAAAAAACCAGACACAAGCAACAGCCACAGAGAAATGGCATTGAAGACAAAGTTGTATTTGTCTCGTGTAAGCACAAATGCATCCCAAAGCCCACAGGTTTCTAAGATTTAGCTGAAATCAGAACTAGAGACTGAAACTGAACCCAGAGTTATGCAAAGGTGAAAACACTGAAGTATATGCAAACATCAGTCCTCTAATTGATGGCACCAGTGCTTGCCCATCACAGTTTTTGCATTCCTCACGATTTCTCATTCCCAAAGGGAATTATTTGGGAATGATATCTCTGGTATTCTCTTAGTGTCACCACAGCACTATATTGTATTTACTATAAAACTCCCAGGAAGAGCACCACTACCAGAAAAGTTAGCACACAGTGAAAAAGGCATCACATAAAATTTAACCTTAAGTCTCCACTTTCTGTGTCTGAAGTAGTTACTTCTCTAAGCTCAGGATTTTGGTCGTTGTTTTTTGAACATTGGTAAAAGGCAGACCATTTGTTTTTCCCTCCCCTCCCAATTGGAAATATAATGTATCAGAATAGTTGAGAATATTTGTATATATTTTTAAATGTTTATGAAGCAACCATGATTTCACTTCATCTCCTATCTCTAGCTGCCAAGTCACCTTATTTTGCCAAAAGAAAGAAGAAGTAAAAAACTACACTGTTTTACCTGTAGTTAAAATACTAAGTTGACTATTTCAAAGGAAGGAAAAATGCTGTATCTGTTGTTTTTTAAGGTCTTTCAGGTCTTTAATGTAGAAAAACTTTTTTTTTGAGAGAGAGAGAGAGAAAAAGCAACCTACAAACAGGATCCATTTGATTCCCAGTACTAGCTTCCATCCGTATCAGAAGTTTTGTACAGACATAATAATTCTTTCATCTTCACTTTCTGTGTTTAAGAACAATAATCTGTTTCAATCGAGTTCCTGTGGATGTTAAACATCAGCCCAGTAACGAATCCACTTTCTTTTCAGTAGATGCACTGAAACCATTTCATCTGTGATGCTGACACTACACTACATATTCATCTTATATTTCCTGTTTGGGTGTTTCTCAAAGTATTTAACACCAGGTATTGCAGAAAAACAAACCCCAACCTCTACAATTTTAGTTTTAAGATAAAAGCAACATATGGATAGATTTTCTGGTCCACTCTTCCAAGAGCAGATGTTACTGGCAACAGAAATACTTTTATGGATGTGTTAGCTATTATATTTGGAGGAGAGGGAAGCCATTAGTAGATTCAGATTAGTTTCATTGTTGAAAAATGCCAGACAATGCATTCATACACACAACAGGGCTCTAAATAAAATGCATTTACTCAGGAGAAAGACCTTATATTACCATGGACAATTTCGTGACTGTTGCTGCTCTCATATCCCAAGAATGGAAAACAACACAAAATAAAAAATAAGAAGGTGCATTTATAGCCTAAAGTACAAGAGGAATCATTAAATATTCTGAGTGACAGGGCACACAACTACTGCTAAGCCTTCTCCTCCAATACCACACTTACACTGTTTATAGTAAAAGTAATGCAAATTCAGATATGGGCAATGAAAATTACTATTACAATAACTATCCTTCAGGTTTTCAACACTACGTGGGTATTTTGCCTGCTGTTACTAAGTAAGTGAGGGTTCTGGACTACTCATAGAATCATAGAATTAGCTGGGTTGGAAGGGACCTCAGAGATCATCAAGTCCAACCCTCATCTGTTGGCCTGTTCACTATGAATCACAACAACCTGGTCCAGTTTTCCATTGAGCCATAAACTAGGCATGAGACACAAAAAAGGCCAAATAAAAAGAGAAATGGAAGACTAGAACATATGGCTGGCAGACTAGTTAGAGTCCATCCAAATCAGAGTTTCACAGGTCAGAAACCTCTTTTGCAAACCAAGAGCTAGAGAGTATATCACATCTCTATTCTCTCTGCAGAACAAAGTTAATTATCTCTTGAGAATTTAAGCAAAAAAAAAATGTTGAAAGGCTCAGCTTCAGGCTCAGACGTCTGTTACTGCATGTGCTACATTATAAATAAACACTGAATGCTTTGGCAAATTCATTTTCCTTCAATGAATTAGGTATGAACTGCTTTAACCACCCCCCCCGTCCACTCTCCCTCCTCTAAGGGCAGTCAGCACCCTGCTCTTGGACTGAGAAGTCCTTCAGCTCATCCCTGGCTTTAGGTGACAGAGGAGCTGTGTTGGTCCCACCACTGTCACCATCACCTCCAGAACTTGGTTTGTTTTCAATGAGCAAAATGCCTGACAGTAAACTTCTCAGCAGCAATGCCAAGAATTTCCCATTCTGCTCTTAATTCTTTTCATGAAGCTTCTCTGATCTATTACAAATGTAAACCCTCATTAAGATTCCTAACTTTTTTCTTTTTTGTTTTTTTTCTTTCTATGGATATTACCACAAGGGAAACTCAAAGTCATTTCCCTCTCACTTCTCCTTTAAGAGCCTGTGGCTGCTGCTGATCTGAATTAATTGCTACTGAGAATTCAAAATCTGCATCTTCAAAACATGCCAGAATAGCTCCTTTCATCATGATGTCAACTGCAGTAACATTTTACCATAGAAACCCTGAGCACGATAAGGCTGGAGTCTTCTGTGATTCCTGAGTAAGAAATCATTTCTGGTGAACTGCATTTACAAAACAGTTCAGGGTTTTTTCCTTATAAAGGTAATTTCAATAAGCACTTGAGTCTTTCCAGGTTCTTTGAAGTGTTTCTGAACTCAGTGCAGTGTGCCAATCTAGAGTATAAAAAGTTTTCTTCGTATATTTAAGTCATTAGGACTACAATTACCTCTTCTCTGAAGCAGCTTTTCCAACAGAGTAAACAACATCTAAATTTGGGCCAAACCTGCAGATTGAAAAATAGATAATTCAATGTGCATACTCGAGTGTTGAGGACAGGTTCACTGGGATTACACAGAACAAGCACAAATATTCAAGAGTAACAGAAATAACAGGAGCTCTAAATGCTCTTATTTCTGAAAACTCACTGCTTCAGGACAGCCAGGCACAATAGAAAACAGTAAAAAACCAAAACAAACCAAAAAAAAAGCAAACCAAAACACTGCAAAACACTGTAGAGAGAAAATCTGGACCAAGTTTTCAAGCTTGCTTCCCCACAACAGCTGCCAAGAAATGAGAGATAAATACATTATTTACACATTAAATAAGGATCCCCAAGCCATGGACATCTCTGGCCAAAGAGTTGAAGTCACTTGAAGGAAAGCAAATCGATGGCACAAATTTTAAAGAGCTAGAGAAACAAAACTCACCAGTGCAACCAATAGGACCTCACAGAAATGTTGATTCTGATCAAAAGCTGATCATATTTTGGCTCCAGAAAACCAATACCTACCCTGACTAAAGATAATAGCTTTTCTTTTACTTACTATGAACAGTACTTGTTCAGACTTCAGCCATTGATTGAAATATCCTTAAAACTGTAATATAGTATTACGTTATTTTCATTTTTATATGAATTATTTACAGATCAAATATGCTTAAAAATAAAACCTTGAAGAACTCTAAGCTACTAAAGTTGAGGGGGTTGTGCCCACTAAACTGGAGGGCACTTTAATATCCCACAGCTTGTGACTTCTTCTGTGAAACATGCATTTACCAAAAACTAGCAGAAAAATCTAAGTTCTAGGGTTCAAATAAGAAAATACTCAAGAGCGTTTTGCAGGGTCTTATCAAACATAAGAGCACATAATACTTCACTGATTTTCAAGTCATTAGAGAATTTACAGTAAGATGCAGGTGAGAAAAGGTTTCTCCTAGAGAACTACATAATTAGAAAGTTTGAGAAACAATTTATACATTTCAAACTCCAGCAATAATTATTTTCTGTTCAAGTTAAAAAGGGAAGACAGTTTCCAGAGTAACAAAACCCTAAAATCCTCCCTTTTTTATACCATACCAGTAAGCAAAGGCATTTGCCAGGTACAGGTGTACTGTACAAAGATCTGCAGCATTTATAAGACTAAAGTGCACATAAATAATATATTTAAGACACTAGCCAGACAGAAATCAATGGCCTAGATGCAACTTTGGGAGCAGAATGCAACATCCATGGTCCATATTGGAGCCAGAGAGGGCACCTGGTGTAAAACATATGTACAAGGCAGCATCTCAGTGTCATGAAGCCTTTGATCCATGGTAAAATAGCAAGAAAAATTCTAGTTCATAAGTGGTAAAGAGAGTCTGAAAAGGTAGCTTGTTAGTGGCATCTTGAGTGGCATCTCAATATTTCATGTACAGATAACAAAAGAGCCAGTATTTTAGAAGGGAGAAAAAGCAAAACCTGACCTAGTGTATTTTGCAGTCACTGTCAAGTTTGCAAGGGAAAAAAAACAAACGGTTTCAGCCTAAAACCATTTTTCAATATTTTAAAATAATGTCAAGAAGTTCTCTGGAAGTCTTCAGTCATACATCATCTGTGTCCTATAGAGGGTTCAGGTGGAAAAAGCAAACAAAACAAAAAAGCAAAACCACTTTCTTTGTGATCTGAAAGACTCTGGAAATAAGACAATATATCAAATGAAAAGTTCAGGGATACATTGTAAAAAAGCAACCAAACAAAAGCAGGGCTTTATTCACTGAGAAAGACTCTTCAAAAAGCAGTACAAATTTCATAGTGGTATTTTCTGAAGTGGATTTTGCTCTTGAATTTTAATTTTTTGTTTTTGTTTTTCTTCTACTACACTCCCAGGATTCAAATCCTGATCAGTGCAGGACAGTTTCAACCAGCTGGTTTGCTCTCTGCTCAGCCCTTCTCTCCAGCCTCTCCCCAGCACCACTCTGCAGGGTCTTTCCATCACTTTTCCAGGCTCCTGCAGAGATTCATACCCTGAAAATTCTTCCAGTATGCTCCTGGTAGGCTTCTCCACTCATTGTCTGCACCCAAATGCCCATACACATCTAGAGCAGTTATTTAATAGTCAAGTATATGCATAGATCAGGATGAAATGCTCCTTTTGTCCACTTCATACACTCCCAGCTCCATTCTATACAGATTTCTATCTGGAAAAAACAAACGTGAGAGTCTGGAGGATAATGTGAATTTTCACACTTCTTTAGCTGCTATATTCTCTTGGTTTGGACCACAAAACTGAAATTACTGCAAAGGTACATGGCTAGCATACACTTTAGGCCTCTCCCTAAAATGTCACCAATCCCTGCCCCCAGAATGACCCTATTAAAAAAATATTTAAATATCAATGCAGTATTGAGCTGCTGACTGGCCTTTAACTTCCCCTTTAGAAATTAAAAGGAGAGCATGGAATTCAGGATGTTACTGAAAGTTGCACAGTATTTTATTCTCCTGCAAATTTTCCCTTCTTCCTGGCTCACAAATATATGCACTTAAAAGACTGGAGCACTTTTCTTGTGCATAACACAATCCTGAAGCACTTATACAGCAAACCCAATAATGCATTCAAGCTAACACACATGTTCAAATCTGCTGCAGACATCTCAAAGGCTTTCCAGTTGAAGAACCACAGAAGTGTCCCAGCTCCTGCAGCTCCATGGGTACAATTTCCTGTGACACACCCACCAGGCTCTTGTCTGCTGTTTGGTGACTTCCCTTCTACCCAGGTTAGCTGTTTGTGCTATCAAATCAAATCTCTAGCTCAGCTGCATTCCAGTGTTTGTAAATCTATGAGACTGGAAATTAGGTCCATATTTTCATCTCTGCAATCTCCTTTTGGTGATGCTGTCTTACAGAATAACCACCTCCCTAATGCTGTGCAATACTGAAACCCAAGCAAGGACCCTTCCACTCCAAATCTGCAGCTTCATCTCTTCCAGAAGCCATGTCAGAATTCTATTACTGCACAAGACTACAGAAAGAAGTTTTTCATGATCAGGAACCTGACAGGGGATTCAGGTCTTCTCTTCTAAGCACCTGGATCAATCCACCTCTGAGAGCTTTGAAAAGTGCTTCTATACCTCTATCAACAAAAAAGATTTTTCCTATTTCTCCAGTGCAGCTGCATCACTTCATCCACTATTTACACCTTCTGGATGCTGTAGCTGTAAGATTCTTACAGGTGCCTGTTAAAGAAACCCCAGGTGTGGGTTTTGGGAGAGACAAGTGCAATGCAACACAAAGCTTATTAAGTCACTCACTCTTGGGAAAATTCACCCATAAGATGTTTCAGGGACATCTGAACGGGGCTAAAAACTCTGCAAATATTCTCAGCTATATGCAAATCCTAAGAGCAAACACTGCCCCTCTATGAAGCATAAATGCTCTGTACTTATTTACTTACTGACATCTTGATATTAATTTAATGATCACCTTGATATCCCGATGCCAAATACATTTCTTGGTTTGTAAATTGCATTCATTTAGTTAATTAATATTTCAGAGAATATCTATCTGAGAAAAATAGAAAGCTCCAAAGAGGCAAATGAGATCATTTCAACAGGATGTCTACAAACAATTCTCCTTGTCTCTCTGGTAATTCACTTGTTTTACACAGGAGAAGATTCAGCATCAATGTCCCAGTTCTCTCCTTAGCAAGCCACACCAAGCCTTACAAAGAGAACTCCAACTGTGTTGCCTCTGGCAGAAATAAAGCCTAAAGTTCTGTTGACACCCTCCTCCCTTTGTTGTTTGGATGCTACTACAGCTCCCAAAAGCAGATCTCCTCCCCACACATTACAGGGTTTATACCAACAGACAACTGCATTGTGACAAGGATGGAGAGAAGCGCATTAGATGGGCAGAAAAGAAAGACTTCATTGAATAACAGACAGAAAAAAGCATCTCTCATACAATGAAGTAATTTGTCCTAATGTTTTAAATAAATGCTGCTTTTCATTGCTCCCAAACTGCATTTATAGTATAATTATAGGATTGCTGGGGGCTTCATATAGCTGAATTACAGGGTGTCTCTCACACATTAAGGTTTGTCAAAGAGTCTCTCTGCTTCCTCTCTCATTTCTCAAACCACTGACAAGGATACTCTCAAGGCATTCTGTAATTCAATTACAGCCATCCTCTGAGAAACATATAATTTTATAGAAAGAAGATTTAAGCCATCATGGATCATTTTTTCTCCTGTTATGAAAGCATTTGTCTCAAGTCTAGTATTAAATTTAAATTGGTCTGAAACAATCTTAACCAAAGAGTTTTCAGCTGGGTCATTTGACAGTTGTCAGACTGGCACAACCCCCCAGGATGCTTTGAACTGCTTTGGCTAAAGTGTGGAAAACTATTGCCTGGAAAACACCACACCAGGAGCACAAACAAGAGGCTTCATGGTGTCTGCTGATACATATGACACGTGTGCTTCCCTCAGCTTCTAGGAAACTAAATTTTCCATGAGAACACTAAACAGAGTCCATGCGATTCCACTGTAACATCACATCCTTAGCTGCTGTGCTAAATGTGATATGCTAATTAGAATGCAAAACCCCCAAAGTCTCAGCTAATTAGGAAATGGCATGAGAGTATCAAAAGGCTTCCCCACCACAAAGGTTTTCCAGGCAGATGAAAAAGAAGTTGTGTTATTTTTTTCCAAGGAACAATATGAATGTTGCTTGTAGACAAAAACTAGGGAAGCACCCAGTGAACAAATTCCCACTTACCTGGTTTACTCATACACGTTCCAAAGGAAAGCTTTACTAAGGTGAGTAACTACCCCAACTAAACTACAGACCTACTACTGCCTGGATTTGTATTCTAGCAGAACAGCCCAAAACTTGCAGATAGCAGGATGCCTACAATGACAGCAGAGGTAGAGCAGTCCTACAATTCAAGTTTTAGGCAGAAAATGGGTTTAGACTTGTAAATCTTAACCAAAGTATGTTTCCATTATTTTTCCTCAGTTAACTTCAGTTTAATGACAGAACTAGGTTTCTCATTTCTTCTATTTTAAATGCATTGTAGGAATTAAAAAAAAAAAAAGTATTTAAATGCAGTTTATTTCCCTATTTACGGATTTTAACCGAGTGTTATTTTTCTAAAACCCCATATTCATTACAGACCTCATATTTCATATTATCATTAGCCTGTCCCTCACAAAATATTATTACAAGAATATAACATTTGAAACTTGACCCTCAGCTTGATCAAATACAAATTGGATGGAAAAAATGAGAAAAATATCACAAGATTCTCAAATGCACACGATTATGACAGGAACAACAACAACAAAAAAAAGCAAAAAAATATGCTGACAGTACTGCAATGCTTTTACACAGTGAGTTTCATCTGAGTAGAGACACACATATTTACTTACCCTGGTATAACTAGGGCCCTCCAATTTCAGAGACTGCTTGTGGTAAGTATCTGAATTGATTTACCAAGAGAAGATACAGCTTTTCCAAATGCCTCAGTTTGAAGAAAGAAAGCAGCTTTTTTTCCCCTCAATATATTCATTGGTACCTTTACTATCTGGAGGCATTTGAACATGTCTGTATAAACAAAACCAAAAGATCTGGTGGGAACAATGCTCATGGAACACACCAATGAACCTAGCACCAAGTTCCCAAAGCAGGGAAGTAGCATTCAGTTATCTTGACATTCTCTTGATCTTTTCTAACCTACTACTTTGCAGTTATTTTAATCGTGAGGCCAGAAAGAACTTTCAGTGTTAACATGTACTGCTCTGTTTACACTCAGTGAAAAATCCCTTTGTGTGTTTAAGTGATCCCTTCTCTTTTTCCAATGCCACCTGAAATGGGTTCTGAAAGAATCCCTGGGGCACAGAGCTCCAGCTGTATCCTGCAAACAAACCAGACCCTGTATTATCAATTCATCTTTACTTGTACTTATTGTAGTGGTTTTGAAATCTGCAGCCTCAAAGCAATCTCTGACTCATCTCTTTCCTCAGCAAATTCAAAGCAAGCCATCAGAATAATCTCACTGCACCCTGGCAGTTATTTTCTAGCATTTCAAGTATGACTGGATGGCAGCCAAGGCCAAATGCTGATTTTTGTAGGGGTAACCACTGGGTATCTAGGGAAGGCAAGAAAGTTGCCAGCTGACATCTCATATTTCATCTATCATAATTTGTCAGTTAAACCCAAGAAGGGTTTCTAAAAAGACAACCTAGTCAACACTTCAAGAGTTCTATTTTTCAGATAAATCTCACAGTTAAAAAAAACAAAGTCTTTAAAATTCTTTCAGACTCCTAATGGAAGTAAGCAGATACATCAAGCCATTTCCCAATTATTTTTCCATGAGGATGTTTTTTGGATCAAGCCCTTCTTAAATGATGTTTCAAATGACACTACAGTAACACAAGCTTGACACTTTTAAATAGAGGGAAATTTCATTACCTTTCAAAATAAAAGACAGACTGCCCCACTACTGATGAAGAAATGATTCCCAGAGATCAAAAAGCTTTATGGAGGAATAAGGAAAAGCCAGTATTAGAGTTAGAATATTAAGTATATACCAACAGACCAAGAAAGCTGTCAACATTTTACATCCTACTCAATTTGGATGATTGCTGTTCACTAGCAAATGTTGGTAGTGTGCAGAAATATTAAATTTTGGTATCACTTTCCACCCATTTTAGACCACAGTGAATAGGACATCACAGAACCATCTGAACTGTAGTTGAAACTCTGCAGAGAAATGATGTTTGGTTCTCTACTGAACGCAGTCTTGCTCAGTTCAAATGAAAATTAGAACTGAGTTTGAATTTGAATTCTTTCATTTGTATTCTTTCATCTCAGAGAAGCTGCCCAACACTTACCCCTCTGTCCTGTGGCTTGGGTGGCTTGTTCAGCTCTGTTCAGCCATAAGTTGCTCACATGCCCTTGCACAAATCACTGTTCAATGTGTGAGGCTGAGATAACAGCACTTGTCTACTTCCTAAGAGTATTTGGTGGATAAATATATTAAGGAGTGCAAATTTCAGGGAAGCCACAATCATAAAAACTTTGCAGAAAGAAGGATTAATCTCTGTTTATTCAAAAAAATCCATTCTGAAATTCAGGTGTAGCAGAAGCAGGCAGAAGACCAGTAAGAATGACTTCTTGCATTTTCAGGTTCCTTACAGCAACAGTGACTACATTAATTTTGTCAAGACAGATATTGTTTTGATATTTTTGTACAAATCAATTTCTTGATGCCTTGAAACTTGGTAAGAGCAAGCAGTAAAAAAGGAGGCAGACAATCCTGGGTGGATTTCTGCTTCCCATTCCCTCCATGCTGACCAGTTTATCAGCTTTAGCAAATGCCTTTATTGGCCTCAGGTTTCCTGGGACTCTTATTTAGTCCAGATCCAGGTTCCCTGTACTTGTAACTGGATCTGCACAGAGATAACACAGAGACACTTGCAAAACAGAAGCCACATTTTGTCTAGAATCAAAAGGCAAGATTGTTAGCACAGGATCAATTCCCCTGAATTATATTTGCAACTGGTGAGAGCTTGGCAGTCAGAAACCTATTGACTAGGTCCAATGCAGTCTAATAGGATATTTTAAAAAGCCCCAAACAACAAAACCAATCCAGACAAACAGAAAAAGCTCTCTAGAGCTCATGCTCCACCAACCACTAATGGAAAATGAGCAGGAGTATGCTAAGCTTTTCTGGAAAGTCTCTCTAGATTGATGGAGACTGGGTCTGTTTCCAGTCTGTGACCACAATGGACACAAACTGGTTCTGTCAGCATCCTGCCTCCAGCTGCAGGGCTTAGAGAATATGATACATTGGAGAGAACTTGGTATTTCATTTCCTTCCACCTACACACCAGGGTCAGAGAAATGCTGGGCATTCTTCCCCTGTTAAGGTACCACAGCATTCGTGTCTCAGTGCAGCTGACCAGCAATTCTAATGGGTGACTGCTTGCTCTGAAGATACCTTACAGCAACATCAGACCCATCTGTTTGAACACCCAAGCACTGAGTTTCAGTGGCACAAATGATCCTTACAGAGAAAAACGGACCTGAGAGCAACGTAGAAGGTGTCAAAATCCCGCTCCAGATTTGCTACCAAATGCCCACCTGTGGTTCCACATTTCCTCTGCACATGGAAAAACATTAGTTTGGATATTGTTGGCAAGCTGCCTGGAACTCCACTGTTCAGCGTAAGGACTCAATTGCTTGATGCTGCCAGAAAGAACCCTAGGCTAAGACAGGGAGCCAACTCAGATGGAGAGAAGAAATTACTACAATGAGGGGAAAAAAAAAAATAAATAGAAAAAGTAATGAGATAAATAACAACACTGCAGGCCTTTAAAGACAAAGCATGCTGGAAAGAAAATATCACCTCAGATTTGTTTCTAATAAGAAAGTGAGATTATGCTGGGAAGCCCTGAAGAGGAAAACTGCTGAATCTTTGTGACACTGATCCCTGGAACACAGTGGAATAATACATTTTAATTTTTTAATACATTTTAATACAGTGTTGAATTTTAACTAACTGCAAAGAGCTTATTAAATGTGAAGTGGAGAAACAAAACATTATCAAGATTTTTCCAGTCTGTGAATTCCTCGTAACTGTGATTATAAAAGGGAAATAATTTATACTGATAAAAATGCAGTGGGCAAATTTATCAGCAAGTATCCTGACACTTAATGAACAACCAGCAAAAAAAGCAGAGGCACGCTTAGATTTCTGTTCTAACAATTCATATCCACAGCTCAGCTAAACAAAACAGAACTTTGTACTTTTTAAAAGCTCAAAATTATGGTGTTGTTTTTGTAAAAATTTAAAACTTCCTCACAGGAAAATCTCTTATAGGTTGTAGTACGTCTATAAAAATCATCATCTGGCTATCTTTGCAGCAGGACAAAAACCCCAAAACTGCGGAGGACTCTACAACATTCCTTGTCTTACAGTTTTCCTACAGCTTCCAAGAGCAGTCAAAACCTAAATAAAAATTAGGACTTTTTCATAACTGGTGCATAGCTCAGACAGTAGTCTGAACTCCAAAGATGTAACTGCCTGCAGTGCAGAGTTCTGTTTACAAACTCTTTACTCCCCAGTGACCCAAAAGAACAGAGTAGCTCGTTGGGACTAAGTGTGTAACATCCCCAGAAGAGTAAATATTTGACTGAGTTAAAGCAGATTATTGACACAGAGGGGCTTGACACAGAAGGTCTTCAAAGGCAATTATCTTACCAGGAACCAGGCTGAGTGAGACAGCTTGATGTCAGAAAGAAATTCAGTAGAAGCCAGGTCACAAAGGGTAAGTGAAAAAGCTGTGCCAGCTGCTGTGGACATCCCAGGGACTTTGGTGGAGAGGAGACCCTTCCCTGCTCCATCAGCACCACCTGCTTGGCCACTGGAGATGGGGAGAGCATGAAGGAGAAGGACAGCCAAGATCCTCTCTGGAGGCCTGAGGACTAGCCAGTATTCTCCAGATTTAAATTCACCTTTAACAGAAACAATTGCTGAAAAGGTTCTTTTGGATTCAAACTAGAGATCCACAGAGAGCTAATTCGTCCACCATCCAAATGAAGGTGACATCCTACTGCTGTTACCAGTTCTGTTCTTCAAAAGGAATGCAGCATTTCCCCTTAAAATAAATTACTCACTATTTTAGTTAACAGACCTGGAATATACTATTTATTCATAAATTAGATCAAAACTACCTACCAGCTAAAAATAATCCACTCATGATACCTGAACAGAGCTTCTGCTCAATGGCAGCTAGAAATCTCAGTACTGTTTTAAAACATTCTTAACATCTGCTCACATCTTTACTATGGTGCCAGGATAAAGATGAGAAAAAATTTGCAGTTTACCGTATGATAAGAAGTAGGTAGCCTTTGAACAAGACTACAAAGTAATCTTCAAATAAAATTAACAACAAGGAAGCATTTTCTACCTGAAAATGGTAGATCAATAGCTTTCATTAAACACATACCACTATTCTTTCAAAGATTCATTTGTGTTTGATAATTAGCAGATGATGAAAGAACCTCCAAATCTTTCAAGGAGTAAATAGAAAAAAAAACCAAACAAAACCTTCAAAATGAATTCAGTAAACTCCCCCCCAGCAATGCTCATGGTTGAAAACAGCAGCAAGCTCCACTGAGCCTGGTCTGTGGCTCCACTCTTAATAAAACAAAACTCCCCAAAGCAGACAATCCTCCTGATCCCTTCTCTCTTTTTTTTCACAGAGATGTTCATACCAGCCTGTGATAGATAAGTCTATCTAGGTGGAAGGAAATCATCCCCTGTTTTCATACAATTAGACCAAATAAACACAAGACCATCAAGCTAAGAATCTAAAGGCAAAAACTAAGGTGAAAACATAGAAATCAGTCAAGCAAGGACTTTGATCAAGCTGTTACTATCTTACTATTAGCATTCAAAATATTTGTGAAAGTCCAAGAAAAATGAATTGAACAGTATATCTGTGTAAGAAAGAAGCAAAATATTTTCCTCTGCCACCAGATTTTCCAGCTGTCTCCAGCAATTAGACACGTATTACTAATAAAACACATGCTATTTAACCTATGTCTATCACCAAGTATAAAAGCCCACAAAGTTAATATCCCACAACTTCAGTTCATCCTCAATTTCCTTTTAGTAGCCTTATCATGATAAACATCATTATTACCACATCCACGAATTCTCTTGCAAAAGATTCTGGAAAGTATTGCTGGAACTGTAAACCCATTTACAAAAACACATTACATACTGGGATCTAAGGGTTGTTTGATTGGTTTTTTTACATCAGGCAACTTCCCAGAACAACCACACAAGAAAGATGAGGGCAGCTCCCTCTGCACGGCTTCCCTACTTGCCCTCTTGTGCCATCTTTTTGCATTCTTTATATTCCCTGAAACCTACAGCCAGATTGAAGAAAATGATTTCTTTGTATTTTTCTGAAGGCTTAAAAAACCAAGAAGGCTGGAGAAAATGTTGGAGAAAGGTGGGGAGTGGGATGTCAAAACAGCTCCTGACTACTATTGCCACCACCAGCCATTGAAATGGTTTGTTCCCAGCAGCAGTCAGAGAAGCAACAACTTCAAGAGTTTGACAAAAAGCAAAATTGGTAAGAGGTAGCAGAAGTTTAGAGACATCTGGCACACTCAGAGCATTTACACATCTTCGATATCAAACCCTACTGGTAATGTAAGCAGGAAGGAAGATCATCAGAAACTGATGACAGTTTTCAGCCCCTAACTCCATCCCTTTGCTCCCAGAACCTTCATTTGGAGTCCCAGTCCTAAGCCTAATTCACATTACAAAGAACTTCTGGGTGCCATGAATTCCTAGAATCTATCCCCACTAAGACGTGAAGCTATAGGTAAGGGAAACTTCTAGGACCTTATCCTCTTCTAAGTTAAAGAAAAAGCACTCAAAAGGTGGGAGAAAACTGCAGACCTATTGCAGGAAGAGTAAGCAAGGCACAGCCATATTAGACCGTCAAAAGCACCTCACAAAATAAACCACAGCATCACAGGAATGTCATTTTCCCACAAATACCATAATGATGGAGAATTTAAGCATCCTATCTTATCCTAGTTTCCACTCCAATCTATTGTACTAGAAGAAATTACAAGTCAAGCTTAAATGTGAAAGAGGCAAGGGAAGAACTCGGTAGAATTTTACAAAATTATTCATCTTGGCTTTCCAATTACTCTGGAAATACTCAGCTATTTAATAAGCAAACTGCTGATATATGATCCCATAATAGCAGAAGCAAAATTGGTACATCAGGCTCAAACCTGGCTGGGTGGATTGACTTTTTATTAATACTTCTACTTAGTAACGTAAGAACATTGCTGGCCTTGTAAACTTTCCCTCAACCCTACACTCTGACATTTCAGACATATCCAGCAAAGATTCATGGACCTATCAAAGGATTCCTTGAAATTACAATCACAGCCTTCACCAGCAGGGTTGTCTTTGAGCCTATTTCTCTCCTTGGAGAGAAAGGAAGTGTCTGCAAAGGAGACACTTCCCTTACTTCCCCTTCTCTTTATTTTTTTTTTTTTTTTTAACAAATTTTGACATTCTCAGACCACAGAGCATCACTGCCTTAGTCAGAAGATGAGCAATCCCTAGTTCTTGTATTCATCTTAGCCCTCTGTCTTACTGAGAGCAAGGCTGAGGCACACCCTTATCAACAAATACTGCTTCCCATTTTCATTCTCACATCGATTTTACTAAACATACATTCCCTAAGGCGTGAAAAATTCCTACAGTGTTTTTCTCCAAATAACAAAGAACAGCTACACTATTACATTTTCCAATTCAGTGTTTGGATTAAGGTACACACAGTGTTAGCTACTTTCCAACAGCATAACTAATTCAGTGCTGTCAGTGAGCATAAAAAGACAACAGAGCCTTTCAGCTCCAGCCCAACAGCTCAAATTTCACTCAAGTATCTGGTCTGAGCAAAAGGATATAAAAGCAATGATAGGGGGATTTAGGTGACCCTTCTTTCATTCACAGTACTGCTGTTTAATCAGTGTATGACAAGGATCAAGACATTTGGACTGACTGGATTTATTCCGAAGTCTCAGCTATTGGTGAACAAATGGACAGAGCTGTGCAGTCAAAGGTGTCCCTAACCTGAAGTGGAGGTGTCAGTGGGTCAGAGAAAGGTGTTAACACCACTGATCTGATTCATTCTCTAGATCAAGTGCATCTCTAAAGTGGGGTAAGGCTAATTCCCAGTGCAGAGGCCTGGGCTGCAATGAGTGCAATGCAAATGGAGCAAAGAGGAGCAGAGGTTCCTGCCCTGTGGCAGGGTGGGAGGCTCAGCAGCAATCTCCTTACTCCAGTTCAAGCAGAGCACTGGTAGGAAGCAGCAGCTGGCAAGCTCCTTACATCTGCACTGTGATTAGAACAGAGGATTTAGATATTTGGATTTAGGTATTTTAGGTATTTATGGATTTAGATATTTGCAAGAAACGCTCCAACTCAAAAGGTTACTAGAGACACATTTAGCTTGTATTATTGTTTTAAAGAAAATTACTAGATGCATTTAGCTTTTAAAGAATAAGATAGAATCCTACAGAAAAGCAATAATGTAAGCACAGAATGTTAGCTTATAATTTAAGGAAAACACCTTCACTGGACATTAGGTTAGCTGTTTACCAACTAAAAAACCCCAACAACTTCCTATGGAGAAGATATTAAAACATGACCAAACTATTCCAGGAAAGAATTTTTTAAGCTATAAATCAAGCATTGAACAACAACAACAACAACAACAAAGTAATGAAAGCTAAATAATGAAGGATTGAAAAATTTTTCTTCAGAAGGGGCCACTAGAGCTGGAAGCAGACATGACTTCAACATTAGGCAAGGGTCCCCACACACAGCCTGAGTCAGCCAGACTTTGGCACACTTCCAAGACCCAGAAAACACATTCCCAGGTCTCCCACCAACCCTCCACAAGAAAAATTAATTGTCCTGCCTTCCCAAGCAGTATTAATTGTCCTGCCTTCCCAAGCAGAGTTTCACTGTGCTCCCTCCTGTCCTGTCACTGGGCACCCTGGCTCTGGAGAGCTGAGAGCAGGGATTGCTGGGGAAGGCTGAGCTCAGCTCTCCCTCTGTCCTTCCTTGCAAAGTCACCGTGTCCCCCAGCTCCATTCAGCAGGGTGTCTGCTGGAGCATTCAGAAGTGAGAAAGACTTCATGTGGGAGAGCTGCAGACCCATTTGGTATTGACTTCACACTGCTCCCACTACTAAGGTAACACCAAATGCTTCCAAAAGTTCCAGCCTGTATGCCGAAAATACTTCTAATATTTAAACTCATTAAAAAATATATCCATTTTTGCTACTTCCTATATTGCAGGCCCCATCTGTTCTCTATTAACCCTTAGTTTGTAAGGCAAAAGGCTGAAACTCATCCTGGCCTGTGATTCCTAGCAGGCTGATTATTTATCATCCATCTCAATGATTTCTTTTGTTGTTTAATGGGAAAGAGTGAAGGTCTGTAAAATATTTTTGCTTGTTCACAGTGCATGATGTTGTCAAAATGTCTTTTCTGGGAAAAAGATCAAAATCACATCCATATCATAGAATTCTTGCACCCAACAGACTTTGCCTAATATTAATTACACCCAAGTGCTACTGTAGGTCTATCTGTAAGTACAAATACAAATCACTCCGTGTGCAGCTGTGGATATCTGTTCCTCACAGACAATAATACCTTCAGTCCATTCATCTTTTTCTACAAAAACACAAAAGAAGAAAAAAGTAAAATGAGTAATGTAAGTCAAACTATGTAAAACGGAACCTTCCTCTTTAAAAGGACTGACTAATCTTGTAGTTACACTTTCAACTCCTTTTAAAATATCTCAGCTTGTCTCCTCCAGAAGCAACAGAAACAGTACTGCAATTAGATCACTACTTTCAGCAGTCAGTAACCCTGCACTGACATTAAGACACTTCTCCTGGCAGAGCAGACTGGCTGGGGACTGGAGCTGTGAAGGGTCCTGCTGGAGTCAAAGTGAATCCCACACATCTATCCAGTCTGGATTATTTTCAGACTTCACAAGTGAAGCCTACAAAGAAGATTTTCCTGAATGATTGAGAGTAACATTTTAGTTTCAATTCACACTTCGAAAAGTGTGTTGAACAAATTTTTGGGGTTTTTTTTTTCATGGTTTTGTTTGTTGTTTTTTTTTTAAATTATCAACTACCATTGTTAAAGTTGAGTAAATAATTAAACAACACTCGAAAATAGCAAAACTATAACTTGTATATTACTGTTAGAAACAGTATTTAGTAATATACTAGCTGGGACACTCAGTGGGAAGTCCTGAAAAACTTGGCCTACAACCAACAAGAGTACAGTAAAAGTGTACACTGTACACTCAGTGCTGCTGCATAAGCACTGTGTAAAAAAGAATAGAATTATTACTACTTAGCAGTAAGAGAAATATACAACTGATAGGGAATAAGAACACTTACTTCAAAACCTTCTACCTCATCTCCTCGAAGTACCTTCCTGTATTTTTTTCCAAATGAATAAGACGTTGGAAGACAAAAATTGTTTTCAAGATGCTTAATATCTTTTTTGTTGTAAAGCCAACACCTTTCGTGTGTTTTGCATTTCATATACTCTGGGTGGGTGGGTACAGCCCTATGTACAGAGATGTGAAGACGACAGGGGCCAGGAAGCCTTTACAGACACAAACACAGCACATGAAGCCCAAATTTTGTCTCATTCACAACACTGGTGATGTGACTGACCACCTCAATAAGTGCCTTAACATTTGCACATCTGCAGATCACAGACAGAACATTCTATCTGCACTAGAAAAGAGGCAGTGGTTATGGGGGATGTAGCACTCTGCAGGCTTTTCACACATCAGATGTAAACAAGTGCCTTAGCAGCCCCCCCTCACCTGTAGATGAGCATCTTGTTACGTAGTGAGGCTCCAGGACTTCAGGGGTTCTGGAGGAGGAAGAGGTTTAACATTCCCTTCTAGTAAAATTAATTATTAAAGCCTGGAGAAGGAGGGAGGGCAAAATTTTATTCTCTTTAAAAGCTTAAGCAAGGTTTAGACAGAAGAAAAATACCTGTACCAAATAATCATTCAGAATAGAAATCAGGTAAAAACTGAGTCCTGGCGATAAGTTTATGGGCTCTTAATTTAGCAGCTGCGCAACATCAGGAGAAAGAATCCTCTTCTTGGAGGAGCACAGTTCTGCTCACCCTTCCACAATGTCTGCAACTCCTATTTGCATTTGGACTTTACTTTGCATTTGTCTTTACTTTGTATTTCTGTTAATTTTTTTGGCATTTTTAGCGTGTTTCAACATAATTAATCCAGAAAATGGTAATCCACTTGTTACAAATGCAGCAGTTGCTTAAAAGCAGTATACTTAGTAACTGACAATGATTAGAAGCTCTAAATGATCCTGATGACATTTAGACATGTGACAGAATGCTTCTTTATGAAGTCACATTGGCTGATGGAGGAGTCAGAACAAGATGATCTGTGCAAAGGGGATGTTTCTTTGACTTTGAGAAAAGGATTTCCCTTTCACATCTTCTCCATTTTCTTTCCCAAACTGAAATATACTCAACCAATTTCTTACCATCAATCTGGCAAGTTGAGTAGTAAACCCCACAGTACCATATGGCAGAACACAGCTGAGATACAAACGTGTTGTGTAATGTCAATAGTCATGAGTGATAGAAATAAAACTCAAAGATAAATATCTGGCTTAAACATCAAAAAGCGTAAAAAGAAAAAATCACAGTTATGGATGAAACCTCATTTTGTGGCCAATGCCAAATATTTCCAACTGGTAATACTGTACCTCACTGCTGTGTGGTACCACTTTTGCTCCCTGAAGCAGCCTGACTGAAAACAGGCATTCTCCAAATGAGAATGAAGAGGAAAATGAAGAGCTCAGCAATGCTATCAGCTGTGCCTGGTTGCTCAATACTGCTGGAAGAGAGAAGGAATGTAAACACATGCATTTCTCTTTCTCCATCTGAATACAGAGGTCAAGAGAAAAGGACTGGAAGTTATTTGCAGACTCTTTTCAATAGAGTTTATCACTTATGTAAAAATTCAGCTTCAAAAAGCAGATAACAGGAAAGAGAGAAACACTGAATATTTCAGGAAGTGGAGGCTTTAGTAGTTTTATTCAACACTGAATATACTACTGGCAATCCCAAGCAGAGTTTCAGTACTAGAAGCACAGCAAGTAAATTCCTGCTTGCTCTTACCCCTTCTGGCTACACCCCCCCCGCCCCCCTTTAAAAAATATTCCTTGAGCTTAATCCTTCCCACTAATATTGTAAGAAAACCACCCACAGTTATGCCTGAAAACCTTTGCAGTTTTTTGGTTTTGTTTCTGGTATGGTTTGGGTTTTTGTTTGTTTTTAAACCCCCTTCTTCCTTTAGAACACACTTTGAAACTGGAAAAAATTAAGCCTGTTATTATAGTGGCAGTTATCAAAACTCAACTGCATGGGCCTAGAGTTACGTATGTATCAAAACCTGACACAATATTCAGCAGAAAAAAAGGTACAGAATATTTTACTGAAAATAATGTCTTTTGCAAAGTATAAGAAAAAAGAATAAGTATCAAGGGAGGCACCTAAGCTTCCGAAACAATCCTCATGCTAGGCTGGGGCATTCCAACCATTTCTCAAAGAAATCAATCTTGGTCATTGTGTGCATTTCTGTCGAGTTGGCCTTAGCAACAAAGGCTTTCAAAGCCTGTTTCCTGACATTCCCTCCTCTTACACTCTGCCCTGACATTGGCACAGCCATAGAGGTCCCCAACACAACAGCATCCACTTCTCTGTAAACTGAGTGCTTGGATCTGACTTTTTAAGAAGTATTACTATTTAAGACTGGAATAAAGTAGGCTTTACACTCTGGACTCAGACTGGTGCTTTATACAAGTTTTCACGATTAATAATACTTTTAATCTGAAATGGGAGAACTTGCTTCTTTTTTCTAGGAAAAAAGTTATTAAAGTTCTGTTCAGTAAATCTGTCCCCTCTATATATTTGCCTTCTTGACATACATATTACCTACTACTACATTCTGTTAATTTGTTTCATTATTGTATATTAAAAATGAAGAATAAAAATTCTTACCTGCTTCGCTTCCAATGCGTGGCTCCCTACCTGCAAACCTTTGAATTTCAGAAAGACTGGATAGTGTGACTTTTCCTTTTCTAAGGTTTCTAACTTTACTGAGAGTCTGCTGGTCTAATTATATTTGTATTACCCAGCAAAGGAAACAGCCAACAGCAGTAAGCTCACAAACACAGAAGAGATTTCTGATCTAAGCTCTTTGGTGGGCAGAATGCTGTATTTTCAAGCCTGTCAAGTACCAGAAAGCTTCCTGCATGGTTTACTCTACAAAATTATTAAAGGCAACTCTTCCGTTACTTCTGAATGGAAATTGAAACATGGCAAGTTCCAATTACAATTTAATCCAGTAAGAAACATTAACTGAAAGGATTTACTATGCAACTTAGGTCCAGATGCAAAAGGCACATTTGGGAAAGGCACCAAATGGAGGCCAGGAGAGAGGAGGTCAGAGCTGACCTTGGGCAGAGACCCCAGCACCAGCTCCTGCTGCTCCTTACTTCATCACCAATGTTACCCCAACACAAGGATGCATGGTTTGAAATGGAGGAAACCTGTGCGTAGCTGAAAAATTAGAGCCTAATTCACAAATCACAATTCACAAATCACTACATAAATCTTGCTGAGGACTGTTCACTCCCATGTTTCACTTCGGTTTTGCTTCCAGGTGAAAAGCAGAGCTGAGGTTTGAGCCTCCTACGCCGCTCAGGGAAGAGTTGATGCTCCGATTTGTCCCTGAGCTCCAAAGAATGTATCAAACAGAAACCCTGAGTGAAGGGGCAAAGGAGGAGTAGGTGAAGAAGGAGAGGGAACAGCTTTTACACATCCTAACATGAAACACCCCTTACACTTAGCTTAACAGCGCTCTGAACAGCATTAGCTTTTCCCGAGAGACATCCCGCACATTTTTGCAGACTCCCAGTGCAGCACAAATACAAAATGCAAGGGATCTGCATCAGTTTATAAACCAAAAACGAGACAGGAGAGAACAGGTGAACACAGCAAGCAGATAGGGAAAGAAAAAAGGGAACAAATAACAAGACAATACTGGTTCCAAGGCAGCCTCAGAACACTCCGTCCAAAGTGACTGGTGTTCCACAATCCATAGATACCATACATGCAGAGTTCTGAGGTTGATTTTGTCAGGAATTTATGGGCAACCTTTTTGTTGAATAAAAGGGACAGAGGTGATTTCCTCAACATTCTACTAGATAGAGACAAAGCTTGGCACAGGCTGGTCTAGGCACAAGTTGTCTCCCCTTCTGGGCTACAAAAAGAGAAACTAGACCACAGAGATCAAAGAGAAAAGTTAAAAAATTTCTATTTGATAAGGCAGAGAAAGCGAGTTGGAAGTGGTGATGAAATGACAAACCAGAAATCTGATTTTAGAGAACAGTTTTTAGTGGTTATAAAGGCAAGAGAAGAGGCAGTGGCCTCGGTAGTGAAGAGTGACAGGACAAGATTAAGAGATTTAACTCATCTGTCAGAGGAGTGATTTTATCCCTGAATGTAACTCTGTTTGCCTGTATGGGTCAACCAGAAGTCACAGAAGTCATAGAAATGAGCCTGCTACAGTGCTCAGCCTGAACTATCAAACTCTGCCAAATTCCTTCAGGCAGGAAGCAAAAAAACAGATAGGAAAAAACCCTCAAACGAGCAAACAAAAAACCAACAACAACAAGAAAAACAACTGCTGAACTCTTACTGTAAAGACTGCCCAGAGAAAAAGTGTACAAAGAGAAGTAAGCAAGGAGTAATGACAGAAATTTAGGGAAGACAGTGAAAACTGAGCTGCAAATGTAAGAAGAGGGATGATAACAAATAAAGGATTAGAGGAGTGAGTGAAGAAGAGAAGAGCTGAGCCATGAACGTGCAAGGAGGAAAGGTCTTCAGGAACGGAACAGGGTATGAAATGTTAAAAGCAGGCAATGGCTTCCAGCAGATAAATGCCTTTTGTTCTGACCTTTTCTTTGGTATTATCTCCTACGCAAAACAGATTTCATTCAGCAATTTCCTCCCCAGTACTGTCACAGGACTCCTAACAAACTACCAAGATGCTCGGTCACCAAGAGTTTTCTTTAGCAAGACCATAAATCAGAAAAAATCACAGAAGACTTCACAATGAGGCTTCCACTTTCATTCCCTACTGCTAAGAAAATATTATTTATTCGACTTCTGCTCAAGCATTTTTTAATTCATCTATATACTATGAACCACAAACATCCTTCTGCTCATAGGAGCACTAACATGAAAAAATTAGAGATTGACAGGATATTATAAAGGCTCCCATCCCATTCAGCATCCATTGACCCCAAACACCACAGAATAAGACTCCACTAGCCCTCTGCAAGTGGAAGAATTCAGCAGAAATTTCACACACCAATGATACGTGTGTATTTTAACCTTTATAGGTGATTTATAGCCAAGGAGGAACAAACTAAGTAAAGGGCAACAATATTACAACATAAAATTTGAGGAGCAGTATCTGCCTGCCTTTCAAGAGATTTGTTGCCTTTTTTTTTTTTTTTTTTTTTTTTTTTTTTTTTTTTTTTTTTTTTTAGGGCAGGGGGGAGTGTTCTGAAATCTGGAAGACAAGCTTCTGATGGAGGCAGTAGAAAGAAAGTCTCCAACTATGAGAGGGATTCATTGCTTGAGCTAAATTCTCTCAGGTAACTACATCTTCACTTTTTTCTGAAAATAAAAAAGTGTAATTATTATTTTAAAAATAGGTACAGCTTTCACCCAGTTTTCTCAGGCAGGAGTGCAATGAACATAAAGAATGCCTAATGCAGTACTAACTTAAAAATCTAATTGTCCAACCAATTTGTTAGAAGTGACATGACTTTTAAAGGCAAAAAGATGCTGAACCTTAGCCAAGTTTGTTAATTAATAGCCTCCCTAGATAAAGTCCTTCTTACTGCTGTACTTGATTACTAAATCTCTCAGCTTCAAGGCAACAGATGGCTTAAGTTCTTCCAAAATTAAAAAGTCGAGAACTCTCCATACTACAACTAAATCTAAATTTAGTCAAATATTTAAGATTTTTTAAAAATTGAGTAATGAAAGAGAATGGATAGATGGAAAAACTCTTAAAATTTTCTGGATGGTTATACGTTTGAAAAATTATTTATACATTCCCCTTGTTTAATAAATTGTAGACCAGCACCAGCAACTTAGAGAAAAGCCATAAATCCTTGACACAGAACCTGAAACAGTTATGACAAGAATGGTTAAGTCACACCCTTTTGTCAAATTTTTTTATCAAGAATACTCCATCGTAAGAAAAATAAAAGCACATTACACACACACACAAGTTTTCAGTCCAGTATCTTCAAATGTTCCTTCCACTTTTAACTCCTTCCCAGCAGAAGGGGTTTCTGAACTGACCAAGGTTATTTCTATAGTTTAAATGAAGGTCACAGTAACCATTTTCTTTTGGTGACTATAAACTGAAGGACACTAAACACACACTCCACTTATTTTCTCCTATTTCTATGGCATCGTGACCTCAAGGCCACCAAAAGCTGCAGAAACCTTTCCATCAATTTGAAAATGTGCCCTCTGATCCTGAGGGTGCAAAGACCTGCAGAGAGAGATCCCAGCTTCCTTGAATGCACATTTGTAGAATAAGGGCTACAAAAATATAGTGCCTGATTCTTTGTACCACATTCCAAGTTGTTGTAAACACAGAGGAGTTTTTCTATCAGGTTAAATTAACCTCATAAAATCTTAACTCCTGGCATCACGTGAAAGCATCAGAACTGAGGTGCAAAAGAAACAGGTCCATTGCCAGAACTCTTGGCACAAAAAAGACCATCAAGCCCGCTCACATTCCCACTTCAGAATAGATCACATCAAGGCATTTATTAAAGCTTTTATAAAAACATTTTCCAACTATATTCTTAAAACAGCGATTGTAAGTTTCATCCCAACTATGTTAATTTCCTTCCTCTAGACTCCATTGTATCCCAATTTTAATACCTCACTCTTTGAAATGCTTTCAAAACACTGAGCTTGAGAACTTGTAGAAAATTTCAGTTTTCAGCACACCTTTGCTTCCAAGAGCATTCTGCGTTCTCACAAATTAAGTCACGGGGAAGAATTCATCAACATTTCTATTACACTAACCTTTTTGATTTTAAACTTAAATTTCACTCTGTTCACAAGTGGCTGTTCTGTTAGAATTTAAAAGGAGGAATGTCAAACCTCTGGGAGCTGGAATTCAATTATAAGTATGTGTCCAGCAGTGCTGGGGGAGAAGTTGATCTATATGTGGAAACCACAACACAGAATTCTCCGTTGGTTTATGCAAGAAAAACAGCTTTTGTCTGTGAAAATGGTCAGTTTAAGAATATAAAACTTCTAGCCTGAATTCTAATTAGAAATAGGGCAAGAAAATGCACTTCCCCTCCCTCATGTTTTCCTAGCATGTAACTCATTATCCTGACAAGAAGAGTACAACAGGTATCTTAAAATAGAAGTATTAATATACTTCCAGCACTGCCACCAAGATGAATGACAGTTTTCTGTCAGTTTTACAAAACACACACACAGAGACATGAGAAGTTTAGGAAACACTGATTAACCCAAACAGTTACTGGGAATTATTTGACTATAAGAAAATATTTCCATAAAACATTCCCAAATACTTTTATGTTGTCATTTCCTTCTCAGCCCTTAGGAAGTCGAACTGAAGAGATGTCCTAGAAACAGAGGCTATCCCTGACACACAGAGATGCAAGACACACATCCTCTGGTCTCACAGCCACCTTGGATTTCTCTGCATTGCTACAAGCATGGGCAGCAGTGAGGTATTTGATTTCCAAGAAAAGCCCAAATACTGCAGGAAGCAATCCCTGTGGGATAATATACTCCTGCCTGCCTTAGACTGAGCTGCCTACTGAAAGCCAGGCTAATATTAAAGGTACTCTGGTACACTGCAGGAGAGTTTAAAAGTTACATTTCTTGTTGGAAAAACTGCATCTCAACAGCAGAAAGCTCCCAGTCCTGCAGTTCTCATTGACATGAGCAGTTTCCCCAAAAATCTGTGGAATCACAGAGGACAGGAATACAGGCTCCACCTCACACTTATGATCAGAGACTGATCTGTCAATTCATATGCATAAAGTTACTTACATCACTGCATATAAGTTTTGACCTTATTTGGAGGAATATCATAACCCTTTGGTGCAACAGGTTTATTACTTACAAGTGTATTTTGATGCAGAAGCCAGTAAATTACTTTAAGCCAAGAAAACTCACTAATTATCTGATAACAATTCAGCTGTATATTAGACTAATAGCAGCTCTAGCTAGGATGCTTTAAAATAGATGCTCTAAAGCACTGGCATGATTTATTCAAATATAAATTTTTAAGTACCTACATGTAACAAAGTTTGCAATTCAGAGGAAAACTAGATATATTCAGTGACTTGTTTCACACTTCAATTAAATTTCTTCTGTCCACATATTAAAACATACCAAAACTTCACATTTTTACTCCTCCCTGCTTAGTTTTCAGGCATCATCACTGCATACAAAACTAGTTTAAGTATAAAAACAATAGATTATTATAGTTATATCTTGCCATTTATTTGGAAATACATCATTCCAGGAAGATTCCTCCTGTGTCACATTTAATTGCCTTTGAAGATCCTGCCATTTGAATCTGTCTTCTGGAACATGCATTTCATCATTATTTTTTAGCCTTGTTACATCAATCACTGCAACTGCTACAGAAGATTTCTGGGCTGTGAAGTGATAATTTGTTCCAGCGATATTAATGAGGCAAGCAGTGGTCTAGAGGGAGGTGACAGCCCATTGCTTTACAGACAGCAGCAGATGAAGGTGTGGTACAATTCCTAGTTTGAAACATAGCACTGGAGCCTTCAAAATATTATCTGCTCTATTTTAAGGTATTGTAGCCATCTATACTACCAATCACCCATGGAGAAACATCCCATCCCTCGCCATACTGCACCATCAATCAAAGAGGAAATATCAGGGGTAGGTGGTTTGGAACTTCTGGGAATGACACTACAGGGCCAGAAAAAAAAAAAAAAAAATTATTTGTCGATGCTGTAATGGCATTCCCAGTATACTGCTGTGGGAAGCTGTACATCTGGAAACAACAGATGGCCTACGTTTAAATGGGAGGAAATAGAGTATTTTAATACCCACACATCTCTAATTCAGTTCTACAAGTTTGATTTCTATGTTTTCTCAGATTATGGAGTGTTACAGGATCTGTATGACAGGCTTTATCCATATTACAGTTACTATCAATATTGCCAGCTAAACCCCTAATGTTGCACTATCTTTATCTGTGAACTCTGATTTAGCCATATGTGCACTCGCAGAAAAGCAGACTTGGTCTTTAAAACAAAGCTTAAGCCAGAAATTTATATGATATAAAATACTATTCATTACAGGCCAGATGCTCTACCACCCTGAATCAATCATGATCACCTATTTAGCTTTTTGCACTTAATTTATGACATACTTTTACAGGCACACATGCTTCTACAGAACAATTTTAACTAAAGGCAAAACCAAAAACAATACACCAAAGGGAACAGGCTCAGAAAGTTTTTACATATATCCTTTCCACATAAATGCCTCAAGCTCTTAACTGATTTATACATAAGAGCTACTTACAGGCATTCTAAAGAATAATCCTTAACCATGCATGATTTACATTTACACATTTTAACTCAAAGGAGGAGAGGAAAGAGGATATGGCCATCTGCAAAGCTTCAAAGCCTCCTGTGGATAGCAGCTAGCATTACCAGCTCGCCCAGTTACTAACACCAGATTGAACCATTTGTAACTGGTGCATAGGGAATGGCTGGCTGAGAGCTGGAAGATAAGCCTCTAGGAAAAAGACCTCGTACACTTTTTAAGCAGAAAGCACAATTATCTTCCTGATGATTAATCTCCAGCAAAACATAACATGTTAAAGATGAATGTGGTGCAAATCTTTTAAGAACATTTGGCTTTATCTTCTTTTTAATAGCATCCAACATTCAAGGTCTTGGAATTCTGAGCTTGATCCAACTAACCAGAAGTTAACAGGTATTTTATACTGATCTAACAGAATATATATATACACAAACACCCTTGGAAATAAATAAAAAAAACAGGGTTGAAATTGGAAATTTGTTCAAGCGTAATTAGCCCTCATGCCTCAGTAATATAGAGGTCAGCATCTGTTTAAAGTAGGATTTGACATCAGTTGAAGCATATGGATAGGAATCCAAACTCTTTTTCTCATTAAAAATACACCATTTAATTTGGCTTGGTTCAGGACGATTAGCAATATGTGCTCAAAGAGAAGCTTACAATTGGAACACAGAGAGTTGGCTGGGGCAGAAGAGCATGCACAGAAGCAAATCCAGAAGCTTGTAAAGATGGCCTGTACACACTATGCCAGACTCTTGTTAATGCTATTAGCTCTTCATTTCCACAAGCACACAGATTTATTAAGTAAAACCATTCAGCCAACAAGAAACATATCATAACGACTACATATAAATAAATCAAACATTTTCTCTTCCTAAAATACCCAGATACTTCTCTTCCATCCGTTCTAAAAATAAGAGACTTCCAAAACCAAAGCACATCTTGATGCTATTTACATGTAAACATAAGTAAAAACAATTAGACAACATATACATTTGAAGAAGACAGAGATAAAGACAGACATCCATGGCTTAGGAGAGCATGCAATCAATTGCATTGCCAACATTTAGGGTTACACCATTACTGAACTGTAAGAGTGTTGCAATGCAATTAGTGTGGCAAAGATTTTACAGTTAAGTACAAGCACTTCCCAGCATCTGTCCTAAGAGCAGCTGAAAAAAAAAAAAAAAGCCATAAAAACCCCACACTCTGTCATCATTCTCCCCTCTAGAATTTCTGTGTATGCACAGAAGTTACCATGCAGAATGATAACTCCTGATTATTTTGTACTGTATCCAACATTTAAAAAAGATTTTGCTTTTTGACACAGCTTGAAGCATTTTCAAAGATATACTGAAACCTAATGAAACCTCACCTGGTTGCAAACATAGCAAACATAGCAAACCAGAACTATCAGCAGTAAAGCTGATTTAGCATACATTTATCTAAATATCTCACCCTTCCCTTCCCATGGAATTACAGAAAAAAAATAGGAAGGGAACCACATGCAGCATATTTTTCCACAGTTGTATACAATTTAAAAACTTCAGAGAACTGACTGCTGTAACTTTACCTTTTACCTCCTATAATTTAACTGAAGCTATTTGGAACAGCAGAATTCAGGGGGTTGAACTTTAAGACTTCAAGACTTGGGATGCAGTGCAAACCTTTGAAAATGAAAGCAAAAACCTGTTTTCTCTTCTTTACCTTTCCTCATTTTACATGTTTAATATTTTATATATAACCTTGCCAAAAAACCCACGAACAATCCAAGGGAAGAGAGCACACTGGTGCCTCTGCTACCACACAAATATCTTCTGCCCATCCACTGTTTATGAACTGGCTGAGCTGACAACATGAGACAGTCAAACATTTTCAAAAATTTTATTACTCTGGCAAGATAGATTGATGGCACATTTGCTCACAGCTTTCCCTGCTTTTACAGAAAGCAAAGAGACATTATATTTCCATGCACGAGCATTTCTAGCAACGATGCTGGAACAACAGAGTCTGTGGAATTCTCCCTGTGGTCACAGGAAGACAAGTTCGCTTGTGCTTCATTTTTAGGTTTGATTTTGCAGGACCCTTATCAAAAACTTTGCCTTGGGGCACTTGATAAACATTCTTCCATGTTTCTAGGGCACAGTGTTATGACATAAGAGTGCAAACATCATCAGTTCTACACAGCCTTCCTCTGATTTTTACTAATAAATGGGGAGAAACAAGGTGGACCTCAGTGCATCTTATTGACTACTAAAACATTAGTATACACCCTCACAAAAAAATCACCTTTATTATAAATTATGCTGTTTAAGAGGCTCGTTAGGTTGTGTTTAATTATAGACTCTTCTTTGCCTACTGGAATACTCTATCAAATTTTTGAAAAGATGTTCTGCACTGTAGTTTCTTTCTGGGTAATTTGAAGCCCTGTGATACTCTATTCTTTGTCTGAAAAGCAGAATAATCAAAACAGATCTCTGTTCCTTCTTAATAGGACTGACTGTTTGCAAATAGGTGGAAGAAGAAGAGAGAGCCAGCATTTATTCTTGCCCCTTTGGATTTCTCAGATGAGGAGAATACACTTACCAAACAGTTAAAAGAATAGCCAAGTAAAACCCAAGCATTCAGCAGCATAATGCAGTCATTTTCAATGGGCTGAATATAATAATATTAAAATGTACTTAGAGTGGCACTGCAATTTACTGCTGGTTTGAAGGTGCAGAAAAGCAAGAGGCATGACCATCCAGCATGGAACTTTAGTCTGTTTCTGAAATTATATCAGCTTCTGGCCATAAACAAAAAAAACAAAAACAAACACACAAAAAAAATTACCCCAAGATAACAATCAAAAAGCCCCAAAACAAAACACATCCTTCCCTCCATTAGGCTTACTATTCTACAAGGTACCTTCACATCATAACCATTGCTTCCAAAATTCAACATATGCAAGTTCTGATATGTGGAAATTCATAAGGATTCAAGTGACTTAATATGTTGTAAAAAGAAAAACACATAATTTGTAAAGAATTGCTGTTAATACAGATGCAAAAAATATGAATGAGCTACTGCATTAGGAGACATCCTACGTGTACTCATTATGCAGTGTCCTGCCATAGATCCCCTGTAAAACACAGAAGGGACACTTAAAAATTCCAGTAACAGTAACTAAACCTCTCCTAATGTTTTCCAACATGATGTCTTTGTAACACTGACCAGGAGAGTATTCCAGGTGGAGTGTTACACTATGTAACTTTTCAGTCTCTCATAGAGACCAACCCATGGTCACTGACACTAGGATTGCTTCAACTGTACAAAAAAACAATAAAAATAAATCAACATTTGAAAAGAATCAATATGTTCATAACAATAAAAAAATCTGGAAAAATCAGAGACAAGCATTTCCAGAAGAAGAAAGTAAGGAGTACTCTAACCAGACTTTTCCGGTACTTTCTTTGTCCAGTTTGGAAAACAATTTTAATCACCAGTGAAGAAATTCAACAGTAATATTTGAACAGGGCAATTAAATCTTCTCAAAGCAGTGATCTTCTATGAATTACTTCACATTAGAACTAAACATGCTGAGAAAAATATTTTTTATCTTTACTTCTGTGCTGTAGTATCTTACTGTACCCCAGCAGTAGGTGTCCTGTTACATATGAGGACTTTTCTTCAGAGAAATATAAAAATGGTGGTAAGAAAATGTTTTAAAGAAATTTTTTTGAGAACTCAAAACAGTCTTCAATATATGTGCACAATTATGACCACTGCTCATGCTTCACAGACCAAATCCTAAAGCCCAACTGACAAATCACAACCCTATTCCTTAATTCATCCTACAGAAGCTATTTACTTACTAAGTGCTGTGTTTTTTCCAGGTAAAGAGAGGTTCAATTGTTCTTTTCTTCTTTGTGACATTTAAGATTTCTTTAAGAGAAAACATGTATGTTTTCACAATACACAACTTCCTAATGCATGTGCATGTTCTGACTCCCCTGTGCAGTCTGGAACAAGCTCTGCACAAGCTCACAGTCACCCAATGCTTTTTAACTACATGCAATATTAACATACAAGTCATCCTCCTTACCAGCAAGTAAACTGAACTAATGCCTGCTGTATTTTTATATCTGAATATAGAAAGGAATTAAAATTTTCCATCCATTTTATTACGAGAGAGAAAAATCATGCAGAAGTACTGCTTGGTATGAATGCTTTCAGAAGGCAGACAATATAGGTCTAGTTTAAATTACAAATGGTTCAGTAATTTAAATGGGATTTAAGTCCTGGCCATGTATCTTGGCTCTACAGGAAAGCTACAGATAAATAATAAAGCATCACCTATAAGGAGACTGTAACATTTTTCAGTCCTTAAAGACAAAACTCATAGAAATGCATACCCACTTTTTATTTGCCATTTTAGATCAGACTTAAACCAGACAAATCCACTCATGAATGACACAGACAGGTAAGTCAGAAGGAAATACGGAATCTTTGGTCAGTCCTCTCCCAAGAGGCATGTCAGTTGAAAGTTTACAACTGTAAGTCAATCAAAAAACCCCAAACTACCCCAGAAGAAATAAACAACATTTTTACGAGAAAACACTTCAGGTGATTTTTTTTACTACAGTAGCAAAAAATAATATTAAAATACAGCAACAATTTGACTTCCACATATGACAGACCTAGTTTAAAAAAGATTATTACAATGTCAGTCTTAGATTTTTCTTAGCTGGCTCCTGTGCAACAAGTATAAGGAGTTTCACAGGCAGATTCCTTCTCAAAGCTCCACGAGATCACTATTTCTGAAAAACTACTTTAATTAACTTCATTGTCTGTATGAAATCTACAAGGTACTACTCTTTATTAATAAACATGTTAATCATGGACTAGTACAACTGTAAGAAACAAGAAGAACATTGCCACCTAGCTGTTTCAGCAGTACCCAGAGAAGATGGCCTGTTCAGCTGAAGTCTCTCAAATACTCCAGAGAAAAATTAGGCCAAATCACACAAGGAGGAAGGGCTACCCAAAAGCATGGGGCAAGAGTAACTTTCTGATACTTTTATTTTACCAACTCTGAAAGCAGCTGGTCACAAAGTACGTGCTGTAGAAGCCTTTTCAAAAAACTTATTCATTATGATACAAATCAGTGTCTGACACCATTTTTCTTCAGCTCTCAGGAGGAAGTCAGAGTAACACACAGGTATATACACTGACATCTGTAAATTAAACAGCACTGTGAAATCCCTGCAAAATCTGAAATATCCTTAGCTAAGATACCCATGTATATGTAAATAAGTGAGTACTTCTGATGGACAGATGTATTTCTCCAAAATACATTTCCAGGCTTTTTGTTTTAGATATATTTAATGAAGATTACATTTTAAAAGCAGTCCCTGTAAAAATTGCAAAACATAACTGGCTACTCACATGCACCATAATGACTTCACAGAAAATTCAGGATGAAGCAAATGAGCTGAAGTCTGACATTGCAGCTGCCCAGAATTTTCTGAGTAATTGTTAAGAACTACCAGAGCAGAGGGAGGGCATCCTGCCCTGTCCCCCAGCCCAGCACCAACCAAGGCAAAGGGAACAGAACTGGCACATCACCTGCTAGGCAGCTGCATATTCCCATTCTCATGCATTCCAAAAACATTTGGTAGTTTCTCTGAAGCTCTTCAACCTAATAACATTAAGTTTAGGGAGCTGTAGAACTGAGTAAAGAAACAGAAAAGGAGATGAAAAGTTGCTGGAGAGCTGCAAGGCTTCACAGAGTGATTTGATCCCCCCCTCCTGTGAAAGTTTTTATCATCTATAAACGAGAATAATGTCATTCTCCAAGGAATGGAACTAAGCTGTATCTTGTCAGGAAATGAGGTGTAACAACACAAAATGTCAAATTTTATAGTTTTCCATTAAAACCTGAGCCTCTACCAGTTAGCTGCTGGTTACTCCCCAGCACTGCAGCTCTCAGTCACATCAGGTCTGTAAATCTCACCTTGCCCATGGATCCTCTGTGCAGCCCTGCCCTGAGAGGAACAAACCACAGAGTCCACAGTTCCCCTTCTCCAAGCTGAGCCTCCCAGCCTCACAGGCAGGGAAGATGAGAGCAGAACAGGGTCCCAAGTGCCTCCAGTCTCCAAAGGAAACCATCACTGGTGGAGCACATTTATTTATGTGCTTTTCCATCCCCAGCACCACCATGGCATGGCCAAGTAGGACTGCAACATGCTGGTGTTTAATACCAGTATTTTCCTTATAATCTAGGAGTAAATAACAATTTGACAAAGAAGGGATGTGGGTATTGATTTTAGTACTTCACACTTCATTTGAAACACAATAAAATAAAGATTGACTGGGACTACCTAAGCTTAATATAGGCCCAGCTAATTACAAACTGTTTTTAAATAACAATTTTTCAAAACTGGTTAACCTATATTTATCTCTTCTGCTTCTAGATCTGAACTTACAAAAAGCTGAGCATGTGTCATGCTTAGCACAGCCTCTACCCTCAAAAGAAGACCTATTTCAAAATAGGTTAAAAAAAAATGGAAAAAATATAGACAGCAGAGTTCACAGTTCAAAAATGCTTTCAAACATAAATATGTCCATGCACATGTGAATATATTTACACATAGACATAAAAAAGCAGATGGGCAACTAAAAGCAAAGCACTCAGTTTAAACTTCTTTTCCGTGATTCTCTTCAACATGAAGGAAAAAGATGGTCACTAAATGAAATCTGACACACTACAATTGCCCTTGAATCACCAATTATGTTTATTATGTTTTTAAGACTGTCCATGCAGAATGCTACCCTGACTCTTCATTTCTCTATGCCACATGTCTTTGTTTCTTACTCTTACAACCATGTCCAGCTGAATGTCTAAAGGTAAGGAGAAAAGCTTCAGAGCCTTTAAGAAAAGTTAGAAAAAGATTTTGTTCTTCAGTCAACTGCCATCAGTATCTATGTGGTATCTACTTTTCCTGATTTGAACATTAAAAATAATATTCTGTCCATAGGAGCATCACATGACAATAAAAACACACAAAAAAAAACCCCACAAAAAGCCACAGAAACACAAACAAACCACAAAACAAAAAAAACAGCGGCATCACTCAAGCCTTTTTAGGATCATTCCCAAGAGAAATTATTTTGAAATTATCTTGTAAAAATTTTACTTTTTTTTCTTCTGGAAACAGAGCATTGATAATAAATTCAGCAGATCTGGTAGTTAAGCACTCACAGTGTAACAATTGCTTCTTGACAAGACTTTGGCTACCTGCAAATAAGAGATACCACAACTTCAGGACAAAAATCATGGCTTACTTTGCTCTACAAGCTACATTATGATCCACTACAGAAAATGAAGGAGAAAGAAACTCCATTGTCATTGCAATACACTCTGTTTTTCACAGCCAGGGCAAACAATCCTAGATTTCCACATGGCTGCAAGCAAGAAGTCCCACAGCTGATGAAGAAACCATTTACCAAGTGAGAAACAGACTGACATGGCAATTGCCTCCATCTGTGACACAAACTTAATGATGGTCCTGCAGAAGAACACAGGCACAAAAAGAGAGAAAATACAAGAAGAATCAGAACAGAGACAAATGATTTGGTGTATCTGGCAAGTTGTGTGGGTTTAAAAACATGCTCTCTGCTGTCCACCCTGAACTCCTGATAACCACCAGTCAAGAAGAGAGGATCACTGCAAAGCTAAGCTTGCCTCAAACTGAGCTTACCAAACAAATAAGGAAAGAAACACTAAGTGTGAAAAAAAGTGCTAGTCAGCTCCTTGTAGAAAAAAGGTATCACTGCTCACAGAAAACGGTGAGGAATGAGCTGAGAGAAGCTTGAAAGTAAACAAGCAGAAGGCTAATGGGAATGTGGGCCATTGTCACTTGCATAATGTAAAATAAAAAGCTGATAAACACTGAGAATACCTTTTCCAGTTCTGTAGGAAGGCTTTTCCTAATTAAAAGCCAATCAGTGTCTTCCCCCCCCACAAGCCTGCCAGAAAACAGAACAAAATATTGACTTTTTTAGTAACATTTTAACAGATTTAAGAATTTCAGCACAGAAAATGACAACTGTTTCGCATTTGTTTTCATACATTTCAGTTCTACCATGCGACTGGTAACAAAAGTTTAATAAATTTCCTCTCCTCTTCTAAACCTCTTTCAGCTTTGTGTAAATGAATCCTTTCCCCACTTCAGGAAAAAGCAATATTTACATTTAGGATGTACATAAAACTACTGGATTTTCAGGTTATAAGAAGAATAGTATGTTACACAGTCCCCATGTGTCCCCATCTTGAGAGTAGCAAAGAGAGGCTTAGAATGGACTATGGATTGAATTTTCTTTACAGACAGAATCAGAGACATGAGGTTCAGGTGTGGGAGAAGGAAAAGGTAAAACTCCTTCCATATTCCCCAAATACCTCCACTTCCCATTCGCTATAATTTATGCAGCAGCAGCAGTAAGGGGAAAGAAAGAAACAGAAAATTGTAATTTCCAAATCTTCCATTATTTGATGTGGAGAAGTGTATGAATTCTCTTATGAAATACCTTGTCTACGGTATTTGTCTTCTATCCTGCCAGCCTAGCCAGGACAACTGCAGTGCTGTTGCTCTCTGCCTTAACTCCTTAAGAACCTTAATTTTTTTTTTTTTTTTTCATAAATATGAAATTGCTCTCTGCTCTTGAGTTCAAGTCCAAGAGTTGACTTTCAAGCCAACAACTATACTCGCTTCTCTGGAGTCTTTCTGCAGAAAGAGTTAACAAAGGTGTCACTAAATAAATTGTCGGTGTGGGTTTAATAAAGAAATTGATGTCAGACTTCTTAGGATCTGTGGCAGTCCCAAGGTTTTTTTGTGTTGGTTGCCTATGCCTCAGTTCAGCAGCATAGCAGGCAAATACCTGGAGTAACACTCCAGAGAGTTACAGAACTCAAAACTAAAATCTCTGGATTTCTTTTAATGATTACTGATTACAGCTAATGGTTCTTAGCAATACTATAATGAATTAAATACAAAATAAATTATTAGACATCAGGTAAACAATATAAGTTGGCATTAATTATCCTTACACACTACACCTAATAACCAAACTGTACTGTTCAACATTCAACAAAAATGTTTGCCCAAATTAAAAGGTAAAATGTAAAACAAGTAATAGTTTCATTTTGTGACAGAGCTTAGAGCACAAGCAATACAGAAAAATAATACCAAGATGATCCCAAAGCAGAATACAAATTCTTTGTATTGGTACATCTATTTTAAAGTTGAATATAATGACAACTGAAAATAAAGCCTTTATCCATTTCCAAATGATGCTGAAAAATCACTTCAGCTGTTACCTTGTCATAAAAACAACACATCAATCATTTCCCAGTAATCCTGCACACCACACAGTACTGCTACCAGCTGTATTACTCATGTGCAGCATACTAAAGTACACCCAGTTTCACTTCATGATCACTAATTTTCACAACTTAAAGCAGTATATTCAGTGCCTGTGGACAGGGCGTTTGCATACTAAAATACAAACTCCTTTACAAATGAGAAAGAACAAGAAAGGTTTACAGATCCCACCAATCTTCCATTGGGAAACGTTTCTGTCAGTAGGAAAGTCAGCCTGGGACTAAAAAGAGATGAGTTATATTTGAAGCCTGTTCTAGACTTCTTGAAATTCTTAAGAAAGGATTTTAACAGCAGTTCATTTTTATGGCTCACAGGTGCCTCATTTCCATTAACTTCTTGAAGTCTTAGCCCTTCCATAAGTAACCTGCACATAACAGTATGACTGACAGCCAACTCAAAATCTGAGCACTCCAATAATTGAGGAGTATTTATAAAGAATATTGAGCTTATCAAAGAAACGCTGAGCTTATCCACATTTAGCTTATCAAACAAAAGTTGCCAGTCATACAAATGCAAACTCACATTGTCAATAAAGAAATACAGCTCTCTAAGCAGTAGACAGGGAAAACAAATCCCATCTACAAGATCTGAAAATACTAACAGCCAGAAGAGACAAATGACAAAAAATGAAGTTATTTCTTGCACAAGGTCAGCAGAGGTAGTTGGGCAAATCTCAGAACCGTAAATCCCAGCAATGCATAAGACAAAAGAATTAGCAATTTATCCTTTTAAAACTCCATGAATAATTTTATAAAGAGTCAAAACAATTTGTTAGGAAACAGCAGCAACTTCTGTTAATGATGGCTCAGGTATACAAACAGCCCTTCCTGCTAGATACTTCCTCTGCTGGAAAAGTTTTGGCACAGAAAGTATTTTCTGCGTAGCATGCAAATTATTGGGTGCTGAAAACACAAAATGGGAGTTGTGTCAGTGGCCCTCAAAACACAAAGCAGAAGTTCTCTTGCATACTTCTAAAGACTGTTAGTTCAATGCCTTTTTTTCATTAGCACAGATATGAGAACTGAGTTGCAGTCTGTTGCACATCACATAATAAACAAATGTGGTACTAAAGCCTGCAGAAGTTAAAGGCTATTTCCATAGTACACCTTGCAGACAAGTTATTACTCTGTGGCTGAAGGCTACGAATACTTATTTTTTCCCCTTATCCAAACCTGAAAAACATTCTTGTCAGGCTTTAACACTGGCTGGCTGTTAAACAAGTGACTGATGCTTTCTATTGACCCTTCTCCCATCCCAGAAAAGAAAAAGAATCAGGAAGAGGGACTTAGAAGTTGGATACTAAAGTATCCAGATGTAATGAAACGATAATGATGAAGAAGAAACTAATGAAATATGTACACATATACACAAGATCAGTATTGTGCTTCCCACAGTAACGCTCATGGGAAACTCCTGGAGCAGGGACCTGGAGGCAGCAGCAGATTGGAGCTGGATGCAGGGATGCACAGAGCAGGATCAGAGGCAGAGGAACTGACGGAGTCCTCCCAGGACTGGCCATGGATGACAAGAGCTTGGTCTTCATGAGCACTCAGTATGACATGGATGGGATGGAATGCCTCACTTGGTCAACTTTGGGTCACCTGCTCGGTCTGCTCCTCCCCACAGGAGGGTCACAGCTGTGACCTTTTTTCCTTCAGTTCATTTCCAGAGCGAGAGAAGTTTAGCAGAACCAAGCAGCAACCTTGGTTTCTACAGGAGTAAGTATAAGGCTGAGTCTTTCTGCACGCCTTTCTCCAGTGATAACTATAAACCTTGAGCTTTAGCAGTCCTAGAAGCACTGACTGAAAAATGTGGTGCTCACTTCAGAAAGTGCAGGTAGAAAAGGCACGTCACAGAAAAGCAAAATGACCAATAAGAAAATGGGTTCTGTCCTGGCTCAAATCAAGAGAATCCTTCTACTCAAGAATAAAAGCCTGAAAATCCATTGCCCAAAGAACTATGCAGATAAGATTTGCCTTCAAATTTCGTTTCAAATTTCAGGCAAGGGGCTTTAATCCCAGGAAACCAACTTACCAGTATAAATTATGGCTTCAGTTCTATTTGGAAACTTAAAGAAAAGGTGAATTGTGCACCAGCCAAACTCCAAGTTGTCTTTTTATTTTTTGTTTTGTTTTTTTTGTTTGTTTGTTTTTTGTTTTTGTTTTTTAATGTTCAGAACCACCCATTGCTAAGTTCCTTTCATTCACTCTACAGCTTAGAACCCTTTACTATGGAAATCTGAAATTCTTTTGTCTATATGACTGCAAAGGAGGAATTAACTGATTCTAATTAATTCTACAGTGAGATAAAATTCCAGTTAAGTCTATGGTATCCAGAACTGAACTTGGCAATTGTCATCTTGAAGGCCATTCATTAAGAAGGCCACTCCTCTCCAGAAGAATCATATTCTTTGCTTATTGATATCCATCCTTAGATTTATTATTTAAATAAGCACCCATTTATTTAGTTATATTCTCCAAATATATGTATTTGTAATCTATAAATATATATTTGCTCTGATCAGAGCTATAGTAAAAAGACTTGCACATGAAACTGAACTCTCTGCCACCATCTCTATTGTCAACTGAAAAGAATATTTAAGTCGAAACTGTTTCTTGTTTATGAGTTTCTGTCTCAGCTGCAGTTCAGAAGCCCTACACTGAACTAAATCACCATTTTTTTTTGGATCTCTTATGGGAAATACTTTATCTGACCCTGATAATATCCCCTTACTCATGTAAAACTGAAAGTGTTTGCCTGTAGCAAAGAACTTCATCTGATTGCTCAAAGCTGTTCAGGAAATGTCGGGAAAAAGAATTAAAAGGTAACTTGAGGCTTTTAGTCATAACTAAAATATTGCAGAACTGGCTGCCTACTTGGCAATGCAGATCTCTGGTTCCAAAACTAATTGCTCCTCCATGAGCAATCTCCTTGGAAAGGTCAACAAGTAGTCCCAAGAGTCTTGTTTCTTTTGCACTGCTTACAAACAAAGATTCCATGGAACAGAAAATCATGGACTTTAAGTAAGCTTTATTGCTTTGGAAACCTAGAAGGATAAAAACCTAAGCAGCATGCAGTTGCCTATACCCAAGCATGCAGCACACACTTCTTAATGCTTTACAATCTGGCAATCTCAGAATCTGTTCTTTTTTTCTGGAAAAATCTGCCTGATTACTATTTAGATCTATTTTACTCAGGCAATTCTAGCTACATCCACTTAAGAGGACTTAAGGGATTCTCCTAAACATCGCTGATGGGCATGTGAGGGAAGAACTGGAAAGGAGAAACAGGCACCCAGGAGGGAAGAAGAGTCCTGCAAGCTGGAGGGAGGGCAATGAGCCTTCAGAGATGGGGAAACATCTTTCACAGGCTTCCAAGATCAAGTAGCAGAGGCACATAAACCCATGCTGCTTTATTTCCCCCATTAACTATGTTTACCAGAAGGGTGAAAGTGAATTTGGATATAATCCGGGAACGTTCAGAAATTGGACACAATAAATTGCACTTCAGGGACTATCTCCTATGCATTCCCCAAAACAGAGGAGTTATTGCAGCAAGGAGGAAACAACAAATCTTTATTTCTACTAATTGTGTTATCATCATCCCTTAGGCCTCCCCAGCTCGTCTACCGTTCAATTTTAGCTGTATGGTTCCCCAGAAACATGATCTTTCTGAACCAGTGTCCTTTTCTGCCCTTCTTTTTTAATATACAAATCTCCCCCAGCATAAGGAGAAGAACCAAAACATTTAGAAGGGCTAAAATAGTCATTCCTTTATGTGGTCATAGCTTTTAATAAGGACTGTTTAACAGAGAGCTCTATTTGAATCACTATGGGAAAGGCAGTTCTGTTTCCCATCAGTGATGAACCGTGCCTTTTCCCTGAAAATGTAACAGGATGTTCCACTCCCAGGACCACGATGAGGAGAGCTCCTGGTTAATTCTGCAATCAAAGCACAACCCATACTTAAGTTTTTGTCCCTAGGAGCTGAAACCATAACAGAAGACAAGTCTTGTTAGCAGTTTAAGGAAACAAACCCTTTGAAAAGCTTCCATACTATAAGATTATGTCCTAAAGCAGTTTTGAGCCAAGTTTCCTGTGGTCATAGTCACCTTCATGGAAGACAGAGTTGTCTTCTCATCTGTTAACAGTCTGGTAATCCCACGGCCCTTTTGTGCTGCAACACTAAATCACCTTTGGAGGAGAATTTTGCACAAATGCAAACAAACAGCTTCTGTTAAGAGGCACAATGCTATTAAAGTCTCCTAGAGTCTGTAGACAGCAGGCACCAAGAACACATTTCTGACCCTCAGGCAAGGCATCCGAGAAAAACTGAGAGACTAACTTTGAGGTTTAATTCTTAATTACAACAAGCTGTCTGCAAATCCAGGGCATGATAGCCTTGAATGAATAAAGATTGTGGTCTAAACTAATAAAGCAGCACAAGGTACAGGAGTAGCATAGGGTTAATGAAGCTTTTTTACAAGACATAGCTTAGTTTGGAGCTGCATTTGCAGAACACTGTGTAAGATGAAGTAGAAACTAGTAAAACCCTGAAGAGAAACTTTGTTTTATGCCAGGGTAGGCAGTCAAAATAAGTGTTGGTCTGAACTAGCTGTGAATAAGGGCTCATGACAATTCAGTATTTTGAACCAAAGGTCAAAAAGTTCACTGTGAGGAAAACTTGGAGCCTTCCTCCAGAAGAGCCCTGCTCCCAGCCACCAGAAGCACATTCTCAAGGGGGAGCATTACAATAATAAGTTCTTGGAACTAAGTGTAATATCTCTGCCTGTTTCTTAGAAATGCAATGAATATGTGACTGTGGTTGATGAATATGTATGATTAACTGGAATAAAAGTGTGATGACTCAGAGGTTGGGTGGGCACATGAGCAAAGGATCCCCCGTGTCCCCAGGGCTGTAATAAACACACCTGCCTTAGAACCTCGTGGGGGTTGTCAAGTTTGTTTCCACAAGTCAATCTGGAGTGATTCACAGTTGATTTATCAATGGATATCACAATTCATGGTTTGTTTTAGAAAAAAGTGTTGGATTTCGGCTTTTTGCTGACCCTGTTGCCATGGATCTTCCCATGAGATTTCACATAAGCAGGAAATATACAAAAAATTAATCATAGCCAGCCATAGTGGAATCTAACACAAGCTCGGAGCTATTGGAAGAGCATGCACATGTCACTACAAATATTTAAACAAGAAGTTCAGTGTTTGATTACATCAGTCAAGACAAATTTGGAATTGTTCAGACCTGCCAAAAGCACTTTGCTATAAAGTGACATCAGGAAAGAGGCGGCATGTATCTGCCTGCTGCAGCCTGTAGGGAGCACCACAGCAAACCCTTCCCCACTTTTTCCACTGTTACAGCTCTGTCCTGCTCCACCTCGCCTCTCCTTTGCCTTCTACAACAGTTTCAAATCACCTTGAAGCACATTCAGTTTTGCACTGTCCTGCAAAGGCAGCTGGTTTCCTTCCCTTCCAATTTATTTCTCACCTTGCCATTATCCCTAGATCTTCCCTAAATGATGCACAACTGAAGGTCTTGAACCCTCACAGCTTTTCTCTGGCATCATACCATGATGTGAAAAGGAAGAGGTAAGTCTCTACGGGCAGGCAACAAACAGAAACACTCTTCTAAGAGCATTTTCCCTTCACTCGTGTTCCATGATTTTCACTCCTTCAATCTCATTTGTTATTTCCCTTGGTTTTTTCTTCAAAGTTAGCTTACAAAACACTGAGGAGGAAGAGCCCCAGTAGATCTTTCAGACTGCACCATAACTTGCTCTAGAGGAGTGCTACTTAGTTGAGGTTTTTCCTTTTAAGGATGTAACCAGTTGTAGTTAATTTTTACAGGTAGATAATGTTTCCTCAGCATTCAGCCTTTGTTTTAAACACCTCCAGAAAGGTCTCATTTTCATTTTCACATCTAGATAACTGCAGAAACAGAAAACAATTAATAAAAAAAAAAATCCAGATAACTTAATAGTTTTATTTGGAAGTGAAGACAACTACTAAATGTTCCCTGATACCATAACCCTGCCCTTTCACACAGAACATTGGGCTCCCAATAGCTTTGTTAGGAGTACAAGCCACACTGTTAATATTCCTTTAATGCAGCATTTTTAACTGAAATGCTGCTTATGCCTGCAGAATGTTTTGATGCATTTACATTCCATTTGTGATTTAATCTACAGCTCTACACTTATCCCTGAGGTGTGCGGGAATCCTCCCTGTTAAAAGGCAAAGCAAAACAAAAAAGCTGAATGCACACTATTTAAGCAATCTATCTCAAACAGATGTCAGAGACATATTTTATTATTTCTAAATCGGACCATTGGTCAGCAAGATGATGAGCAAAGAAAAAGATCTGCTAACCTAAAATGTGTGACTCTTACTTACGCTGCATTTTCAACCAATAAGGTCAAAACATGACTAAAATATGAAGAGTCGTGTTTATTTATTGCTGCTTCTCATGTTCTGGAGGGAAGTCCACCAGCACATCATGCTAAATGGTAACACTATTGCTTTGGCACTGTAACATGACACATTAGCTATAAAGAAATAGATCAGAAGTTTTAGGCTCTAATACAGGTGCTGGGTATCTCTGGCTGACACAGCTGTGTTCTTGCTCATCCTCAGGTATTAGTTTATCCTGCAAATATCCTTGCACATTGACAGCAACTCTTCTGATTAAATAAATGCTTGCAAACACTTGCTCACAGCTTTTGTTTGTTTGTTGTTTAAGAATAGGTCCACACTAGGAAGATTTTGTGCTTCACTTATCTATAAACATGAGGTGAAGCAGGTGATCCATATTTCTCTTGCATCATTCCTGTATGTGACCTTGACTAATTTATTTTAAATATGAGAACTTAACTTATCTCCATCTGGTAACAAGAGAGACATCCAATTCAGCATCAAACGTGATACAATGGTTACTGAAATGTCAACAGTTACTCATTAAGAACAGGACTGGATTTACAGCATGGTAGTAATAAGCAGTGATAAACCACAATACCATCATGTGTCTGACTAAAGATCTGGACACCTAAGACACATTTTTAAATAAGCAACAGATATCTACGTTCTAGTGTTCTTCTGAGAACTGTGATATAAAAAAACAATTTAATTTCTTGGATGTCAATTAGTTTTAGTAATTTGAGCATATGGTCTAAGCTTAGTGTAACACTATGTGCATATAATATGCAAGAAGACTACCAGTATCACTCCATTTCCATATACAACTGAGTCTGAAATGCCAGGGGAGTCTGAAAGCACAAGGGGTTACATGGCTGATATGTAGTGGGATTCCAGAAGCTGCTTCATTCAATACCCAGTCAATCCAACCCAAGAAATCCAGCACGTAAATAAATTCCATATTCAGAACACAGACTGTGCTAGTCTTTAACATCTCACTTCTCCCAAGTAAACCCCATCCTCATTCCCAGCTGACGAATCTAACCATCACATTCATTTTTTACTTTCATTTGGTTCAATAGAAAATGGAAACAAGCTCAGTTTAATATAGAAGCTTCAGGATGAAGCCACAGAACAGACAGAGCTCTAGTGCCATCAATAAGTGAGTTGTTTCTGCCATCATGGAGAAAAATTATTTCCTCTTTGTCTAACAGGAGCTTTAACAGCAAAACTTTGAAAACACCAGTTACATACTGACACACAATCAGAAGCCAACTGGACTGCAAACAACAGCACTCAATCAATGCTCTCATCCTGTGAAAAGGGACAGGCTTATTCCAACACCCCAGGCTCAAGAAGCTAAGGAAAAGGACTATCAAAACTTATTTATCCCACATAAATAAATAAAGACTGATCAACAACAGGAAGATGAGAAGTTATCTTGTCTCCTCACACACCAGAATGCTCTTCACAAAGTCATCTTTTTGTCCCTCAGGGATGTCTTATGGAGATTAATTTCTACGCTTCATTTCCTTATTATTGAAGAAAGTGCTTTAGGTTTTCCATTCAAGTGTAACACCAATGGTAAAGTTACAAACTGGATTTTTAGGATACATTTTCTCCAACATTCTAGGACTCATTTCAGCTTTTAAAACACCTTAAAATGATTCTCAACATAAAAGTCCCAAATAAAGGAGTTAGCATCTTCATCCTCTGGATGCTGATTTACAAGCTATAGCTGTAGCTCACTACAGTTCCAGGAATTAACCACATCAATTAATACCTAGGAGATTAGTTCTAAAGCTGTGGTGTATGTTATAGCAAACATACAACATAGGGTTGGGAATTGAATAATTTTATCAGTAAATAATGCTGTATGGCACTGATTTGAAAAAAAAACAAACCTGTATATTTCAACAGAATTTGGCAGGTCATTTTGTTTCTCAGTCCCAGTTTCTTCTTAATGTGCTCATGAAATAAATGTCAAGCCATTTTGGTTTTGATTCTGTTCCTAATTCCAAGATAAAGAGATGCCATCAGACATAGACTGGAGAACCTGACATCCTTTCTCACAAGGTCTTTAAAGATGGACCACATTGGCATCCCAAAGACATGATGTAACAGAACATACAAAAACAAACAAACAAAAAACCCCAAACCCAAAAGACCCCAACTACCAAAGAAAAAACAAAGAAAGAAAGAGGCATCTTTTCCTAGTTTCACCATACAGACTGTGCAGTTATTTCTCTGACCTAGAGTTAATTGCATATCAGAATTCTTACTTGATTTCTACCATATTTTTTTAATTATTTTATTATTTTTTATAACAAACCAAACACAAAAACAAGACCACAAAAAGCCAGAAACAAAACACAAGAACCGAACACCAACAACCCCTCCCCAATAAAAAAACAACAAAACTCAAAAAAACCCCAGAAACCCCCTGTAACACCAAAACCCCTGAAGTCTCCATGTTTACGATAATAAATAAAAAAAAAATCAAACCAACCAAAGAAAAAAAAAAGCAACAAATTGCCAAGCAAAAAACTCAACATAATTCAATTGCTAATAGCAGTGACCTTGTTGATGTATTATCTAAATGAAGTCTCAAAACAACAGTACAGTAATTTACAGTAATCTCTCATGTACGTTACAGGTTTACATTTGGGAATGGTAACATCAACATATAAAACAATTTCTCATAGCCTGAAGCTGCTAATCTAGAAAGCTTGGTATGAATTGCTCAGAGCAGTTCACTCAAGCTCATCAATGCTTCTGATTCCAAAATTCAATTTTGTAACTTGTAATCTACTACAAAAATATTATGAACTGAATATGAGTAACATTAAAATGCAATTTCTTCTTACTATTGACTACTTATCAACTGACAGCTTAGTCTGATGAAATTAAAATAATTTGTAGATTTTAGGGTGATTATGAAAGCTGTTGACCACAGGTAAAATTATTGTGGACTATAGACTTAAATGTCTCTTAATCCAATTTAACCTGATGTTCCTAAAGACAACGTAACATTAAATAAAGTACGTTAATGAAACACTAAAAGGTTGCACAATTAAATCATAGTTTCATCTCTTTGTGTTAACTTTTCCCACCAGTGTGGCTGCAGACATCAGATCTGCCTTAGCTGCACAATAAAATTGTAGAGCACCTCCTAGCAGCAATGGTTTCCCACCCGGATTTACCAAGGTTCAGATGAAAGCTATCTTACCCCTTCCCTCTCATTCCCTGCTCAAACAGTTAATCAGGATCAAACCCTCTGCAGAACCCCTTGGCAGGGAAATAGGAAATAGGGCACATATACAGTGGCACATGCCACACCAGTGGAAATACACCTCTTTCCAACTATGAGAGACTGGCCCATTCCCTCTTGATTAATGATTTATTTAATAACCATCACCAAAACATTAATTCTTGAAACACTACTGCAAAGTTTAAACCCCTGACAGGGGTAATTTTCACATGCTGTATCTTCTGGTTTTTTAATAACCAAAAAAGTTGCTTACTACTAAGATTTACTCTTGTGTGATGTAAAGACATTTCCTTCATGTGACTCTAATTTATTGAAATGTATGGAATTTATGGAAATCCTCAGTGCAGCTAATAGGTTTATGAACCTCCAAATGTTATAATGCTGTAATTATATTTTAATAGAGGTTAGCTCCCATATTCTGGCAAACACACAGGACAATGCATTGCACAGATAAGGAACACCAACATCTGCAGACACCAAACAGGTGGGACAAATTCGAGAGGCATCTTTTACAGCAATGCACACAATAAGTTTTGCAGATACATTGTATCCAAAAAGTTCCTGTGTGTTAACCTAACACCTTCAGTGACCAAAATTCTATTTTGTACAAAAAAACCCCAAACAACTATGATAAAAGCAGCCAGGCTACATGATGTAAAATCCATCCTGTCCCAGGCTAGGAAAGACCCAGGTGTAAACTGGGACTATTGGGTTGTGGGCTTTTTTTTTTTGTAACTAACTGCCTCTCTGTATTTCAAGGAGAAGAAAGAAGAAATAATACCAATCACTAGTCTACAACCTGAACTTTGTCACTTAAAGGCAGTTAATAGAAATTTAAACAACAAAAATGTATTAAAACATGCATTTAAATGCTATTTGACTACTTGAGGATACAATGAGAATTTCCACAAAGAGAATTATTTGTATGTTATACAAATGGGACAGAATTTGCTTGTAGCAGGCCAAGTAGTAACAAAAAGAAGGACAGGGAAATATGGACTAAAGTTTGCAAACCCATAGATTTCTCAATTCAGTGCTAACCTTACAGTAAAGAACTTGGTATGTGACACTTCCCTCATCAGAAATGCAAAACTGGTATTTCCTTCCCATCTCCAGGTCTGGATAAAAACACACCAGAGATGGTGGAGGAAGGCTCAGCCTCTGGGAGACACTTGTAAGGGAAGTCTGGCAATGGGTAAGATCAAAGTTGTGAAAAAGCAGCTGAAAGCTGAACAGCATGGTTTTGAGTTCACTGGACTTCAGGGAATAGAAGAGTTCAACATGATGATAGAGAGCTCTGCAGAAAATCAGACCAAAATTTTGATTAATTGAGAGCTTGGAGGAAAAAGCTAGGGAAGAAGATGAAGAAAACAAAAAGAAATTAAAGTCAGCTCATAGGTGCATCTACAACTTGTGTGCATAGAAGGTGAGGGATATTTGGGTGCTATAGTTTATAAAGCACATGTGGTGGTTATGAAAGAATAAGACCTGTAAGCATGGATCTCAAATGTGAAGAGGATTGCCTAACAGCTGTGGAAGTGTGGGAGTTAAGAGGAATCTGAAAAGGAATGGGAAAAAACTGGCAAATGTGGCAGAATAGTTAGAAAAAAACAGCAGTAGTTCAGAGAAGAAATATTTTGGTAACCAAGAGGCACCAGAGGTATCTGTCTGTGGGAAAGCAGAATGGTCTCTGGAGATGGGAAAGGTGGGAAAGGCTCTATGGTTAGTGGTACAAGTGTGGAACAAAGAATTTGAAAAAAGAAAACCTGTATATGAGGAGAAACAGAATTTCCTGGTGAGGATGGCTTATAGGAGCAGGCAGGAAGGCTTTTATCCAGACCATCAGAAGCCTGCCAGGAGCAATGTGTATTCTCTGTTTCTTTCCCTTGTCCAGTAGTTGGCTGATGTCTTGTGTAAGAAATGAACTCAGAACCAGCACAGGCCACACAGTTAAATCAAAGAAATCACAGCACTTGTCAGAATAGCTGAAGAACGAAGTGTTTTCTGGAACAAAAATGTGTTATCCGAAAAGTAGTTCTTCTTTGCTTTTAAATAAATTAAAAAAAAAAAGTAGCTGAGCTGTTTCAGATAAACAAACCCTCATGAATCTTTCTTACTCCACAAAAATGGAACAGCAGTCTCATTCCTCCAACCAGGATGTGAAAGCCCCACCATACTTCCCACTCTGCTGTTGGCTGCTACCACCTTTTGGAACAAGTTTCCATAGGAGCAGAGCACTGGTATGGGAAAACACTATGGAAGACAGTGAGCCATCTCCCAGGTGTGGGTTCTCTACCAAAGACAACAGTCTGCCACCCATTACCATGGAAATGAATGCAATGAATGCAACCTTCCTATCACTTCCTGAAGGTCTTGGAATTGATAAACAAAAGCTTCATTTTGCAATAATTAACATCCTGCTTTATCAGAAGAAAAAGTGCAATAATGATACTATTTAATTGCAGTATCCTTAAAAGGAATTTTCAAATTATTGGTACACTACTCAAAGAATTCAAGGAAAGCAAGTTCATATGTGCCCTCTATGGATCTTTATCCCTAAATTGCTCTGTTCTCACTAAGTTTCTGTAGTTAACATGACCCACTGCCCCTCTGGTAGACCAGGCAAATCACCACATACACAGACTGCAGCCAGAATTTCATTAATGACCACTGAAGTCCCAAGAGACCTCTCTTTTAGTTGACATTCCTTTAAAAGCTGCTTTGATAGGAAATAGACTCTGCAACCCCATTATCACCCAGCAGTTTATGAACATTTATATGAACAAAGTTATGTATAAACCAATTATCCTTTAGAGTAGAAAATCATGCAAGAGCAACTGGACAGAAATATCTTCTAAAATAGTGTTCCAGATCTACCAGTAGTCCTGAAACAGTCACAGAAGAGACTATTTGCTTACAACCCTTTCCAGATTTCACCAACATTCCAATAATGTTAAATATGAACTCTTTAAACCATTTTAAAACATTGTCAGTTATTTAAGACTGAGGTGCATATAGATACAATGAGACATACAGGTAAGACACAGACACTGTGTAACAGCAGAACTTCAGACCTAAAACCCCAAATGCCTGATCTAAAAGAACAAAAACCTAAACCAAAACACCAAAAATGCCAACAGCCTGCAGGAGGACCAGAAAAACAAACAGCACTGTCTACTTAGAAGAGGATCTGACCTGGAAGATTACAGGAATTGCTCATTAAGGGTACAGAAAAGGAGCATTGCTGAGGGAGGTCTTGCAAAGCAACATGCCAGTGCCAAGCCCAATTCAATTGTCTTCCTAATTTCAATATACTTCTGGACAACACATTTAACTAAAAGTGATCTCCAGTGTTACACTACTTGTTTTCTAAAACTCACATCTATTCTAAAAAGTAGAACACAATAGATTAGCCTTAGACAGTAGCTTCAGCCAAAAAGATTAATTTTAAATATGATTTGGGGTTTTTTAAATAGAGAGTTTCAGATTAAACAGTTCACTGCAGAGTGTAAAAGAAAACATACTTATTTTCAACAGCATACTCGCGTTCAAATTTGTAGTAGAGAAGCAGCTTTAAACAAAAACCAATCAGGCTTACCTAGCTTTTCATCAGCTTTCAGAGCATAAATATTCTGTTAAAACAACAAATACAGGAAAGAAACTGACTTGCTTTCTCATTACAGCTTAGTTCCACTGGATATTTAAGTTTTTGTAGAGTTGACTTTTTGAGTATCCTCAAATATTTTACTGAAAACTTTTTTAAAAGTTCTCCTTAGAAAAAAACAACTACTTAAATACATGTTTTTAACGTATGTATACATTTCTGTAAGTTATAAAGGCCTGTCATAACATAACCTGTTCTAAAGATCTCTAAGACTGTTTAAGAAACAGGACAGCAAGACCACTGGGTATTTGCAGATTTCTTTGGCCCTAAATATTTTGTCAAAAGACTGACTACACAGTAACACCTCAGCAGAATGTTATAGATCAGCAGAAGGCAACCCATGCAATTGAGCTCCTTTTGACATGAAGCTTTTTACAGTTCTGCGTTGAGCATTAACTCAGTTGTGCTGAAGCTGTGAAAAGTAATCACCAGGCAAATCTAGATGAGTAAGTAACTGACAAGAAATCAGACACTCTTGAATTTCAGACATAGCACCATCACCAATTTAATATTTGTTCTCTAAAACATTTTAAATCCTAGTCCCACTATGGTCATTGTGAGATACTGCCAGTCTTACTGACTCAAGTCTTTAAATAGGAACAAAAAACATTTCTAACCAAATGGGAAAGATTTTTTTTTTCCACAGTGTCTGAGACAATTATAAGCTAGGCAGTATTATTCCTATGTTTTTCAGCTTCAGGTAATTTAAAAAATTAAACTCATACCATTTAGACCTCACAAATCACATTGAGATAATGTCCTGCCTACTCCAATCAACATCGATGCCACTATTCAGAATTTCCTACCTCAGTTACAAGAAGAAAGTATACACTTACCTATTCCTAAGTCATTACTGCAGAGTAAAAACCTTGTACATCTCCACACACATGACCAGAGGCACATGTGTGAGCAACTATGTCATTTCTTCAGTTAAAAAAAAAAAAATTATCATTTTAAATTATGCTCCTTCAAATGAGTAATAACAGACTTCCTTTGCTCCATCTTTTCTCACACGATGGTGCTTTTATACAACTCCGAATACATTTCAGTAGGGGTTTTTATATATATAAATAAGCCATCAATACAATATGTTCATTTGCTTCCATATCTGACTGCTTGAGATGTTAATAGCAGTAATTTGCATTCCCACATTTTTACTGTGCTTTCAAAAAGAATTTTCTACTTCTTGAAATACATGTGTCATTTAAATATTTCAAATTCGGCAAATGGAAGGCACTTTTCCCTTTAAAAGATTTTTTTATATAACTGTTTGGAATGCAGTTGTCTTGTTTAAAGATCAGACGCTCAAAGAACAAAACCTATTGGGAACACGTTATTCAGAAAACTTCTGATCATTCCTTGAAACAATACTGTGCTACAACAGAAAGGCAACACCCACACAGGTTCCTAAATCCCCAAGTAGTTAAAAGATTTGAGCTATTGAAAAAAAAAACCCCAAAAACCTCAAAACACACATTTGCATTAGAAAGACTTCAACAGTTCCTGATTATTTTATATTATCGACAGATACCATCTATAGGGAAAAGAGCAATTAGTTTATCGGCAATCCTGTATTTCACCTGAGAGGAAGTATTTCAAAATTAGCCCCAGAGCATTACAAGTCATGCATAAAATAAGCTTTGAAAAGAAACCACGGGCAGGAAAGAAGAAAAACCATTGGGCTGGGTCTCACCTGCTGATGGATAGCTCTCTCCCTACAGTGTACCTTCCCATTTGTGATTCACAGGGTATCCTCTACAGCACCTGGAATTCAATACTTCAAATCCCCAATTGCTCTATGTTGAGCTTCCCAATTACCAGCCGGAATACAGGCACTAGGAGTGGCGAGGTTTTGGAACTGCAAAAACATTTGGAGCTGCACCAGATGTTTGAGATCCTTGCCCCACCACCCGGACAGTGTTTATTTCCATAGTAGAGAGTCTGAGCCGTTAATTATCAGAGAAGCATCAGCCCCATCTAGATGGGTATCTACAACCTTTGGATCTTCTGAGCACAATCAATGAAAGACTCGCCGAGACACTGAGCACAGTCTGAAAAAGCAGCGTAAATTCACGCCGAAAAGGAAGGGGTGCGGGGAGGGGAAGTTCTTGCTGGTGATTTGAGAATTAGAAGATGGAAAGCCACATCTGCCAGGATGACCGTGTTGGCATTTCACACGGGAAAAACCACAGGGATCACGCTCCCCCAGCAGTCATCTCCCCACCTACCACAACGGCACCGGCAGCCACCCCAGCTACAGCTGCCAGGATTCGGGGGAAAAACAGCCGAAAGCAGCAGCAGCAGCTGAGCAGCGTAACGACCATACGCGCCGTGACTAAAAACTCCAGATTCCCAGATCCCAAACACGCGTTTCACCGATGGTGCCGGAGAATCGGTCAGAATCGAGGCGACCCCCACGCAATAGCGCGGCAAGGGGGGTGCGTGGGGAAAGGCAGCAAGGGGGAGCGCGGTGCCGCTACCCCTCCAGACCCAGCTCGGCGCTGAGGGCTCCGCGGATGCGGATTTCCTCGCCGACGGCCCGCGCGCTACCTCAGCTCCCCCTCCCCCCCTCCCGCCTTTTCTCCTTCTCCTCCCGCGGGCACGC
>JAAWXA010000017.1:15891851-16104207 GCA_038090715.1 Florisuga fusca
TTTTTTTTTTTTTTTTTTTTTTTTTTTTTTTTTTTTTTTTTTTTTTGCCTTTTTTATTTTTTTCCCCCCTTTTTCGACTCCTTCTCTGTTAATGAGCATGCCCGGGAGATGTGCGCAGGCGCGTTACCGAGCTCCGCTCCTCAAATCGCCTCGCACCGAGCAGCGCAGCGGGTGTGAGGTGGGTGTCGGTGCTCCCAGCCTTGCGGCGGAGGGGAGCAGAGCCCGAGCCTCAGGCGGCAAGGGGAAGCCATCGGCACAGTTAGAGAAGGAACCGGGGACATGAGGCAGCTGTGACCGTCCGAAGGGGAGGAGCTGCCCCGAGCCGCAGGGACAGGTCGCCCCGGGCTGGCCATCGGCTTCTCACGGCCCCGGGAAAGGGAGGAAAGGAAAGAGAAGAAAGCCACCGGCCGTCCTCCTCTGCGTTTGGGAATAACGCAGAAGAGCTCCCTGTAAATAATTTACCTTGCTGAGGAAGCAAGACTGATAGTGGAATCGAGGCTTGGGAGAGATGGTGCTTCAGCCTCTTTCCTTTGGCGAATTGAGCTCATGAACGAGGGGATGGATCTCCTGTGGCCACCTTCATTACCAGAGCCGGGGCTTGGTGCAGGGGAACTTTTATCTTCTGGTAGGAGTCTCTATAATTGAATCATTTATACACTGTGTGACCTGAAGAAGACATTCAAAGGTGTGACGGTGATTACAACCTGCTTTTTCATAAAAGCTAAATCTGCAAGTCAAATGTCGATTGTGCTGAAGAGCCCAAGGAACTGGCAAAGGTGTTCCTCTGCAGCTGGACCCAGCTCCTGGTTCTGTCACCATCCTAGATTCAGTTTACATGCGTACACTGTTCTATCAGTAACTTAAAATCATTGTGTTTAAATTATTTAGCCTGTGCATTCAGCACCGGAGCAACAGTTGCAATATGCAACATCCAGTTACCATGGAAAAAAAAATAAAGTTCACAATTCCTGTCATTTCTTTGCCAGTTTCTGCGTAGAGCACCTAAAGTCCAGTTTATCTTATTAATCTGTACCAGGCCCCAGGACTTGTTTCATTTAGAATTAGCTTCAGCTGTTGATTTAAGTACTTAGGAAAAAGCCCATCTTGAAGAAACCGAACCAAAACATCTCAAGAACACACTCTTAAGTAAGGAGATAGTGTTTTTTTGCCTATAGAGAATAAATAGTTAAGGCCTTCTGTGATTCTAATATCCTGCTGCTAATACATAACTTTTATTGTCATTTTTAACGTGCTCTTTGAGGCAACCCTGCCCTAAGCTTGCACTATCAGATACAAAATTCAGGCGCGCATGAGAAAAGCTTACTGATTTTTTTTTCCTTGCTTCTTCAGGTAAAAAGAAACAAGCAAACAAACAAAAACCGCACATGAGGTTTGTGGGGAGAAAAGGAAAAAAAGAAGTTCTTCACTGAACAGCGCTGCAAAGGTGATGCAGGAACTGGCCCACAATAAAGCTCCTTTTCTGACACATGTAGATGAGTATAAAAATGAAGCAATGGAGATGTCTCCCCAGTTTATGTAGGCTGCAAGCAACCCAATTCTGTGAAAAAGTCGTGAGGCTTCAATAATTCTAAACCAAAGGTCTTCAAAAAACAGAGGGTGGGAAGATGGAAAGAGGGATGAGGAAGCAAAAATATGATAAAGTTTTCCATATCTGGCACCAAAATTGCAGCTTACAGGCATGACGGTCCTGACTTCATGTCTTCCTTTCTAGACCTGAGGTATTTATTTCCTTCTACTCTGCAGATTTCTAAACATGCAAATTTAAGATGAAGAAGTTGGTCTAGTGAAATCTGCTTTCAGCAACGTTCTGGAAATTTAAGTCTGCCTCAGACTAAAGAAAGCACAGCTGTAAAGATCCTGAGGTAGATACAGAGTCCTTTAGGAAGTCCATTATTTCTTCCTTGGGCAAAATGCATACTGTGCAGCAGAAAGTAAATCATGGGCTACTGGCTTTGAAAGGCCAGAAGTAACAAACTAGACCCATTTCTCATGAATCTTGACATCATTAAAAATCAATTATTTTAAGTCAGAATAAGTCCTCTTTCAAAAGTCTATGTCAAATATCTATGACTTAGTTCTTGTAGGTGGAATAATTCAGCAGTATTGATCAGTCATGAACTACATGGAGCCTAAAGTGTAAATTTTCCATCTCAAGAGACAGTTGTTTTGGTTTCTTCTTACTTGATATACCTTAATATTTACTTTTCGTAGACACTAAAGTCAGATATTTCATCCATAGGCTGAACATGGAACTAGTTCAAAACTGAAAAAAAGAACACAGCCTAGAACAACGTTGCCCTGTTACTCCCAGAAACATAAACCAAGGCAGCCAAGCAGTCTAGATTCCAGGTTTTAAGATACTACATTGCCAAGTAAATATAACCCTGCTATATTAGCAAAGATCACACATTATTATTAATGCTTCTGGACATTGACTGCTACCACTGTGTCTTCAGCCACTGCTGAGAAAAATGAGCAAGAGTTGATAAACTCCATCATGGGAAATTGTTGCCAGATTTCAAGTGGAGTATCTGGTACATATGGTCATTTCAGATACCCATGGGATGCTCAGTAGTGAGTTGGGGTTAGGGAAACTAAAAAAGGTCTGCTTGGAAGATCATGCAGGTATAGTCATGAGAAAGATTGATAGAAGGGTGTTACACTTCAGGTTTATCGTATAGATGCTCCAAGAGAACTAGGAGCAGATTCTAGTGCAAGATGATAACCAATAATGATAGGAATTTTTCTTTTAGAGAAACTACCCCAGTAGAAGGAACAGATACAGACACAGATTTCCCCAAGATTCAGAATAAAGATTTTCATAACTGGCAACAAGAGCCGTTAAGAACATCAAACCTAAACCTACAAAATACCAAAAGTGCATTAAAAAAAATCCCAAAACATTCTGACCCTCATTTCTCAAGCAAGTGTGCTAAACTGGCTTAGAAGAAAATATTAGGCAGAACATTGTTAGATATGCTGGTGTCATTTCCTGGACTGGAAACGTATTTATGTAAATTGCAGCACCCCTGCACTGGGGATTTTCACTTAAGTGAATAGAATCACGAGTGTGCAGCTCCAGCACTTGTCAATGCAGTACTGATGCTAAGGTTGACACCTTATGGTCAGCTCATGTTCAGAAGAGCCTCCTGAGTGATTCATTGTCTTTTCTTTAACTGGTAACTGAGATCTGCTGAAGCACTGGTTTGAAATTATTTGTGCCTGTGGAAATAGAGATCACTGACTGCATTGCAACACTCTGTGGAGACCTGACCACAGCTGCTGGTCTCACTGCAGAGCAGGACCTTGTCATCCCACCCGGGGCAGGCTTTCACCACACTTAAAAGATTGAGTCCTACCAGCCTGTGCTTAAGAATTAAGCTGAAACTCTCTCTTTTTGCTTCTTAGCGTTTTGAGAATTTTTCTAGTTTACTAGACTGCTTCTTGGACAACTGTAAGATAAGATAAGATAAGGTACTGCCTTAAATAATTGAAATGTTTGTTTGGTATGCTGTTCATGGAAATTACTCCTTCATAGAGTGAACAGGCTTCAAAGCACAAAGGCAGGAGATCAGCCAGATCCCAGTGCTGACTATGCTTTCTAACATAGTTGGTTTGAAATACAAGGGTTGAATTGCTGGTTTTGGTCTTTTTAACAGACTAAGAGAAAACCATTTTAAAAAGGAGGTGAAATATTCACAGTAAGTGCCTTAATACTGGGAGGAAAACACCTAAATATGAAGGGCATTGAGGTCCTAGCTGCCTGCCAGAAAGTGACAGAAGGGACTGAGCAGCACTAGCACTAAACATATTGTCCTGTCCCTTATGTAGCAGGCAAAAAAAATTGTAAGGACTTTTGAGACACTGTCAGACTCCAAAAGGACCCTGTTGAGGAAGCTCTTGTGTACATCAACATAGGTTCTCAACCATGCTCCAAAAGGTTATTTTTAAAATCCAGTTATTTATACTTGATAAAACTAATGAGACCCATCAGTCATTCAGAGTTGTGCACAGTGGTTTTAAAATGTTGTCATTTTTTAAAATACCTTACACCAGTCTGATGTAGATGCATTTGAGTGAGTGTAACACAGGATCAAAATGTAGCAACACAAGTCTAGCTCTACCCAAGATGTATTCATTTTGACAAGGCACAGGTCATTACATGAACTGAAATGTAAAGGAGAATTGGGATAATTTTTTTTATAATTATGAGCATATTCTGTCATTATCTATTTTGCTGGTTTTGTTCTTACCAAACAGCAAATTGACTAATTTCACTCAAGTGACACACACAGACTTGCTTTAGTCTGAGTGTATTCAAATTTGTAAAAGATGAGGAAGGAGAAATGAGGTATGAAACAGCAGTCGAAAGTTTTTAATTTCTAGAACAAAAGAAGGTTTCAGAAAAGAGGGAAAGTTGCTGTTCTATTTCCTTGTGACTGAGGAGAGCTGAATTTCATGCAGCCAGGCTAAATGCACATAGATCTAGGAACCTGTATGTGGAATTGCACTCCCATATTATTACCAGCTCCTGGCAGGAACAGCTTTTGCCCCAAACTTTCTGCCAGAAACTGTACATCATGTATTAGAGCTAGGAGAGAAGCAAGCAATTCCAATATTTGATGGGAGATCACTTTTCAGAAATCGTATCCCCAGAAAAAAAGAAAATTCCTAAAGAAAAGATTGTACTATTGGAAATGAAAATAAACCCAATGTATTTTGGTAGCCATCCTGTTGAAAAATGTACCAGAAATATCTTTGTTTACAGAATGGTTTCTGTCATGCAGAAGACTGCATTGGGCAATACTGCCTTGTGCCATGCTTACAGCTATGAAATAGCAATACAAACATATCATAGACTCTCTCCATCCTTGCAAGATGCCCATCTTCTTGGCTTACTTTTAAAATTCTGCAGAGAAAATACTTCCATAGCTTTTACAGTGTCACCTCTCACATTCAGAAAGAACTCCTCTAAATCCCTGCAGATCTTTCAAAATTCACCTCTAAACTTTCTTGTTCCACGGTGCCTACCAACAAAAAACCTGATGATGGGCTGTTTGGGTGCTTTGATTGCTGACTATCATGTGGCCAGAACTGCAAACTTGTTTCCTGATAATTTTCCATTTGTCTGGATGAATCGATTGTTCTAAAATTATGGCACCAAAAAAATATGCACCTTTCCCCAAACGTGGCTCCCTCGTTAATGTGCGGTACAGAAAATAAAATGTTGCAATTTCAATGGCTGGGTTGAGGTGTTACTTATATTCATATCACATGAACACAAGGTGGTGCTAATGCTCCTATCACCAGTACTTGATTTTTCACTTTCCCAGTAAGATCTACTTGGGTGATGGTAGTTAGTGTATCCAATATTTATTTTCCTTGACTTAATTATAAGAAAACATACCATTTAAGATAAAGCATTTAGGTTAAAGTTAAACACTAGGTTTTGTTTGATAAACTGGGGAAAAAAAAAAAAATAAAAATAATCTATTTCCCATCTGCCATACAGAAATATTTTTCCTCATTGTTTTGATTTGAATCCTGGAATCCTCCAAACAGATCAGTTGCATCCCCAGCTTCTATTCAAGACCCCCAAAAATAATTAATTCTAAGTCAAGAAAGAAAAGGAAAAAAGCCTCAAGAGCATCTGTATTTTTTCAACTCCTAAGAAAGGATTTTAAAAAAAAATTAAAAATACCATGAAATATATATGAAAATAGCTGGTGGTGGGAAAAGATCAGTTTATACGCTTTCCTGCTTTTAGGAGAAGGCTTTTGGTACTGCAGAAACATGCATCTAAACTAGATTTTTAAAACCTTTTACTAAGAAAGAGGACTATTAAAAATAATTGGCAAAAAATACTCAATGAAAATGTTTAGTCCCACATATGAATACACACTAAAAGAGGTTCGAGTCTAGCAGCTTGTCCATTAGAGTGGAATTAAAGTAAAGCACTTTTCAAGAGAGATTAAACTTTTGAATAGCAGGGCTGGTTTCTGTTCTAACTAATATTCTCATTGTATTGAAAGCTAACACTGAAGAAGAGAAGGAACATAAACCAAGGCAGGTTTCCTGGGGTGTTTTGGATCCCTGGTTTCATCAACCTCATGGTTAGCCTACAGTGTCATTTATTGCATGAAAAGGAAATTGTATTAAAGACAAAGTCCCTTCCATCATATTTCTCTTCAGATTCACCTGATTATTATGTGATTATTGGTTTAGAGAGGAATTCTGACTTGCAGTGCACTGCAATATTTTTTGAGGAGTTTGAAAGTGAACATGCTTTATGAAGCCTCATCTACCCACCTTGCTTCTGCCTTTTCCTGTTCCCTTTTATCACATACTACTCTCCCGTGTTCCTTCTGCTTTTTTTTTTCTTGCTTGTATTTTTGCTGCTCTCTGTTGCTCATGCATTTACTTTTTCCTTGGGAAAATATACAAAAACAAGTGCTAAATGTCTTAATCTCTTCAGCTTAACTAGACATGAAGTTAGCTCTGGCCTCATCAAGAAATGTCCTAAAGCAGCAGGTAAAATGGAATCAGATATGTCCATTAGGACACATATTTTCACTAGGGGGTCATCAAGTACTAGAGCAGGTTACCTGGAGGGGTTATGGGCTCTCCATCTTTGGGAATATTCAGACTTGAGAGGGTTAGACATAAAATTTCTTGAGAGCCTTTCCAACTTCATTTATATTATGATTTCGTGATCAATCACCTTTTTTTTCATGACACCAAAAGAAACAAGGTAAACATACTTGCATGTAAAACCTTCACACTGTATTTATAATAAAACTACTCTGCTCAACTTTAAAACAAACCCAAACTTTTCAGCTGATTCAGCCACTTCCCATGGGACAATGGTCCTGGATAGCCACAGAAAATACAAAATTTTTCAGCCCTTCCCTTGAGCTTCAAAAAATAGAGTTTCTATCATTGTTGCCCTTCCAGTAAATTCCTGTTTTCCAGTTAGGCTCATTGCTATCAGCATATAATAATATATCATTATATATATAATGATGAGTAGGCAAAGAATTAAACATGTAACTGGTCACAACAATAAGTGTTTAATCACTGTAAAAAGTTTTAAAACGACCAGTCCCTTAAGTTATACAAGTTTCAGGTTTTCATAACTAGACTCAGTACTTTGGTACTATCCACTCCAATGGTTTCAAACTAAAAAAAGCCCCTGGACAAGGCTAATACTCTGTTTTCCCTTGCTTGCCATCAGGACTCACTGGAAGTGATGATGAGGATAGAGTCAGAGTCTGAGCACCCACAATCACAGGAAAGACCAAAACGGGCAGTGAGAAAGCAGTGAAAGTCTGTGCTTCATCTGAATGTCAGGAAAAAGCAATGCAGTTGCAAGACTTTCCTACCAATAAAAGCAAAATAAGAATATTGTGGCCACATTTGTTCAGTAAAAGTTTTTTAAGCAGAAAAGAATCTTTTTAGAGGCAAGGCAGGACAACATTAGATAGCTATTATTTGTCAGACAGACAATATTAATCTGTAATTGGAAAGTGTCTGAGTCTTGCAAAGTTACAGAATATAAGACAATTATATGAATGTTCTGATAATTATTAATTCAGTTTGGAGGTGGCAGGTGTAGAAGACTGGCTCCCCTATTCCTTAGTAATTTTTTAACTAAACCTAATGTGATGAAAATGTTAGTATTCAAGGCTGCTGGTTCTTCTCTGCTAATTTACATTTACATTCTTAATGTCTAGGTTGAGCCTAGGGAAATTTGGAAACTCTATTTTCATTAATGCTAACTTGGACAGAAATCCCAATATACACAGAAGTTCCTAGATTGCAAGGCTGGTTAGATGAGAATGCAGAACCTAAACAGAATTGCTGGGAGGTTATGATAGTTAAATATGTGCTGTTGGTTTTGACTCAAAATCCCTCTAAGACATAAAGCCACTGTTGTAAAAGTTAAAAATCCAAAGTCACAAAGTAATTGACTAAAATATCTTTAAAACAAGTGTTTTGAGTCTAAACTCTTGTTTACAGATACGTTTTAAATTGTAACAGCACAAGAACATTGTGTTTAGCTTTTTGAGGAGAGGTTTCTGAAGTGTTAGATTAAATAATCTCTCTTTTTTTGACTTTTGAATGGATGGCAAATTACAAATGCACATTCAGCCATTTTAACAATGTAGATTGGGTCATAGTCTTTTGGAAGTGCTGCAGTTTTAAAAGCTTATGCAGCATTCATGTACACCCATTCACTGGCTGTCATCAGCTCTGTTCAAAAGGTTTTGATGCCTCTTCTTTAAAAAAAAGAAACCACAACAGTTTAGACATCTGCAGAAGTCTTGCTCACCTGCAGAAATCCCACTACACATCTATAAACATCCCTTTTAGTGCCTGAGGTTTGTCTAAACCAGCTATGTAACTTGTTTTTTTTCTGTAAAGCTGAACACCACCTGTTTTTACACCAGTAAAATGAGGAGGAAAGTGTAAAGGGATAGCAAATCTACACCTATGATTGGGCAATAAATGGCTCAAGATGAATAAAGCTGTGCCTTACATCTGCCTACAATTTCTGCCAGGCACATTACTCCAAAACTTAACTTTTTTTTTTTTTTAAGTTTTGCCTCAACCCTATGGGACCTACGTAATTCTTATCTGTTAAAAAATAAAGAAAACATGTTTGCTTTAAGTGATCAGAAAGTTCTGCTTTGGTCAAATTCATATCTATATGCAGAGCTAAGACTGCACCAGCATGAGAACGTAAAGAATCAGACCCAGAATAAATAAATTAAAAGTTTTTATAAAATATGCATGGGGCATTTACGTAAAACCGTATTTTTTGCAAGGTAATCTCTTATGGAATTTATAGTATAGTAAATCACCAAAGAGAGAAACTGGAGAAAAGGTTAATAGCTGAACTAATTATAAATCTAGTTATATATAATTCAGCCTCCTAAACAACATCATGCCCTTGCAGTTTAACTAAGAAGTTATAAGGGAAATACTCTTTTGGAACCTATTGGTCTTTTCTGTAATATTTATGAGTATACGAGCATTTAATTAATTATTTATAGGCTCCTGACTTGCAACTCATTTGTTTGATATATAATTTTTATCAGTAGTACTTTGTAGACAAGCAAGTACTTCAAGAAAGCAGAGGTAAATGTATAATAGCCTATGGGAAAACATATTAAGTATGTAAACCTGACTAAATAATGTGTGGAGATATGGGACAGTGTGTTAAACATACATTTCTGCTATGGCTGAGGTAAATTTTAAGTTTTATTTTATTCATCCTAACTGCAAAATCCTTAATTTTAATTTTCACTACACAGCAGTGGGGAAGAGATGTGTNTCAACTCCTAAGAAAGGATTTTAAAAAAAAATTAAAAATACCATGAAATATATATGAAAATAGCTGGTGGTGGGAAAAGATCAGTTTAAACACTTTCCTGCTCTTAGGAGAAGGCTTTTGGTACTGCAGAAACATGCATCTAAACTAGATTTTTAAAACCTTTTACTAAGAAAGAGGACTATTAAAAATAATTGGCAAAAAATACTCAATGAAAATGTTTAGTCCCACATATGAATACACACTAAAAGAGGTTCGAGTCTAGCAGCTTGTCCATTAGAGTGGAATTAAAGTAAAGCACTTTTCAAGAGAGATTAAACTTTTGAATAGCAGGGCTGGTTTCTGTTCTAACTAATATTCTCATTGTATTGAAAGCTAACACTGAAGAAGAGAAGGAACATAAACCAAGGCAGGTTTCCTGGGGTGTTTTGGATCCCTGGTTTCATCAACCTCATGGTTAGCCTACAGTGTCATTTATTGCATGAAAAGGAAATTGTATTAAAGACAAAGTCCCTTCCATCATATTTCTCTTCAGATTCACCTGATTATTATGTGATTATTGGTTTAGAGAGGAATTCTGACTTGCAGTGCACTGCAATATTTTTTGAGGAGTTTGAAAGTGAACATGCTTTATGAAGCCTCATCTGCCCACCTTGTTTCTGCCTTTTCCTTTTCCCTTTTATCACATACTACTCTCCTGTGTTCCTTCTGCTTTTTTTTTTTCTTGCTTGTATTTTTGCTGCTCTCTGTTGCTCATGCATTTACTTTTTCCTTGGGAAAATATACAAAAACAAGTGCTAAATGTCTTAATCTCTTCAGCTTAACTAGACATGAAGTTAGCTCTGGCCTCATCAAGAAATGTCCTAAAGCAGCAGGTAAAATGGAATCAGATGACTTTGAAATTTTATCCAGAGCTCAGCTTGTCAGACAGTCCTAGTTGTTGAAGAATCCTGGGATAAAGCTACTGCAGAGAAGAGAAAAACTAAATGTTTAGTGTAAATCTCAGTGGAAGAGATGACTAATTAGAGATAATTATACACAGATTTCTTGCATTAGAAGTCTTTAAAACATAAACATTCAAAGAGGCATCTCACTGAAAATTGTGATGCCTTGAATTTTCTTGTTCACCTTCCATTAAGTAAGAAACTGCAATAAAATGAATTGTGTAAGCTGGTATCCTAGTTGCCCTATAAGAAAGGAAATGAAGAGTCAGTCAGTACTGATTTGCTACCATTCACTAGCAATTCCAGAACCTGTACAAATACACTTGGCAGGAAGACACTGAAGTGTCTTCACAACTGAGGTCCAAACTGTTAGAACACTGATAAGGAACATAAAATAGGATACCGTGCCAAAAATGTATCATGTATGAGATTTTGAAAAGTCACAAAGCAATAAAACTTAGGACCCAACCTATAAAGGGGCAAATTTGTGCAGTATTTATGTAAAATTCTGAAAGTCACTGTAGAAAATTGCCTCAGCTATCAGCATCCCTTAGGTACTACCGACACTGGAGCAAATAGATTTTGATAACAAATATAAAACTCAAAGAAAAATGGAGTTGCATTGTAAAAATGTGAAAATCTCTATCTCCTGGCTCCCTCAAAATCTTCCAGTCAATAAAATAAAGCTGATTAATGTACTTTTTCTAGATAGTAACTTAAGACACTGCCATTCAAAGTACAAATGTTTCTGAGGTTTTGTGTAGTTACCATGCAGGTGTTCAGGAAGATCTGAACGCACTTAATTTATTCAAGTTTCACTGAGAGGAAGTGCTAGGTTTTCATCTTTCAAATACAGTCAATTCATACAGCCCATTTTGGAAAAACAGGAACACGCAGCATTTGCCATCTCATCTAGATAGTTACCTGTCAGATTCTTTATCTTATTATTGCAGATTCAGGTCTGAAGAATGTTTTATGTCTTCATGAAGAAACTGAACGATGGGCAAGAGCACACACTCAGCAAATTTGTGGTTAACACCAAGTTGTGGTGAGTGATCCCTGCACAGACCAGGACACACAGGGACCTTATGGAGGCCAGTAAAGGATAACACAAAGTCTTGTGTGTGAATGCAAGAATATCATGCACCTGGACAGTACAGGGCCAAGGCAGAGAAAGCAGCAAGCCCCTAGGGTCCACTGCTGGGACCCTATCTGATACATGGTTTTTCCCAGTCCAAGACAAAGACTGATTTCTGAAGTGAGTTCAGCAAGATGGGACAGGACAAAAGGCAAACTGGAGCATGAGAAATTCCAACTAGACAAATACTTGTGTCCACTAGAACACATGTTTTCACTAGGGGGTCATCAAGTACTAGAGCAGGTTGCCTAGAGGGGTTATGGGTTCTCCATCTTTGGGAATATTCAGACTTGAGAGGGTTAGACATAAAATTTCTTGAGAGCCTTTCCAACTTCATTTATATTATGATTTCGTGATCAATCACCTTTTTTTTCATGACACTAAAAGAAACAAGGGAAACATACTTGCATATAAAACCTTCACACTGTATTTATAATAAAACTACTCTGCTCAAGTTTAAAACAAACCCAAACTTTTCAGCTGATTCAGCCACTCTTCCTGTGGGACAATGGTCCTGGATAGCCACAGAAAATACAAAATTTTTCAGCCCTTCCCTTGAGCTTCAAAAAGTAGAGTTTCTATCATTGTTGCCCTTCCAGTAAATTCCTGTTAGGCTCATTGCTATCAGCATATAATGATATATCATTATATATATAATGATGAGTAGGCAAAGAATTAAACATGTAACTGGTCACAACAATAAGTGTTTAATCACTATAAAAAGTTTTAAAAAGAGCAGTCCCTTAAGTTATACAAGTTTCAGGTTTTTTTTCATAACTAGACTCAGTACTTTGGTACTATCCGCTCCAATAGTTTCAAACTAAAAAAAGCCCCTGAACAAGGCTAATACTCTGTTTTCCATTGCTTGCCATAAGGACTCACTGGAAGTGATGATGAGGATAGAGTCAGAGTCTGAGCACCCACAATCACAGGAAAGACCAAAATGGGCAATGAGAAAGCAGTGAAAGTCTGTGCTTCATCTGAATGTCAGGAAAAAGCAATGCAGTTGCAAGACTTTCCTACCAGTAAAAGCAAAATAAGAAGAGTATTGTGGCCACATTTGTTCTGTAAAAGTTTTTTAAGCAGAAAAGAATCTTTTTAGAGGCAAGGCAGGACAGCATTGGATAGCTATTATTTGTCAGACAGACAATATTAATCTGTAATTGGAAAGTGTCTGAGTCTTGCAAAGTTACAGAATATCAGACAATTATATGAATGTTCTGATAATTATTAATTCAGTTTGGAGGTGGCAGGTGTAGAAGACTGGCTCCCCTATTCCTTAGTAATTTTTTAACTAAACCTAATGTGATGAAAATGTTAGTATTCAAGGCTGCTGGTTCTTCTCTGCTAATTTACATTTACATTCTTAATGTCTAGGTTGAGCCTAGGGAAATTTGGAAACTCTATTTTCATTAATGCTAACTTGGACAGAAATCCCAATATACACAGAAGTTCCTAGATTGCAAGGCTGGTTAGATGAGAATGCAGAAGCTAAACAGAATTGCTGGGAGGTTATGATAGTTAAATATGTGCTGTTGGTTTTGACTCAAAATCCCTCTAAGACATAAAGCCACTGTTGTAAAAGTTAAAAATACAAAGTCACAAAGTAATTGACTAAAATATCTTTAAAACAAGTGTTTTGAGTCTAAACTCTTGTTTACAGATACGTTTTAAATTGTAACAGCACAAGAACATTGTGTTTAGCTTTTTGAGGAGAGGTTTCTGAAGTGTTAGATTAAATAATCTCTCTTTTTTTGACTTTTGAATGGATGGCAAATTACAAATGCACATTCAGCCATTTTAACAATGTAGATTGGGTCATAGTCTTTTGGAAGTGCTGCAGTTTTAAAAGCTTATGCAGCATTCATGTACACCCATTCACTGGCTGTCATCAGCTCTGTTCAAAAGGTTTTGATGCCTCTTCTTTAAAAAAACAAAAACAAAAACAGTTTAGACATCTGCAGAAGTCTTGCTCACCTGCAGAAATCCCACTACACATCTATAAACATCCCTTTTAGTGCCTGAGGTTTGTCTAAACCAACTATGTAACTTGTTTTTTTTCTGTAAAGCTGAACACCACCTGTTTTTACACCAGTAAAATGAGGAGGAAAGTGTAAAGGGATAGCAAATCTACACCTATGATTGGGTAATAAATGGCTCAGGATGAATAAGGCTGTGCCTTAGATCTGCCTACAATTTCTGCCAAGCACATTACTCCAAAACTTAACTTTTTTTTTAAAGTTTTGCCTCAACCCTATGGGACCTACGTAATGCTTATCTGTTAAAAAATAAAGAAAACATGTTTGCTTTAAGTGATCAGAAAGTTCTGCTTTGGTCAAATTCATATCTATATGCAGAGCTAAGACTGCACCAGCATGAGAACGTAAAGAGTCAGACCCAGAATAAATAAATTAAAAGTTTTTATAAAATATGCATGGGGCATTTACGTAAAACCGTATTTTTTGCAAGGTAATCTCTTATGGAATTTATAGTATAGTAAATCACCAAAGAGAGAAACTGGAGAAAAGGTTAATAGCTGAACTAATTATAAATCTAGTTATATATAATTCAGCCTCCTAAACAACATCATGCCCTTGCAGTTTAACTAAGAAGTTATAAGGGAAATACTCTTTTGGAACCTATTGGTCTTTTCTGTAATATTTATGAGTATACGAGCATTTAATTAATTATTTATAGGCTCCTGACTTGCAACTCATTTGTTTGATATATAATTTTTATCAGTAGTACTTTGTAGACAAGCAAGTACTTCAAGAAAGCAGAGGTAAATGTATAATAGCCTATGGGAAAACATATTAAGTATGTAAACCTGACTAAATAATGTGTGGAGATATGGAACAGTGTGTTAAACATACATTTCTGCTATGGCTGAGGTAAATTTTAAGGTTTATTTTATTCATCCTAACTGCAAAATCCTTAATTTTAATTTTCACTACACAGCAGTGGGGAAGAAACTATCGTTCTCATGCAAATGAGAAATAGAAAACCAGAGAATTCCCTTTTACTCCTTTAAACTAAGGCTGCTTTATGGTGTTTGTATATTGGATGGGAAGAGGAGAACCAGGCTGAAGCAACCCAGGGCAATATTTGGTATAAAAATTAATGACTGGCTGAAAGGTCTTTTTATAAATGAGTGAATTATGTACAGTTTAGCTGTTTGCAAACTGATAAGCACACACACACATGCATACAATCAAGGAGCTCCAGCAGCTTTGAACTGTAGAATTTGGGATGATGGGACCATAAGCCTATACACTATTTAAAAGAGACTAATATATGTCTGTGGAAATGCATAGGGGAGGTTTCTAGCATGAGGCTGCCATATCTGATTTATTCAAAGTAGAAATATTTAGAAATACTGTGAGTCACGAATAAAAATAATGAGATATAGACCCTGTTAAAAGATAAATGGAAATGGGCAACAATAATATGCCTTGGAACTGTGTTTTGCAATACAATGTAGCTAAATAATATGGTTCTGACCAGATTTTTACATTTTAGGATTATATTTTTGGAGTTTAAATGCATTATTTGTTTTCCCTCTTTCACAGATTTTGCATTACTATAACTGACACAATTCTCAATTTGATAATTTCACAGAAGTTGTCACAAAAACATAATAAACTTTTTGAAGATGTCATCATAGATAATTATGCTTTTACTAGATAACCTATCAAATGCACAAAGACCTGGCCCATAAAACTCTTAGTGATCATGGAGAACAAAGATTTACAGGCATTTATTTATTCTTAAAACCCCTAAAAGTGACAACTAGGAAAGCCTCTCAGTAACTTTAACTAAATGAAGTGGCTTTCAACCTTTCTGGGGCAAGACTCACTGCTGATATTCTTCCTGAATCCTATTCCCTTCATCCTTGCTGAAGTCAGGAGAACTGTTTGGGATGGAAGCTGCAAGGGTCAAGGGAGTTGCTGCAGGGAATTGTGCTGGAATTCATCTTGGCAAAGAGGAAACAGACAAAAAAGTCTGACCTGCCCATAGCAACTGCTTTCTGCCTGTCTGAGGCTATGGAAATAATGTAAAAATAAGTAAAGCTGCATATGTCAGTGTTTGGGCATCACTAATCCAGGAAACAAGCACCAAGTTGAATCTCTGCAAATTTTAGGTTCTACTCCAAATTTATCAACTGGACCATATTTCAGACCTCATTTTTTTCATGTAAGAACACAGTGGCTTTTACAAAGAACATTAGTCTGCATTAATCCAAAATAAGTCACGAGAGTGAGAAAAGGCTCTATTGTTACTGTGTGGAGGAACAGAAGAGAAAAAAGCTAATAATTAGTAATTTTACAAATTTATAACAGAAGTTATAGAGGTATGTTTAGCTGAAGATATGTATATAATACTTAATAGTATATTGGCTCAAAAGAATCTGCCCAGTCTTTTTTAAAAGCTATTTACAGCAATTACATTTCAAAGTAACATTTATTGAAAATGAACTGGAAAAAAAACACCCAACCCAACTATCAAACAAAACCAAACTTTGCCCCAGCTGATGATCTCACACAGGCCTCCTATAAACACAAGCACTAAATCTTTAACTCATTATCTCTTTCCTCATTAGAGACTAAATGATACTTCTTTCATTGTAAGAGGAATGAAGAGTGTGCATTTTCTGAGCTGCTGAAGCTTGTTATTGAAATTAAGCTTTATGACACTGCTGTTTTCCATACTTGGACCTAATCTATTGGATTTGTGTGGCTGCTTTTAGAAACAAGAAGGGCAAATGTCAATGCATTTGCAAAAGCAAAAGCAAGGAAGAGGTTGTTAAATGGGCCGAGTTAAGCAATCTCCTAGAAAGGGCACCTACTAAAAGTAGTCTGCAGGATGCTTGTCCTCACGTGCTCCTCTGTTTCTGTGACAGCACAGGCCAAATTCAATGTCCTTTGCTTTTACATTTAATACCCTTGCATCTTTGTGGTTTTTACTGAGATTGATTCCTTTAAAAAGTCTGGATGGCAAGAAACATCTCAACCCCTTCACTCATCTTTAAATAAAAGAATGTGTCTTTTGATGTTTATGAAGTGGTGAGGAAGTACTGCCTCTATTTTCCAAAGAATTCTTGTCATTTTTCCTTCCCACATGGTATCGAGTATATTGACTCCCTTCTGAGTTACTCAATCAAAAAAGTAATTCATTTTAGTAGAATGATTTCTGAGGCACATCACTGTCCTGTAGACTTTCATCAGATTCCTTTCTACACATGAATACTGAGTACATTTCTAAACTGCAAGTTTAAATGTCGAATAAGGCTACTGATACCAATAAGATTGATTATTCAAGGCATGAGCTTAGGAATTGTTGGACACTATTATCAGCAAGGTACAAAGCAAGAGGGTGCAGCTTTTTCTATGCAACATGCTGCTGCACTTTGGAGGTTTGGACCCTAAAGAAAGGGGATTGACAGCTTAGATGAATTAATGTAGAGAGAGAGAAGCCAAGAAGTTATGTAAGCCAAATATCTAGCCCTTTAGATTATTTAGCCATCTTAATTTAAGAAGAGATATTTAATTTCCATTAAAAATGCATTCAAGTGTAGATCCATAGACTCTTTTCAATTTAGCTGTGTTGCACATCTATTTCATGGTGTTCATATTCCCTTGGATCAGGAAGTTGGCAGCTCTGGATATTTAACACTTCATTAGCACACAGTATTAGCATGTAATAACAACAGGTTATACTGACAACAATATGCACTTTGTAATTTGACAACATTCATTTCGAATTAGAAACAGAGGGTGAGCTAGGAACTAATTATGTTGAAATGTCATGGCAGTGAAAGCCAGATTTTTGTACCTTCTTAGTAACAGTGTATATACTTGAAGGTCCTAAAGTGTTTGTATGTTAGCTTCATATTTTCACACTACTGCAATGGAAATCAAAGACAACTGAAATGAGATGCATGATTACAACCCTGAGTGTCTGTGATTTGTTGGTATTTCACTGTCTAATACATGAGAGAGAGAAAAAAAAAAAAAAAAAAAAATTAGCTCTGTATCCTGTCAGTTTTCCAGTCAAATTTTTCTCTCTGGAAGTCAAGTGAAATTCAGATGGCAATGGGGACATATTTATCTTTCTGCTGTATGTGTATCACTTGAAGCATTAATGTTTCCACTAAAAATAAGCCATACTTGCTGCACACATTGATAACTGACAAGTGCCCTTGTTCCTGTATTAGTATCTCTGTTCTCTAAGTTGATTTGAACACACTTAACTCCTGCTTTCATTCTTACAGCTCTTTATCTTCCTTCTTGATTTTGGTAGGGTTTTCTTCATCAAGGAGTACATGCTTTCAGATGGACAGTTTGCTGTTTTGCCTAGGGTATTCTGATTCATCTTCTTCTACTGCATTTTCCTATTCAGCAATTTGTCATGAATCAAAAAATATATTTTCTTTTCATCAAGAGCCCTCTCTTCCCACGAGGCACAATTTTATTTACTTTACCCCACACACACACTTATGTTTTTTCCTGTTTCTTTCTGGTTCCTTTTGATAATGCATTTAAAGGAAACAAGATTTTATTTAACCATCACTGACTATATGACCACAGCTTAAATTACTCCTTTTTCATGAAACACTGGGAGAATTGTAATCATACAAATTCTGTAAAGTCAATGGAATAAATTTTTTGAATGAGAGAAAACAATATCCTTTCATTTCACTCATCTAGATCCCACAGAGTAGGTAGCAATCCATCAGTAAGCACTGACAAGCCTAGTTTTCAGGTGAGTAGTTAAGGTCCAATAGAACACAGGTAAATCTCTGAAAAACTCATCCTAAATTATCCAGGCTGTTCCAGATGTTCCACAGATTACAGTTACACTGGTTTTAGTAAACCTCTCTTTCTCTCTAGTATCCTTCAGAATCTTTTGTGTTACATTTTCCAGTTAACGGGATGTTAAGATCCATGACAGAGAGCCTGAGTAAGAATTTTATTTCTTGTATAATATTATCTGTCTCCAATTATTGTCTGTTTCAGTCTTGCTTTAAAAACACTGATCTTCAAACTATCACTGAATTCCAAACCTTCATATAAGAGAATAGTAGGAATTCTTTGGTCCTGTTACATTTTATGTATGATTTAAGTTCTNCTGTCCATCTGAAAGCATGTACTCCTTGATGAAGAAAACCCTACCAAAATCAAGAAGCAAGATAAAGAGCTGTAAGAATCAAAGCAGGAGTTAAGTGTGTTCAAATCAACTTAGAGAACAGAGATACTAATACAGGAACAAGGGCACTTGTCAGTTATCAAAGTGTGCAGCAAGTATGGCTTAAATTCAGATGGGAATGGGGACAAATTTATCTTTCTGCTGTATATGTATCACTTGGAGCATTCATGTTTCCACTAAAAATAAGCCATACTTGCTGCACACTTTGATAACTGACAAGTGCCCTTGTTCCTGTATTAGTATCTCTGTTCTCTAAGTTGATTTGAACACACTTAACTCCTGCTTTCATTCTTACAGCTCTTTATCTTCCTTCTTGATTTTGGTAGGGTTTTCTTCATCAAGGAGTACATGCTTTCAGATGGACAGTTTGCTGTTTTGCCTAGGGTATTCTGATTCATCTATTCAGCAATTTGTCATGAATCAAAAAATATATTTTCTTTTCATCAAGAGCCCTCTCTTCCCACGAGGCACACTTTTATTTACTTTACCCCACACACACACTTATGTTTTTTCCTGTTTCTTTCTGGTTCCTTTTGATAATGCATTTAAAGGAAACAAGATTTTATTTAACCATCACTGACTATATGACCACAGCTTAAATTACTCCTTTTTCATGAAACACTGGGAGAATTGTAATCATACAAATTCTGTAAAGTCAATGGAATAAATTTTTTGAATGAGAGAAAACAATATCCTTTCATTTCACTCATCTAGATCCCACAGAGTAGGTAGCAATCCATCAGTAAGCACTGACAAGCCTAGTTTTCAGGTGAGTAGTTAAGGTCCAATAGAACACAGGTAAATCTCTGAAAAACTCATCCTAAATTATCCAGGCTGTTCCAGATGTTCCACAGATTACAGTTACCCTGGTTTTAGTAAACCTCTCTTTCTCTCTAGTATCCTTCAGAATCTTTTGTGTTACATTTTCCAGATACTTAACAAAAATCAGCAATCACTTTGCTCAGCTTCAGAGCCTGACATTTCCAGTAGAAGATCAAAATACATTTTAGGACAGTAGAAGACTCAAAACTATTTTTCCTCTGTGGTTTTGTCAGTATTGCAGCCTTTAATCAGCAGCATCCCAAGCCCTTAATCTGTAGTTTGTAATATAAAACAAGCTTCAACTAGGAAGAATTATTTTTCACACTGAAAGGATAACAAAGAAGGAAATATTCCACAAATATTATAAATTCTCAGTTTCCATTGACAAATACACCAGGTCAAACTCTAGCATGTTGGAAAGAGTTAAAAGATTAGAGTTACCTTTCTGCAGTCCCAGGCAGAAAGTATCTTTTACCAAGCTGCACAGGCAAGGGAGTCATTCATAGCTGCTAGATGCAGAAAAAACTAATTGATGAAGTTGGGAAAAGGAGAAAAACTCTGCGGTTAAATGATTGATGTATCTGCATGATAACTACACTTTCAGATTTTAAAATGCAAACATAAACCCCTGATTTGCATTTCAGATCAGTAACACTGCCAGGCACAGCTAAAAAAAAAATAAAAAAATCAGCTGACGATATATATATCTTTAATGAAAGATTAAAGAGGTAAATGTTAAGATTTATTTTATTCATCCTAACTGCAAAATCCTTAATTTTAATTTTCACTACACAGCAATGGATAAGAAACACAATCGTTCTCATGCAAATGAGAAATAGAATGCCATAGAGTTCCCTTTCACTCTCTTAAACTAAGGCTGCTTTATGTTGCTTTTATATTGGATGGGAAGAGGAGAACCAGGTTGAAACAATCCAGGGTAATAAAAGCAAACTGAGATATGAAAATTCCAAAAAACTAAATGTAAAAATGGAAGGACCATGTCTTGCAAAATGAGGGTATTGCAAAAGAACAGGAAATAAGGCCATTCTAGTGAATACTAGAACACAAAAAGGATAATATATCACTAACAGAAAAGACAATTTTTGATAAATATTTTAAAAATAGGATCTGTAAAGGATGGCAAGATAACTGTTCATACAGGAATAGCTGTCTGTCTAGAGCTCTGTGGTGAAATAGTAGTTAGACACACTTTTCAGTGAGCATTCAGCTTTCAGCAGCTTTGCAAGGCAGGACCTTTACAGACATGACAGCTGCTAGACTTTACATCTCATTAAAAATAAAGAATTAAAAGGAACAATAATTTCCTCCTATGTTACTAGAAAACCAGCATTTTCCAGTTCAAGGGATGTTAAGATCCATGACAGAGAGCCTGAGTAAGAATTGTATTTCTTGTATAATATTATCTGTCTCCAATTATTGTCTGTTTCAGTCTTGCTTTAAAAACACTGATCTTCAAACTATCACTGAATTCCAAACCTTCATATAAGAGAATAGTAGGAATTCTTTGGTCCTGTTACATTTTATGTATGATTTAAGTTCTGTCTCTGAGAAAGCAAGCTGCTCTGAGAAAATGGCTCTCTTCAATAAAAAGTGCCTGGTTTTGCCAGAGCCAAAATTAATTTTGAGGTCCAAAGATCAAGTTCTCAAAACATCCTAATCTAGTCAAATATTGTCAAATAAGAAAATAACATAATTTATTCTTTTATAATCCCACCGGTTTAAAATTATCACAAATTTAATTTAAACCTTACGAAACACTATTATGAAAGAAATGAAAAAGTATGATGAAAAAGTTTATAATGAAAAAGCTTAAGATAGGGTCTGGATTTTTCTGTCAAGAATGTGAGACCTACTAAGGCTTTTTCTTCACCAGGAGACTGCAGAACTGCAAATAAAGGCATAACATTTGAGAAGAGATGGCAAAAGTATCTTTATAGCTTGGATTTTCAACCCCCAATTTTCTCTACTTTGTCTAGAATTCTGGCCATTATCTAACTGTTCAGCTTCGAAGTAACTGTAATTGGAAACAATTAATCAAGAATCAGCAATTACAGATCTGATCCAATCCTAAAATAAAACTCAGTTCAATCTGCTCAGTTTTCGTTGGCCTAACAGAGGGAAACAGGGCAAGATTATTTTGTTACTGAAATATGCAGAGAAAGCATATTGCTGGGTGGGCAAACATCTCATTTGTAGTGACCTGGATATGCTCCTAGATTAATAAAGAGTGCAGAAGAAACTGTGGACCTCTCTGAAACAATGGTGACTTGTAAAGTGACATTCTTACACGTACCAGAGTTTCCCTTGAGCTTTGATCCAAGGTTTGTCTAGCAGCTTGCATTCCACTGGGAAAACACTGCTGATTTGTAGCATCTCCAGAAATGCTGTGTTTAACCTATGTATTGTTCATGCTCTTTGCAATTCTGCTGCCACCAGATCTACAGTAACTCCGTCAAGCTTGTTTGAGTAGCATTTACTCCGTATTTTCAAAGATTTTCTCTGATATGATACACACAAAAAGGCACAACAGGCAAGGAAAGATTTACACTGGCAGCCATCCATCTGTAAATATATGCTGTTTTATTCTTTAACTTTCTACAGAAGTTGATCTGCTTCTTACATTTCCTGTCATTCTCTGAGAGCTGCCTAAAGAAGATATCCACAACTTATTATAAATCATTCCCCATGGAATGACACCCTCAGTAGTGTGGCTTTAGGTACTTAGACTACAACAGAATAGGAAAAAAATCAGTATAAAAAAGGAACCCCCTTAAGAGCTGGTGAATCTGGATTCTCATCTCTGATTGCAAGAGCATCTTTCAGTTTATGGTTGGGAGACAGGCTCGTTTTCTTCTGGTACTTGAGAGACACAATCCATCCCTGCTCTGGGAGCTGCACATCTGCACTCTCAGACAGAACATTCTGCCAATTGGTTAAGGCAGCTACGATGGAAATCTGAATCCAGAGGACATTTCAAATACAGAGAAGCAGCACCATGCTGACATCAGGCAGAAGTGCAGCTGAAGCCATGCACCCAGCAGGAACTGTGTCCCTCCCCACCACCTCTAGCTGTGACATGGCACCAGTTCAGATAAGTCCTGTCCATAAAAACTGCTTCTCCAGATTGAGGTGGGACTGTGTTTACAACCCTTTTATATACTGCATGGTAGAAGAATAACTGAGCAATAAAAAAATAGTTTATATTGTACCACTGCAAAGAAAATTAAGCATTCTTACCAGTGTTCCTCAGCAATAGTCAAAACCACCCTGGTCTCACTGCAGCTTCCCCAGTTCCCCACAGCCAGCTGTACCATGGCAATGGTGTAGATATCCACATCATTTACAGCCTAACTCCTATAAAGTGAACGCTTTCACTTTTGAAGAGTTCAGAGAAAAATGCGAGGGGTGCACAAGGGGGGAGTGTGAAACTTTTCCCTGTTTTGTAAACAGCAACACTTGAAGGTCATGGCATGGTAGCACTGAGAAAACTCCAGTGCTGCACCCTTTGCTATGTTTGCTCTGCAAGAAAACATGCCTTCCAGTGCTGTAAATGTAAACCTCTCACAGTACTAAAATTTACCTTTAGAAGGTTGCCATATAATCTGAAATATGCTTCAATCTATAAATACAAATAAGTCTTTTAGCTTGATATGGCACCAATGAATATGGAGAAGTGAATATCTTTCCGTTACTATACTTGGTTTATTCCTGTTATCTAAGGATCCTGATCTGTATTCCTTTGCCCTTACTGAATTCCAGCATTCACAGCATTTTGATAACTCCTGTTTCAAAATCTAGTTCTTGTATCTATTGCCACCCCCCCCAAATATGTCATCAGCACAGAAGATATAACACCTCAACCCTGAGGTAAAAAGGAGGAACATACTGAAGAGTTGTTTCCCAGCAATTTATTCACATAGCTTTACTCTGGGTGCCCTATAAATCACTCCAAATGAAGGCCCCATCTTACTGGGCACTGAGCAGAGTGCAGGAGTATCTTGTGGCTCGAGACAATCCCGAGCAAACCCTACATACAGGTTTGAGATGTACAATACCAGTTGGTTTACCATTTGCTGTCCTGTTTTTTATTCATTACTTCAGTGAAATGGATCTCCTTTGGATAGCTGTGACAATCATGTGGCTGAGCAGATTAGGATAGGACTCATACCGTGGAATCTCCTCCCCTTCCATTTCTAGCACTCCACATACAACTCCAGGTTCTCTCATGCTGCTTTCTCCCATCTCTCCTACCCCAACGTCCCACACGTAGCACAAAGCCAACTAACAACTCACTAATGACAGCAAAGAGATAGAGATGTCCTCACACACAAAAAACCCACGTGTACAGCACACGTTTCACTGTGTCTGTAGCACGTTTTAGCCTCTCTCCCAATCCCACTCAGCCACATCTCTCCATCCATCAGCACATAAAATATTTGAGAGACTGCACTTCAGTGTGTAATTAATTCAATGGCCAATATGCTGCTGTCCACTTCAGCCATTCAGGAAGATGCAGGATTTGATCACAACTATTTGTAAGACTGCAAAAATACTTAAAATGTCACCTGTAGAGAAACAGTTACAGAAAAACAATTAATGACTTCACCACTCTTCAAACTATTTGAAAAATAATGATTCAACTAACACTTCTTAATCAGCATCTTTCTTGTAGATAAAGAAAACCCAATATCAAGTCAACTACTGCAAAGAAAATTTGTTTAAAAGGACATTACACAAAGGGAAAAAAAAATTTCTAGTTTTATACACTGTTCCAATACAGGATGTTATTTGTAAGAAAGTTATTTCAATTTTTACATCATTTTTTTTAATTCAACTTTATCTCAACATTACTTTATTTTTATCCCTAGCTGACTACCAGTTTTGTGTATTCCTTTCAAATACATCTGTACACAAATGGTGTCATGTCTGTTTTCAGATTTTCAAGCTTGCTCTTAAAGTAGTATTTTTATGACCATTTTGTACACCATTTCCATTTCAGTGGTAATGCTACTGACCTAGGAGTTTCCATCATGCACTAAAAAGCATTACTGGTATAAATCTACGTTTCTTTATAAAGATCAATAATACTCCATGCCAAAAAATTCTTACAGCCATGGAAAAACTACAGGGCCAGGTTCCTATCACAAAAGAGAAAGTTATTCTAGAAGTGCTAAAGTAATGAGTTGCTTGAACTCGTATTAAAATATTACTGAAGTATTAGTACAAGCACTTAAGTAGATGGAGAGCAGCTATTTTAGGGAGTGACTAAGGGGTATTTTTAGACACCCAGCATTCTGAAATGAAGTTTTAAGAACTCTTATCACATAAAATTAATATTTTTGTACTATAAAATCTCTTAACAATAGCGTGAAACAAGAAAGGGAGAAGGAGTGTAGACTCTTTCCATTTAATCCAGGTATTCCAAAAGGGAATTTTCCATTCATGTTTGCAAAGCTTATTAGGCATTTAAACTAGATGCAAAATGATCAATTCAGTGCCAATGCAGGATAAATGTAAGATGTATGTATGGTTTGTTTGTATTCTGTTGTGAAGTAATCCCTATTAAAGTTTGGATTGCATTGTATCAAAGATGTTGTAATGGGAAAATAAACTAAAATGTGGATTCTCCTTAGAGTTCTGCTGTAGAGAGACATGGGGACAAGGCCATTAGTTGGAATGAGGTCAATAGTGTCGTGTCTATTCTTAATCTTTAAGGATGCCACAAAGGTTTGGCCACTGTTTGGGAAGCACAAAAGTGCACCACAGACAAATCAGCAGATGCCAGAGGCTCTTTATTTCCTAGGAACAATCCTACCACCCTTTCCACTAATCCTATCTCAAAAAGAATATGAAAGAAAATCAATGGGAGGGAACATCAATTTTCCAACTGTTTATGCTGGGAAAGCACACAAAGAGATCTTATTCTGCTCTGTCAGGCTTAACTTGGAATGACCTGATTTTGGCCAAATGTGTCACAGTTTTAATGTTATTTAAATGTAGGGGTGTTTTTTTTGGTTGGTTTTTTGTTTGTGACTATTAGCAAAGTCCTTGCTGCTTTAGATAAGCAGATGACATTATATTCCTCTTCCTTTCCCTCATTAAAGGAAAGAAGTTGAATATTAATGAGTGTGGAGAATTATGTTGTCATGGATGTTAGTCTAGAAAATATAAATTCATCTCATAAAAAAGTCAAAGCATCAAAGAAGGTTTTTACTGTTAATTGGAAACAAAGTGTCAGTGGTGTCCTGATTTAAAGGGCACTCAAGGATGATAAGGGAGGGATTTTTTTCCAAAAAGAAATACAATTAAGGTAGAAGTGGAGTTATTATTAGTACGTCTTTACTAAAATAATTTTCATTGCCTGCAATATAGAATTCCCCATGTTCAAAGAAACTTTAAAAATAAAAAACCATAATATTGAAAGCATACTTCAGAATTACTAAAAGTAATATTTTTATAGCCAAAAGCACTTTAAATGTCATAGTTGAAAGCATTCTAAATATGGTAGTTTTACATGCTTCTTTTAAATCTACACATTTAATGCAACTAGCACGTGTTCATTGGTCCTGTGGTCAGCAAACTTAAAAAGAGGGCATTTAGCTCATGGCTAATTAATACACAGAAAATGAGAGAGGATCATCTCCCCATTTTGGCTTTCTGTTCTCAGCCTTAATTCTAGCAGTGAAAATTAAACCCTGCTTGCAGAGTAGGACTGGAAACATGAGATTTCCTGTGCACACACATGCACACACCAGAAAAACAGATGGAGCTTATGCTAGCATGGAGTATACTGTTAATATTCCCTTCAGTTACAAGTAATATTATGCTAAATAATATATACTTGTACTCAATAATATAAACTTGTACTCAAACCAGCATCATTACAGGCATATCATACCTGTGTAGACTTCCTTGAATAACTTTCAAGAGCAAATGTCTTTTACAGGTCAGAACATCACAAAACTATAGACAGAGAACAATTTTATGTTAATGTGCTTTATAATTAAATACACAAACTGCAAACTCTAAGGGACAGATCTGACAGATTTTCTGATGAGACAACCTCTGACCTTTATAAAATGTGAGGTCATTTGTGTGGTTTCCTTTAATGTTGTTTAAATGCAGTAATCTTCAGATATATCTTATGAAAGGCTGTTATTGTTTACTACAGAAAATCTGTTAATTCTTATTTAAATGAACAGAAATTTGCTGGAAAAAAGTGAAAACCTGTTATTAACATTAACCCTAAGAAACAATGCTAAAATCAAGAGAATATTGTCAATACTATCTGAAATGTTTCCTGGTCTATTTGTATGATCTTTAAAGGTAAAGCTTAAAGGTTACATGTGTTTGGACAAGCAACTAAAATGCTCTCAACTATATTTATTAACAAGGCAAAATCCAAGTAAAAATATTCTTTATGTTCCTCTACACGCATCTTCTGAAATACCAGGAGAATTAATTGGGACCATTTTATCACTTACATTTTACTAGAATACTTGTTAACAGCACCAACAAATCATTAAAATATAAGCAAGAGATGATATTACAAATCATCATTACTTAGGAAAGACTTGTGTGATGGTTTGGTTTTTTTTTCCAGTAGTTGTTGAATTTACATGACTACAAACACAGTAGGTGCCATTAAAATTTTAACATTTGCCACCTTTTGTCATTATAATTCTGCATATATTCAGGGCCAGTGAATTTGGAGGTCTTAAAGCACCTGCTGCATCTATATAAGTCACAAATTATATTTCATTATGAAATAATTTGAATGTTCTGCTGATAGGATTATTCAGCAGCTTGAACTCCCTGCCATCATTTGTCTTTGAATGTAGACCCTCTGGGGCAATGTCAGCAGACTGGAATATTGCATTACTATTGCTCAAAACACAGAAGCTTGTTTTTCATTTAGAGTTTCAAGTCCACTCCTTTAAGCTTGCAAAAATGGCAAGTCAGGGAAGAAATTTACTCTTAAAAACATGCCTGCATGGGGGATACTTTAGCATGTATATAAACAAGCACCCCTTCATCTAAGAGAGGGTAAACTGTAGGCTTGAGTTAATTGCTCAGCTCTCAGACACAGAACCTGTGTGGGTGCTTGGGTAGGGAACCCCAGTGCCTGGAAAGCCATTCAGGAATAGTAATTAACCCCAGCATGACATGAAGTAAAATCTAATGTGGTTTGAGACTGATGAGAAATTAATAATTTTTGTTATTCACCACTTGAGACCTAGAACCACAGAATCATTTAGGTTGGAAAAGACCCTTAAGAGTCCGACCAGAACACATGAACTGTAAATCCAGACTGGAGAGCTTAGGGAATCCGTGCTGAGGAACAGAAGTTTTTAGGCTTCACTTTCAGAGCAAGGAGAACTGCTGGACTCACAGGCTGGGCCATGGAGGAAGCAAGGTGGCTCAGGCTGAGCAAGGCCAAAGCCAGTGAGATAAAGCTCTCAAACAGCATCATTCTGGCTCAGCAGGCTGCATTGTCACCTGAGAAAGGAGACAGAACCACCCATGTTCTGCATGAACTGCTATGTGCTCTATCTACATATATTAAAATCCTTGTCTAGGTGGTACCAAAGCCTCCAGCACTAATTCCTAATCCAAGTGCTCCCACTTCTCCAGGAAGGCACTGCTGCCTTCCAAAAGGACCAGCCTGGCTACAACCCTCAGCTGAAGAGAGTTTAAAAGTTTAGACTTCAAATTGGCACAAATATGTGTTTCCATTAAGCTGTGAAAAGATAGTTGTTAGCTGAACAAGAATGTTACATTAAGTTCTTCAATTATTGCTTTCATATGTCTGCTTAGATTTAAATATATAATTTGTATGATCCATATGTAGTTAGAGATGCAAAAGACCTATTTAGGTCACCTAGTCCTTCTTTGCTAGCACAGCATTACTTTCATCACTATATGTTGTCCATTTTCTCTTTATACTCTGATACTCTGTTAGGTTTTGTGTCAGGTTTATAAACTAGATGCTTAGCAGAAATGTAATTTGCAGTTGATAATCAGAAGCCAAGGAAAAACAACACTACACCACACACCAAATTTATGGATTTGTTTTGTCCACTGCAAAATGGCTGTAGGTATTAGTACCGAGATATTAGTGAAGTCAAGTACCACACAAGTATAACACTGGTGGGTTTTGTGTTTTGGCTACAATATGATATATCAAATTGTGTTTACTATTTAAATTTGGCCTAGGAAAACTAATTCATGGTGTGAGGAGAGTTGTTTTAAAAATTATCTATCCTAGAATGCCCCAGCACAGATACTTTGCTATAGAAACATGATTCAGGATCCACGTGAACACAGAGGAAGGCTATTTTTGGAGATATTTTTGAACTATAGAGGGAGTCTCTAAAACCAAACCCATCTACCTGTCTCTCAGATGTTAAAACCACGAAAGGTGAATTCAGCATTCATGGGTTTGCTTTTTTTGTACTAACCCTACCTATACGAATCTGCAAATCTGCTGGTGAACCACAAAGAAGCAACATTTGTAGTGCAGGTGAGAAAGAAAACAACCTTGGAAATATACTGAGAGCTGCTCTTTAGACTGAAGTGAAACAAATATACCTATGACTTGCAGAAAGTTAAAACTGCCTCTAAATAAATCTTAACAGATACCAAAGGTTTCTTAAAGGGATGAAACAGGACTCAGGAAACCCTATTTTTTTACATTTTTCTTAATTATTTTTTTTGTGCGTATGTGTGTATATGCACATAAAAGCATCCCCATATTTAAATGACTTTTCTTATTATGAAGGAAATATTCAGTTTGGAGCCCAGGGTTAATAGGCTCTTTTCTGTGAAGTCAGAAAAGTCTGAAGCAAAAGCCTCAGAGCTTCTCACACCTTCTTAATGCAGCAAAGACTTCAGAACTTAATGAGAACAATTAAAACATCAATATTGTCAATAACTGTACTTCACAGCATTTTCAGAGACCTCTGACTACTGAGAGTGTCTGCAGCCTGAAAGAGTGACAAATTCTAGAGCAAGGAAGAGCAGAAAATGCACTATCTGAACAGACTAGACCTACACAGGCTATGGAAAATATAGACTTACATTTCAGACAATAATTTTATAAAAGCTTCTATCTTAAAGACACCAAAGGAAGAGAGAGACCTTTCCTAACATCTTTGGAATGCCACAAACTCTCCCTTGCCAGAGCTAGTAGTGGTCTCTGGGCTCTAGCCATCTTCCAAAGGCTTTAGCTACAGGTTTCCAGCTTTTATCTAGATTTTTGGGAACAAACAACTCCTCAGTTCTCTGTGGAGTACTCTAATTAATAAAAGCTCATGCATTTATTCTGCCTACTATATAAACCTACTTACAAAACAAAGCAGAAGAAGGTTCATCACTCTCAGCCTGAATATTCTGTCACTGGAAAGCAGAAAGGGTAAGATCAGTTGACAGATTCAGAGCATGGGATTGACAAGCAAGGAGTGGAACAGGAGCCCAAAGATCTTGTGCAGTTTCTGTCCTTGGAGGTTTTAAAGACCCTACAACAAAACTATGAACTGCCTGCCTGGACCTTAAAACTAATGCTGCTTCAGCAGGAACTTGGAACTATGACCTCCTGAGCTCTCTTTGAACCTGATCTCTCCTTTGACTTTTTGTCTCCATCTTCATACCAGTTTAAAAATAAGAATCATTCATACAACAAAGAATAACAAAGATGAGTGATAAATAGACTCAGGTATCAAGGTTGAATAGAACTTGGATATTATTTGAATACCCTCTTGAAAAGCTTTGATCACCCTCCTGTTTCTGGGAGTCTCTTCACTTTATGTTTATAAAGTCCTTCAAGATAAAAAGCACTCCATGAATGGCATGTATATTCATTTTTTCCTGTATTTTTAACCTACTTGAGGTATAAACAGACACAGTTAACTTTCATGACAGTTACTTGTTAATTTTGTTCTGCCTTAAGGAAACATGCAGCTAATCTGAATGCACTGGGGTTATTTATGTTCTTGTTCCATCATGTCAGCCAACTGTCTCCTATTAATTTAAAACATTAAAAATCTATGCCAAAATACAAGGGATTCAGAAATTAGATTCACTATTTATTCTACATGTATATCTACAATCTGAGATTCAACTAAACAACCAGACACAAAGACTGCATGATGCAGAATTAGTGGGCTACAGTAATCAGGTTTGTAACCAGGACTGGGACCAGAGAAGATGAGGATTTAAAAAAAGATACAAATATGTAGAATTTCATCCAATGACTCCTACATAAATACTAGTACAATTTCAATTACAATTGTTTATGCTATCATTTTTTATGCTATCCATTTCCCCTTTTAGTTTACAAAGAAGAAAATGCTTGTGAAGGTGCAATTCCTTCTCCATCAGTCTTGATTTGATTTATTAGTGTATTACATTTATCAGTATCAGTTGTCCAACTACTTAAGGAACAATTTGTGGCGTTACCCAATGAATGCAACACTGAGATTGTTTTCTAATTAGTTCAGAATTTCTCATCAGAAAATTTGCCTCACTCCCATTGACAAAGTATCTACACTTGGCTATCTCTTTGGCTGAGCTTTGTAAATTGATATCTTGATCTCTTGTATATGACTTCAAATGAGTTTCTCTTTGATCAAATACTAAGCTGACCCTCATGCTATGTAATCACATGAGACTTTCAGGTGGGGATGCCACGTCTGCATGACTTACTCAGATGTGCTCTTCAACGTTTCTTGGCTGAGAATGAGCTCTTCTGGTACCCAATCCAAAACTGACTCCTGTTTACCAGAGAGTTATGTTCTAGTAAAAACATACAAATAGTTAATTGCTATTTCAAATGGTCTCTTCCATGAGGATTTAGATGAGGTAGCACGAAGCAGTTACAGTTTTTTGCTAATTAAATTCGTTAACAGCGTTTCAGCTTGTGTGGTACAGATAGACCATGACTTAATATCTCTGGGTAGCTAACTAGGCATGAACTAATCACCACATTTGAAAAAAGCTTTAGCAAGATAGCTGTTTGATAATTTTGTACTTCAAGAAAATACATTGATATGTGTAGATTGTTTTAAGTAAAAACATTCAAGATATCATATGTAACATAGGGGTGACATTTCTCTTCCACCTCACAAGCATTAGAGAGATTTGGTTCCTTAAAATCATGTTGGCCTTGTATAGAGAGAGATGCAACTTCAAATTGGGATACTGATGTGACATGTTCCTGTGGCAGACAATATCAAAATACCTGTCTTGGAAAGACTTCTTCCAGATCTTCCATTTTGACCTCTCACGTGATATGGACTCAAGGGCAGAGGAGACACCCACAGACAGCAGAGATAGGTACAAGATTTTCAGCCTGTAAGTATGGACTTAAGTATTTTCTGCAGAGGTTTTCTTCAGTTTTCTTCAGGAGCGTACTAGGAGAGTTGCCCTTTAGACTAGAGGGCATCAACAACAGGTAAAAATGTCAACAGTGGGATGAATGTGGCCTTGAGCATAAGCCCAAACTAGGTCTTGTATCACTGAAAAATAGAGCTCCTGAACTCATTCCTGTAGAAATATTTTGCAGTCAATCCATGTGCAGTATTACTGCCAATTTGCTTGGGAGTCAGAGGCAAAACACAAACTGTGTCCCTTAGATTTGACAATCTGTATAGGAAAAAGAAGGTTTAACTAGAAATGTATCTGTTTCTGACAATAGAATGATGGATAGAGCTACTTTATTTACCCTGACAGAAATATCCTGCTTGATGAGTTGTGTTTTGCAAAAGAAAAGGAACAGTGACTATCTAGATTTATATATGGGAGGTAAAATATTGCATTTTAGACTGGAATGAATAATTTCATAGATTAGGAGTTTTGTTTAATGACTGACTGCAAAGTTGATATTTCACTGTTCAGCATTTCAATGATTTATGGTCTTGTCAGTGAATTTTTAATATGCTTTATGTGCACAGATGTTTCTGGAATTGTGACAGGCTATCAGAATGCACAAGTGGTCAATTGCCCTCCAGTGCTTTTCGTATCTGGTTGTGGGAGAAAAGTCAGAGGGTCGTGTAGAGGAGCTGCAATGAATAGCAGGTAGGGATAGTTTAGTCAGTAACTCGTGAGATTTCATGTTGTTAATCACTGCTTGCAGTCACCTGTGCTTCCAAAGGTGTTGGGAATAGGAAGATTATTTGAAATCAAAGAAAATTCATCTGAAAACATTGTGACAATGACACCTTTTCAAATAGATAATAGATATCCCTTCCAATAGATAAATATACATGTAAAACAAATTCCTCCAATGTCTCTTCAAGATTATTTTCTCAGCAGACAAATCTGACTCAAAACAAACAAGCAGAATTTGCTGGAATAAGTGGGTTTTATGAGATTCATGAAGATTTCATAGTATGGACCTGAGAGTGAGGCAATGTTCTCCAACTGTTTTGGGGTCCATCAGGATGTGGAAGAACCATCACCCACAGCAGTGCTGCTTAATACAGAAATAGCTGTACAATCTCTTGACACACATTTCTGTAAGACCTGAATAAATTTAAATTTCAAAGCACTCTCTGTTATCAAAAGCAGCATTCACTAGTTCCCAAGACTCCTATTCTGAAAGCAAAAGATCAGGTCCTTAGTTTTTTGCTTGTTTTAAGGTTTATTTTTATCCTTCTTTTTCATCCATTTAATTTTCAAAGTTATCTTCCTCTAATTCTGATTTTGTTGGAATACTTTTGTCTCATCCTAGTCCTCTGAAACCAGCAAAGAATTGTGATATTATATTGTTATGTGGCAGCCCAGGGTTAATATAGTCAGCTTGGTAACTTACTGGGAATTTATATTTCTTTTTTTTCTGCCTGCCTTCAAACTGTGTCTCAGCCAGTCAAGGGTTTCATGTTTTGTTTGACAGACCTCTTTTGGCTCTGACTGAGCTCACTGACTTGCAAAGGAAACTAATGAATATGAGCATTACAGAACTCCCACACAGACTCTTCCAACTGGATGCCACACAAACCCCTCACACAACCCTACTGGATTTGCTGGGCACCACTGATGTGCCAGAACAACAAGAAATCACTTTTAAAAAGCTCTTCTTGCATATACATGGGTAACAATACAAGTAAACCAAGCTACATTTTTAAAGGTGATAATTATCCTTACAGAATGTTGGGTAAATGAAGTCAACGTACATCTAAAATCAGTATGTCTGCTACAATATGTTGCTAGTGTAGCTGCTAGGAAGCAAACAACATAAAACAAGAACTGAACCATTTTTTTTTACCCCTACTGAACTGATTCATCCACTCCAGCAATATTAAATGGGCATGCACATGCACACAGAAGAAAAAAAACAAATTAGTTTTACCATGACCGAGTAGATACTTCCACTTCCACAGCATGGAAGAGTCAGCAGGTCTGACTGCTGCATTCCAGTAAATTCCTCATCCCTTAAAGACTTCCACATTTCCCCAAAGATCCCTGCATGCCTCCCTGTAAAGCTCAGCCAGGTCAAAGCTCTTTGTCTCAAGAATATCTAGTCAGTGACCCTGGGATGTTTCAGGTATGGCCACATCTGGCCATGCTGGCTTTGAAATTAACTACATACATTAAAAATGACTTTGAGCAAAACCAATAAATCCTGCCTCAAAAACAGTTTTCAGAACTTGTTACTTAAGAACTTCACTAGAGAGGAGCAATACTGTAAATAACTCCTGTTCTTTACTGCCCTATTGTTACATCTGACTTCATCATTTATCCTTTAAAAAAAAAAAGAAAAAAAATCAATAAATTTAGCTTAAATTTCGCTGCAAAAAAACAGTCAAGCCTTACAAAAAATACTATGAGTATTCAAACACATGGCAACAGATTTTAGCTCAACTAGAGAATGAGCAAACTCCCATATGGTAGCATGAGCAATCAAGACCAAAACAAGACTATGTATCTTCTACAAGGAATAACAAACAACTGTGTATTAACACAGCAAACTAAAAAAAAAAAAAAAATAAAAAAAAAAAACCCAAACCACCTCACTGGTTTATTTATATTGAAAAAATATCTGTTTTTTAACTACAGCAACTGCTGGATTAATTAAGCATAAAATGTTCTTCACCAAGCTGATTCCAGAAGTAACAGATGATCATAAACACCTTATATTCTTATTTTTACAGAAAATTGCTCATTAAAACTGCATAAGAGAAAACATATTTATGTATTTCACTCAGTGCAGCTACAGAAATATTCCTCAGTCAGGATTTGGAGAAAATGAACTGGACTGTAGGTGAAAACGAGTGTCAATCAATACCTATTCTGGACATACTCCCTGATTAATTATATTAAAAATCCCTGTAGAAGTCCAGACAGTGAATGATAGATCCTACTTCTATTTACAGTTTAACTCTCTGGGTCCTCTGCAGTAGCTATCAAACCACTGCAGGGCTGTGAGGCAGGGAGCTGGAGTACAATAACCTCAGGGCAGAACACCTGCTTGTTTGCCAAAGGTGAATTTACTGAGCAGTGCTCGAGAAGGCATCTTAATTTTTTGGTTGCAAAAGAGAGATAGGATGGATGTCTGGACATGACAAGAAAGCTCTTTTATCTAGGAAGTCTTTACAAATTTCAGTACAAATGCATTAAGCTTATTGTGCCAAAAATTAGATTAAGATTTTTTTTTTTTAAATGAGCATTAACTATTGTCATTTAACTATTATAGCAAATAAACACCACTGCAATGTTAAACAGAGGTAAACCAAGCAAAAGCACTTGCTCTGTATCCTGTCCCCATTCAAAATATTCTGTTACTTTGTTCAATTTTCCCAACAAACTTCTACATCACTTGCCAGGTGGCATGTTTGACCTCAAAATCTCTTTCCAAACAGTCTGCTGCTGCTAATGCAGTAGAAATTCAAATCATTTTGCTCTAGCAAGATGCATCAACATTCAGACAACGTGCAACACCTATATTTGTTCAATATTAATTACACTTCTGCCTTGTTCTGTACATCTGGCTCGAAGCCATCAAGAAGGAAGTCAGCTGTAAGGAGCATCACCATGTGATGCTCCTAAAGCTGTGGGTGGCCCAACAGCCTGAGCTGCTGTGTCAATCTCTTAACTCTCTCCAGCATCACACAAAATCCATCTCCCTTTACAGCATAAGGTGAGTTCATAAAAATTTCCTAATGTTATGTTGCTTGAATATTAACTCACAATATGTTCATACATTCATCAAGATGTTTCAAATAGCTAACTCCAGACTTTTTCTGTGCTCTTCTTTTTACAGTGCATGAGACGTTGCAGACAGTTTCTAAAGTGCTCAAAAGAAATATAAGCTCATATCCTGCACTGGAATTTGTCACCTACTTGTGAATTCAGTATCAGGAACTGCAACTGTAAAGGGTATTTTTAAAAAGTGGATTCATAGTAAGCACAGAATCTCCTTCTTTGATTTGTGTGACCAGTCAAAACTCTTCTGGAGTTGAAAAGAGGAAAACATTGATGAGTTTTTGAATTTGTAAGTAAACTGTCCACCATCAAGTTACATTTTTTTTTCTCACCCTCTTTTAATACTATAAAAGCCATTTAAAATAAAAATTGTAATTATATAGACTCCTGTGGGAGACTTCCAAAATACTGGGTTTTTTCTTTATCTTGCCACAAACTGCTGTCTATTAAGTGTGATTTAGACAAATGGGCCCCTTTGCCAATAATGAACTAAAAATAACATCTGGACGTGTGCAATCCAGGCAAATTCACCTTTACAAATCAGTCTGGTGATGGTGACACTTGGCTTATAGCTATTTTTTGGTTTGTGGCAATCACCATTGACATCTAAAAAAAAAGAAGACTAAAGCACTCCTCTGCTTGTAACTTTTTAGACATACATTACTGCTTTACTCTGTAATACCACAACTCCATAAAGTCTTTGACTAAAGATAGGACACAGAGATGGTTTCACTACTTTCATACAGTTCCTCTATAGGTACAGATACTCATGACTCACAGCATATTAACATCTGCTGGATGTTTGCAAATCAGTATAGAATCATAGCAGGGATTTCAGAAAATTTGACAATAAAGTATTTAAATCTCTGCTTCCTTTTGGAAATAACATGATAGATCTGACCCCCTAGATTGAACCCCACTGTCACTGTCCTGAGGTCAGGGGTGTCCAAAGGACACTGAAATACAAAGTTGCACCAGAGAGGCATTCAAATCCGTTGGGATTTCATATTAGTGACTTAAAGGGCTTTTGAGGGGTTTCCAGATGATGAGTCCTAATTAAAGTGCTCAGCAGAAGTATTCAACATAATCTATAAAATTAGCACCACTAAGATTAGAGATTTTTTTTAAAATCTGGAATATTATACACACCTAAGAATTCTGTAAAGAGTTTTTATTTTTGCCTTTGAGAGACAGCATTTGTGGTACTGCCCATACAGAGCACTATGCTCAAAAGTATTGGGCATCTGATCTCCAGAATGTTTCAATTTCTTAAAATAAAAAGTTGCTTTTGTCAGACACCTGACAAACCCCAGATATGTTCTAACTCATGGATACAGTGATGCTCACCAGGGTTAGCCTTCATTTCAATAACTCTTCAAGAAGAGACAAAAGATAATTCCAATATTAACACGAGTATGCGTTTTGCTGAATTTCCACAATTCTTCAGGCTGAGGAGTAAATGTGAAATTTTATATCTTGAAATGGGATAGGTATTTAAAAATCTGGGAAATGTGGGAAATATTCTTACTCTACTAGGCTGAAGAAATGTGAAATACCTTAATTGTGTCCACTGTTCTTCATGAGAGATTTAATTCTATAGGAAATTCACAGGATTGTGCTAGATGTGCCTAATATTACCCTGAAATTCCAGCAACTCACCAGAGACAGCAGTATCTAGCAGTGTTCAGTAACCCCATTTCTATTAAAACACCTCCTAATTAGCAGCAAAGTAATGCAGACACATGCCTTTGATGTGTCAATACAACGAACACAGAGATCAGGAAGAGATGAGAATATTTCCTAGGTGATCATTTCCTAGAGTGATTTTCAGCACAACTGCAAATTTTCCATGGCAAAACTGGAGAAGCTGCTTCTCTGTTGCACCAGAGCAAAAATAACTTTGCCCTTTTGGTTCTTGTTCTATGTCAGCAGCAGGGCAAATCATCACATTTGTAATGTGAAAAAATCAAGAGCAATTGTTACACCAGCATAATTTTCCTCATTATAGAGAAGAGTAATACTGCTAGTGGAAAATTTACCCAGAAAGTCACAGGAACAATTACTGTCTGATGCTGGAGAAATTCAGATCTGTTCTTAATGTTCCTTATGTTAGGTATAAACAGCCAGCTACAACTGGAATTTTTTTTTAAAGCATAACAGTTGAGGACATGTAAAAATAGTTTAGTTTGTCTATGTAAGTGACTTTGAAAATGCACATTTTTCTGCTTTCCACAGCATAAGTAACTAGACAGAAAAAATATGAGGCTAGCAAAAAAATAAGCTTTGAAGAGCTTCTCACAGTGTGCAACAGGCAGCAAAATTGCATTCTTGATATCAGTTTGAGCTCATTTTTCCCCCTGTTCATTATCTGTCTACTTCCCAAGAGAATATTTCAGATTAGTGTATAATTATAATCAACACTTATTTCATGAGGCCTACAAGACCTCCCTGAACTAAATGACTTTTCCTTTTTAGGCACAAGCCTTTCTGTAGCACTAGTAATTTCTTTAAGTAGTCAATCACAGAAATTCAAATAAAGAATCGCAATCTTTGTTAAAACTGGGTTCAGCTGCTTCATCAATTGATGAACATAGCTTATGTAATACATTTTTTAATGTGCTGTTACTTCTGTATTGTTGTTATTTTTCATCTGAATGAGTAGAAGCTTGTCTCTGATGGGAACAGGGAGATTTTGACCAGCACTGACACTCTCTAAAAAAAAAAAAAAACAACATAAAAAAACCCCCACTATGAGAAACTCACTGATATCTTTTGTTACCTCTATGATCACTGTGTCTCCTTTCATTATTTCCCTTGTAATTTGCTGCCCTGCAATTCAGTGCTATATAACAGTGAATATTTTCAAAGGAATCTTCCAAGACATTTATACTTAGCACAAATCAGAGTACTGTTAAAAGAAATACTAACAAGGGAGGACTCCACTCACAGCCTGAATTCCCAAGTACAATAGCTCACAGTTTTCTGCCTCAAACCTTTGATAGAATCAAGAAAACTACATTAAAATGAAGTGACACTTCAATTGCAAGGAAGGATGTCATTTATAATGGTAATCACAAGTGTATGTTATATCCTGTTGTACTTACCTTCTTCTCATTGTGAAACCATGATTTACAAGTTCCATTGATAGCAATCAAACCACATAAACCAGACAAGAAGTTAATAATTCCCCTTTTTTTTTTTTTTTTTTTTTTAAATTTCCACTTGGAGGAAGACTTTCAGAGCCAGCATTCTGAACATCAGACAAAACACAGCAGAGGGTCACAGGAAGCCAGAAGAGTAGGCAATGGGTTTCAAACACCAGGACCTGAAGCACTGACAAGTTTTTTGGGACTACATAAGAGAGCACTGAGGATCTCAGGCAGAAGAGCAGTGTAGTTAGATTGATGTTCACAGAAGCTCCTCCACAGGTTCAATAATGAGCATGAAAGAAAGCACATGGCTGAACAGCCTTTGCCAATTGGAGGCAGAAGCTGATGTCCTAAGAGCTGAATAAAGATTATGAACAGAGGGATAAGTAGTGCAGGATTATTAAAATGAAGATAAAAGCTGATATCTGATGAGGAAGAGCCAAAAAAACCCAACAAAACAAAAAAAAAGGACACACAGAGAGGAGGAGTGATGCAGTCAGAACCAGGGCTGGGAGGATGAACCTTACAGCAGTGTCTTCTGCACAAGCCACAACTCTATCATGGTTAAACACAAAGATGCTGCAGCTGCCAGAAGAGAAATGAGATGCCACTCCTGAAGGTGTTATTGGAGTCAGAAGGGGCCATTAAGTAGAAACTGAATGGGGAAACAAAAGGTTCCCTGAACACTTTGAGAACTGGATTACCTCAGAACAAGTACAGAGAGGCAAAGCTGTCCTCTGGATTCTCACAGAAACCCAGGAGCAGACCCAGCTCCCCCCCATTGCAGGCCCTGTCTCTGCAGTTACCCCAAGGCAATGCTGGCTTCCTAGCAGCACAGCACTTGCTTGTTTTTGTCTTTCTATAAATATGTACAGGTACACTGTACAACTGGAGTCCTCTTTCTTTAATTCGGGATATCTAAACAGACTTAAATACCACCATATCCCAAACCTAAGTACCAATGAGGTTGTGTAAGCAGAGACATTAAATGTGTAGCACTCTGGAATTAATGCTTGCAGATAACCAAAACAATCTGCTCTCTGGCCAATCAGAACTAAAAAACTTGGATGGCAATGAATTGCTGCAAGACATAAAAAGTAGTGATATTTATGATCCTGAATATTTCCAGCCATACATCAGTGTTTATCTCCTTTTTACTTCATCTCTGGCAGGTGGCAAAAATTGACTTATGTTTCAGTCCAATTCTACCACCACTGCCATAGATTACTTCTTAAATCCTTGTTTCAGCTTCACAATGAAGTGAAACAAAATAATTTTTCATTGTTGTAAAGTGGTTTTCTTCCAGTGAAATCTCAGAAATCAAAGTGGTATAGTTCCATATGCTTCTACCTAGGGAGTAAAATTTTTTAAGTACTTCAACATGCAAAAATGCTGAGAAGCAAACCAGAAAAATAGGTCAAAAGGAAAAAAAAAAATCCGAACCTAATTGTAAAAAAAAAGATAGTTCTTTATTTTAACTGGGAATATTAAGATGATGGAAGAAATTGGCTAGTCAGTTGTAAAATATTACAGCAATAAAAGTCTTTGGTGGAAGATGAATCATCTTCAAAATAGTACGATGGTGTCAATGAATGAAAAGTAATGTGAAGATCACATATTTATTGAGACCGCAGCATTTATCAACATCAACATTTAATTGAAGTTAGTATACTTGCTAGTTTTTTATTTCTACTGTGTAATATATTTGGGGATAAAGTGCTGGACTCACTAGCTTTTATTTTTACTCTTTTTGCCTTTTATCCTCCACCTTTAAATAAATGAGCATTTGGATTACAGCTGTAACATTCCTGTGGTGGCACTGCTGGGCTACTTAGTAAATGCATTAGCACGTCTCAAAGTGGATCTGTGTGTTTACAAAACCTCTCATCTCGGAAGTAATACAAGTAAAAAACTAGGAATTATGGCATTTCAAGCCTGTAAAAATACTTTATCTACAGATGTCTCGGGACCATTGCTTTATATTTATAGAAGAACTATATGATTACCATGACATGATTCCATTCATGGAACCTGTCATCCAGGCATGAACCTGAGGGTTGTTTGAAACTGGGAAGAAATCTAAGTATCTCAGCTCTCCCAAGCACTGACCTCAAAACTGTCTCGGGACCTGAGACAGAGTGGAGAAATCAGGACCTGACACCATCTCACAGCTCAGGCCCCCTTCACTTTCAGGGCATGAAGGAGCTACTAGAAAAAGAGGAATTTTGCCATCATACTTTACTGATACTCTAGGTTCCAGCTATGCCCAGCAGGCAGCAGACACCTGCTCACCCTCCTTTCCTTGAGGCTCTCTGCTGGAGGTCCAGCTGTGCCAAGCCTGGCATGGCAAATATGTGTGGCCCCCAGCTGGCAGGGCATAGCTGAAGAGTGTATAACAAAGAGATGAAAAATTATTTCTGAAAAGAAATTACAGAAAGATTACTCAGTGAGTGTATTTTCCTGGAATCTGCAGCCCTACTGGGACACTTCCATTATTGATTTTTTTTTTTTGCCATTGATAGGTTCCTTTTCAGAATGTAAAGACTGCAATCAGGCATTAATGTATGCATGAGATTTCATGAGGCTCCCTAACCAGCTGCTCATGAAAAAGTAATGTCATTTTTGACTAAGGGAAATGGTGAATCTAGTGGTCATTGCAATGTCAAATTGCTTGACAAAAGGTACCTACAGGATACCATGCAAGATGACTTTTTACTGCAGTTCATATTTCAAGCTTGAATTTGTAATGGTTGGACCATGATTCCCAAAAAATCCTCAGATGCACTGTAAGCTGTAAATTCCTACAACACTGTAAACAGGATGTGTTGTTTACAGCTGTTGAGATCCACTGAATATTTGTGGATTTGCTTCTTCAGCTGTAGCAGGAACTTACTGGTCATAACTCCCTGCCTTGTTCAATAATTTCCAGTAATTATCATGAAGAAAATGCAATAAATTTACGTAATAGACTGCCCCTTTGCTATAATATACAATGAGAAGCAATCAATGCTCCTCACAATAACGAGAAGAAATACAGCTGTTTTATTTTATGGCTTGGGTATTGCAGCTTTGGGCACCACCAGAGGGAGTAGAATGAAACTCTGGTGGTCAAATTCCATCCTGTAAAACATAGCCCTGGGCTGACATTTGACAAAGCAGGAACACAACTCTGGGGTGTATACCTCCTAGTTGACTATTTTATTTGTTCACCCAGCCAGCAAATACAACCTCCCCCTGAACTGTTGCTCTTATTTCTTATTTCACAAACGGGGAAGCCCAACGAATCGCATAAATAAGCCTCAAACTTAACCTCTGGCAAAATAATTCCCCTTAAAAAAAACCCACGTAGGAAGATGATGGCAAAATACCTACTCTTGCAGTTACCAACAATAATCTTGGAAAACAAGATAGCTATATTTAATCATGGCTTTAATGTACAGTTTGACTGTGATTTAAATCAAAGGGCATTTCCGAGACCATCCTATTGCGTTTAAAGTATAATTGCCCACTGCATGTCTTAGAGAGTAAATGAAAGCCTTTTCCTGGTGATTTGTTATACATTTCTTTTTTTGCCTCTGGCTAAGTGAAGGCCAGGCCTCAGAAGAGTTTGAAGTATAATGCACAGTGAATATAAAACAGTCCATTAATTGGGATAATAGGTCCTGGCATGTAATTGCATTGCTAAGGTACTATGGATAGCTGCTGAGTGAAATGGTATTTATTCAAGGTTGTTAGTCACCCATGAATAACTTTATTTGTCCACTGATGCTTAAATAAATGCATCATCCATCAGTAAGAATACTTATGAAAAAATTTATAGCAAAAATCATTATCATGTCTCAAATTATAAAAGGAAACAGTATATAAAAATTGCTGAACAGCAGTACAATAAAGCTATGCCATGTTGCATTTTGCTTGTTTTTCTGCCAGTGGAAAGTAAAGTATTGCTGAAAAATCAGGTCTTAATAACAAGTTTACCTGCTTACAATATTTACCCTAGATACTGATATACTAGCTATCTTTAAAATTTTTTGTTCCCCCTAAAAATTCAGTCTGAAACTGTCATAGAAACTAACATGGTCTAAGTAGGAGGAAACATGGAATAATGCAGCAGCACTAACTGCAAATAAAAAAAAAATAAGGTAGAAGATTTAAGAGGGTGTTGAAGCTGCATGTACGAGTAAGGCAACACGTTTTGTTCATGGTATTGTTCTGCTCTTATTTTTCAGTGATCACTAATCCCCGAGAAAAAAATGAAAAACAAATCCTACATACACAGTTGTAAGACACTATTGATTACAGACAATGTTAGAACAAAAATAAGGCAGAAAAGACCTACAAAGAATTCCCCATTGATACTGCCAACAGCTCAGCTCAAAACACCTTTGTATGTTATTTAGAGAAGGAAATTATTATTTAGGATCTGATTTTCAGGTAGAGTGCAACTACATCCTCTTTTATCTTCAGCTACATATGCAAACCCTCATTATTTTGACAATCCTACCCTCAAGATTTTCTCTCTATGTTCCTCTTGAACATAACTGAATAATATCTAACTTACAAGGGATACAGGTTTGCAAACCAGACTTAAAAGGAAACACATTAATTGAAATAGTAGTGCCTATAGCTGTGGCAAATGTCTTATTTACATTTATAATTTACATTTATAATTCCCTAGAAATTTTCAGCATAGTTTGACTGGGAACATGATGCTTTGTCTGTTGAGTCCACCCTTTCCAGAGGGTCACTGACAGCTTTTTAGATGGAAAAAAACAGAGAGAGAACTTATTGAGTTCAAAAGGGTAGCATAAGCCTTCTTTGACATTCATAGGCAGTAATTATGGGTCAGCTTTGACCCTGTTTGAGCTCCACACCTTCCATTGACTGCAGAGCCACCCACTGCCTCCACATCTGCATGGGAATGTGGATCAGCACCTCAGTCAAAGGCATCCTGTTTGTCAAGTGGCTGAATCTACCAGATTGATCCATCTCATGGAAACTGGAATGGTCTGCTGAGAAATAAACCCATTTAAAAACAATTTACATGTTTAACAGCGCAAAAAACCCCAGTGGTCACAAAAGCCATTCCTGCCTTCCTAACAGACACATCTGATTTCAGAGGAGGCAGAGGAAATTCCACTCAACTTACAGAAGGGGATATTAGTTATGTCTACACATAAAGTGTGTTGCCTGATCCTGAAAACATGTATGAATGCTCTTAACTTTAGCCATACAAGGGGTTGAAGTAATCTTAGTGAGGTAACATGATAAATCAGATCTACATTCTGGGTGTTAGAACATAGCAGCAGTGTCTTTTGAGATTCACTTTTGAGGACTTCTGAGAGGTGTCAAGTTCTAAGTGTCAAATAACATAATACGATGGAATAGTAAGTAGAAAAAACCAAACACCTTCTGTCCTCTTTCAAAGACCCTCTGTTCTCAAAGCAGAATTTACAGCTTTTCCTCCAAGTTCCATGCTCCAAACAGAGGCCCTCAGTCTCTCTGCATATTGCTTCATTTCCACTTCCCTACACCATATATTCCCAGATTTATCAACTCCACTGAATGGACTTCTTTCTACCTAAATCCCTGATATTTCATTGCTAACCGGTTACATGACCAAAATAAGGAAATTTGGCCCATTTTTTATTCTGTTTGAAATGGTTTATAAAAAAATTCTGTTTCATATTAAAAGTCCATTTGAACACATTAGCCTTTTTTGTGCTACACAATAAAGTAAGCATGTAACATTGAATCTGTCAATAAGAATGCATTGAATATTCATTCATGACTATTAGCTAGTTCTTTGGTTCAACTGCACTTAACTTGGGTAGTACTCCAAGCCAGGAGCATCATTAAACACATAGATCTACTGCTTTTAATTTCCACCCCTTAGCCCGTTAATTCAATTTATCAAAAGTTACACTGGGAAGAAACTACAAGAAAAAACAAAGCAAAACAAACAAACAAACTTTAAAAAAATCTCTGTGCTTTAGTACTACCTGAAGTATTTATTGACTTACATGTTTTAAACTAAATAAATAATTAAAATATTAAAAGAGAATGATTCCAACAAAGAAAGCAAAAGGCTTCTGCTTTTCAACCATTCCCCCAGAGGCACTCTGTATGCCCTCCTATTCTGGTTACTTAACAATATTAAAAATCTTAAGCACCCACTCCATATGCAGACAATTTATACTAATATCAGCTGTACAAATTTTTGGTAAAAAGAAAAAGCTTTATTGAAGTGGAGAAAGACTAAATCTTGCATTTTCTCTGCTCCCATTCACTTTTAAAGAAGTAATCTTATTTGCTTAACATGATTCACCTTTCAGAAATCCTTGCTTATTCATGTCCTTTACATGAGAACTTTTCAAGTGTATCCTTTTGGCAACCGTGAACAAGTATTCTCTGCTAACATACTAAAAATATTATGCTCACAAGGTCTCTAATTTTCAACATTTCCTATATGTTCTCATTTTACTAACAGTAACTAAGTTCACAATTTTCAGTCACCTGGAGATTTTTCTATCAAACGTGCATCAAAAAATAATAGGGGCATCAACAGTTCACTTTCACTGCCATATCTGAAACACGTGCATAATCTGTTACTGTGCTGCACCTCCTTTCCATTTGCCTTAGCATGTGCTTTCTACTACTTCTTCAACTACTTGACTTACATTAGTAAAATTCCACAAAACATTACAAAAAACCCCAACAACAGCAACTTCCTCTATGACCTGAGAGAACACAGGGAAGAGAATATTTATTAGCACAACTGTCGTTGAAATTTCTAATAGTCTCTGACATGTGACACATTCCTCAGGCTGTACCAGACCAGCTGGAGCCCTCACCTGGGCTCCTGCCTGGAAATCAGGGGGAGAACCAACAACACCTGTAGCAATTGTTTCCAGACTATATCAGGGTGCTCTTCCAGCATCCATAAAATGCTTCTGAATGACTTCTGACACTTCCATTTTGCATTCATCCATCAGTTTTTCAGTATTTATCTGAGCATCAGAAATTTCCTCCTTTCCTTCCTTGCATTTAACCCTTGGTTTTACTTATACAGACATATTTGTGCCTTCCTTTCACTTGACTGAACAGGCAGGACCTATTGTATAAAACTTTCATTTCTTCTATGATAGATTCACTGTTTGCTTAATCATCTTTATTGCCCTTCTTTCCATCTGTTCTCATTTAAATCCATTTTTCTTGAGCAAGGATGATCAGATTTTGCCTACATTTCTCAACAAGATTAATGCCTTCCTTGCCTCTCACTCCTCACTATTTATTTTGGAAATACTTCACATGATCTTAACAGACTGCATTTGTCCTTTTCTTTTTAATACATCACACAGTCACAGGAGAAATGAATCATAGGAGTAACTCATTTGCAACTGAAAGTCTCCCAGGATTTTAATATCAAGTTCTACTTATAAAAATTGTTACTTATGGATTTTGAACTTAATATGACATGTCCTTTGATATAATCACATATCAATTTACACCTATATTTCAAACCTTAAGTGACACATGCTTTATAAAGTTCATCAAAACTTCTCCTTTCAGAATTTATTTTACTTTTAAGTAACTAGGAAATCTGAAATCCACCATGAAAGGAAGGGGGAAAGTAGCCTTCAAAGCATAAACTGGGATCATTCTTTCCTCACTTCTTCCCAATTTCCCTTAATATTCTTCACTGCTGCCCCCATATTCTGCAGCAGTAACATCAGAAAACTAACAACAAAGAAAAAAGATTCTGGTACTGCTCCTAGCATTCACAGAAAATTCAAACTCTCCATTTTTAGTATTTTTTTTAAAAAACTACTTAGTAACACAACCAGAACCATCAGCTTTGTAGTTAGATGACCAAATGAAGAGCAGACATGAGAAAACCACAGTTATTTAATACATGATTCATTGATGGGACAAAGGAAAATTGCAGGTTAAAAGCTTCCTGAATTTGCTTCATTCAATAAACAACTTATGTTTTGGAAATATTGGGCAAAAATATTTACTGGAAACCCAAACCAATATGCAAGGCCTTAAAATGGAGAAATTCCTAAAAGAAAAAAATATATACATTCATTATGAGAGCCAACTATATTTCAGCAATCGAAGAAACCAAATAAACTAGATTTTTAAAGGAATCTTCAGAATTCAATCCACACCATGAAAAAGAATAATTCTCTCTATCAGATATTCCATCCAGGTCTTAAAATGGCAGCAATTTTAATTTTTTTCACTTACTTTTACAGGAAGAAAACACTGAAGGTCATAAATGCATTTCAGGTCCTATCCTATAAGACTGTAGTCCAGTATGAGCCATTCCTGCAGATTTTGCTATTTAGCCTCAGAAAAGACACCAAAAATGAAAATGGCAGGGTTGGGAACCTGGCTGAGCCAAGTCACTCATCTTGGCTATTTATAAAACAGGATAACATAAAGCAACCAGTATTATTGTTTTCTCTATATTCTTACTGTGTTGCTGATAATCCTTTCCTGGACCACAGTGTTTTGGGGTCCAGTAGGTGTTCTTACCAAGGTGCAAAGACAGCACTGCAAAAGTTGCCCTTAGAATCAGTTAGTTTCTCTTGGTGCTAAAGCTCTGGGGTCAACTATCCTCTTCCTCAGGCTGGTCAGGAGTGAGCCGAGCTCACCTCTGGAAGCTCACCTTTTATTGATCCCCCAATTCTGCTCATGCACAGCTGGGACCAGCCCTAACTGGGCACAGGTGGGCTTAACAGGAGCTCCTGCCTTCCTCCTCCTGACTGGCAACACCTGATTGTGTTCACCTGGTTGCCTCTTTCAATAAAGAAAATACTGACTACTCATTACTAAGACATGCTGGATTGTTTCATGTTATATGAAAGCTCTACCACAAAATAATCAAGAGTGTCTAATAAAAAAATATGACACAGAAATTGTGCAGAACTTCCATCCTAGCAAAGCCCAGGACTGCATCGTCTCCAGGATGTTCTGTGATTTCTGTAAATGCAAAACACATAAAACTCTTCCCACTACTTTTTCAAATACATGTCTGGACAACTGACATCAGTAATCACAAAAGTAGAAGAGGCTAAAGTAAAAGGCAGTGATCCATTAGGAAGTGAATTTTCAGTCATTTGCATATAATTTTCATATTTAATGTTCTACAACAGTGTCCAACTTTTGACAGTGTAAAATCAGTTTTGTTTTGGTTTTAACCTGACAGGGAAACATAGGAAACCAGGAAATGAAGTTTTAGAATTCAAATATATAGCATTGCTGTCCATTCCCCCAGTCTTGATATTTGATAACTTCAGCAGTTTTCCATATCCACTCAGGAAAAACAAACAGCCCAGAATTTCTAGGTTCCCTATAAGACATTAAAATTCAGAGAAAGACGGCACTAAAAAACTCATCTTACACCTTAAGATAGTGCCATTCCTCCTTCTACCCTGCTCCAACTTTCATTTTATGGTTCTTTAACTACAAAGAGAATAATTCAACTTAGAATTTCCTAGCATCAATTTCAAGTCCAGCTATTAGAAAAAACAAGGACTTGCATAACACACTCAAGACTAAAAAGTACCTATTTTTGAATGGAGAAGGCACAGCTTCATGAGTAAGCAAAAATTCACAAGCTAAACTTGTTTCACTCACGGGGAAGGAGGACCAACTTCTGCTTCCTCTGCTCCTAACTGGAGGCAACAGGATAGTTCTGGGATGCAAAACACGGAGTCACTTCTCCTAGAACACATATAGAGAAACATAAAGGAACCTCAATTGATTTTGCTCAGGCACTTCTCATCACTTAATGATGATTTGCAGTCATTCAGCACAGCTGATCTCTTCAGGAAGGCAGTGCTGTCTCTTCCACAATATGCTGGTCCAAGTACAAAATAACATTTGTGAGTTTGGGATTTACTTGTATCATGTAGTGACCTTTCTTTTGTATGAGAATTTGTTGGATACACAAGCAAAAATGGGCTTATATTGTTTGGATAAATGTGAAACAATAAGAGGCAGAATCTCTTGTTTCAAACAAAATTTCCTCATTTTGAGAAGACAGCAAAATAATTTCACTGAAAAAAACCACCCCCAGTGTATGGAGCCATTTTAGTTTCATAAATCCATCATACACCACTAGAATTAGCATACACATACCATCCTGTATAAAAATGACTATCAAATGACACATTTCAGACTTCTAAACACTTTTTCTTTTATTTTTTCTTAAACATCAATGCAGCTGAATTCCATTTTACAATTTAGGGTTTCATCAATGCAGCTGAATTCTTTTACAATTTAGGGTTTATGCATTACATGCCTGAAGTACAGACCCAGAACTCTGTACATATCTCACCCCCACCCTTTTTGCAATGTATATACAGTGGGTTTAAACATCCTTTGGAGATGGTTGTTATCTCTCATATTTTCTTTGTAGAATGCAAGAGGGAAAAACTAAAGTGCCCCTGGCCAAGCCTATGGACTCTGGTAGCCAACAGCTCCAAGAAGAGTGTTTTGCCAGAAAGGAAAATCTACACCTCACCCCAGGCTGTCTGAAAACCCAAGGAATCAACACTTGCCTTTTATTTCCCTCTATATGACCTCTACATGCAATAACATGACAAAAGAGAGAGTCTCGATCCAACTACATAATTTAAAGAGAAAACCATCAAAACTATAGAAACACAGAATAATAAATTAGAAGGAACCTCCAGGATCATGTGGTCCAACCTTTCTTGGTAAAATCACAGTCCAGACAAGATGGCCCAGCACCCTGTCCAGCTGAGTCTTAAATGTGTTCAGTGTTGGGGAAAAGGCAGGAAAAGAACTGAAATGAAAACTAATGTATTAAACAACAAAGTTAACCTGTCCCTTAGATTTATTTTTTGACTCTGTGGGCTTTATGGTTTTTTTTATTGTTACTGATTTCTTTGATGGTGCATGGCTGTGTGATTTCTCAAAATACATAATTACAATAGCATCAAAACACAGTAAAGTTTGTACTGTATTCCCCTATCCTGCCTTGAGCCCAGTGAAAAAGCCTGTTTTAAACAGTGCAGGAGCCCATAATGATATTTGTGGCCAAGTTACTTTTAGTAGCAATATTAGCAGTCCTCTATTCCTCTAGCAATATTAATTTTCCTCTAGTTTTAACAATTAATTAAAATGCACGAGCAGTCTAAAAACCAAACCCACAGTTTATTCTATTAAGCCTCATGCTTAAAAAATATCCATCAGCTGTCGACAACATGAATTTAGATTGAAAGCAATGAATTCGATTGAAATGCACTATTTCAGATTTTTTCAGACTATTTCAGCCCCCACAGGGGCAAGCAGCACGCTAAAAAGTATTTCAGTTTTAGCTACTAGATTTGAGGTAAACCCAAGCAGCTGAGGGAATCCCTTACATTTGAACAGACCTACAGCAAGATCAGAAGTCAGTGACATGTCTACTCCGAAGTCACTAGAAGAGTAACTTTGATGAGGACAGACAACAGGAAGGTTGGTTTCTGTATAGGAAACTGAACTAACATATTGCCCTGTCTTTGCTGCAAAGAGGCTGAAGCACATGAGAAGTGAAGTTTTTAGTTTAAAAGAAGAAAAATTTAAAAAGGAAAAAAAATCGTTTTGTTTCTGTTTTTTTTGTTGTTTTTTTTTTTTTCTTGCATCATCTTAAAAAAAGAACATGAGAGCATGGCAAGCTCTGGAATGCCAGTAGGAACTCTCAGCAACTCCAAGTATCTGTGTATGGTTTTACAAGATCTCATAATCAGATCTCTCTCACACATGTAAGGTCCTGCCCTCAAGTTCCATTCTCCCTATCCCCAGGCCCTGCAACTGCTCATGGCAATACAAACCAAAGCTTGTCAGGTGCCATAGGGGTGTTCAGCAGCCTCAAAATTCCTTTGACTGCAAAGATCGAGTATCAGACAGCTCTCAGAAAAGTACATATTTCTGCTTTGTGACCTATAATGAACACAGGGCTTGGTATGTTTTATTCTTTTAATGACAGAGAAAGCAACTTGTCCTAAAAGCACCGTGTATCTTTTCCAGTTGTCATAGCAAACAGCATGGTCAGCCTGAGTGTTTGTTTCTTCACTGCTGGTGAGCCAATAAAGTCTCCCACTGATTACACTTTTATTTAGATAAATTTGTTAAAGAGGTTTTAGATGCTTAAGGAGAGGCACAAATGGATTTTGATTAGCACAGTACTAGTTGCTGGCCACATTTCAGAAGCAGTGTAAGGAATAAAAAACGTAGGCTATGTTTGAAGAAAGAACTATTCCTCTTGATTTTTTCTTTCATATCAGCTGGAAGAGAAATCAGAGGGGAGGTCTGTGGCACATCACACACTTTTGAGCTATGTAGTCAAGAATTTATTTTCACAGAAAGCTGCTGATAGATTGGAAATGTCAGCAAAATTATATTTCTAAATTTAGTTTTTTAGTTTGTGGGTAATTAAACAAGATTTTAAATTTTTTCAAAGTATTATTATCTTTAACTTAAAGGTAATTAATTTCTCTGTAGCTATCTAGCCCTTTCCTGCACTGCTATAGTGGGGGGAGCTGTATATAGTTCCCTGAAACACTTGGTGTTTATATCAGTGATAATTCATCAGCAACTTCCACGTCTTCAGAAACTTCTTGAAAAGTCTGGGTAGCAATCTTAGCACAGTATAATTAGGTTATTGCTCCTTGCCATGCTATATTCTATGTTCTTTTAATAGTGGAAACTAGAATATGCACTTAAACAAGTTGATTGAAAAATTGATGTCACTTTTATTAGAAACTGTCTTTTACATGATTATGAAAGGGTTGATTTTATTTCTGGTTTGTATCAAAAATCTGCCTTGTGCATTTTATGTCAGAATATAAATATATTTAATCTCATAGCAGCCCTCGAGGTAAGAAAGAATTAACTTCATTTCATGGATGACAAGTCAAAGCACAGAAGTAGTACCATCAATTTGGTCCAGTTTCCCCTAGAAAGCCAATGGCATGGGAGGGACTTGAACTCACAAACTCATAGCCTGATGCTCTGGCCACGTTATTCCTTTTGGACCCCAGAATAACAAAAAACATTAGAAAGGAAGCAACACAAAATGTTTCATAAAGTTATTTCAAGAAACACACTGTATTTTGAAGGAGGATGTGTTTTACTCTTCTTATAAAGGTGACCCTTTTACATTTGCTTTGGTTGTGTTATTATGTCACCTTTAGTCACACTGACTTTGCCACAGGAAAAAAAAAACCAAACAACACTAGAAAGGTCTAAGTAGGCTTCAAGATGCTTTTTAATTTTCCTGGCTAAAAGGAAACACAGCCAACTGAAGTACTTGTGCTACGAGTGCCATGAAGGACCATTTTCCCTGCTTGCCCCTGCCTTGCAAGCACACAGTCTTGGTGCAGCAGTCTCAGCATCTCAGATTCATGGGGCTGAGAAGAACCACAAAACCAACACTGTGAAACACGTGGAAGAATTCTCTCTCTCTCTCTGACTTTTCAAGCAGCTCTCAGGAAAGCTTGCCCAGCTCAACAGCAGGTTGCAATCTGGAGCAACAGCTCTGAGGTGAGGTGCAGCCAATTGTCCATTGGCAACAGAAGGTGGGCAGTGTAAGGCAGCAGAAGCTGCTCACACCAGTGAAGGGGGAAGCTCCTGAGCCCTTTATTTCCTCCTCACATATGCCAAATGTCTTCTGAGCATATGCAGGAACTTTTCAAAGGCATAGGATTTCACAGAGTACAGATGGATTTTCATAGAGATGGCAACACACGTATTTCTGACCCAAAGATTTCCCTCCTCCTGCCAAATTTCAAGCCTCTGCTTTGAAAAATGTAAATCAAAGTGGAGTCAGACATGCCATTATCAGAATCTTTGAATTTGCCTTGACAGTTTCCTACTCTTTAATGAAATAAAAATGAATCATCCGAGAACTTCTAACCTACACTGCTAGTTGTTTTGGTTATTAGCTGGTTTTAAGATAACTGGTTTGGGTTTTCCTCATGCAGTCAATTTGTCAAAATTAAGACACCGTTTTCCCAGTTGTATTAATACAAATATTTCTCGGAGAATAACATTTAGAAACAGGGAAAAAAGAAACCTTTCAGCAGCTTTTGTAACAGGCTGCTTTCACAATACGATTTGGAGCAAATTAGAAATCAAATCTTTTAGAAGAAACCTTCATTTACAAAACAGCATATTTATAAAAGCACAGAGAGTCTGCAAAGATTAAATCAAGTGTGCATTCATTATGAATAAAGAAAATCTGCCCATACAGACACTGAGAAATTAATTCAGAAGGCAAGAGAAAGTGACAGGATGCAAAATCTCTTTGCCTTTGAAATCAAATATTTGACATAAATGGGAGTGCAACTGAAAGGGGATGTGGGGGAAAAATCATTCAAGAAAAAATTAACCAGTGGAAGTTGTATAACTGAATAGATACAAGGGAATAGATGTAGATACTGAAACATTTACTGAGATGTTCATGAAAATGACAGTTTTTGGGGGGAGGGGAAAGAGGGTTAGAAAACAGCAAAATAGTTGTGTTTTTATTTTGCATCACTATTAACTCACCTGAATTCAAAACCCCTACTAAACAGGAAGAGTTAATTGAATAAAACAATGCTGTTTACTACCATCCCCATGTAGCATCCCCCTAGCAGCATGCTCTCTTGGGCTGGAGGAAAAATGTTGGAGAGTCTAACTTTCTTCTAGTTTGGGGAATATGATCAGCCAATGAGCAAGTGTTCCATCACTCTCTCTTTTCAAACCACTGTACAACATTAATATTTAATGTATGAAATGGAGAAATATATTTAGGGATCCAAGAAGTTTTGTTGTTTGCTGAACACCACATAGCCATTCAAAAGCAAATCTGAGCTGAAATGTTGTACGTCCTTGTGTCCTTAGTTTGGGGTTCTTTTTGTGTGTGCTTGAGGTTGGCTTCTAAAAATTATTATTACTTTTATATTATAAATTAAGTTTTACATTTCAGTGCCTGGGGTGGGCCCACTACTTTTCCCTTCACTTTTAGTATAAACCTACTACAGAGATATTTGTAAAGAAATTTTCTACAAGACATCAACCTGAGCCTGTTTAATCCTACTCTTTCTGTCATGTATCAGTCCTTCAGTGTAAACCTCAACCTCCCTGCTCTTCTCCTTTCTTCCCTTCCCCTCTCTTCCGTTTCAAATACTGGAATTTTCATTTAAAACACTTTGTATTCTTCCCACCCCTTCATTTCATACCAATTTATAAACACTGTCAGTATCTTTCTATGCTGTATTTTCTTCCATAATAATCATAGTTTCATTCCTATATCTTGCTATAGTTAAGCACTTCTGAGTCTAACCTAGCTCCTGTTAAATTTAATGGATTCCTTGCCATTAACCTAGATGGATGAAAGATTAGCCTCTAACCTCTCCACCCTGTTTAGTTCTTTCAGGAGAGAATTCAACTCTTTATTCCTTATTTATGTTGCTATTACATACAAATGGTATATTCCCTCCATTTCCTATCCAAGGGCTCTCCTAGTTTCTTTCTCCATATTACAGATCTTTCCATTAAAACAAAAATAAAAAATCTGTTTCAAATATGTGGAAACACATAAACATGGTTGTGTCAGAGTTGTTCATTTCTCTGTGATCACCTATGGACATAGAGAAACTTCTCTACTAATGCCAGACAGCTCTATTAACTTCTAGGGAATGGCACAGGTACAGCCAAGGGCAACATTTTAGGGTTTTACAGAGCTGGAAGCCACAGCAGAGTGGATATGGGGAATAGAGTGTAGTAACAGGTAACATTACAGTACAGCTTCCCTGTCTCTTGTTGAATGCAATTAACAGCAGTATATAGCAATTAATCTCACAGCTGTCAGAAAAAAAAAACTGGCCTGGATAAATAATTTTCTCCAATCAATAATCACAGTGGCATGTTCAGGTTGCTTCACTCTGGCAGTATATCTCACATACATAAACTTCTTTTCCCAGGTACTTTAGGGACAGTCTAAGGCCTCTGAGCTCCTCTTGCTGACGTGTGGCACCATCTGCATTGGGCTGGACTCAGGTGAGAAAAATCACTCGAGTGTGTGTTTGGAAGATCTGGCCCTGAAGGTGCTTTCAACATACTGGTGGAGTCAAACTAAACTAAAACCGTTACGACAAAATAATAGATTATAATAGCATCAGTCATGTACATAAATACTGTTTGCAGCTGTAGGGTTCCTGACTATAAACATCTATGTGGAGGTCAGCATTAAAGAGTTAAAACTGAGTGAGCTGGCTGGTGACAGAAATAAGGGGTGAGGAGGGAGGAACCCAGGCCTGGCATCCCCTCCTTGAGCCAGTACCTTTGCAAGCACACACCTGAGAAACCAGGACCCCCAGATTTAAGCACCATAACCAACCCAAGTAATCAACTATGAAAACCAGCTAGACCTCTGTAATATTGTTTATAGTGATCTGCAGATGTTCCTCTGCAGCTGGAAGTCTTTGCCTTCACTCTTCAACCAGGTATCATTCCCTTGAAAAATTAGCAGCTGTAGAATCATCCATCTCTTTCTGTTGAAAAGGTCTATTTATAATTACAAACTCGTGGCCTTTTCTGGATGAAATATTCATGTAAACTCAACTGCCAAGCTGCACTTACAGCGTAGTAAACTGAAAAACATTATCGTATTAAAAGCAATTCAGCAGTGTGCTTCATGCCAACTTAATAAAAATGTCCTTTTGAATATTGTTTAGGAGCACAAGTCTATTTTAGAACGTAGGAACCCTAAATGTATTCAGAGACAGTATATCTTGAGAAAATGAAATCAAAGAGGCAAAGTGTTAAACCCACGTAAATAATTTCCAGGTACTGTCAAAGTCTTTTATTTAGTGCAAACTGTCTACTTTTTCCCATGATTTCCTAAGAACTATGATAGATATTCTACACTTTTGTAGGTGGGGCAAACTTATAACTACTCATTAAACATGTGAAGTAAATGAAGATAACTGAAGACTATTGAGATGGCACTTGAAATGAAACAGTTATAATGATATTAGCAAATTTAAATATATGTACACTGACTTAAAAGGTTTGTAAAGATTGTAGAAATCTTTCAGATCTGCTGATTACTCCAAATAAAAAGCACAGAGTATTTTTAATTATAGAAGTAATATGTAAAATTAAAGAAATGTATGGAACAATAATGATCATTTAGATGGTGAAAGGAATCCAAAGATTTATATGGTCGTATATCAAGCTTCATTAATGCAATGCTCAGAAGTAGCATGTAATGCCTATTTGCATTATGAGCAATAGTACCAGTGGTTAATGGCATAACCTGAAATCAGAAATCCTAAAAATGAGGATTAAACTTGCAGACTGGATATGAGGGGCATGGGGGGGTGAAGGGTGTAACTCAAAAATTACTTCTCAAGTAAAAAGGGTTCTGTTGGTATGAAAAGTAAGGTATATTTAAACCAAATCAGACTGAGTTTTTCCTCCCATCAAAATAAAAAACCTCGTCCATTTTAAATGAAATATTTCTGACTCTGTTAACAAAAGCAAAAGCAGTTCAAATGAATGTAAATCACAATTTACGACATGAAAGTAAAAATGGTAGCCCTGGGACTTACTTTAGTTAGGAGCTAATGGATATAGTCCCAGTCTCTGCTTTATTAAATATTTAAGTATTTTGTACAACATAGAGCAGTACAAACAACAGAGACTGAAAGCAACTTCATGTGAATCATTCTGCTTATTCTCAAGGAATAATCTATATTTAGATTCTCCTATGAGGTTGCTGCTGAAGCCTTGAATACTCTTTGGCAGAAAAGGGACCGAATCTGCCTTTTAACTCCAGGCTAAGTAAACCCTGAGTTGTTGTGCAAAAGCCTACTGGTTTTGTCAATACTCCCCCTGTTCACATCACGAAACACACCTAAAGAATCTTTTCAGACACAGACACTGGGCTATTTATTTTGCCTTTGTTTGACATCCTCACTCAATGTTTGTCCTCAACACCAAATGTTGCTTTCTTTTTGTCATGTAACACAAATGACAACCTTAGAGCTTACACAGATATACACAGGTATTAGCAAAAATGAAGATAATCCTTGTCTGTCCTGATAAACTGTTCTCTCCCATAAAAACAGAAATCTACAGGGTAGTTGAAGAAGGGAGGAAATAAGAAAAAAAAAATAATTTTTCCTTAATTATCCCAGATTTTTTTTCTAATGGGAATGTGAATGAAGTGATGTCTAGTGAGAAATAAAACCAAGAAAGTAAAGAAAACAAAGGAATTATTGGGTAGTTGCAAGAAGCTTAGTATAGCTTAGCATTCTGCTCATAGACTCCAGCAGTTCTGTGGTTATTTTTTAAACAATTTTCTTTCAAAGTAAGTGAGAGATTATTCGTTATGGGGGCAATTATTTGGCAGGGAAGCCTTTCCTGCTCAGGATGGTGTCCATGGCTTGCAATGTGTGCTGACAAATATTTGCCAATATTCTAATATTACTTTTATAATTGCTATGTTCCAACAGGCTTTATCTGTAGGAATTTCATTTTAAAATATTGAAGTTATTCAGCTCCAGTGGATAATTTCTGGATGGAAAGAACTTCAGATGGATGATAGAAGCTTAATTTTTAATAGTTAGCACACCTTCCTAAATTTTGACAAACAAACTAATAACTCCATTTTTTCTTTCTTCCCAAGAAAAACTCACTAATTGCTGAAGTGGGGCTTTCCTACAGAAATTTTACCATATTAAAAAATAATATTTTCGACACAAACCACCTTCTAGTTTATTTACTTTAAATTATTTACTACCATTGCAGCATCCAGTGATGCACAACAGCTTTCTCTGCAGCAATCACTGAAATTTCCTCTACAGCAGAAAGAGTTCACTAGAATTATAAACTAATTCCAAGGATTTTGCCATATTGCAGAGTGCTGTAGAATTTCTTTGAAACAAATGAACTGGAAAATGTATACATTTCTGGAGGACTGAGTGACTGCCTTCTCAGATATTCCAACAACATTGCAGCACTTAATAGAGAGACATTATATTGGCCATAAAATCCAAAGAGTTTTTCTCATTAGAGCCATGTGATATGTTTACTACCAAAAAGGAAAAATCTATTTATTCTTGGTATTACACATTATGAGAAGGAAGAATGATTTAGCTTAAATCCTCATCATCTCCTTAAGGAGATAAATTTGCCTTACTTCAGCCATAGGGATTGAAGCTGTTCACACTTTGAGGTCTGGAAAGTTAACTTTGGAGATGATGGACTTTTGCTTGAAAGGGTTCAGAAAGATTTGGGAGGAAATTGTGGCTGGGGGCTTTTTTGAGTTCCCTGTAGTTTTCAAGAATACTCAAGGACTAAAGCCTAATGAAGTCAAGATAAAAATCAACGTTCACTTCACTGGGTTTTGAATCAGGCCTCAAGAAATTATTTGTATAAAATGTCAAACTGCACTGAACACATATCAGTAAGAAGACAATAGGGAAAACTCCATCATTAAAAGTAAAAACTTTCAACTAAAGTGATGAAATTATTTCCTTTTTTCTAATCTTTACTTTTCCCTTTAGAAGAATTGGTAATAACTTTTTGGTATTAACTATTGGTAATAGCTATTATTGGTAATAACTCTGAGTTTCTCAGCAGTATTGTGACTGCAAGGAACTGAGTATGCTTTGAACACCAGTTCTCCTGTGTACCCTTACTAAAGGGTTTTGATTATTTAGTAAAAAATGTTAGCTAACACAGTTTGAGAATAAACTCACGTGCTTGCATAGGCATGACCCAAATGACATGTCTACAACTTTGTAGCTGGTGAATACAATATTTCTGTGCTCTAACATATCGATGTTATTGCAAAAAGAGAAAAAACAGCTCTCCTCACTGAATTTGCCATCCAAATTGTAGAAAGGTATAAAAACCCCAAACGGAAAAACCCTGCAGGGTTCCTTGCTGCAGGGCAAATGGAAGCCAGTGGGTAGTATCCTCTGGGGACTTGAACTTAAAATTCTTTTTTTTTTCTTGCTTTCTTGGATCTTTGGTTGGGTTGGTGTTTTTGGGGTTTTTTGTTTTGGTTTGGTTTTTTGTTTTTGTTTTTGTTTGTTTGTTTTCTGATAACACTAAATACTTCAGTTCTTGATGTCCAGCTTGATGTCCAATCACCAGAGTATTTCAGCAAATAAGCTCCTAAAACTCATCAGCCTCCCGAGGTTCCTACAGAAAGCTCACATTTACCTGCATGATGCATACTAAGACTAAGGGAATGATAAGAATAAATCTAAACAGTGTGCCCTAAATCACTGGGCCTTTGGGAAATTCACACGTCTCCTTGTGTGAAAAAGCCAACAGACCCAAATCAAGAGAATGCTGCTCTCCTAACACCACCAGTAAATTGTTAGAGTCTCTTTCCAGGCATGATTCACAAGTGAAAGCCATTTGTATGGAATGTCATACTCTGCACTGGTGTGACTGCTCGACTGCCATGAAGTCCCCATAACAGAGAATACTTTGGATCTTCCTGCTTCAAATTGATCTGTTTCTAGTTTTAGGAGGTGGGTTTTTTTCCCCAATCTGAGAATAAAATCTGGTATTGGTAATGATGACAAAGTTGCTATACTTGCCCAGTAAGGTGTCATAGGACTTGCATGTCCATATTATCATCCAATAAAATTGCTCTCTGAAGTCTTAAAAGATTTTTTTGTATGTGTGATAAAAGTAACAGCTCAAATAATAAGCTAGAGACATATTTAAAAGCATAAAAAATTATTACATGCTCCATAAACTCAGATTAATCAAACTTATTCCTCTGCCAGAAATAAACCACACAAATTAATACATTTTCTGAATTAGGCACCTAAAGTTAGGAAATGGTCACATGGCCTATTTTCACATACTCAGTTCAGCTCATAGTTCCCTTGTGATAAGCCCAATTAATATGCAGGAGGAAAAACACCCTCAAATCAGGGCACAAGATGGGAATAAATCATTTGGTGACGCTTTTTCAATATTATGTCTTTATCCCCACTGTTAACTCTGTCTCACGCCCTGTTTATTGTAAGCTATTCAAATCCTGTTGACTAAATTTCTTCAGAGCCCGTGACACCCACCAGTGCAGTATTTGGGTCCTTCACAAGACAATCCTAACAAGTGAGATGAATGCGTGTCGTGATTCCTATTCTAAAGGCAGCAGATGCAATGCCAGAAATCTAAAATCTGATTTAGTGTTATATTGTACTTTATACATCAAAGGCAGAGCAATTTACTTCAGCTGCAGCCGTGAGGTCTCAGCACCAATGTGTATTACAATCCCAAGTCACATGTCCAGAGCATACACAGGTAAGGTGAACCCCTTATCAGTGTGGGTTTAGCAACAAACACAGCTTTACTGGGTGTCAAGAGCATGAAGAAAACCAATTCTCCAGGTCACTAACCATGAGGACAACTTTTTTTCCTTCCTGCAACACCCTGCCCTCTTCACTGAATCCTATTCAGCTGCTGAAATAAATGAGACAAGGGATCTAAACAGTTTTCTTTCTGCAGAAGGCACTGGGCCACAAACTCTTGGAGAATCAGAGAGTTTTCTGCTCTTGCCTGTAGAGGATACTGGGATAGATCAGCCTTCTGCTGATCTTAATTTGGCTTTAATTTGGTTTCCCAGGATCTTAATTTGGTTTTCTTCAGCCAAATTCTCTCATTATGTGTTTTGTGGGTAAAACCCTGCACTTCCTTACAAGTGTTGGGACCCATCACATGGACTGAAGTGCTGTAATATTCTTTGTGGACTGGTTCTGGAAAAGGATCTGTAGCTTCCACACTGAGATTCAGATATTTACTTACACCTGAAAAATAGGAAAATTCAGATATTTCATCCATTCTGCTTGGGGGCTACAGAGGACACAGGAGGGGAGTGTTCCTGCTCTTGTGCTCTAACTATTTCCAGACAAAACCCACACAATCAAAAAAAAAGTCTTGTTTGGCTCCAGAACTAGATCATACCCACAGCAAATAAAAATTCTACAGAATTTGCTGCAAAAATGAAATCTGAGAAAATTGGATTTACCAGAAAGTTTTCAAGTGGTTTTATGTTTCAGGGTTTCATATAAAATATTTTAAAATATTATCCTGGATATAACAGCTATCCCTACCTATTTCTAGGAGCATTTGAGGATGGCATTATGAGGTGACAGATCATCTTTTAGTTGAGCAAATCAATATATTTTCTCCTTGCCTTGTTCTGGACATATACAGTATTTTTTCTGACATTTGAAAAGTACATTCAGAGTAAGGCAGACAGTTTTCAAACTCAAGTTCAGTGAGAGTAGCTAAAGAGTGATATGAGCATGTGAAAAGTATGTCTTATGATGAAGCTATTTAATGTTTGGTTTTTGTGGTGCTTCCTGCTGGATATCAGAATGTCACAGATGAAAATATATGAAAAAGCACAATATGTGAAATTTGACTTCTAAAAATATGGGGTACAGAAGAGGCAGAAAACAGGAAAGAATGAAGTTCAGGTTAGTTTGTTATTAAAAAAAACCCATGTCAACTTTTTTTTTTTTGTCGTTGTTCTCTGTGTCTGTTTTCTTTCTTTTCATTTAAACAGAGCTTAGAGGTAGGCAAATATTAGTCAGGAACAATTTTGGTTTAATTGATCTTGAAATATAAGAAAGAACTGGAGGATCCCTTGAGACCACTCCCAGGTCTAATCGCCTCTGATGAGTACTCAGAAGCATCTGTAACCTGATGCATTTTAGCAATTAGAAAACTGAAAAAAACGTGGAGGCACAGAGCACCCATTCCAGCACTATTTCTCAGCACACAGTCATTCCAGCTCTGGTCTGGTTTTTAATTGTAATGGGATCCTCACTATAAAAGAAAAATGACACTCGGATGTATTTTCAAGTGCAGGAACAGACTCAGAGTCTCTCGCTCCTCCCCTTGCTCACTCTTGCCAGCGTTTCCCTGCAGACATTATGGTGATACAAAGCACTCAGGGTTTGAAGGAGTGAGATTTCACAAAGTCACTATATGCACAAATAAAAGCATAAGAAAGGCAAAGTATCCTAATTCCTACAACAAGCAGTAAACGATAGGATTCATGCAAAGCCTAGTGTGCTGGTGAGAAAACTCATTTTTTCTGTTTTTTAATAATTCCACACATTTCCTCACATTTTTGCCTGATCCAAAGCACGAAATCGTATTATCTCCTTGCCTAACCAATCTTTTATGATATAAAGCTTTCTCTACTTCAGCAATATCAGCTCAGTCTCTCACTTCACCCCAGTGCTCACATCAAAACCAGGCAGTCTCACTCCATTTCTTGTTCGCTGCACGTCACTGATCGTGCATCCCAACCTGTCCCCAGAGCTGTGGGAGCATCCCTGTGTCAGAGCAGGGCTTCAGTCCCCTCAGTTATTACCCAGAACAGCACACACTGTGCAGATGCCACAGCAGAGCTGCCAAGGAGAATGCCACTCATCTCACACTCACCTCACTTGCTTATTTTTCTCTTTGTTTTGTTACTGATGTTGTCTCTGTCCGTACCATGTTGCATCTCCTGCTTTCCTAACACAATTAAGGCAAACCCAACTTGAAAGACTCACGAAAAGACTCAGGAATATGTCTCAAAACGCCCAGAATTTCCCCTCCTCAGCACACTCTTATTCACCAACCCTCACGTTTGGAAAACTGAAAAGAATTTTCATGCCCACAGAGTAGACAGAGCAAGAGAAAACATTATAACTTAGGAAATGTGTGTCTGATTAACAGCAATGATTGGCTTATTATAAACAATAAATATTAGATTAAGAGAATCAGACTGCACAAAGTGGAGGATACTAATTTGATCATGTAAATCTTTGATCAAATATTTTTGGGCAGCTAACACTAACAAGAACAAACTAATTATCAGCTGCTAAGTTTCTCAGGTCCAAACATCTCTCTTCTCTGCAGCAGCATCAGACCCTAGCACAGCATCTTCCAAAGTAACCAAACACAGGAGGAAGGAAAAAAAACAAAAAACCCAAATCAGTCACTCAGGAAGAAAGGTTCTGGTTGTATTCAAGTATCTATAGTACAAATAAAATAAAATAACTGAAAAAAAAATTGAACACAGCTGAAACTTAAAAACTTAATATCGCTACACTGTGCCAAGTTCTCTTCAAGTCTCATATCCCACCTGAAACCCTCTGAAAATGTTTGGAATTTTCTTTTGGTTTTTTTTTCAATGATTCTTAGTACTTCCCAGAATATTCCTGAGGTATTCCCCAGATGAGTTTTGTTTTCATGTGCTTTATTTATTTCCTATTTTATTTTATAAAATGCTTCTTTTCCCTTAAGACAGCTATGAAATAGTACACTTTAAAACTTATCTAAAAGTCTTGGATGACTGAGCAGATCAAAGCAACGCTTCAATTTTATTTTGTCTTAGTCCATTAAGGGACTGCTAAGGCACTAAGCTACATGTAGTCAAATTGCTAGGGGGGGTTTCAATGAAATTCAATTGTTCACCTCTTTATATCACTTACTGTAAATGTCCTGTCTGACATAAAACTTCTAAAAAAGAATCACAGACAAAGCAAATTAAGAAATAAAGACCTGGTCAACACTTTGCTTCATTTGAGAATATAAATATCCTTGACCCAACATGATCTTTAATACAGAATTTGCAAACTGTGACTATGTATTGTTCCATTATTCCCATGTCTCCATCACAGGATAAATACTTCATATCTGTAGGTATTTTACCCAACATGCTTACTTGGATCAGAGTACCATGATTACTTGAGAGAGGGAGAAAGCTCCTTTTTCATGTGTTTAATAAAAAACTGATAATGACATATTGAGTATATACAATGCAATAAAAACATAGACATTTATGGTGCTAGTTGGGGAGTCTACTAAATACATAACAATAGGGGTGATGCCCTCAGCAAGTCAGATATATTTATAGAAAAAATGTAAGCCAGTTTGGCACATATAAATGGACACACTTTTGGCAGCTGAAAACCATAAACATTGCTGGAAGTAGCATCCCATGAGATTTTAAATAGCTGCTAGGCTAATCCTACAGGTCAGACACAAAGACAATCCATTTGGAAGCTTTTCTGGCTCTTCTCAAGGTTGGGAATCTCAGAAAGGCTTCACACATTCCCCTCTGCCACCAGCACAGCTTTGCATTTGCCTGGAGGTTCATGTCTCCAGGGTGCAGCCTCACAAAGTGCCCCTTAGTGTAGCACAGTACTTTGCAGAGGTTTTTAATACTCTGTGGCCCACAACTTCATCTGTTCTCCTCATAAATATCACGTCACATTTTCCACTAATAAGTCATAATAAAAACGTTTTACAATTTTCTTATAAATTACCAATAAAATTTTTATTTCCCTTATGTGTCCTGTGCCTAGGCATGCACATCTGGAAAGGAAAAAAAGAAAGCCAAAGTTTTTTTTTTTTTAAATTTGCATGTATAGATTACCGAGATGAAAACCAAATCTCCCTTGATGCTCATATTTATTGTTAAAATAAATATATTTATAGTTCACTACTGAACAACAGTATCTGAAACACCCAAACCTATCTGGATAAAGTTGAAATTATCAGTGATAATATAGATTGCAATATGAGGTGGATGTGAATTTTAATTAGTTTCAACAATGTAATAAAATAAAATAAAATAAAATTAAAATCCCAGTTACAAAGTATAAGAAATACTTATCTCTGTCCCCAGACATTTGCAGGTAATTCCAACACGAATCTTTCTCACCTCCACATGGTCATATTGCTTTACAGCAGCATGATGTATACACATTTTTTCTCTTTTTTAATGTGAAAATCTGAAAATTTCATGTCAGCTGTTTTTTTAGTTGTACACAGTCATTTTTGAAGCCTGCAGCATCCATTTAAAGGTGAGTGTCATTGTTTAGAGCTGCTCAAGAGGAGGTGAATTATTTGGCAGATTGAATTGAAGGCTGTCAAAACTGCATGGGAAGAGTCATTTCTCAGGTGGATATCAATACTGGATGGATGCACTGAGGAAAGAGGAACCTTTTGGAAGTGTAAATTTCTGGTTCAGCCGCACCATTAGTTTTTAATGGCACAACTATCACTCTGCATCCTTGTTCCCACCAGCTCCTTACACTGGGTTTCATTTCAGCAACAGGCTGAAAGTTAACTGCAAACAGAAACCAGATCAAAGTTAGGTGCTAAATCTGACTGTTTAGCATTTGTCCAAAATACTGAAAGATAACCCAGCAGATGATCAAAGTGTACAGGATTAAGCATAATTCTCTCTAGGTTTTGTTTCTGCTTAAGTATGTGTGGAAAGACACTACGAGTGCAGAGCAAGTTCATTTATGAATATCAGACTGCTCATGCATTAATTATATCTCTATATCTACTCTCAATCCCTTCTAGTTAAATAAGAAACTCGGCAAGAAGCACCAGAAAAATTCATAGTGTCCTAATGTGCTAAACTGCTGTTGGGTTGCAGTGTATTTCCAAAAGCTCCTCTATAAGAACCTCAAAAAATTACAGATGATACACACAGTGCTGTAAGGCAGCCAGCAATCAGTCTTAGGGACTTGTAAAAAACTTACCCTTCTTATGCTATTGATAGCTTCTCATCTTATTGCTGATTTTTAAGCTGTTTTAAAAAGGCAGCAGTAGAGGACTGGCACGCAGTCCAAAGGGTGGGTAGGTGACAAGAGTGACAAGGGTGACAAGCTACCCAAGGAAATTGACAGCACGGGAGCAAAAATACAGAGGTCAGAATCATGAAGTATTTCTACTATGAAATGAAAAAAAAAATCTCTACTCATTTTGTCATAATAAATTCAGCCTTAAAAGTCTGTCTAACAAAATGCAGCATCACTAGCTCAGAATGCAAAAATGGTGATGCTCTCCTGTGTTTGTGTTCCCCTAATCTCAGGTCAGCCTTACACTGCCATTACTGGTAGCATTACTGCTTTTCACATGCTGTATTTACTGCAAAAATGTCCAAAAAAGTCCACAACAACCAGAAGCCACTAATAATATCTCTAAAGTATTCCTGACCTGCCTAGCTCTCTCTCTAGGTTTCAGACAAGCTGAAATGAGGTTGCTGCCAGTCTGAGGAAGGATGGCACAGTAATTCCTGAGCAGTGAAGCCAAGCCAGAGCCACACAACATGCCCAGAAAGCAGCAAATGGGTATGCAGCCAGTGGCACAGAGTGCTGTGTCTCTTCCAGGAATTCTCATCTGCAATTTAATGCTTTAAGTATTATGGGAACGTGTCTGTTATTAGACAGTAGTTACTATAATGTTTCAATTGATTCACAGAATAGTAACACTTCCTGTGAGCATAATTGCATGCTTGTGGCTGGTGTTTAGATGAATGAGTGCCATACCTGTCCCCAGCATCATTGTAAATGGCAGAGATTACAGGGAGTCAGACATTAAAAGGCAGACAGCCTACCCAGTCCCACCAGTACACCACTACAGCCTTTTACCTTCCCACTCCTCCACCTCATCTAATGCTCCAAAAGATGTTTCCTGGCAGTTAGCAGCCCCAAACGAGCTCTGAAGGCTCTCCTGTGGTCTTAACATCAAACCCTAATCCCTCCTGGCAACCTCTGATAAATGAGTTTTCAGGTGCCACTGCAAGCTGGATCGGTGCAAAGAAACATCCCAAAGAACCAGGCAGAGAAATTTTGCAAAGCAGGAAACTGCTGAGAGAGAAATGGCACTGTGAGGGTGTTGGAGCATCCAGTGGCCTTGGCAATACCAGGGAAATGTCAGTGGAGTTACTTCAAATGTTTTAAAGACTCTTAGTGCTGCAAAAATCACTATGAAAAGTCCCATCTGAAAATACAGAAGGAATTCAAGGTCATTCTCCCTTCCTTCCCCCACCCTGGCCTCCCTAAAGTTGCATTTACACTTTCAGTTTGTATTTTACCATTTAGGCTGCTGGCTGAAGCTTTGCTATGAAATGTTAACACTGTAGTATACCACTGTCCTGGTATAATTAGATGAATAGCTCAATTATTTGAAAAAATTGATATTAACAAACTCCTATTTGGACTACACAGCACAGAAAATGTACAAATCCTACAAATTTTTCTTCCACTGTGCTACTCCTTGGATCACGTTAGAAAACACCTGTTTTGTAACACAGTTATCTCAGATTTGCTGTTTTTGTACTGGGGGGTGGTGGAACAAAATATGTAGAGCTGAAGGTAAATATTCACTTAGAAAAACTGTGAACCGAAATGCAGGACTCTGAGTTTGTTTAAAACAAGAAAAGAATTATGGTCAAGTAACCACATACATGAGCTAAATATTGAATTATGGGAAAATCATGAAGACCTTTTTTTCTCTCCAGGCTTCAAAGTTTTGCTTATAAATAAAATAGTGGGAAAAAAAAAAAAAAAGTAAAAAGTGAGATCAAAGGTTTTGTATAAAAACATGAATATTTTTAAAGCCATCACACACTGCTATATTAAGACAGATTTCAAAATTAATCTACTTTCTGGTCTTTGCTCAAAAACTGGGAAATTTAAAGTATTCTGAATTATGCTGAAAATATTCTGCACAGCTCTAACCAGAATACTCACGAATTCTGAACCAGTCTCATTCCAAGACAGATATTCCCTCTACAGCTTTTGGCAAGTGACTGAGGATGAAACTTTGTCTAGTAAAGTCAGAGTATTCCAGTGCAGACTTAAATGAGGCCAACATTTCCTGATCTGATCATTCTCATCTACAGTAAGGCAATCAGGAATGTCTGAAGTATGAAATGTTGTGAAATCACTTGTAATGGACATATAAATTCATATTCCAATATGCAACATTTTCAGTCCTAAACTCTACTTACTCTAGTAAATAGATACTTCATGATCATCAGTACTGTTTTTCTTAACTACATTTTCAAGTAACTAATGCCACTCCTGCATTCCTGAATTTGTAGCATTCCCTTGATGTTGCTATACTGAGTAAAAGGGAAATCCTGTGATAACAAAACGTAATTGAAAAGTCAAATTGTAAAGTTTTTTAATATCAACCACCCTGTAGCACTTTTAATTTTCTGTCTCCTTCATGAGCATTAAATAATTATTTCTCACATTACCCACGTGAGTAGATTATATGACTTCTGCCTCTGTTCTCACTCTGCTGTGATGGTGACCACGTACCACTTGAGAGGTGAGTATTTCCAACACAGAGACTGACAACCAGGGTTTCAGCTGAGTCCTCTCCCTGAGCAGGATAACATCTTTCCAGCAGCATCCATGCAAATTTGGTTTGTGATGTAGCTGCAGTACCACATCATATTGCTGTATTCAGAGAAGGTCTGAATGAAGATCTTTTCAAATTAGCACATGAAAACTTAGGAACTAATCTGATGCCATCTGCTTTAGTCTCTTTAAATTTTAGCAGTTCATGTTCTAAATACATGCAATCAAATGCATATTTTATATTATTCTTAAGAGGCAAACTAAGGTCAAATTAGAAGCCACAAGAAGCAAGAAATGTTTTAAGGATGTACATGAAGCAGGTGTCACTCGATGAAGAAGGAGCAGCCTTCTTGCACTCCACTTAAACCACAAACCTTGCATTCCACTTAAACCACAATATTCTTTTGCAGACCAGTGGAGGGAGGGCAGATCTTTAATCTTTCACAAGCCAATGACAATTTTATTAGGAGAGGGAGCTACATGACACTGCCCACTTCCTCCTGGAGCAAAACCTTTTGCAACCAGATATTTCTATGTGAACTTCATAAAAATTTCCTGTGACAAGGGCAGATTACCAGCCTACCACCAGCTGCCCTAAATCCTAACAGCAATATGGGCTGCAGCAGTTCAATATATGTGCAGGGTGGGGGGCTCAGAATGGATCATCTCCAGGAAAGCTGGAAGTTTTTCTTAAGCACAACTCCAGTTTTTCTGAGAAATTATTCCAAAACAAGTAGGCTTTTGCTTTGGATGTGTACCCATTTTGGCTCCAGTATAAGTATAATTTACCTAATTCTTTGAATTTTAATTTGTTGCTACATTTTCTCAAATTACTTATTTTAAAGGAAGCCACTGTAATAATTTACTTTGAATTCCTTGAATTTCTATTTATTTTTTTATTATTATTTTCGTTTAATTGTAAATACAGAATGCTTTATAAAAATTCTTGGTGGTGATTTAAAACTACCATAAGAAAAGTTATTATTCTTGCTGCTCTTCTATGAATGCTGAGGGAGACAGGCCCACAGATATGAAATAAGGGATTTTAGAACCATTTTGGGATTAATATATTTAGCTTTCACGTAGCCCAAACAACATAATAAGGATGGAATTTGTAACCCCCCCATGGAAGCTAGGGTTACAAATAACTTCATAAATTGCTCATGATGCACAGTGGTAAAATACAAATCAAGAAGGAGAAGATGGTTAATGGAACAAGGGGAACTTTTTGGTTGAGGCTAGCAGGTTTTTCCTTGAGATCTTACAACACTTAAGTATATTTTATGGTATTGATGATTTGCTTTTTTACACGCTACCAGCATTCAGTCTTTAAAATTGGCTTGAGAGTCTTTTTTTTCTGTTCATAAAAGGAAATTTTCTTCCTGACCATCACCTGAGCTGATGCCCTGTGAGCCTGGTCAGGGGAAACTCCAATTTTTTTCTGTCTATTTAGATAACCACCCCAGATGTCTTGCAAGAGTCTGCCCCATTATGTTCAGACAAAATAAATGAATCAAGTTTAGAGGGTAACTTAAGAAAAATCAAATTGAAACAAGGTTTACTATGTGTTCCAGTCCCACCCAAGACAGAGGGTTGCAAAAGGTATTTGAGGGAATTGTTTTAAAGAGGTTAATGTGTCTGTCAGACTCTTAACTCATATACTGCCAGTAGACTCAATGAAATGACAAATTGAGCTATAAAGGAAGACACAAGGTACCATTCTTTAAACTAAGTGTTGAATAACCACTTCTCATCAGTTTCTGCAGTATTTTTGTAGACTTGAAAGTTTCCAACATATACTCTGGATCACCTGTATCCTATGGGAGTTTAATAAAAGAAAGAATTTTTTAAGACAACTGCCTGAACTCTGACACTCACCAGCCATTTAAATTTCATCTACCATCACATTTATTTTTCCAAATATGGTCAATATTAAAGATGTAGGAGACCTTTTCTATGAAATTAAATCAGAGCAGGAGGAAAATGGGAGGAAGGAGGGAATAAAATTCCAAATGAAATTATTCTTGGTTTAAACAAATACAGAGATCCTTTCTCACATACCTGAGATATGGAGCATCTCCCTGCAGGAAACATTGTGCAATGGGAAACTTTTAAGTATATTATACTCTTAGGTCTACAGTTATTTTAGAACAAGCAGAATACTCAAACACGTCACTACAGCAAAATTAGGCAAATCAAACTTATTGGGGAAAACACATGGACAAAGAAATATAATAAACTTTTCAGACCTTACATACCTGACATTTTCTGAGCTCATTCAGGCCACCTGTATAACACCCTCTCTTCCCTCATTTCTACCCAAAGACACGAGCCTTGAAAACCAAGTATCTCCTGGTCTCTCATGCAACTTCTATGAGAATGACCCTGCCCTCTTCCCCTCACTTGCCCTTTCACCTTGGGCCCTCTTGTGTGTAATTTCTATCCCTCTTCTTCTGTGCTCTTGTATTCTGCTCCCAGTTCTGTTCCTTTTTCTGTATGTTTTTCTCCTCCCTGTTGTTGAGTCCTTTCTGATTTCGCAACATTTTGCTAATTAACAGTCACAAAATTCCTATGAGGTTCATGAGGAATGACAGTGCCTGCTAAATAGGTAAACTGGAAGAAAGGCAGACTAATTAGTTTGATCAGGCTCCTGCAGGATTAAAACTCAGAAATGCTATCAGGGCACGGATGGATGTCCCTTAGTGGTGTTTCTCATTCCATAAGTAGAACGGGCAGGTAAGGCTGCACCAGCTGCAGCTCTGCAACTACCAGCACTGGTGGCAGCTTGACAAGCATCTTCTCCAAAGCTCCCATAGCTGTGTGCTTTTCTCAAGCCTGTACAAAGCTGTAGTGTGGGCAACGTGTGATTTCTACAGAGAAATCGATATGGAAACTTTTTTATATTACATGATCACATTCCCTATTTATGACTTTTCGGTAGAAGGACTGAGCTGTTACCCTTGAAAATGGAGTTTCAATGTGAGGCTCAAAATACTAAAAATCACAGCAGGGATGCTGAGCTAAGGCTTAAGAGTGTGAAGGCCAGATTCACTATACATCTGCTCTCAGAATAGACTTCTAAAGAACCTTACTTGCATAGGAATGCCCTGGAATAGATTTTTGGTCTAGATGAGCGACAGAGAAGCCAAGGAAAACTCATTTCACTAAGACAAGGGAAGATCCCAAATGTATCAAATATTATTCACATGCCCACCAAGCATGTTTACCCATGTAAATCCAGAAGATTCTGGTGAAATACTCCTTATAGCATGTGTCATCTTGCCTGGAAAAGTTACATTTTAATGATATAATAGCAAAAAATCTTTTACTAATTCTTACCTGCAGTGTAATGTTGATCAAGTTATGATCCTTATTACTTATTTTCCTCATATTTGTGGAAGATAGGGAAACAACACACACTGAACCTATCTTTCTCTGAAGATTATGAGAAACAGACAGCCATTCTTGCACCTTCATTTCAAATACCCTGTAAAATGGCTGATTAGGGAGCAAAGCTCATAATTTCATAAGGGTAATTGGATACATTTTCTTCTATTGCAAGCAAATTGCCCCCTGGCACAAGAAGTTTAGAATCTTTGGCAGCAGAGCTCCTGAAACCCATCTGTGTTGGAAATTAATTTTTTGCTTTTGGGTATACTATATTTACATATTTTGGTTTATTTCTCAATATTTAATCTAGCAAGAAAAGAGACTCTTAGGACGAGCACTGAAACTTCTTGACAGATTTTTTTTAAAAAGCAGGGCTCCAGAAGAAACTGGCCATACTCATACAGCCAGTATATGACAAACTGCAACTAACTTGGACTTTTATTGGGCAGCCAAATATTAATTTTCAGCATACCTGTTTTGAAGCATCTATTTAGAAGGTATCTGATAGCATTTACTACAAATGCAAACTGATTACTGTTCTCTCATATGCTTGTAATTTCCCCAGCCTTTTCTTTGGTGAAATTTGCCATGCAGGGTCTCCTAGCAGCATTGAATTCCTGTTGTTTTCTCACATTATATTTATTTCATATAAAGAAATTACAGAATCATTTTAATGACCAAAGTACTGGATACTTGAACACAGACTTATCCCTCCTAAATTAGGACTAGAGCTCCCTTGACTCCCTCCCCTACCAGTGGTGAGAAACTGACACTTCAGATAATATAACTTAATTGTAAACCTCTATTAAACTCAGATGAGTTTGCTTCTGGGTCAATGTTCTTCTTGCAATTGTGGGGTTGCAGTGAAATAGAAAGAGTAATTTTTAATTTTACCAGTGCAAAAGTAAGTTTTAAAAGAGCATTTAGTGTAAAATATTCATGGGGATTTTTGGAAAAGGGTGAGAAGTGCAAAGTCTTTGAAAGTAGAAAGTGTAGTTGTCTAAATAAATAGCATAGATGCTTAAAGGCTGTGCTACCACGAAATGTCTGAGGCACAGAAACATGGCAGCATACAGAAAAGCTTCTTCACATTAAGTGCTATGTGTGCACAAGAGAAACACTCACTGTAAAAGCTTGACCTCTGTTGTAGGAAACTATCACTGCTAAAACTCCAACTGCTTTAAGAACTAACAAAAAGTATTCAGGGTCATCAAGGGTGCAAACTATGAAAAGCACAGACTATTAAAGAAAAAAAAACAATCCCTGAAACTTAGATGAGCAAAGATGATTTACGAGCTGACACAAGTCTAAAAACCCACATGGAAAAAAAGCAAATGCGACATTTAAGAGGACACATGTTGTGAAAAAGATGAACTTCAGGGCATAAGCTTGTTCCCAGATGAAGTTTGGAACAAATTATTTTCTTGTGCAGCATCCGGCACAGCCTACTGCCAAAGAAAAGGATACCCAAGTAGCTGAGAAGTTCTGCTTGCCCATTTTTGGGTTCTGAATTAATCAAGGAGGTGATACCTACATGCCCCGTGTGACATATCCATGGCCAAGGACAACAGGAATTTCCTCTGAAGTAGAGATATCAGAAATGACTGGTTATTAAAGACATAAAGAATAATTTTATAAATAAACAATGCCTGAAAAAGAAATTCTAGCTGTGCATTGCATGAGGATGGTGAAGCTTCCTATTCCTATGTGCATGGGTTGGGTCTGGTACTGCTGCCTCACTGACATTTATCATCCAAGTCTGGCATCAGTCTGCCCAGGCAGACACAGACTCACATGGACAGGAAAGCCCATTAGTATTTTTGGAGTCCATTTTCTGCAGTATGACAGTGCTGAAGAATGATAAGACTCCATCCTGAAACTTGGATTAAAGAATCTGAAAGCCACTGAAACAATTGACCCTTGGGGAAGGCAGAGGACAGTGTCCCCAGGTGATGAATCAGTCCTGACAAGCTGGACAGCAGGGACAAGAGGGGAGGTAGCAATGCCTCCCTGGGATGGCCAGACTTAGGAAGATGACATAGATGCCCTTTTTGTTAGCTTTAAACCTTTCTTGATCTCATTATTTCTCAGTGGGTAACTAATGCACTTCCTTTCAGCTCCCCACAGGGAGAGGAATGGTGGGTGCTGCCTGCAAGGGAAAGGCAGATCTGGGATTGGCACCAGATTTTACCCCAGAGGCAGAGCTGCAGGCTGTGAAAATCATCAGATGGCAAAATGACTATTCTTCACCAATTTCTCTTGCTGTTTTCACTTGCTTTGGGTGTATTTTAATTTCCCTGATTTCCCAAATTCTGGATGGGTTGCCAGCTTTCCAGCTTCTGGGAGTCCTCCTCCCAACTTTAACCCCTGTTAGGCCAAAAGTGAGCCTTTCAAACTGGAACAACTCAGTCTGCATGAAACAGTGATACTAAAAAAAAGACTAAAAAGTCTTCTACAGTCTTCTCCCACTGCATACTAAGCAGGTAAGAGGAGAAGATAAATTACCATTAAATGCCACAGGTGTGAAACCTACTGCTGTGACAGTATCTCAGAGTCACACACCAAGTAGTTATTTTAGCCATTCTGAGCAACCTTCAGAACCATGGAATAGGAAAATGGAAGCAAATATCATGGGCCATCTGGACTGGCTACCTCACTAGCACCTGAGGACACCAGATAAGCAAACAGAGAGAATTCCTTCCCCTCTGTCAAATCGTAGCACTGGAGGGGTAGGAAAGGAACACCAGTTTCAGTGTCTTCATCTGGAATAAGGCTGGAATTTGATTCAGAGGAGGAAGTACTTAAAATCCATAATGAAATTAAATTATCTGCTGCAAAACAGAGCATTCCAATTCACTGAGAGCAGATGTGCTGATTGCTGGATGGAGAAGAGAACATCCATTTAGGATGGACAGAGCAAAGCATTCTGAAGTTTTTCTAGCCAAAAGGAACATCATGATCATCTGCTGGTTTTGCATAAAACAGGTCATAGGCTTGTGCTGAGTATTTTTCAAATTAGGCCCTGAAATACGAAAACTAAATGTAACAGAAATAATGCTGATCTAAAAACAACTTCCTAGTTACAAAACTGAAAAAAAACCCGAACCCAAAATCTGAAAAAACCTCTTCAGAACATATTAATACATTTATAAAAGAACTTACTAAATAACTAGAAGCCCTAATTTATATCAATTGACAAATATAAGCAGCAAAATATATTGGGGAAAATCAAACCACATCTTATGACATTTTAAGTAGCATTGCTTCACCATATTAATATTTTCTAACAACAGTAGCTTGGAATTCCTTCTTCTCATAATAAAGCAAGCAGGAAAAACAACCAAAGTAATTATCCTCAATTTGGAGCCAAACCAATGAAAAATTCTTTGTAATGTGTTGTGATGTTGTGATAGTGTGTTCTGCTATGAATATTAAAAAAGCCTAAGAAATTTCCTATTTTCCAAAAGATTAGCTTCAACAAATTCAGACCTGCAGACACTTTGGGTTTCTGAACGTCATGTTCAAAATCCAAAGATCGTTTTATATAAATCTTAAACAAAAATATGTACAACAAAACAAACCAGATGTGCAGTGAAACAGGAAAGGAAATTTCCCTCTGAAAAAAAAATATGCATGATGTGCATATCTTAAGTACTCCAGTAATTCATTTGCACTTTCATAGCATAAGCCTCCAAATAATATAGAAGGAAATTACTGTACCTGCAGTTTCTTGCAATGTTTCCTCATGAAAAAGCTTAGGCTTTTACTAATTCCTCAGCAACTTAACAGTTCCAGCATCCTGCATCTTTAAACCGTTTTTTTGGTTCAATAAAAATACTGAATATTTTTAAGGAGGGGCACTATTCAGTCTGTCACTAATGTAATCATTAGATAATATTCCTGATTTATAAAGTTATGGAAGGAAATATTGATTTGAGGTTTTTTTTTTGGCCAATCTTCAGTAAAAAAAGAGATAGAACAGCTTCTGTGGAATAAATCACTTAATCAGATTAGCCTTAGAGCACTGACTACTGTAGTTCACACTCAAATAAAAGCCCAAGAATAATTTATTTGATGTACTAGTTAAGCTAAAAATGCAGAGCTGACAGAATATGGAAGTTCTTTGATCTTTTGTAGGTATTCAATATATTCTCAATGCTGCTCGATGACTGACAACAATTCCTAATGTTTTAAAAATAAACTATGCACAGGTGGGTTGTTTTTGCTTTAAGCTTATGCTTTCATTATATAATTGCTGCTTTCACTTTGATGGTGGTTTATTTTCCTACTTAAAAAATGTATTTTATTCTCATCTTGGAATGCAGAACTAGGAGCTGAAATAGGTTTGTAACAGGGGAACAAACTTGACTCCAACCCTTTTCAAAGATATTAAAAACATAGTTGGCAGCATAAGGATCTAATTCCTTTTCCAAAGTGGTAAGAGTCAATTTGGATTCATTCTGGTACTACCTAGGTACATTTTTCTGAGGGTCAGGTTCAGTCAAGCCTGCCTTCATATCTGCATTATTTCCTATTCTCTTCTACCGTAGGTAAAAAAGGTGTAAAATAGGAAGGGGAATTACAAATTTGGAATAAACACAGCTTCCCTCCCCCTGATTTCCTAAAACATACCCTGCTAGTTCTTTTTTTTTTGAAGAACAAATAAAAATTTCCTTAAAAAGTCCAGTGTTAAGATTGACAGGAGGATCAGAGGATTTCCTCTCAGAAAATTTTAACAAAAGCAGCAAATCATATTTTTCAAACTGGAAAAAAATAATTAACTAAACTAGACAAGCTTCTCCTATCACTTTCAGTGTAAGACCAGAACTGAATCCATCTGCTCAAGTTTGCAGTATTTTTTTAACATGCAAACCCATGATTCATTCCATTGTGGCCTCAGTGGAGAAAAGGGCTGTTTAGTTCAGGTATCCCATACAAAATATCAGATAGGAAGCAGGAATGTCCAGCCAGAAGGCTAGCTGCAATTCCCTCACTAAAGTGTGCATCAGGACAATTTGGCAACCAAGCTAGCAAGATAATGGGGGCAAGACACTCAGCCCAGCTGAAAAATCCATTTTCAGGTTGGTAAGAGAATGGAAGGAGATTGCATTTCGCAAACTGGTCTTTATTTATTTAACTCTGCTTTGAATTTGCCCCCATGGGCTTGTTTGATATGAAACAATTCTGGTGGTGCTGCAGGGCTGAAATACGGCCATCAATTCCAATAGAGCAGAAAGGACTGGGCCATTCACACTCAACAAGGCTAAAGTGAAAAAGATTTCAATGGAAAGACCTGAATGTGCTTCAGGAAAGGGAGAATTGCATTTTCAGATTGTCTTGCCTTTGTTTATCTAATTTGTAATATTGTTTCCCAGAATGAAAGAAAACAATCAACAACTACCATAAAATTGGAGCTTTTCATTATATTCTGCAGAGGAAACAGTAAAACAACCCACAACCACTTGCACTTAGTGTGTGATTCCAAGTGTATTTACATGCATGTAATCATAATTCTCTCAATATCTAAGACCACAATACAATATTGGCATCTAAAACTGACTCAGTGTATCTTTATTTTTCTCTGATTTCTTGGATGTCAGAGCTTAGACCTCTAATGTATTTTCATTACAGTTTGTTTGGGTTTTAACCAGTGATGAAAGAGGCTTTAACAAGTGGTAATGTAATTGCTTAAGCATCAAGAGATCAAGATAGCAGCAAATCAGCTAGCTAGTTTGTGGAGGGGGAAAAAAAAAGTTATTCCAAGATTTTTACTGCTTGTGAGTTTGCATGATTTTTTTTCTCCAATTGCACATCCCATGAAAGAGGTAAAGAGAGAACTGGAATGGGATTTGTACAGAAGAAAACGTCTGAAGCAAGAAATTCTGTAAGCAACTGTCCTAATTAAACCCCTTCCCTCTGCCTGGCACACACCTCAAAGCTGAGCAGCACTTCTCTCAACTCCTCTTTTTTCACTTGCTCCCACTGCATTATCCTCCAGGAATTCCTGCCCCTTCCCTGCTTTCCTCCATGAGGTCTCGACCCTCCAGAAGCGCAGTCCCTGCAAGCCAGAGATTTCACACCCAAACCTCATCACAGTGCCTTCAGATCAGCCTCTCCAGACTGTACTTCCCAATAACAACACCTGGAGGTGACTTCTAACACCTCTGGGAGCCTGAGCTGGGGGACAGGAGGATTGTCCTGGTTAGTGAACCCTATCAATATTTTACTTTGGCCATCTCTTTAGGATGGGAGGATTTCAGGAAGGTTTCTCTCAGATATCACAATCCAAATAATCAACTCTTAGCAACAGAACAGGGTTTCTAGCCCAGGTCCCTGCATGTTCTGGAGCTCATTTTATCCTGGCTTAAGTTGAAAACCAGTTGTCACTGGCTGCCTCAACTGCACCATGAAGGGACATATTGGTTACTATTTCTGATGTCATGTGAGGCCGTTTTATATCAGGCTCAATTGTGTTTTTCATTCATATAATTTTGATATTGTTAGTTTTTTGCACTTTGGCCTCTTTGGCATTTGTCTGGTTTGAAGTTTGTGCTAGAACAAACCTCAGCCTTTAATTAAGCTGTGAAAGGGGCACTGGTGGCTATAAAGGCTCAGCTGCACGTTTCTGCCCAAATGTTAGCATCAGAAATTATCTCTTTCCCTGATTAACTGCTCTCACGTGGCCTCGTGAGTTGAGCTCATGAGAGATTTTGTGAAAAACTGTGGTCTTGAGCATGCACCAGTGATTAAACTCCTCACAAATCACATATGATGTACATAAAGGAGTGTCTCAGCTCTCACGCAGTCAGCACTAGACCCAGTCACTAACACATGAAAAATGCACTCTCAGACTTGGCACACAGCTCTTGCAGCTGCCAAAAATCCCCCCCCTGAGATGAGAGCAGGCTGCTGAGGAGGGCAACAAAACCACTCTCAGCCCTGCTAGAGAAAGGAGGAAGAATGAGAATTCTGTTGATCTGATTAGAGATTTTCTGATCATATTAGTGATTTCATTATTATCTTCCTAGAGACCAAACCTTTTAAAATGGTGTAGAGCTCAAAAATGCTCTATGAAAATTGCTGCTATGGATCAGGCTCACCCCATATTAGCAACACAGGAGTTCCACCATGTCCTGAAAATACAGACACTCCTTGTAGATGGTGTTTGAACACACGTCTGCACTAATATTCACAGAGATGAACCTGTCTCCATCCCATAAATTCATTTTAGTATCTGATTTGTGGCATGGCTTGACTTCACTGTAGGCTACGGGCACATTTGCTCTTCTGTTTTCAGGAAAGTCCTGAAAATTGAGGCAACAGAGCAGTTATTGAAGAGAAAGACTTCAGAACAATAAGTGCAGTACAGCCATGAGCAGAAAAGGCCCAAATTCTTTTGAATGCTAAGAAAGTTTCCAGCTGGCTAGAAGAATTTTAAGAGACTCTGCAAACTCCTGGTGGAATAAGAAAAATCTGCACTAGATGGTTTTTCTTAACTGTTAAGACACCGAAAATGACACACAGTCCATCTTTCATTATCAGGTTGATAGGTGGCTGGACCAAGTTGAGAGGAATGCAGAGAAGTAATTTTCATATGGTTCTAAGACTTGTTTTATTTTTTTTTAATGTGCCCCAAATCAGTTTCATTTCTTTATTCAGATTTCTTGAGCTCCTCTTTCCATCTTTTTGAAAAAATAAGTGCTGATACACGTGTACATAATCTCTCAGCCTAGCTTCATGTGCCAGATGATCTCATCACCTGTTTATCAAGGACTTTAGGAATAAAAATAATAATTAATAGAGAAAATATCATTTTTTGGAGCCCTCCCAAACCACTTCTTATTAAGACTTTCTCTCACAACACAGAGCTATTGTCACTTATCAAAGCCTTTGGGGAATGATAAATCCAGTCTATGTAATATAAATGACTGCAGAAAACTAGGTACCATATTTTAGGATGCCTACACAGTCATAAAGGGATATGCTTAAATCCTTTTAACAGATCTTCTCTTGTGAACATGTGAGCTGAGAGCAGCATCATTATTAATGAAGAAACCCCTTACCACTATCTTTTGCAGAGTAATCCAATAAGTGGGGTAATATTATGATATTAAAAAAATTGATGGCATAAATTAACTCATATAATTTAATGTACAGAGATGCTAGAATATCCTGGACTCTGCATGAGTAAAAGAAACCTCATTTGTCAATATTAATTTACTGACTTTAGGAAGAACCCATTCTTGATTTTGTACTGGCTGTCCAAAGAAACAGCACCTTATCTTCATAAAGGCAAAATAATCTGATTTATATTTTGAAATATGTAGAATTCTTTTGTAGCACAAAAAGGGTAAAGGCAGAAAAAAGACATTTGGCTTGATTTTTCCTGTATTTTGACAATCTGCAGAAAAAGTGGCAAAGAGGATTTATCCAGAACACAAAATCCTCTCATTCTGGACAAATAAGAAGCAACATTCTACTGGGGTTTTCTAGCAAATGCATGTTTTCTGGATGCTGTTGAAAAGGATTATCTTCAGCAGAAGGGGAGGGAATAACAGCAGCACTTGAACACAGGAAGGGAAAATAAAGCCTAACTGCTACTACCTAACAGGACTGCACAGAGAACATTAATTAGTTGCATTGTGACAGACAGGACCTGCTCAGCAGTCTTCTCTCTTTGAATTGATGACAGTGTTAGTGGGATAGAATTATTCAACTGCAAAACAGTTCCCAGCCCCTTTGATAAAAATTACTAAAGCACATCCCACAGACTGGAGATTTTGGCATCACACATAAATAAAATGCATTTGAATGCATCTCAGCTGGCACGCCCAGAAGAATCCAGGTAAATTTCCCACAAAACACAGAGAAATACTGGAAAGATTACAATAATTTCATGGAGGAAGTGAGCAAAGTAGTTGCAGTCTCAGTAGTCTTACACACCAGACTTTCTGTTTTTTTTTATTTTATTTATTTTATTTATTAATTCATTATGTCTATGCTGTTTCCTAATTATTAGGTGTCAGAAAAGTCACTTGGACAAGGACCGTAAATGTACTGTGAGTGTACTTCAGGTTTTTTTAAAGTGTCTGGGCAAACATCTCTCATACATTCTTTCACTGACTACAACTACAACAGAGATGCTTCCAATGCTCATTACCCATTATCTTATTTTACTGTATTGATGCTCCAGTTTCTGCTGCTTCTCTGACACCTCTCTCTGTTACACATCGTTGTATTTTTTCATGTTGTTTCATCATTTTCTTTCTCTCCCTCTCTCTTTTTAATGATTTTTTAATTTAGGAATATTAAAGAACTTACCAAGATATTAGTACTTTGGTCCTTGGTCTCTCTCTCTGCTGTGCTTTAAACTTACTTCCCAACAGGAACAGATCTCTCACTACACAGCCAACAAATCCTGGATTCAGGTTTGATGCACTTCAGACTTCTTTGTACTTGCAACACAAAAGGTGCCCTTACACTTTTCCTTGTCAGAGCAATTAATGCCCCATGATAATGCCAAACTAAGAGCTCAACTTTGTGTCTAAAGCTGCAAACATAACAACAAATAGGCTATGATTGTCCTCTTGGTTCAGTTCCTTATAGTAATCCCCCCTTCTCTCTAAACAAAAATTTCTAAGATAAATTGAAACTATAGCTGTAGAACTGAAAGAAAAAAAAAAAGAAGTGATATTACAGATATTTTGATGTCATGGATGACTGTTCTATGTTGAAACTATTATTCATCCTAGTATGTACACAAAATATGGTGACTAAACACACTGAACAGTGATGATGATTTATAGCAGTTACCTATTACACAGTTTATCCTTGCTCTTGAAGGATTTGATTCTCTGCAAATATCCTAGCTATGCATAATTATACACAGAACTTTCTAACCCTACATTTAATGAATAAAAAAGCAGTTTATTGAAAGGAAACTTTATGAGAACAACAGAAAAACTCCTGATCTGGATTTTCAACTGAATAAGCTAAACTATTGAAAAGAAACCCCACAACAGTCAGCTCAGAAAACTCAGCCATAGGTTTGTCAGCTTGTGTGAATAACATACATCCCACGAGCTCTCTATGGACTGGTGATGCAGTCCATTAAAATAGCTTCAATGGTACAGACCAGGTAAATAACTATTGCTTAGGCAATGAATGTAGGACCTGATCTTTCCAATTTCTATTGCATAATTTATAGAAAAATTCCTTGTTACGTTCTAGGTCCTTAATTGCTCGAAGTGAAACTTGTCACCTTCTAGTCCATAAAAATTCTATAGCAATTCTAAGAGAAACCATACTTGGCACTATTAAAAAAAAAAAAAAGAAAGAAAGAAAAAAAAGAGTTGTTTTTCAGGTAGAACTATATAGTCCATTTTTGCAGTTACTACAGGAGATATCAGTATGACTTGCCCCTTATGATACAGGTTATGGTCCTCTTGTGAGAGTTGTACCCCTCTTGTGTTCAGAGTCTAATTGTGTGTATACCCTTATTTATAGAGAGGAGCTAAGTAGTTATTTAGGAAAAATATAGTGTAGACTATATTTAGTGCAAATATAGTCTTTATACTTATTGTATAAAAATTTCAAAGATACATATGATGATGGAAGCAAGAATGGTTACTTGACATGCAAGATGAAGTAAAAATAGGGACACCATATGTCAATGTGATATTGGAAAAGTATTCAGATACATCAGAGAGTAATGAACTACCTAAATATCAAATTACAACTATATTCAAGAGTGCAAAATGGGAAACATAAACAGCAACTTCTATGCTAGAGAATGGGTTCTAGAATCCAGATTTGTAAATTTATCTGGCCATCAGGCACCCTTCACAGAAAGTACACTGGGTCTGGCTGCATCTCAAATTCTCCACTTTCATGCTGCCATTCTTTTTACCACGTAGGCTTCAAAAATCCATGGGAAGCTTCCTTATTGCCTTTCAATGACAATTCAGCAATAGGAAGCAGTGGAGGCAGTAGAATGCCTCAGCTTGAAGAAGAAAGAAACAGATTTATGTCATGCTTTGTTTTTTGCAGCTTGGCAAAAACACAGAGTTATATAATAAAACATTAAAAAGCTCTTAATTTTGTTACAAAGACCTTGGTCAAGATAATTGCTTTCTAACAAAACGATGACGTTTCAGGGCCTCCTTTTTTCTGCATTAGATTTTTTTTTTTAAAAATTATCTTTCATCATGTCTATTTCTCCTTTTTTTCATGTATAGCAAGTAAATACAGCAAGCCTCTTTCAAAAAATCAGGCTGTTGTAAAATTCTTCATTCATCTGCATTCTTCATATAATTTTAGGAGGAAAATGGTTAACATTTCAGCCTCATGACTTGCAAATGAAAGAAAATAATAACGCCTAGCAAGAGACATTAGAAGAACACATTCACCATGAATCATACTGCCCTTGAAGGTGCAGCTTAAAAAAGCAGAGAAATAGATTTGACACCACTTGGACTTGCAGCTCGGACATGCTGCATTAAACTGTTCAAAATTAATTTAATCTGAGCATGGAGAATAATAGCCTCTCAGTTCAAGGCTTCTGATAGCAGTAATTTGCACTCGAAAGTACTTCCAAAGGGAAAGAATAAATGAAGGGCGACTCTCCAAAACTAAGTGAGCAAATGTATTCACTAAATGAAAGCCTCTTGATCACCCTGTAAAAGAGCATTCAGGAAAACGACACATTCTATATCATTTTGTAGGTTAGGGATTTTTTTCTTCAAACCATTGGCAGCTACAAGGAGAGATACAGTTCCTCCTGGGCTGATGATGGGATAAGAAGCTCTTAGAGCTCTTGCATTGTAACTCAAAAGCCATGAGATCCATTTGCCTGGGAATCCAAACAAGCCAGGCTGCTGTAGTGAAAAACCCTCATGTCACCTTTGCAATAAGGGACTTGATAGACTAATTGCATGCAGGGTATTGCTGGCTTTTTCAGCACAAGATTTAAAAAATACCTTCAGGTACTTAAAAAGTACCTTATCAACCCCAAACAGTTTTACTGGGGCGAGAGCTAAGGGAAGCACAAGGTTGCACTCCACTGTCAGTTTCTGGCCTTCATTTTGCCTTTCCCAGCCCAAAATCACTGCCCCAAAGTATCCTTTAAGAGGGATGTCTCACCTGTATTCAATCCAAGATTTCTGGGGGGAGACCATGGGGTCAGAAGGTGATCAACAGTTACACAAAGGTTAGTGCTGGAGTGAGAACAGGGGTGAAAGAAGGGGAAGGTGACTGATGTTGCTGAAAAATGTGGATTTGGTCCAAGAAAAGGATTTTACAGCTTCTGGAAGACTTGGTGTAGTTTCAGATGGGGAGGGGATGGGGAGGGCAGGGAAGAACCAGAAAATAGAGTAATCTTCAGCTTTTCATTCAGTCTTCTGATTCTTTCTGAATTATGTTCCTACCTCATTTAATAACAAAAAATAAATTAAGAATAATATATTCAACTAAACACATAATCTTCATATGAGAAGCCAAATGCCCCAGCTACTGCAGTGAATCAAGCAGTTCTAGCAAGGAAGCAGTTAAAAGCATGTCAGAACCTGGGTGGGCTGGGAAACAGGAGATGAGTCCAAGACCTAAGGCCCCTACTCCTGTCTTGGGCTGCCTCTCCTAGGATCTTTCATAGGGTCGTAAGCAGTCTCTTGGGTTTTACCTCTGGAGCTGTATCCTGTGGATGTACAGCACAAGACAAACTGTGCCTAAGTATGACTGAAGAGTGACAAATAATATCCTTCCTAGGCAGAGAAGTAAGGACAATGGTTTGCACTACAGAGCACTTACACAAAGAAAGAACAACTACAGTCAAAGAAAAATAAAATTGCCAGTTTTAAGGATTCACTTTTTTGAACGATCTTAGTGGCTGTGAGAAAGAGACACAAAGAAAATCTTCAACAAAAAGTAGGAGAGTAAATAATGTATTGGTACTCAGGTTTCACTTCCAACCCCAAAGGTACTTTTGCAAACTTACAACAAAGAAAACCAAAAGGTTTTTTTAAAATCTCTGGTACCACTTAATTTCTCCTGAATTATTTACCTGCCACTAGCTGTTTGTTCTATAATAATTCAACCAAAACCGGTTATGCCGAAAGTCTAAAAAAAGAAAAGTGCTTCTAGAATGTATTAAAAAGTTAAAATTGAAAGCCTTCAGGATGTTGTAACTCAAACACAGCTGGTATGACCAGTACTAGCACTTAGGTGACCAAAACAAGTCTAAACATGAAGTTTCTTGTACATTTTATTAGATTAAAATTGGAAGATTGTGAACATCCATTACATTTATAAAGTTATTCTTTAAAACAAATGAAGGATGCAGATGCACTTAATTCAGGTCTTTGAGGGTTCATCCTTCTGTATGCAACAGCTTTCCTAAATTACATAGATTTCTGATGGTTTTTGGAATAAAAAAAGGGACGGTTTTCTCAGTTTGCTCTTTCCAGCACATCCCCCCTTTAGTTGGTTAAGTTATTTTATCAAATTCCACTTGAAATACACTAGTATTTAACCCTTGTCATTGCAGACAGATTAGCATACCAATATTGAGTGACTAATGGGACAATCACTTGTAAGATAACAAGTAATTTACATTAGAAAACATAATAGTGTTAGCCCAAAATTTAGTTCCTTAAGAGTAGCAACAGAGAATAACATTAACAGAAAAATCATTGACATTTCAACTTATTTCTGTCTTTAAAACTCAGGTTCAGTCCTACATCCACTACTTTTTACAAGGTAGGAGCGCTTAATTCCTTTCTCTTCAATTGCTTTTCAAGAGTAAAAGGAATACTTCTATAAAAATTAGCTTCTAACTAAACTGGATTTAGGCCAGCAATACACCTTTCAAGAAAAGAAGAATGGAATAATAGCAACTTACAATCTTAAATTCAACAAAATGTCAGAAATAATAAGTAGAATGGCAATTGATACCACCCCCATTTTTCTTTTGACAAAATGAATAAGTTTGAGTGTCTCTAGAAGAAAAAAAAAAAAAAGCATTTGGTCTTACACTTTATAATTTACATAGCTTTTGCATATTTACAGTTCTCAGAGGTAAAAACAACCAGACAATTACTAGACATGACACTTTAATTTTGTTAGGCCATAAAGTTTCACAGCCCCAGTACATTCAGAAATTAAAAGCTCTAGCACCTTTGTGAAGAATTAAATGGTATAAAAGGGTTTCATCCAAACATTATATCTTTGCTTTAAAAGATAAGTGCAGTCAATTAACCCGTTCAATGACCTCTGACTGTACATCCAGCTAAGGAGCTCCTTCCTGGCCCTGTACCACTATATCACATTTTTAAAAGATGAACAAAGCAACTTGGACCCAGGGTTCACACAAGGCTATGCGATCAGGAGATTAAAATTGTTTGTAACTGCAAGAAATGAAAGTTTTTCCCTGGGAAGGTAAAATTACATATAAACCTCCAGCATATTTGGTTTTGATTCATCAGCTTTCTGCAAAATCGTGGTGCAAGAGGCTTTGTAGCTTGTCCTAACCACAGTGGAAAGAGGCAAGTGAGGTCCTTTCTCTGCCCTACATCCCTCCCATTGAACAGACACAGTGGAAAGGACTGGGGTGTGAATTCACAGTGCCACGTTCCTGAAAGGCTTTTTGTTGCATGATGGGGAAGGGCCAAAAAACTGGTGCCTGTTAAAAACTCATCCCATACAATGAAATCAGAAAACTCAGTTTTGCAAATCCTTAACAAAATCATTTTCTTGAAATGAAGAAATATTGACTGATTTTCATAATCAGATGGGGAACTCTCAACCACAGAGAAAATGTGAGGAAGCTAAATTATTAATCCCTAAAAATATTGTTCTTTTTGTTTGATTGTATATTCTGGTGGCTGAAAACATTTGTAGACATTCACCTTCTAAGAATAAGATGGAGAAAATGAAGATGCCCAGAATGATGATAATTCAGAATGGTGACATCTTGGTGAACTGTCTGTGGTATTGCGTATCAAGCTTTCCGTGTTCATGAGTTCACTAACAAATGAGTTCAGGGAAATTTAGAAGTTTTTGATCCATAACTGGGAAACATCTGTGCAAAATATATCCTGAGTGTGGGAACTTGAAGAGTTATATCAGTCTGTTGGGAGAAAGGATTGGATCACAAAGTAACCACTCAACCAAGACCAGGCAGAACTACTTTAATTTCTGGTGATTCCACCTAACCAATAGACCACTAAGTGTTTAATGGATGTGGTAACCAAGCCATAGGGATGGACACGTGCAGGAGAGGACAGAGATGAGGTGAGAATGAAAAATTACTTCTGGCAGGGCAATATCCAGAGAACTAAAGAACCCACAAACCACCAAAGCCCAATCTGGCTTGTAGGCTTGTGCATGTGTTTCCTACTATGCCACAGTTTTCACAGCTGACAGAGGACAGACAGCTGCTGCAAGTGTTTATCTCCTCTGAAATGCTAATGAGCACAAAGATAGAAACAACTGAAAATAATACAAAGCTGTGCTATCAAGCAACAAGCTATTCTTCAACCGGGCAAAATGAGGATCTCTGCTTACTTAAAGCCAACTGACAACTTTCCAACACCACTCCAATACCACTGGAGGGCCCGTTATTTAAAACACTGCATGGGGGTTGCATGGGCTCTGTGGCACCTCCAGGATCATTTCTGACCACATCTTGGTGCCTTCTGTGTGCTACAGATCACCCTGGGGTTCCTCCTCACAAAATTTCTGTGGGTTCTTAAGAGAATATGGGGAAGGTATGATGTAGGTGGCTTCATTACACAGATGAAATACTTTAAAGGGACAGAGAAAGTAGGAGGTCATGTTTCCATCTCAGTATTGCTATTAACACTATAAGAAGCAGAGGAAGGTAAATAAATCTACTGATATCTCCATGTCACCTACAGGCAGAGTAATAGCTGGGATACGATCTGCAGATTAGATAAAAACCAAACAAAACCAGATAAAAGATTTTTAGGCCTGAAATACTGTTTGGCCCTCCTAAGAACAACAACAAAAAAAAACCCCAAACAGTGTTTGGCCTTTTTAAGAAAAAAACCAGTGAATTTTATCTTCTGAAAAGACACAGGACATACTGTCTGCTTTGCCAGACTAAGATTTACAGTGTCAATGCTGTGGACTACTTAAGAGATTAACCTAATAGGTAGTGAAAAAAAAAACCAAAACCCACAGCAAAAGGGTACTGTTACTTTTGCAGAATATCTCAGTTTAAATAATAACTGAACAAAACCAAAAACATGAACTATGAGAAAAGTTCAACAAACAGATGGTGTGATAATAATTTGAGAAGCTGATATCCAGTTAAAAACACTGCCTAGTGACTGAAAATGCAAGGGATTGGTGGCGTTTGTTATCTAAGTGGATCCACTGGCTGTTACACTGGCTGTAGACCAGCTGCAATGCACAATTAGAGGAAGAAAGCAAAAGGAGCAGAAACAATTATTGCAAAGACGAAATAGAGCAGAAAAGTGGAAACAGGGAACTGGTCTGAAAGCATGGCAATCAAAGAAAGGTAGGAGGAAAGTAAAATATTTTGTTTCCAAACAATTAATTAGACTGCTCATTTAGGATCTTTATCAACCATATCTGAAGTCTACTGGCTATGGATCACAAACTCAGATTGCTATTATTGTGTTATTCACCACCCTTTTATTAACTCTGTTACTTTATATCACACTTGGTTCATGCATCTACCTATAATTAAGCACCTCTCTTATGCAGCATTTTTTCAGTCCAAATCACCTTGAAAATGCTGCAGGGTGAAATGCTGCCATGCCTCTCAGCACAGGGATCAGGAACAAGTTAAAGAATATCAAATTAACTGTGACTGATTTTAAGAAACATCCTTCAAGAACATATCTGCACTTGACATCATTCTGAGCCTGGTTAAGTTCTGACAGGGTATTTTTACCTTGCAGCATATCTGGCAAAGCTTGTTAATCTTTCTAGGGGCATGTATGTCACCAGATCGGTGATAACACATGAACTGCATTTTAAGAAGCCAAGTGTCATGTCTCTAGAGGCCTTTTAGCACTTTTGGAAATTCTGATGGACAATCTAGTCCTTCCACTATGCTGTCTTGCCCTTTCAAAGTTATTAGCTCCTCGAAAGCTCAGAGAACTGTAATTCAAAATATATCTATTCAGAAACTCTCTCAACTGACCAAATATTAGTGGATGCTTTGACAGAATATTTAACAGGGCTCCTGCAGGAAACTAATCTTTCAAAATCTTGTTTTCCTGCTTTCTCCAAGGAAATAAACTCTCAAATATATGCCACAGTAATGACCAGTAAACACTTGGATAAGACAGCTTTCACTACAGATTTCCTCAATTTTTTGAGGCTTACTTCCATTGTTATTTAGTAAACATTTTAATAATAAATCTCCCTCTTGGATATTCAGTTTTATTATTCTTATATCATTTTTCCTTGCAAGTATAATGAAGATTGATTTAATCTCTACACCATTAGCCCCTTGCCAACTGAACACTGTGGTGTTCTCATAAGTCAATAACTAAACTTTTTATGATGGTTCTGTTTACTGTTCCACTTCCTAACGTATTGACTTTCATAAAACACGACGTATTAATTTCTACTTAAAAGATCATTTACACTGAAGAAGCAAAAATGATAAGGGAAAAAACCCAGAAGTATTTTTTGCTGCTTCTTTGAAGGATCATGTAGCAAGTTACAAGCATCTCTCTGCTAAGAACTCGAAGGGGTTAAATAATTTATCTTTCCAAATGCACCTGAATTAAATGTCACTTTTCTCATTCAGGTCATGCAGTATCAATTTCATCAAAACTAGAGCATGTACTCAGCAGTGTGTTGCTAATGACTGCAATCATCACGACTGTCTCACAGGGTGTGGATGGGAGAAGTGGCTGTATACCACTTCAGGTCCTTTTTCTGTCTTTATCTTTTGAATTTTGGTCCATCTAGGAAGCACATACCCACCTGCAAAGGCATTTGAGGAGAAAGTAATTTTTTTTTTTCTTGTTTTAAACAGGTTTCTCCCTGCAGGGATCATTAAATGCTCGGACTTACTGCTAAAACTGACGGATTTATCAGGTTTCCCTCCTGGACTTAGATCATCATTAAAATTCGCTTAAACTGTTTTAATTACACTTTCCTAGCTGATCTGTAAGCACATGACTCTCCACCCATTACAGTCTAATTCTGCTTATTCAGGATTTGGAGAGTAAAGGCTTAGCTGTGTATTCATGTGTGTCAGAATGGGGTGACTACACGTACATTCTAAGCTAAAACATTAAGATATAATAGTTCATGTTTGGTTTTACTAATAAAAGAGTTCCCAAACTACCTTTGAAACATTACTGAAATTCACTGATAACAAGAATTAAATAATTCTGGCAAAGCTGGCATGATTTATGCCATATGCATGCTATGGTATATGTAAATAAAATATGATGCAGGAGTCTGCCTACAGCAGTATTTTGAGATCACCAATTTTAAAAAAAAAAAGAAGTTGGACAAGAACAGTGGAAGAAGAAGAAAGGAAGCAGCGTGGTGGATATTACTGTAGCATATTAATGAGACTATGATGACTTTTCAAACCATTAAATGAAGAGCTGATTATGTTGTCATACTGTGTCTTTAATGGAAAACCTAATTGTAAAATTGCCTAGTATTTATTTTAATTTATATAATTGCCATTTTTAAAACAGAGTGCATAATTATATGTTAGGCAGAGGTTTAAATCTTAGTAAAGACATAAACTGAGTGTCCTTGTACTTCTATCAGGTGATTCATGGCAGATGAATCACCTATTCAGTAGTTGTATGGAGGAATGCATCTGTCAAGGAACATGATAAGCAGGCTTTGTTCCATTCTGGAATTCTCTACAGGAATCCCTGTTGAAGTCAGCTTTCTTCCTCCACACAAGTTGTTTCTATGCTGTTCTTCAAAATACGACAAAAAATATATTGCAATAAATTCTGTCATAAAGTGCATTGTAAATTACTAATACAAGTGTCCTGATAGAGCAGAAAGTATTCTTTTTTATCAATGAGAAGACAAATTACCCATTGGAAATAGTTTCTGTGCCTTCTAAAAGTGATTTGGCCTAAAACTGGACAGTCAAAACTGTTAGATAATTGATAAAAAAGAAAAAAAATGGAAAAGTAATCTGGGTCAAGGCTTACATTTTGTAGTTTTCCTGATGCCCTAATTATCTCCAATTTTCAGTTAAAAGAACTTCTTTTATCCCCATATAATTTTGAAAGTTGAAAGTGAAAATATTTCTCATCTTGATTCCTTGTATTTTTAAGTCTTTCTAAATCTATCCTTTCACAGGCCAACAGAAATACTTGATAAAATATTCCAGCTTAAAATATACCTTGTCTATGACATACAGTCTGTACCTGAGGAATATGAAAACCTTCACAGTGAAAATTAATTGCAAAAGCTTAACTTAAAAGAATATTTTTTGCTAGTTTGAGATTATTTAAAATTCTTGGTATGATTCCAATACTTTCAGGAGAACTGTCAACAGCATGGGTAGACGTATGCAACTTAGAAGAGTGAACAAGAGCTGTGAAGATGCAGTTTCAAGGTCAAAGAACAACCTTGAACTTACCAAGAAGGTAAAGTACTGACTGAACCAGCTGCCCTGGGCTGATGTTCATGCTGCCACCACTTCACTGCTACCAAAGGAAATTAGCTTATGGCTTGGTTATGTGAATTCATTCATGCAGCAAGCAGAATCTGGGGTAGAGATGAGAGCTAACAAAACACAGGGAGTTTAATTCACTACCAATTCATAACTGGTTCAGTTGGCTAAATCTGGTTCATGTGTGTGCAGAGGGTTTCACATGGTAATGCAGTATTGCCACCTTTCCTGCAAGGCAAGAGTGCTCTTGGAGAAGGATGAGGCAAGGAATAAGTCACAGGTGGAATCAGCAGCTGGGCTAAGAGGACCTCATGCATGAGCTCTGTGTGGTGCCAAGTGTCCTGTTTGCTCCTTTTGGGTCACACCTGACCAGCACTGCCCTGATCACACACAGCTGGAGCAGAACACACACCAGAAGTATTTTGTGATCAGAACCACTGTGTTTAGTAGGCTGTTTGCAAATCCACTACAGCCAGACTCTTTTGTTTCAGCTGAGCATTCATTAGAACATTGATAGCAATCAGCAAAACATAAAATCTTGCCTTCAGTGTCATTTTGCTGACAGAATAGCTGTCTTGGTCTGATGATTCTTTGTTTTCACGTTTGGATTTTCAACATTTTTAAACATCTCTAACTTGTGTTGTCAAAGAAAATATTTCTCTGAACTTTGGGATGTTTTAAAGTTACTTGGTCTGCTTGGAAGTTAATATGAAAACGTCTTCCAAATATTTTTCTTACTCAATAGTATAAAAAACACTACTAATTATATCAAAACTTTGGAAATAGCTTAAAAATAAAAATGTTAGTACCAGCTATTGCCTCACCTTAAAGGCTGTTGGACCATGCTGAAGTCAATGATACATCATGGCACACAAGAAAAGCATGGAAAGAGGAGTTTGCAGGAAGGTGAAGGTATACTTCCAGAAATGCTGTTTTACTGCTGTTAAAATTCTGTCAGTCAGCCGTTTTAATTTGTCTTCAGTTAATCCCTGATTTTCTCTGATTCAAACTAGAATTCGTGTTTAATTGTACTGCCCCTTTCTTTGCAATTTTTTACTCTGTCAACATTTTATACATGCATTTCCCAATCTCAAAACATACATTTTACCTAATATAATTTATTTCTCACAGTGTGCTTAGGCATGTCTGAAACCTGTAGCAGTGTACAATGTCTGACCTGAACACTGATACTCGAGTGCAAGAGCTTGAACTGTTCCATCCATTGGACACAATATCAGCTTTGGGGCTGAACTTCTGTTTTCTTAGGCAGCTTTCCTGCATGGTTTAGAAATCCAAAAGAATATGAAAACTATCAAATACAAAGTTCAAGTGGCAGATAGAACAGGAGGAAGACAATCAGTACAGCCCTCAGCTATACTGACAAGCTACTAATGTATTTGCAGTAATTAATCTCTAGACAAATCTGTTACATAAATTCATAAGAAAGCAGAAGAGCAGAAGGCCACTGGTTGTGGAATGAATAAAATTACTTAATGCATTTTATTCTGAGAGAAAATCAGTGCTTTTCACACCTTTACAGAAGTGCCTTACTTTGCACAGTAATTTGAACTGCCTAGAGACCAGTTTCCAAAAATGTTGTGGGTTTTTTTTTAAATTATGGTGCCTTTGCCTGACACAATGGAACAGCCACCCATCAGTCCACATTGTAAAAAGTTCCTTGGGAAAACAAAACATACCCAGATACCATCTTTAAATTCCATCCACTGCTATGTAAAAATATTTTTAGAAGCAAAATTAAGCATATTTTTATTCCTAGAAGCACTTGCACCTTCTTGACTGTTTTCATGCTAACTGGGTCCAAATTCAGCAAGGCAGTTACAGGTACACACTTGGACTTTTGAACAGGCACATTCTGGTACCATCTGAATCCATATCATTACCCCACAAATTAGACAGTCACTTAGCATTCAGCCAGCCAGACTCTACTTTTTAATTAAACAATAAGATGAAGTCTACTAAAAAAAAGTATAGTGAATGCCAAGCTGGGATGTACAGCTCCAGAAAAACATAAACCACAATGGCTGATACATGAGGAAGCAAGAGATCACAGCTACAGCAGATGCCACCTGACTTTATTCCAGTTTGCCTTCAACATATGGGAGTTTCCTCAAACACTTTTGTTGACCAGCTACATGTGTAGTTCTAATATTTGCTGTATCATAATAAAGTACTCTTAGTCCTAACCTTCACAATAAATGCATATTTTATGATTAACACATTATTAATTAGAAATCATTTATAAGTATTGAAGCACAACATTTTTTCAGGTGGAAGCTCTGGCTGTTGAAGTATTTTATTAGACACTGCAGTTGAAATAGTGTGTTTAATGCAAAGTCTAGGGATTAGGTAAGGACTCAAAAAAAAAAATGGTTTTATGTAAGAAAATTTAAAAGGTTTCTACTGACTCATTCATTTTCTGCACAAGATATATGTCCTCACTGAAAAAGGGGGTGGAATATCTGTATTGGGAGGGAGGGCAGCAATTTCAGGACATCAACTGAACAGAAACTGAAATCTGGGGCATATAGAGGCCATCATCCAGATGTGGAGAGGTCCAGTGAAGAATTTCTCCAGTGAAGAATATAAGTTTGGTCTCCTGTAGCTCTGACTGATGATCTCGGGTTGGTTTTCAATGGATCGTTGATCCTAGGAATTTTAAAGTAAGTTCTGGCACCCTGCACTTCAGGAAGGCTTTCTAATTGCCTGCCTGGGTGGATGGAGATTTTCCTGTTGTCTGGCATTTCTGAAGCAGAAATAAATAGAAATTTAGGACCTGTAAGGAATCAATGGAAGGACTTCCAACAACAGGTGAAATTGAAGTTGCACATGCAGCCTCATCTTATTTGTGCCTGGTTTATGGCAATTCTGTTCAAATTCCCTAATTTCTACTTCCACATTTAACCAGTAGTCTAAAATACATCAACCTGGTGAATAATGGGATATGCAATTCAAGAGCCACTTGACATTTAATCAGACCAGTTAATGTTCTTTTCTTTTTCAGCTGCCTAGTCAATCTGCTGCTGAATTTGGTCTCCTTGCTATTTATGGTATATATAAATATTTGTTGAAATGAGATAAACTTATCCCCTTCTGTCGTCCTCATAAAACACTCCGGGAAAATCCTAGTTTTTAATGATTTCTTGAGCAGAATAACAGATAGTCTATGCCTAGACTTCTCTATAAAGAAGTTCTTTCTGAAATTGTGCTCACATGAGGTGAATGCAAACTAGAAATAACCAATTTTAAGACCTCCACTGAGATTTGTTCTTTGACAATTGACAGAAAGGCTGAGAAATTAGTATTTTGGTAAAACCTGTATTTCTTTAAGATGCCTCTTAGCCAAAGAGACTGTCTGTACAAAAGGATTAACCTATTGACAATGACTTTCTAAATCCAAACTCATTGAATAACAAGTACTGAATGTGTTTACCTTCCTAATGCACCCACAATTCATGATGAAGCAGGCTTTCTTGAAAAGGTCAAAATGCATGAAGAGCTGAATTTCAATAGGAAAGCATAGAAAAAATTAGAGCTGAATAGGATGGAATTTATTCTCTACAAGAATTTGTGGGATTAAATCCACTTTTGCCTATCTAAATAAAGACAGACCTTAAAAAAAAAAAAAGGATTTTAAAAGGCTGCCTTTGCAGGCCTCTCAGGTCCACGTGATCTGCAGATCAGTTGCCCGTGTTTTGAATAGGACCTCAGATTTTGAATCATTCCTCAGCTCATCTACTATATATGAGCTCACTTATGAGGTGAAGAGCACAATATCCTAAGTTACTTATACAAGTGTATAAATGCATTTATATTTTCATGTTTGCCCAGTCATGTGTTGCCTCTGGGCAGACAGGTTTAAAAATGGGAAATGAACCATTATAAACTTATTTAAGTGAATTTCTGAGGAAGAATTTTGCTGTGTGAGACAGGTACACTTGAAGAGTCGTTTTCTGAGCTGATTCTAAGTTCTATATGAAACTGTTCTTTATATTTTACAGAGCAAATTGGAACAAGTTGATTATTCACCATAAGGCATACTGAAGAGATAATTATTAAGGCAGATCACTTGTCTTTCACTGAAACCTTTTTTTCAGGTAAGACTGCAAATGCATATGAAGCAGTTTAGATTAGGCAGTTGTCAGTAGGTTGCAGATATCATAATGTGAGTACTATAGATATATGAGAGAACATTTTTATAGAACAAGTCAAAAAAACGCGATAGAACCAAAGTAGAATGCTCTGCCTGCAAGAATAAAACCTTTACCACATTATAAAAATGTTAGCTTCCCCTGAGTGCTTTTGACTATATTTTCTAAGGCACTTAAATTATGCATGGAACTTAAAGTAATGTTTAAAATGTCCCTCAGACACCACATTCAGGTGTGGTTTTAGTGGCATGTACTGCTGAATAGGTGAATCACTTTGAAAGGAATACCCATGTGCTTAAAACAGTCTGAGGCTTTTGAAAACTTTTCCCCAAATTGGTATTCCTGATAGTTTCTAGTCAGCCTGTCTTCTCAAAATGGCCAAGGTTTCACTCCATCCAGAATTCATCTGCCAGGTTATTCTGATCTTGTCCTGAACCATCACAGCTGGATCATGGATTCTGAACCACTCTGAGTTAACTCAACCTGTTCAATATTTTATGGTGCTAATGGTGATGAGACTAAAGGACACCTCATATACATGAAAAACTGGCAAGGATGCTAAAAGGAACTGTTTGAAGGCGAGTTAGTCCTGGAAGGATGTAATAACCTGTACTGAGAAACAGTCCCCTGGTTTCAGACTATTTCCTTCACTTGGACCGATTGATCACAGAATAACACCAGCATTTCACAGGGCATTATGACCATGAAGGATAATTTTGCCATCTCATCTTGGCCATAAGACTCTTTGTTTCTGGTGGATGAAGACATGATCCCAGTCATTCCATCTTTCCCACTTTCTTGTCAAACAGCAGCAATGGGAAGCTTTCTGCTGTTGGGAAATCCCAAATCGTACAGCATGGAGAAGGACACAGGGTCCTCTTGATGAAGGCAAACAGCAAGTTTGTGCTGTACCTGGGGTTTTTTTTGTGGGTTCCCACCCCCATTTTTTTATTGAAAAGAATTTCAGAATCTATTTCCTTCAAGCTCTTAAATTAAAAGAATTTTAATAAAAACTTCAGCCTGATGGCAGCTATTTTTCTGTAGCAGAACAGGACTTGCTACAGTACAAATAAAATTCCCTTGTTTTCACAAGGTTTCACAAAAGTATCCTAAAAAGACAGTGCAGCTGAGAACCAGTGGTCAGCAGACCAGTTAAACCTGATGAACACCGGCCATAAGTGGAAGAAAAAAATTCAGTGATGCCTTGTCCCATGGTCTGATGCACAAGCTACCAAAAGGCTCCATTCCCCTGGAAACACCTGGCTAGAAGGTGGTGCAGTCAACATGACAGAACCATTTATTAATGTGTTATGGAAGGTTTTAAATGTGACAAAGATAAACATGATAAAAGGAAATGGACAGAAAGGCACTGTATTTTTATTACTAAATATATGCTTCAGTGCCCAAGGACATAAGAATGTTAATAATGAAAATAAGAATTAAAAAAATTACAAAGGAGCACCTTATTCCATTTATAGGAATTCAGTAATTAAATAGGATATAGCAGATGACCTAATTAAAACTAAAGCAGTGTTCTGTGGAAATAAGAATTCAATATTTTTAGAGAAGAGCTTGAAATGAAGCTCATGTGTCTGTGCACTCATAGGTGCACATATTTTTAAATGCACATAGTTAAGCACAGGTTTGCTCTTCAGGATATGGAATACAAGGCAAGCTGGGAAGAAGAAGAGCTCAAATGTTCACATTATGTAGAACTCATACGTTTTGTAGCATCAAAAGCTGGATTCTTTATATGCAAAGGGGGTATTGTACAGAACAAGCTCTGAAATGTAAACTGCTGAAATAATCAGGCAGAAGCAGTCTGATTTTCAGGAATGTGATTTAGAAGACAAAAGCTAAAGATTTAGAAAATGACTATTGCTGTGGTAATATATGAGTGGCACTAGATAACATTCAGAATATTTCAACCAAAGCATGAGTTTCCATTAATACCAGCTGAGACAAAGAGAAAAATTTAATATATGGTAATGTTAATAGAAGGAGCAGATGTAAAAACTATTCTTAGCCAGGAAGCACAGGGAAATGACAATGTAATAAACCTATGCAATACGTGTTGGAGAACACTGTATCCATTTCCTCTGTTGTTTGAATTAAGACCCACATCCCATATTGCAACTCCTAAGACCTTTCCAAAGTTTTGGCTCTCAGAAAGGATGACTTGAATTATAGAAATTAAGAGTCACACTGCAACCAGCAATGCACCAGATGAAGACATATCATCATCATCTGTGAGCCTTTAACCTTCTGTACTCCTGTTTTCATGAAATAAAAATGAAAAAATCTAAATGAATTCTTTTTCGGGAAATCTAAAAAATTACAAAATACTTCAGCTACAAAGACTTCTGTTGACTTTGAAAGGCACACAGGTTTAACCTCTGTGCTAAAAAACCTCTCTTACAATACATTGTGCTTATTTGTTTTATACAGCCAGGGCCCAGAGAAGTTAGTGTTCTGTGTGTGTGTTTCTACACTGATGCAAGAGATCTGAAAGTGAGAGATGTGATTTGGAATATCTGGTTTTAAATGAGGGTATTAAGATTATAGGCACGTCAGAAACTTGGTAGAAAGAGAGTTGGAACCCTAATGTCAACAAACATTATAGAGGAATAACACCTGAAATCACTTTGCTGGAGAAGAGCCCTGTGCTGAAGAAAGCTTAGGACCAGCTAAAGTGAGTGAGTTACCTGTATCAAGGATTTAAATTCCAAGCTTAAATAGAAAGAAGATTAGTATTAAACCTATAATAGTGACAACTACCCAGTCCAAAAGAGACTGTGAAATGCTGAGAGATTGAATTGCAAGGGCAGAAAACAGAGCAGGATTGAGAGACTTCAGTTAGTTCTTGGCAGACGAGGGAAACATCACAAATGGGTCTTGGTTCTCACATCAAATTCTCTTTTGGAAAGGACATGATTTGCCCATAGATGTATCAGGATTTTCTTAGGCAAAACAATGCATGTGCTCCTTGCTGGCCTGTGCACCTTTTTCTCCCAGTTTTGATCATCTTTTCCAGACTCATGTAAGTCAATATCTTTACAGAGGTAGAGTGCACTACACAGACAACAAATAACACACAAACCCCATCTCTTATTGCACTCTGACGCAGGAAAACCAAAAGGACATCTAAGGAAAGTTGGTGTGTGAAGATGTAGAAAGAATAACAGTTCTTGGAGTGGGATTTGGGAAGGGTGAGCCACTGGAATTGGGTTGTAGCTGGATGCTGGCTCTATTGGATGTTATCACCTCCTGTTCTCAGTTAGCAGACGAAAGGGAGCTCAAAAGCATACAGATTGGCTAGTAAGAGAATAAAATCCAAACTAAGACGATCTTACTTCCCAAGGATGCTAGGGGAATATCTTGCTATAAATGAGGTACACTTTTATGCACTGCAGCAAAAATTAGCTGTGCTGGTTTACGTATGTGTTACTGCTTCAAGTACAAAGAACTGGTCAGAATGAAGGTGTAAATCATAGGCTGGTTGGGATTTTTTGATCTAATCCTTTACACACATACTCCTCACTTTGTAAAACAGAGATGTCATTTTCCTTTCTCAAAGCCCAGCTAAATCTTAATGTAAATAGACACCTGTTCTTTAAAACACAGCTAGAAAACAACCCACATTGACTATAGGATAATGCAGAATTAAAGGGACTTGGAACACAATTTTGCTTTTATTTGCTTCAGCAACATCAAGCTCTAAAACCACTGAATTTCACTATGACCAATGCTGTAATTAATATATTTCTACCACAGCAAGAATCCATGCCCAGCAAATCACCCCAATTTATAAAGAACATGTTTAAGGTAACTACTCCCTCAGAAAGAATATCCTCCAATGGGATCCAATTGCATAGATTAAAAATACAGAAACATGAGGACATAATAAAAATAGGGTTGAAGAAGGGCACTTGACTCCAACCCAGCTATCTGAGGAAACAGATCTCAGTTGCAGGTGTGTATGCTTTGTGCTCACACCCCTTTGTTTTACAATGGTTTTGCAGTGGAAACGTTTTTATTTCTTGTTGATTTATTACTTCTGTTTTTCTCTGGGAGTTGGCTAAGATGTGGAGCTGGCACTTATCTGCTCCAGTCATGTGAAGAAAGAGAAAAACAGAGGCTAAAAGGAAAATGCCCAAGTATTTCAGACAAGGTTTCTGAAGGATTAATGAAACCCCAGTCAATAAATACTATAGAAATAGCCCAAGTTAAGTAGGAATACAGTAGCTATAAAGTCTGAAATACTTGAATGGCCAATAAATACTTCTGAAATTCTATGCCTGATGATCAGTGTTGGCAGCTGACTACTGTAAATCAAAATCCAAGATTATCCTTTCAAACAGATAATCACTACAGCATGAGATCTTGTGTTTCACACATGGTCACTGAGGACAGCAAATACCTTCAGCTGCTCACAAGGGTGGGATTTACTTCCACTATAAGGCACAGAAATTTGTACAAGGTCACATTATGGGAAATGGTTCTCCAAAACCCTGCACCTCCAAACAAAATTCATAGAAATGTTGGTGGTGTTGCATGAAGACCTGGTAACAGAAGCAGTCTATTAGAGCTTATGGGGACAGACAGCAATATACAATTCCCAAGAGAACAAAACACAAATTCAGAGAGATTCTGAGGTTCTCAATCATGGCAAAGTGAAAACTATTTTGAGTGATACTCCCATCTGGATGAAGATGATTGTAAATCACTGGAAAAATCTAAAGTTATGTCTAATAGGTATATTTCAAAGAGCTACAGAAATGCTATGAAGGCTTCTAAACTCAAGATGAAGAAAAATATTATTGCAGTTTGAAGGTCCCATGCAACGACAGAAAACAATGCTGCTTGTTTGGTTACAGTTTTCTGATCCACTTGGGATAGCAGGGAACATAAAAGAAAAAGAGAAACTGCTCATAATTCTTGACATTATTATGCATATGCAGCAAAATGGCTCTCCAGTCTATTATTTATTTCCCCTTTCCTGGGACAGAATGCAGACCATGCAGCTTTCCAAACACAGCAATACTGTGTGATAGACAGAAAAAAAAATAATTTTTATCTTCTGCTTTGAAGAGATAGGAATTTAACCTAATATGCAAGGGGTTGATTCAACTGAATATGAGATTTTCTTTATTGTAGCTAGAAAACCTATGTGCTTATTTTGAGAATAGGTCAAAATTATTTGAATTCCCTCAAGGGGCTTTGAGTTTTTTAATGCTGTGTCCAGGAATACAAATGAAGATAGCTCTTAAAATAACTAGTTTATTCTTCTTGCATTTTAGCTGGTAAGAGTAAGCAGTGTAAGGCCAAATATATCTTTTAAAAAGGGTTTATCAATACTAGAGCATATCTTTCACAGAGTAGTTATTTCTGAGAAGAAAACAGATATGAAGTCACCTAGCCAAGAAGCTTCCCATCTTAAGCAAGAAGGCAGATAAGTAACCAATCTTTTTAACAATATGCAGTAGCTGTACATCTCTCTAAAACAATTTTCTGTGGTTTGTCTCAGGCTTCAGTGCACTTAGTACATTTCTTCAAGTACCAGCACAGTATCTTTCAGCTTTCTTTGATTTATAACTCCCAAATGTTTAATGAGAATTAATGAAAATTAATAAGGTCAGCAAGACAGAAAGAAATAGAAAGCACTTGATTCATTTTTTCTTACACCAGGTTAAGGATATAAGTTCTACTTATAGTGTCAAGCCTTGCTAGGAGGACCTTGCACTTCTTTTTATGATAAAGGATCTGAAATTAAGTGTCTTCATTAGAATCATAGCATTTTGTAAGACAAATTCAATGCATTTTTTTATGTTCTTTTTTAGCTATTGAGTCTCCTTTCATATATCCTTTATTTCTAAGATACATAACAAAAACCAAGACCAGAAGAGAATAAATCTACACTATCTACAGGCTGTCTCTAACAGGGACAAAATTCAGATAAATTTCTTTTTCTGTAAATGTGATAGCATCAGTGTATTTCATGCATGGCTATTTCATGCCAGGTTTGAATGAAATAACTGCTGTGTTTCAGAATTACTGAGAGCATTTCTTCAGTGAGTAGAAGTACAATGGAGTTGTCATGCTCCAGGATCTCACTCTTATGTTTTATCTGCTGACAACAATATTTTGGAGAGCAAAGGATATTTATTCCATGCCAACTGTTTTGGTAATAGCAATATTTTAAAAATTAAAATCTACAAAATGGACCCTTTCTCTGCCCTACCTGAGAAGATCCTTCAGAAAAATCCTCATTAGAAGCCCCAAGAATGGAGCTTTACTCAGTGCTGCTCATTGGCACTTTGGAGCTGTGTGCATTGCAAGAGCAGTCCCAAAGGAAAGGCTGGAAAATTCTCATTCCACACAGTGTAATTATTAACACCAGCCAGCTAGTCTAATGGTAATCACCACACTAAAAGTGACACATAAAAAGACATGATGCTTTGGTACAAATCACAAAATACAAATTACCTTAAAGTGGGTGCTGGTGGAAGTTTCCTTACTTTATAGCAGTCAGGAAATCATGGCAAGTAAAACAGCTAACTGCTATAAACCAGCACTCAGTTGCCACTGGGAACACAGAGGCTTGCAGTATGACCACAAACTTTATCTCCATCTGTAAAAACATTAGCCACCTATCCAGGCTGAGAGCAAACAGACCACGTGAGAGCAGAATATAAGTTTGGAGAGATTAGCTATCAGCTCTTACCCATCATAACCATAATGCTCCCTTCCCTTGACTTTCCATCTTCCCTGAGGAAAAACCCCACAAAATTCCAAACTAAACAGAGCTTTTTTTTTTTTGCTTGAAAACTTATGAAATAATTTTGTTTGCAGTGATCTGCTCAAAGGCTGAAATTCAGGGGAATAGCATTTCTCTGCCTAATTCTGAGCAATGTGTCTACATGAACTTGAAATAGTGATTTATGGAAGGAATCTTATTAATTTAGTGAAAATTGCAAATGCTTGAGGGAACTGCATAGATCTCCCAGATATGTTAGTGGAGCCAATATTTCAAAGGTCAAAACCCAGCTTGATGCTAGCCATAAAGCCATTCCAGCTCCACAATACTATTGCCCAGCCTTGTTGAAAATGCTGGTACCCTGAATGTTTTCCCAGGTAAAAACAAAAGAAATACATTTTGGTAGGAAGTAGAGGAGATACATGACATACATAGGATCAGATGGACATTGGCAATGCAGTGGGATGTAGTAAAGGCTCCAAAAGAAATATTTTTGAGATAGCTCTATTTATGAGAAATCAGTATAAGGCATTAGACTTGTAAGTTAGAAGCAATCAAAATGATTTGAAAGGATCATGTCCACATTTCAAAGAGCAGGAGTACACATGCTTTGGGAAAAGGATATTTTGATGGGTGTAAAGCATCTTTTTTTTGCAAGATTTTTGCAAATTTTGTGAGACACTGCTGCATGAGGCAGCAGAGCTGTTAAATTGTTTTTTGTATTTCATTCACCACATTTGCCTTCCATTTTCCATATGTATTGCATTTCAACAGCTTAAAGAAAGGTAGAGCAGTGGAAAACACAACCTGAGATTTTCAATGGCATCCACGTTGCTTCCCAATTCAATATGAGCAAAGGATTTCAATCCCCAAGGTGGTAAATATTTTGTACTCCTTAGACCTCAGTGACCACCTGTTCCCTCATGTTTACAGAGCTCCTTTCACACAACAGCCCTTATGCTTAAAGCTGAGATTGCCTAAAGCAGTGTGTTTTGGGGAAGGGGTTTTTAACTTTGGAATTTATTTTCCTTTCTCCAAAGGTTTCCAGAGTTTGTGTCTGTTTTTTGGTTTTATTTTTTCCAAACTGCAGATCTGGAGTTAAGCATGAAAATAAGCAACACATGGCATCCCAGTAATAGGGACACGACAAATTGTTGTTTGTATTTGGGTCCAATTTTGCTATGATTGAAGTTTTTGTTTTATGCTAAGCTTTGTGACTAGTATGTCATTTAAAATAACTGAGTACCTGAATTTTCTACAAATGCCTTAGGTGCAAAATTTAAAGCCTAAAATACATTTAACAATCGATCTATAGGATTAGCAAGTCAGAGACACTATTGCAAAGTCCACTCATTTTGCAATCCCATAGCAAGGATTCCAGCTGCTGAGCTATTTTCATATCAAGAAACTGAAGTCCTGGCCTCCAGGCAGGAAACCAAATGAGCCTCTGGACACTTCACAATTCACTAAAACACAGTTTCTCTAAGGAATTATTCTTACAAAGCCAAGGTCTGGCCGATCGTTCCCTTTCGCCAATTAAATCAATGGAACCACTTTGATATCCACAAAAGAGGTTTCTACAAGAAGTAAATGGAATTTTTATTTCACAGCATGGGCAGTAAATCTCGGGAAACAATGAAGGTTGGAGAACTAGTAGGAATAGGTTATTCTTTCACAGATGTAGCGTACACAGTTCAGGAAACTGCAGAATATATTATTTTCTATAGTTCAACAGAAACTCTTTGGTACTGACTTTTGTGGAAACAACAGGTACTGTGCCCTGCAATACAGTTTCCAGCCCTGTCATCTTTAGATTCCAGGTTTCAAATGCTTTTGCTTCAGTTGTTGAGACAAATATAACCTTAAGGGGCAGGGCATCAACAAAATACCTTAATTTATAAGTAAGGAGGGAGGAAGAAAGATTTGATTTTTGCAACAAGATTTACAGCTCGGTGAGATCCTCCTTACACCAGTGAGAGTACCAACCACTGAAATAAACAGGACTATTTAATTTAAAAGAAAGTTGAGATCTCAGACTTGGCAAAATCTTAGCAGGGCCAGAAAAATGAATTTTATATTCTATTTGACTACAGTTTTGCATTTATTGTGAAGTACATGGAAAGATTAAACACAATAACTTTGAGGAAAATATACATCCATTCTGCCACTTAACATAAGAAGTCATTATTATGCAGCAGACAAAGCATTCTTTCATTTGACTAAAAATTCCATTAATTTTTAAAATATAAATATACATATATATATAGCAATGTATAAAATGTCTTCAGGATGGCAGTACAATGTCCTGTGTGCTCTGGAAAGCTATTATATTATTTATTATTAAATTTGCAATGGGTTTTATTAAAAAGGGAGTTTAAATTCACAGCTTCTGGTAAAAAAAAAACCTCAAGATGGAAATTCAGTGAGCCTGCGAATTACGCACAGAGGCTTTCAAAGTTTTGCTCAGTAATTGTAAAACCTGTACCAGTGACCATAAATAAGTAAACTCTCTAGTTCTCCTAAACCCTTTTCTACAGTGCACAAATAACTGTCTCCTTATCTGCTGAAAGAAAGGAAGAGTCAAATCAAAAAGTAGAAGTGTTGATCAAATTAATGCCTGCTATGTGATTTAATTTGTCTGCTGAATATTAGCAGAAGCTGGCTTTAAGAAAAAAATTATGTAAAGCAAGATTTCAGAGGATCTGCATTTAGGAAAAGCTGAGTTCACAGCCAGTAAGTTGACATTTGGAGTGGTTCACCACTCACACCCCTGGGCCTAGAGAACACAATCACTCTATTTAACAAGTTGGGGGAGCTCTGATTTCAAACCTTCCCATCTTGTAGGGCTTTCTAGAAGATTGTGCAAAGATGTAGGGCTTTTCTTGGTGTGGATACTCTCACCTGCAACTCTGGAACTTTTTCCACTGCATAAAAAAGGAAATCACATCTGTTGCTGAAAATCCTTTCCTGGACTACGGTGTTTTAGGGTCCAGTAAGTGTTCTTGCCAAGATGCAAGGACAGCACTCTGGAAGTTGCCCTTAGAATCAGTTAGTCTACCTGGGTACTAATGTTCCAGGGTCGACTATCCTCTTCCTCAGGCTGCTCTGGAGTGAGCCCTGCTGGTTTCTCAAGGCTCACCTTTTATTGGTACCACAGTTCTGCCCATGCACAGCTGGGACCAGCCCTAACTGGGCACAGGTGGGCTTAAGAGGAGCTCCTACCTTCCTCCTCCTGACTGGGAACACCTGGTTGTGTTCACCTCATTGCCTCCACACACATCTTCACTGAGGGAGAAGAAATATGATTCAGGCATGGAAGGCACTCAGCAGAGTTGAAACCCAGGTTGTTGTACCCATGCACAAAGAAACTGTTCTTATATTTTTACATTGGCCAGTGTGGACACAAGGACTAAGGCAGACAGCAACAAGCTTTACAGGTCTTCTCTGTGAGTGAGCTAAAAAATCTGGGATGGGCAGGGGCAAAGGATGCAGGATTACACCTTGCTTTGATACCCATTGGACCACTCTTTTCCCTCAGCTATGTGCTGACAGGTTACTGGCCTCATGTGGACATAGACTGGGCCAAATAATACTTGTTCCTGAGTCAATGAGTTGAAAAGGGAACCAGTAGTGTGAGATTTAGGGGGATATTTTGAACTTTGTAGTGAATCAAAGGGTTTGTAGCATCTGTAAAGCTGATGGATTGTTTCCCATAGAGCTTGCTGTTCAACAGCAAATCTGGGTTTTATGGGCAGGAAAGCAGCAAGGTCAAAGAGCTGAGAAGGGTACCCAGGAAACACAAGTGGTTTCTCAGGGAATAATGCATGCCCTCAGACTTACTATTTATTTCTTTAAAATGAGAGCAGAAGTGAAAATATCCACAGATATCCATTCTTTCTTGAAAACTTTAGGTTACTAGGATGGGTAAGAAAAAAAAAAAATGCTAGGTTTTGGGTTTATTATTAAAGAGGGTTTGATAGAAAGAACTAATTTTTCTAGAGGATTTTGCAAAGTGTATGCTCACAACTTCCCAAATGTAGCAAGAATACCTTGTGTGTCTGTGTTACCACTGCCACATCTTAGCAGTGACAAAAAGGGAAGAGGAAACTGTTGTCTTGTTTTTCTACTCAAGCATAAAATAAGTGCAATGTGAGAGAAAGCAACTGTCATCTGAATCTTACTTTTTATTCCTTTCCCTGCGTGTATTCAGTTCATACTTTTGTCTTGAATTGGAATAGGAGAGGGGCAAATACAGCTTTTTAAGGAATGTACTTAGGGAAAAGCATCTTAAGTTGTTTCAAGTCCAAGTCCACAGAAAAATTCACTGGGAAAAAAATGTGTGATAAATAGAACTTTTGATTTTAAATTTGATCAGGTCCTGTAAGGAACCAAGTCACTGTGAAAAGCATGTGAGTTCATGACACAATTGAGCTGAATGGTTCTGAATGCCATTTGTCATCCCTGAAGAAACATCAGCTGGTGACAGTAGAACAAGCATCTCATCAAACAGGGGAAGGTGACATGATTGTGGCTGTTGCTCAGCCAAACAGCTCTAACTGAAGTGCTAGGAACTTGTGTTAAATAAATATGAAACTAGACAATCCTTACAGATCTCTATTTAATTCCTGGCTTTGTTAGTCTTCCTGTATGACCTTCAATGAGGCATTTAATCTCTTTTTGTATCAAACTGTAAATAGCTGTTGGAAATGACAAGAGGATACTAGAAGGCATATAAACAGCTAGTGAAAAAAAGAGTAATAGAAATTATTCATCTTTTTTAGAAAAAGCTTGCCTCCAATTGAGTAAATAGAGCTTTTCAATCTGAATTATATTGTATGTGTAATATTTTCTTTACAATTCATTAATTTTATTCACTGTCTACATTATGTTCCTCAAACACCAGGAAAATGGTGTCAACGATACATTTCATCATTCATGATGAATTTACAGACCCACTTAGCAGACACAGAGCTTTAATACTATTCCTAACTCTTCCTTAGTGTAGTCTAAAAGCCTCAAGGTAGAGAGTTACCAGACACCTTCCCTTGTAAAAAAAAAAAAAACAAAAAAAAAAGAAAGTGCTAAAAGTAGAGAGCAGCAAGTCACTTGTTGAGAACCTATTGTCAGTCTGCTTGAAACCAACTTTCACAGATTTATCCTTTCACTGAAATGACATTGCAGTTAGTTCATACTGGCAGCTCCTTCTGCAGCAGGGTGTGCTCTGCAAGCACCCATCCTTCTTTGGTGTGGAAAGCAGGAATTTAAGAAGGTGATTATGCCCACACCCAGTAACAGCAGAGCAACAACAGCAAAGTATTTCCCCTCCATTAAAATGCATGTGATTAGTCTCAAAATCATGCATGTCAAATAGGATGCCTTGCTATTTAAAGAATCTTTACTCTGCTATGATGCCATGAAAATAAATTCACAGAACTTTTTTCTTATCTCCTTTAACAACAAGATGCAAATATAACTAAATAGTTCCTTCAAAATTGAGAAAAATATCAGCACAGTGCCTAATCAACTTCACTAATTTTATGTTATTTGGCATCAACCACAAGAGTAAAATTTCTTCAGCAACATAAATAAGCAACTCCTTCAGTTTGCATTGCACTTTAAGAAAACTTTTAAACTGGGGAATGTTTTATCTAAGAGATAAAAATAGAGAAAAAAGAGAAAGAAGAAAAAAAGAAAAAAAAAAAAAAAAAAAAAAAAAAAGAGAAAAAAAGAGAGGGAATAGACAGCTGAGGAAGTGTGCCTTTCATCCAGTATAAACAGGAATACGTCAATACCTGATGGTTCTCCAGACTAATGCAAACTCCAAAGCTGAAAAAGCTATTTAAGTTTCCAAATATTCATCTAAATGCAGTCACACTTATTTTCAGTAGACTGAATTGCACCAGTTCAGTCTGCCTAGAAATCACTATGCCTTTGTAACAGGCAATATAATGGTCCTTTCAGGAAAAAATGCAGAGTCTCATCTGCCCAATGTTGCTAATCTGAAGACCATTAACATGGCATTTGGTAGAGAGAAACACACAGATGTCCCAGCAGGCACATCAATACCTTTGCAAGTAATACAACACTACAGCAATGCACCCACAGTCAGAATCTTCACACTGCTGCTTTCTTACTGTCTTCAGAGAGCTGCTGTGCTAATTTTCCAGTTCAGCTCTGTCCTTTGTCTGCTCTAGGCTAAATCTTATTGCACTATTGACAATCTTTAACTCTTATTTAACTTATTGACAAGTCTTCAGCTCTCTGGTCTCTAGCTCTGTCCAGAGAAATATATTACCCAAAGACTCTGAGTTTTTGAAGCCAAGTAAGTAGCCTCCTAGAATCAGAGCTAAGGCTTCTATTAACTTCCAAGGCTTCAGATCAGATCTTTGGTTAACCTGCAACTCATCAATACAACAAGCCTGACAAATTTTATGAAGACTAGGATTTAAGTTACCTGGTTTTGAGAGGCACTCTGTCATTTGGCTACCAGATACAATGGGAACGTCAGTACCCATGAGAGAAGATTTCAGTTTAAATCATATAGTTTCAGCTCTGTGTTGTCATTTCACCTGAATTCCATTTATCTGTTAAATGTCTGCTGCTCTGTAGATTAAAGATTCTGAGTTTTCATCTTATAGCACTGCTGTTTTCTACTCAGAGAAATAAGTAAACAAGCACAGATCATATGTATGCACAGTTTGAGCCTTCAAACATTTCAGCTGAAAAGAATGGTGGGAACCACCTGAGTTATCCTGAACAGGAACAATAATTTCCACTGCAGGTTACATCCATCAAAACAAGGAAGAGTTCAACAGTTTTTGTACTGGTCATAACAAGCACTGGGTTATACAGCTCCAATGTGTTGCATCATCTTTTGATGGGATGGAGCAAGATTAAAAAGAAAGAAAGTGTTATACATGTGTGTACATACATATATACATGCCTAACTGTGTTGTATATATATTATTTTGGGAACAAGGACATTTGAGGGTAATTGTTCCTAAGCAGATGGTGTGATGGCAGCCATAGGAGAAAGATAAAAGTACCACTACGTGGTGTGTCTCTGCTGATTTTCCCAAATGCCATCACAGGGGTTTGGTTAGAAAAGGAAATTCTAACAAACTGAACAGAGGGGAAGAGAATGGTCAATGCACTTTTCTGCATTTAGTGATATCTGGGTTATGTGACATTTTAGATGTCAGTTAACATATCAAGCATAAATTTTATCTTCCTTTAGTATGAGAGTGATAGGTAGGAAGTTCCTAAACAGGGAAATTTCCCCTTTTGTGCCTGTGAGCAGCGAGGTGATGAGTGCTTAAGGATTTGTCTCCTCACAAAGATTTTTGAGTACAGCTCTTCAAACAGTTTGCAACAGATAACACATTTTTAAAAATCAAGAGCATGAATTCTGGTAGAAGTTTTTGCTCAAGTAATCAATTTCAGAATCTTAGAAACAGTCTGAAGAGCTTCCAGCACTGGCAGAGAACTGCATAGTGACTGGCAAAGCCTACACTGCAAAAATACACAGCAAAATACAGAGTAGGCTCAGGATCAGGAAATCTGGCTCCTTTCTTGGTTCTCTGTTGGCTTAAAAGAACCCCCAAAGAGTTAAGTAATTATGAGGTTCCCTTATTTATGGATGCACACTACCAGACTATCCATACATTGGGTAAAAAGTGAAGATTTAATGCTCAGGCAGGAGGAGAGAAAGAAAAATCTAATTCAAATCCTTTTATTTATCGGTTTAATAGAACCATAAGTTAAGAAATAATAAAAAAAAAGCATTTATCAGAAAAGTAGGTGCTGTGTTATCTCTGTGACAGACCATTTGAGACAAACAATGACAACATCTGTGCCTTTATTCCCTGAATTAGGATCCTCAATTCTTTAGCAATTGCCTAGAGTTGTTTTGAAAGGAGAGGATTTTATTTTCCCATTACAATTTTAGACCAATTTTTCTGGACTGGTAGAAAGCATGTGTTTTAAATCTGGGATGTTTGTCTCAGATTCCATTTCAGATTTTTTTTTAAATGCTGACCAAGGGTCCCATCACAGAACAGATATTTTAAAGTAAATTGGAGATTGCTGGACAGTGGACTCTAGGGAGAGGTCAGAAGTTTGAGGAATGTGTGAACACATATTCTAATATTGAACAAAAATTAAATAGATGAAGTAATGATCCTCCAGAAATTTCAAACTTCTATAGAAAACATGAAAGCCAGCATCCAGTACAGAGTGCTATGATATCACAAGAGGGTGCAAATGTTCAGTCAGCTCCATTAGAATAAAATTCTGACAGAACCTTTTTTAATTCAAAATATCTTTCTCCTTCTAAAATATAAATACCACAATGATAAAGAATTTATTTACTATATTCAGGTTTTGACTGATGGAACAGATTATTTGGCACATAGTTCCTTCAAATAATAGTCAAGTCCTCACACATAACCTTAAATTTGAAAATGATTTATTTTGGAACTTCTAAGAGCAATTTGAGTCTCATATCTTTTCATTTTGTTAAACACAGTATCTGCAGTCCAATGGCAACATTAACCCAGACAGCATCTCTGTAAAAATTTACTGTCATTGAGGAAAGCTTAGAAACAGGGCCCCTTTGTGTTTAATGGTGACCACTGGCTATAACATAGAGAAGTAACACCTCACAGCTTCATCCTACAGCTAATACAAAAATGTACAAACATTCCTTCTATTCCCTGCTGTTCCTTTCTCTAGGTCCTATTATTCTTGTATTTCCAGTGTGATAAAGGTGATTCTGAAAGTAAAATCCAAATGAACCATTTACGTTATTTCATAACTCAGTTTATTTGTGTAACTGAAGTTTCAGCCTTTCCCTGATTTCAAATGTTGACCAAATTATTTTGAATACTCTAATAAATCTGATATTTTTTGAGACCTTTGTTTTGCTGGAAGACTGTCAGTGATCTGTGAAGCAAGTAATTCTACCTAGCAGCTTCATGCAAACCTCCAGCAGAAATGCAAATGGCAGAAGCTGAGATCAGCCACTGCTCCCAACCAATTTGTTAATTTTCATGCAATATTTGGGCTACATTCTAGTGCTCACAGACCCTCTCAATCTCTTTTTCATATAAAATGGGGAGGGCACAGTGTTTCCTATAGTATGATTCACACATGGGAGGACTTCAGTGCACACTTTTTTCTAAGTGTACCTTGTAATTCTTGGGAATTAATTCACTGGAATATTTATGACCTGATTTTCCTCATATTTCAGATTAATAACTGCAGTAGAGATGACATAAAATCAGTGAAGACGGAGAAAAAGGCAAAAGAAATCCTTGAGAACATTAAAATCTTTTCAAGCAGGACACTGCATGGGGGAAAAAAGCCCTGATTTCTAAAATTAAAAATTCTGTGTTTTCTTTGAAGGAAGAAACAGAAAATGAGAAAACTTGAGGTAGCTGCAAAGCAGTCTATGTGCTATAGTTAGAGCAATAAAAAGAAACTGTATGCAATTTTAGTTTGCATAATCATTATAGCTGGCCATTCAAGCATAAAAGTGGATTTTCTGCTGTAGCAACAGTTTTAGTTTCTGTTTTTCATCATAAAACTAATTAAAAGTAGAGACAGGTTGAACTGTTTAGAAAAAAAATATATTTGGGTCTATTTGAATACTGGATTATCCATTAAAGCATGTATCACTTACCAAATACACTTCACTCATATTGAGTTCAGGCTGTGCAACAGTAAAAGCCCCAGAGGAGTGTAGATGAAACAGACTTCACAGATTTATTATACCTAAAATTATCCTAAAATTTCTAAATCCTATGAATTTCTAAAAATATATTTCCTCTCTCCCTGGTAATTGATGAAAGACAACATTCTAATGCTGATTTCCTAGGAGGAGGCAATTACTACAAAAAGCTGTATAAAATCTTTGAGAACATTTTTTTTAAATGCACACAAAGCCCGTTTGTTGCTCTTAAATTCAGCTGTGTCACAGTCCTATTTCAGTACATTTAAAACTGACGTTATAGGAATAAAAGCCTGAATTCTGGGTAGCCAAAATGTTTCAAGATCTAATCCACTAAGCCTTCTTTTTGCCTCTCCAGGTATATGGGTGTGACTTGAAGCATTTTCAGGAAGAGTAAATGGAAGAGAGAACTGGTGTGGTAGATACTCCCTAGCAAAACTTGAGGCATTATAACCAGAAGATAACAGATGCATATTAGGAACAGTTAGCAAAGATTTAATAGAATAAAGACCTGAGGGGCAGAAGATGAACCATAACTTTTCATTTCGCATTTCTAGAACTTGGCATTTGAAAAGCAAAACACACAGTGCACATGAAAATGCACACATTTACAGTCCTTCATCCTTCTGTTGTTAGCTGGATGCCCCGTCCTCCCCAGCACAGACACACATGCGTCTCTCTAGAGCATGTGTTGTGCTGGTGCTTTTTCCCCCTGGCACCTGCCTGGAGCTGCTCCTGGGGACAGGAGACCCATAGGATGTGCTCCAGGGATCAGCCTCAGCCACTCTGTGACCTTTAAGTCACAAGCACTTGAAAAGTTTTTTCATAAGAATATCAAAACAGTATTTTCCTCCAAACTTATGCAATTGTTTTCAGATCGTATGCTTGGATATAGCAGACAAAAAATTCTTCACCTTTTGGGAAACAAATTTGAGTATTTGTTTTGATTTTTTGTTTGAGTTACAAAATTATTTGAGTAACACCCCCCCACCCCCGAATATTTCAGCTGACCCATTAAGCTAGGAATCCAAACTCCCATCCAGTTTCTGGTGAAAAGTTGTGAATGAAAAGCTGACACTCTCTTGTGCCTAAGAAAATTGGGAGGTTGATTCCAGATCTGTGAACGAGAGGCAATTATTTAGTCAAACTATTCCATTCAAATGTTCTAGAAGCTGAACGTTAATTTGACATTTGCAATATAATATTTCTGGTGCACAAGTCAGTCACTTTACAACAGTCAGGCAAACACTGTGTTACCTACCAGAGGCATTAAAAATTCAAGTACATTTCTCCTAAATGCTTGCAGCCTAGTAAAATAATTCAAATTGTGAAGAAATATGTATAAATTGTATTAATAGTAAGTTTCATAACTAAAATTGCTTACAAAGCGGGATTTAATTTTTAATTAACCTACAGTACTCTATATGTATGTTTGGTACATATACAAAACTTACTATTCTAATTACCTTGTTTTTCATTGCTACTTCTACAACTACTAAAAAGATAAATGCTTTATGTCATAGTTCACCAAAAGGAAATTATTCAGATTAAGAAACCTTTATCGTAGAATAAAGTAAAAATGTCTTCCACAAAGTGTATAGGTTTTCAGATTATCAGTTTAATGAACAAATATCATGCACTAAAGAGACTAGGAAGGATCAAACAATGATTATAACTGAGGAAGAAATACACGTGTAGAAATGAAAAGCTGAAATTTTGCAGCCCTGAGAAAGAAAATAAAAACAATACCAAGAGATCTGGTGAACTGTCCATGACTGATGAGAATTAAATTGATTGTCCTCATTTCTTTTACATAAAATTGCCCTTTAAGTACAGGGTATACCCACTAATGAAATAAAATTTTCCCAGTAGTTTACACAACTGTGATACATGCTGCTGATCAATAGAGGTCACACAGGAGTCAACTTTTTTAAGGTCCAGAGCTTACCTGCTAATTACAGAATCACTGAGGCTGGAAAGGACCTCAGAGATCAACATATCCAGCCCATGACCTAACACCACCAAATCTTCAATACAGTCCAAGCAGAAGAGGAAAGCAATGGAAATATAATTTGAGAGTAAAGAAAAGGAAATATTCTTTTTTTGTAGTGTAACACTAACTCAAATTAGTTACACGACATTCTCTGCAATGCTTTTAGAGGGCTAAAGAGACAAATAATTGATTGCTATGCAGTATCAAATCACTAAACAGATCAGTCTTTAAACCTCCACCACTTCCTCACTAGGGGTGGGATCAGGCAGTGGGAATAAGCCTGAGTCTTTCACCTTGATTAGAACCCTGATTATTCTTGAGAGGAAGATGACAGAGTCATCCATAGTCTGATTTAATACAACAAAATCCTCTGTTCTTTCTCAAAGCCAGAGTATCCAGAACATGACAATTTTTATGGGAAGTAAAATTCAGAGTTTGCTCTGAAATTTTTCAGTTCAGCTACGCAGCCCAAAAAAATATTGGGAAATCTGTCTGTGGTTTTATTTGATTAATATCCATATTTTTCATAGTCATGTCAGTCATTCCTTTAGGTCAACACACCTAAAAAAAAAGCCTATCCTACATCTCATTAAATAAGCAGACATTTGTGTCCATCTAGCTTTGCTAACTCAAGCTAGAAAATAACTGACAAAGTAGTGTATTGCTTCTAGAAATTACTTATAGTCCTGGAAGGGTGAAAGCTGAGGCTTTACATAGACCTGTAAACATCAGTGCACGTAGGCACTACTAGGAAGCTACCAGGTCCCATCACTAAAGAAAAGCTTCATGTCAGTTTGTGAAAGAAGGATTCCTACTGCATATAACAATTAAATTCAAGGGTCTTTCAGACAAATGCTTTGTTAGGTAAAAGCTGTATTTTTAATTTTTCCAGCAGAGGCTGAATGAAAATGAAGATGCACATTTTAATTTAACCTCTGATCCAATTCTACAGAGTGATCACTTCATAAATTCTTCTGGTTAAGGCTACCACTTGGTAAAGAAATAGTACTATCAGACAGCCTTGTGGATTTTTTTTTCTTTTTTTGATCCTTTTCAGCTTTCTAGTGTATAAATTAAACAGCTTGTAGACACAGAGTAGTTTACAGTGATATGCACCCAGCACACATGCCCTGTGGATCAACTGACTGAAACAGTATCAAGAGTCAAGTAACCAAAGATCTGCTCACACTGCAAAATGCTCCAGTGTGTTACCCAGGGACACTTACTCCATGGAGTACTGACTGTCAGTCTTGTTGAACCTCCTCCCTTTGCCTTCCCTCTCCACTTCCACTCCAGCACCAGCATGGACTCACCAACTAACAGCTGACTTAAAGGATCCAAATGAATGCATTCTACCACTACATATGAAGTTGTGAATGCTCTTTCAAGGTCTTTCAGATTGTTCAGGTGAGGAGAAGAACCTTGAGTCCTGATTCAGACATCTGTTGGACATGAGCAGCATTATATTAGAAACCTAATGTTAAGGCACTCTCTGTTTGATCCCAGTTCCCAGCCTCATTCCAGCTGCTGCAGCAGCATCCAAAGGACATTTCTCAAGCAGTTTTCAAGATCATATTACAGTGATCAGCTGCCAAGCTTCCTTACTTCTTATTTCTGTGTTTAGCTTTTCCTTAGCTTAAAGTGTTTTGTAGAGGCTTCTTGAGACCACTTTTTGCATTCAGGTCCCAAACTTTCTTGCTCTACAGGGCTCAATGTCCAGCCTAAATATCACACCTGGTGGTTCCTGCTAAGGAGCACATTTTGCTTCTCAGTCTGAACAAATTGTGGCCACTGTGTCCAGCAGCATCACTGAGGTTTCGTGTCTCATCCTAATTCATATTAATATTTGTATGCATATGTATAAAAATGCATACACTCACATATATGTAACCTCCTCTACAGGAAAGATAAAATATTTTCTCTTGGTGTACAAATCTTCACTCTTAGGTTTTTGAATAACTAAAAATTAATCGTTATGAAATTGTTTCAGAGAAAATATTGAATCTGCATGGCTCACCTGTGGTTTCCTGGCTTGGGAAGTGTCAGCCAGCCAACAGCAGAAGAGACAGAATGTCTCCAGATAGCCTATAAATGTCATCTCTAGAAAAACTTTTTAACAATTTATTTTCAGGTATGAATTTCAGCTACAATACCTGGTACCAGCTTTTAGGCTCTTCTTTAAAGTATTTTTTGTTGTTGTTTAAAAATATAGGTTACTGCAGCAATTGATAATCATACAGATAATGGATTTATTTTTTTTAAATTTGGGATTGTTCAGGGTTGTATAACTGGACTGGAATTTCATGACCAGTTCAAGTGGAACCCTGTCATTAGATGTGGCACTCAGTGCTAAGCTTCAGAACTTATTTCTATTAAATACTGCAGAATGGAGCCACAATTAGGAAAGCATTTATCAATTGCTAGTGACATGAAATAGGAATTCGTGTCCTTGTGAGGACATTTTATGAGTGTCATCCTCCCTGTGTGACAGTTGCTAAGTCCATTCTCATTCCTCTCTGAGTTCTGTAAAGCAGAAATAACTTTAAGCAGCCTCCTAATTTCAAAATGTGTGGCTGACCAGTGTAATGAGAAACAAACACAAAGTGAGGAGAGACAGACGAAGTATTATTTACTGGGATAAAAAAGAATTCATTATACTAGATACTTTCTCCTCCAAGGAGCTGTAGGTGCTCCTTCTGAACACTGAAAATGAAGTACAGACCCTTTTATGTCAGACAGGAAAAGCCCTTCCATCTTTCAGCTCACTGCAGGTACCTCTGTCTACAGAGTAAAGCAAATCTCCCAAGAGACAGATGCCAATTAGTATTGCAGGAAAGGCTAACATTTCAAAATGTATGTAAGAGACACCAGTTGATAAAATACTCTGTCTTTGAGGAACAAAGTTAAAAGCTTGTGTGCTATAATGAAGTATCCAGATTGTAAGGAAGAAAGTGAAAAAAAAAAAAAAAAAAAAAGAGTTGCAAAGCACCTCTATAAAGGCTGGAAGTTCACTCACTTTCATTTCATTGTGCTTTATAAATCTTTCCAGTGTATTTTTAAGAATATGCACCCTGGGATTGGCAGGAGGAATGATGCTTTCAGTTAAGTCATGGGAAGTTCCAACAGAATCAGTTCCCAGAGAAATTATCTGGCAACTACAGTCAAGGAAGTACAGCCACACACCTTGCATGTGTGATACAACACTGGAGCCACCTCCTTGACACCCATCTCTTTATGGAAAAAAATGAGTGGCTTTGTCTCCTCTTCCCTCCCTCCCTTCCTTCCTTTCACTCTTCCTCTCTTCCATATGCATGTGAACTCTCCTCCATCCCTTCTGAAGGTCCAGTCCAAGCTAGATTTTAATCAGCAGGAGTACCCCAGAGCTCTCAGATCACTTTGGATAACCTTGCAAAACTCCAGCTGTACATCAGGGTCACCCAGGGCAACACCCAAAATCATCTCTGAAAAACTTCTGGTAGGCTCAAGAAGAGTAACAGAGGCTTTGGGATTCCAGCACTGCAACTCCTTTGATCAAAAATATTTTGGAAATTTATTTCAAGCTGGCAAGCTTTGTGAAAAAAAAAAAAACAAAACAAACTAAAAAAATAGGCCAATCTACTATTCAGATAAAAGTGAAATATGTGCACTTTTGTTGCTACTACAGAAATTAAGCAATTTTCTATTGACCTGTTTATTGTTCAATATTGTGCTTTACAATACGAGCTGTGCCAAAAATCTGAAATACCAAAAGAACATACACTTCTGTGTCTTTTTAATGAAATAAAACTTTCCAAGAAACCCTGAAAAATGTAGGAACTGAGAAAGTTGCACAGTTCCATCTGCAATGCCTGCTGGATGAGAGAAAAATACTGTCTGTAGTGATCTGTGGAGTCCTCTCTCACTCACTCATTTCAAATATTTGCATACCATTTTGTCATTGCAATCTTTGCTGTTTTGTAGGACTATTACCTGTCACAAGCTGTGAAATAAATGACTGGTCCTGGATTGTAGAGTCCAACTATTTTTTTACATATAAAAGAGAAATACAACTTAAAAAACTAGGACTGTATTTAAATGTACATAGCAGGTAGACAGCATCCCAGCTGGAAACTGGATTTGATGGTGAGTACCAGTGATGGACCTGTTCATGTGGAGGAGAGCACAATGTAATGGAGTAGCAGTTAAAACAACACTTTCAGTAACACATTATACTGGCTTCATTTATCTGTTCAATGAATAGGAAATCTACTTAAGCCACAGTGCCAAGATTTGCTGTTTCTTATGCCTCAAATGCATTTTTCACATTGCCATACTGCTAATGGAAAATGTGTTACAAACAACAAAAAAATGCATTTTATCTCACAGAACACTTAATTCATGCAGAGACGATTTTAACTGAAGTTTCTATCATTTGCAATATGGAGGAGTTTCATTGGTTTTTCTCCTTTTCAGACTTCATGGCTACTTTAAAAATGATGTATTCTGTAGCAGTTAAAAACCTCATACACATCACAGTTATATTTTATATGCTTTATGTGCTGTCCTATACAGGACATCTCTCATGGCCAGTAGCAAAGGGCTCCTCCCTGCATCCCTTCATTTGCACACCCAAATTTCAGCAGAGGCCAAGAATGCCTTTTGCCAAATTCACCTGGAAAGGAAATTGTTCCAAATTTACTGTTCTCTGAATGCAATCAGGGTGAAGTACACCTTCAGCATGTCTGTGTGTGACCAAACCAGCATCATCCATGGAGCAGCTGACTGCTGAACTGGGACATTTGGCCAGATCCAAACCACAGCTGTCCAGTGTTCATCTGAGCCAGAAGGAAAACAACTCCAAGTGTCTTTACCTCATGTAGCTTTCTAGGTCTTGTTAAATGTACAGAATAATATTTTTCAAGGAAATAAGATGATACCTAAGGTTCTATCATGAAAGCTATGAGTTTTGATGCCAGTACTGTCCCATGCATATGACAGAGCTTTTCCAGGACCACCTACAGGACTCCTACAGCTGCAGGCATGTCCTCTCAAATCACATAAAATGCAGAAGGCAAAAAAAAACCTTACGATATCCGAAGTAAATAAATATTAAATTGCATTAACATGACAGGAATATTGAGCAGAATGAGCAATGATGTCCTAATTTGTAATCACTGAATCATGTCAGGTCAGAGGCACGTTAATAGATGCTATATATTAAGAGTCATCTTGCTCTATTTTTATCAAAACAAAAAAGGCAGATGAGGCACATTTGACTCTCTGAATTTAGCAGTCTCTTCCATAAAATCAAAGTACAAAAGCTCATGCAAGAGGTGACTTGTGTGATAAAAGAGAATTAATGACAAATTCAGAGCTGATGGATATTTAAAGGGGATAAAACATTTTGACATTTGCTGTGAAGGAAAGGTGTTGAAGGCAAGAGTAGTAGTGTGTTTATTTCTCACATTTACTGTCTATTCAACAGACCCTTAAAAGACACACAGCCAGAAAGGCCACTCTTCTGCTGTGACAACACTCTCTACACTACACTCAGTGATGATTTTCCCAGAAGAAGATAACATTCCAGGTACTATTAGAGTAAGAAATTGATGGAAAATAGCACCATATTTTGTTGTTTAGGTTTATTGCTGATATCTAGCAATATTCAGAAATCTTTGTGGCCTTCAAAGTTTACTTGTTTTTCAAATATCACATCTCATCAACAGGTTCAGGTGATCCAAGGAGCAGCAGGCGAGCTTCTCAGGGTGAACATTTGAAGCATGCTGACCCAATTCACATCAAATTGTTTTACTTTCAGTGCTGCACGGCTGCATTTTTTGATGGCATGGAGTGCTCTGAAATAAGTTTTTATGATTTGTGAAGGGCACTGGCAATCAAACACAACTTTTATGTCATTACCACTACATAAAAGTGTACGTTCACAATAACGACCCAGAGCTATAGGAAATGCCAAGTAAAAGAAAAACTGTGCTTGATTGTTTACTCACTCCATTTAGCCCACATTTCTATGAAATGAATAAAGGAGGTATAAAAGGGCTCCAGTGGCACACCACATTTAACTCTTGCTGCTGAAGAGCCAAAATATGATAAATACCAATTCATTTTTGAGAAATATATGCTATTCCCTTTCCAGAACAGCTTACAGCCCCAAACATTGCAAAAACAAAAAACAAAACAAAAAAGATTTTTTAAAAAGAGAGAATAAAATAAAATAAGTTTATATGCAAATTTTTATGTTCATTCTGTTGCAGTCAAAAATCTGGCTTCACTTAGGTAAATAAGCCTAAGAATGTTTTGACAAATAACTCCATTTTGTTATTTAGAGCTTTGGTAGCAGGAGGAGGGATTGTTTAGCATCCCTTTTGGCAGCTGTCACAAGCTGCCTGGCATCCTACAGACACCTTAGTTTAACTTAATTGCACTTAAGAAATATAGAAATTGCACTTGCTTTTAGACAGCAGAGAAAAGTGCATGGTAACTAGGCAGGGATGGCATGTGGTTTTAAGTTTGTCCTATAAATGGTCTTTTACTCCATAAAAATGCTGTGCTTAAGCAATGGACATAAATTTCAACACATGAACTTGGGATACACAGTTCTTGAGGAGGATTAGCAGGCTGAGAAGTTACAGTACACCAGGTGATGCACAGTAACTACCAATGTTTCATCTCCTACCTGTAGCAAAGGTGAGGTATATTCCCCTCAGAGGAAAAGGGCCACTACCTACACCATATTATCCTGCTCACTGTTAATGACACTTCATGGCTTAAGAGCTTAGCTTATTGCAATGCCATTCTTTTGGGATGCCTTTGTCCTCTCATCCATCCATGCAAAAGAGATGTCAGCAACAAGATTTTTCTTTTGGGTTCATGCAATGACTTCTTCTGCTATCAAGTTAACAATAGCTTTAATGAAATACTGTTCCTCACCTTGGCCCTAAAGATCAGTGTTCCATTCCAGGTGACATATTGTCATTGCCATATTAAAACAGAGATTGTTAATCTCATCAGAGCACTCACCCATCAGATCTATGGTTCACTTATTACAGTGTCCAGAAACTGAAGCTTCACTTATCTGCCTGGACAGAATAATCTGCAGAGAGGAAATGATTTGTCACCTCAGACAGATGATGATTTGGGTCAAACTTAAAACTTACTGTCTTTCAACTCCTTTAAAGAAATGTTTACCCTCTGTAATTGTTTTCTTATTGTTCACATATAGTGCCACTTCTTTCTGGAACCTTCAGTTTTGCTATTTCTCATTGAACCCAGTCTTTGGAGTTTAGTGTTTGCTTTCTTTCCTTCCTTAAATGTTTAGTTTTCTACTTTTTAATTTCATTTAAATTTGTCTTGAAAATTAGGAAAAACCCAGAAATGCACGATATGCTTCACTCTGCTATTAAATAATTTATACATAACCCTACTGTGGTCCAAGGGATTTACTTAATCTTAACTAACATTTCCATCTTCTCTCTTTCTGAAGGCTTACCATATCTCTAATAATTCTCTATGTAACATCCTTTTTCTTTTTAAAAAAAAAAAATGCAATCAGGAGAGATTATAATAGTGTAAGAAAAGGCAAACTGTGTAAGACTTTTTTCAGTGATTTTTATTACTTACATACTCATATGCATTAGGTTTACTTATCAGGTTTCAGTGAGACCTCTCAGTCTTCAGTATCACCACAAAGCAAGCTGCTAGCTGCAAGCTCTGATGCCTCAGAGTGTTCAGTACCTGTACACCCCCTTTGCAATGCTGTTTCTACTATATAGTGTAGATCTCTTGACAACAGCATTAACCTTTTGCCATGCTGAAAACTGACCATTTATTTATATTTTTGGTTGCTGTTTGAGCCATTTCTAAGTCAATACAGGACTTTAGCTTTCAGCCAAAACTATTTATTATGAGCTCAGTCTATTATTCACCTTTTGATAGACAAGCTAGCATATCATTTCCTTAAACAAAACCAGACTTATTTCTTTGTAGCAAATATAGATGTTTGCAAAATACGTTTTTTAATTAAAGCTTGCCATCTGTAATTTAAAAAAAAAAAAAAATCCTCAGTCAATTTATAACTGACAAAGATTAAATTTTGAAAAGACAACCACAAAGCCAAGACAACCAAGATGAATGCAGCTTAAAAATGTAGATAAAATAAACACCATCAAATATGCTGGCACTGTAAATCAAGTTTCTACAGGGACAGAGGTTCACCTGAACAAAAATGCATGTGTCTTGAGATTTTGCTACAGATATCTGGAGGTAACATAAACACGTTGCTAAGGTAACAAATGTGAGGGTTTTTTCTGCCTGGAAGAATAAACAGGCATGTAAAACCAGTATAAAATTGACAAGTAATGTCTTGGTGCCCCAGGGCTTTTCTAGTTTATATGTGGCACTTTGCATATATGCTTGTTATTCATCTTTCATAGCTCAGTACCCCTTTCCTCATTTAGAGATTCTTTTAGAAACCAGTTGTGTAAAATGGATAAATAACAAAGGAATCAGAAGAAAGAGCAAAGTGGGCTGTGCAGGCAGTGCTACAGTCTTACAAGATGCTGCATCTGCAGACAAAATGCTGAGCATTGTTACTTAAAGCATAGGAGTGAGAACATTAATACAATCAACTCACACATAAGAGACCTCTAAATCACTGCATAAATAAAGGAGCATTAGGATTGTGAATATTACAAAAAAACAACAAAAGGCTCTGATTCCATTTTTAGAGTGAACTCCACTGGAATCTTACTGTATTTACAAAGGGAAATCTCTGGGCCCAGAGAAAAGTTATTTCCCCCCAGCTCCTTAACCACTGCCCTAATGTTTTACCAATTAAATGAACTAGACAAGAGTTTCAGCTATAAACATCTTTGCATGCTTAGACAATACAGGTCTGGGGTCAGAAGATATGATACTGCAGCAGTGCTTTTGTCTTGTGTCTCATTGTCAGGTTTTATTCAGAGAAGGCAGAGACTGAAGTGCTAGAGATCTCTGTTTCACCTAAGAGCAGCTGCCCTTTTCCACTACCATCTTTTTTCCTTTCCTTCCTTCCTCCTAGCCAGTGCCTTCCTCCTCCCAGAGAAAGAAGCACTAAAGAAGGATTCACAGAACCTTGGACAACTTGCAGATTTAAATCAGACACTTATAGTAACAAATATGCCTTTAGCTCTATGGTTTTTTTCCCTATAAATCTATTACTTGCACTTTGGGGAAATAATTGTATTTCCCAATATTGTATTTACTTTTCTATTTACTTCTATCATTACTGCACTTTTGGGGTGCAGGAAGGACTGGGATAGGAAACCTCAGGACTTTACTAGACTAACTCTAGAGGAATTCTAACTGTGATCCAGTTGCCACATACAAACCTACCGTGCCTCTCACCATCCTCTTTCACTCAAGTCAAATGCACTCCCTTTTGCTGAAATTCTTTCTAACTGCAATGCTATGGGGCAAAACAGAATGACAGAGAATCACAGGGATGGAGACTGAGATTTCAGTCTGAACCAAAAATCTTGCACACTTGCAGCATGCTAGTTTGTGAGCTTTCCATACCCCAAAATAAAAGATCATCTACAACTAAGCCCAACCCTTTAATCATTAAAATAACGCTGTATAAATATACTTTTTTCTTAATGCATAAGATGTTTAAAAACACAGAGTAGTTTGAAAATTATATCTTTGGACAGCACACATTGTTAGCCTACAAATTGTACCCCCACTACAGGAGCAGGGTAGCCTGCTCCTTCATATAACAAACAAGCCTTAAATTACACATAATTAACCCAAAACAATGTTTGCATGCAATAAACATTAGTTTGCATACCAAAGATTTCAGTTTTTACACTGTGATGAGAATATATTTAATTTCACTAAAACTTCACCTATTTTTTCATCACCAGCTGCCTGAGATCCACCACACCAGTGCATACTGGCAGTTTAGGTCAGACATCAGGAAGAAATTCTTTAGTGTGAAGGTGATGAGACACTGGCCCATGGTGCCCAGAGAAGCTGTGGCTGCCCCATCCCTGGAAGTGTTCCAGGCCAGGCTGGATGGGGCTTGGAGCAACCTGGGCTGGTGGGAGGTGTCCCTGCTCATGCAGGGGGTTTGGAACTGGATGATCTTAAAGGTCCTTTCCAACCCAAACCACTCCATGATTGTAGGATACCAGCTACCCAAAGCTTTATAATACAGCACTTGAAGCTACTGTAGATATTTTGGTAGCTAAACAAATGCTGTAGAACAAAAGAAAACAAAATATTTAATAATAAGCCAGGCAACTCTGGCTCTCTGGAGAGCTACAGATATTCTGTTATAATTCTGACAAATCCTCTTCTAATTTATCATGTTAATTTATCACATATTCAATAGCTGTTCTCTAGAACACAAACAGGGAACAAAACATATCTACAATAGTTTAAATTAAGTGGCAGGTGTTTTGTACATCAGAGAACTTCCTCAAAAAAGCTCTTAAAAACAGTGCCCCGTGTTGGATTTTCAGTGCTGCACAGCTTGAGCTCTTATCCTCAGATTTTATAAAGATGTTCCTTAAAAGCCTTTCAAATGCCTTTTCCCTTAAAAATGAAGCTTTTTGTTCCTCATGTCTCAGAAATAATCCTCTTTCAAAGTAATTACTACATTTTTTCCTCCAGGGATAAACTGTTAAGCGTAAATTGTATAGATACTTGCATGTTAGAAACCAAGTTTCTATAGATCTTCCTTATTGATCCTTGCATTCTGCCATCCTGCTCCTTCAAGTACTGAGAGGCCTCAGAGCAGCCACATCTGTAAACCAGGCTGGTGTAAACCTGTTTATTTGCTTACACTGAGTTTTTAAATATCTGTAACTCAAAGATATAGATGTGCCCTGAACATGGGACTTAAAACTAGGTCTCCAGAGTGAATGATCAGTCTCAGCCCTTGTATCTAGGCTTTGGTTAAAGAAACCACTGAAAATAGTTGAGTCTTCTCCTACAAAATGAAGCAGGTTGGCTTGGAAGAGTCCCAGTTTTCCAGAGCATCTTGGCTTCAGCTACATCCATCTGATCACAGAAATTTAAAACCAGTGAAATGCCATTTCCTTCCGTCTTGAGGTTTAGAAAAAAGGAAGTCCTAAAAATGTTCCCTCTGTCAAAATAGGAGGAGGATTCTAAATTTTGAACAACCTTGGTGTAAATGGAAAGCAACAAACCAGCTCTATCTCAGGTTTGAGAAGAAGCATCACATCACCATCACAGAGCTGACAAGACGTGACAAACGTTTGCTTCATCTTATAAGCTTGTTTAAGAAGCAGAAGAGGACAAAATGTAATGTGTCTATCATAGGCACACTGCTCAGGATTCAAGTGGAAACTCACAATCTCAAATACAGAATTTTAAAATGAAAAAAAAACCCTGAGTGTCCATTTCTATTAAGGTAGGCCAAGACACAAACTCATTGTGATAGCCCTGTCATCCAGTCTTATCCCCAGCTCCCCAAACTTGCACAAAGAATGTTGCAATCAGCTTCAGGAAGACATAAAATGTCCCAGGCCCTGACAGGCATAATCCTTTGGTAAAACAGGCTTCTTTATCTGTAATGCTCTCACCTGTCGACAGAAGTTACGTGATGCCACATCAAGGACAGCACATAACGTGATTCAGATATAGATTTCTTTAATAACAAGTTTTCCTTTGCATGAAATCATCTGACTTGGAGATTTCTGACAAGTGCTGTAATTATTTGAAGCACTTCTGACAAAATGGCATAATTTATCAATATAGCAAAGAGAATTGCAAGGTGAGTCGTAAATTGTGATTAAAGCACCCACTAGATAGTGTTTAGATGATGATATAATGAGAATGACAACAAGATCCAGTTAGTGACATTTAGTACTCTTGGAAATATTTCAAATGTCTCAGCAGTAGATGGAGAAATGTTTATTCTGGAAGAGACACACCACTCCTGCCAATGTTTGGATCAACCTGGGCCCCTTCACAGGGAGATGACTAAAAAATCATATTGTCCAATGTATTTTACAACATTTTTTTTTTTGAATTTCTGACAGCTTGATGCATTTAATCATTTATTCCACACAGGCACAGAATTTTGAGGGCAGAAGGAACTGCTTTGTGATCATCCAGTTCAGCCTCCTGCATAAAGCAGAACCAAGGATTCAGGCTGCCAGGGTAAAAATCAAGTTAGAAGTTCAATATTTGTTTGTTTGTTTGTTTTGTGGATGTCTTCTTGTTGCTGTTGGTTTTGTGTTTTATTGTTTTTTTCTTTGTGAGGTTTTTTTTCATGGTTGGTTTTTGGTGAATTTGTTTTTAAGAGCTATACATAAGAAATTGTTTTAAAGACTGCTGTACATTAGATAAGTGAGGAGGAATCAGTTTCAGGACCTTAATAGCCAGTGTGGCTGCTTTAGCAGCTCTTTTGTGATCTAAAAATAAAACCAGCATCCTTAAACTGAATTTGAAAGCAAATACTGTGATGAGATAACTCGCTTTGTTGGGTTTTCATGACAATTTAAAAAACAGATAGAGAAATAATGTGATAATTGAGAATACTCTAAGTTGGCATGTCAGCCTTTTCAGAGCAGCTAACTCTAAAAAAAACAGTCTTGGAACTTCTAATATCTGAAAACCTACTGAAAATAAAAGTGATAGGCTCTAGGAAAAGAAAAGGGAATATTCATAGAACTTCTGGCCTACCTCCCTAATTCTGGAATCTGCAAAGATCAAACAATTAAATGATTATTAAATAATCATCCAGTTTTTCTGAGGGTATGCATGAGCAATCAATATTCACTTCCAAGAAATAATTGTGTTACACAGCTACAGCTTTTCCTTAACACCAGTTACACATTTCCATTTCCAATGGGTTTGGCATATCTTATAGGAAAATTTTTAAACCCGTTAAAAGCAAATAATATCTATTGGTAATTTTTTCCAATGGATGACTTATTGTCAATATTTAGTGACATCTCATTTCTGCCCTAAATTTTTCTATCTTCCATTTAAAAGACATTTTTAACATATAATTTTAAACCTTTCTCCTCTAGATTGAAGGCACATCTCGTAGGCACTTTATACTTCCCTGACAACTAGGGAAAATCAGATCAACATCTTGTATTTGACAAACACTTCAAAACTTAGATTCCTGAATGTTTTCTCTATGAATTGTATTTCCTCTTTAATCTTTCCCTTTAATCATTCCTCATTCAACTCACTGAGCTTCTCTAGATTTTTAACATTCATCCTCAATTGCAGCCACTGGAAACAAACACACTGCAGAGAGCCCTACTCGGAGAGTTTGAACCAGAATAACAACTTATAAGGAACCCAGAAGAGCAGATGTCTTCACCACCCACCATCATTAGGAACTGAAAGACAAAGGAATAAGAAAAACTTTGTCCATCTCTTTATTCTATACGTAGGTAGGTTATTTCTTATGTGAGCAGCACCTGACCCTCCTGAGCCACTTCAAGCCCTCTACCCAGTCCCAGTAACTCACCTGTGGCCCTAGCCCAGCCAAGGCTCATCCCAGTCTAGCTGAATACAGGTCTTAAAATCTTCCTGTCATTTCAAAGACATGGTTTAGGATTACAGCTGATTAAAGTTTTATTAGTTCAGTTGAAACCACGTGGCATTCAAGGATTTCAATCTCAGGTGCCTAAGCAGCTGTGCTTCTTAAGTTTTAAACTCTGTTAAACCCTGTTACAGTTTCACAGAGGAAGTTCAGGTTAGTTTAGCTGAGCTTCTGAAGATGTGCTACTAGGAATCTGTCCAAGAGTGGGCCAGCAAAAGAGAAAAACAACATGAAATGTCATGATTTGTAGACTTCTCTGATAGCAGATTTTATTATATAGATTTAGTTTTAGGGGTGAGGAAGGTGAAATTGTCAACTTTCACCTTCTACTCTCCATTTTTAGCTTATTTCCAACCACTTCTGTTTCTTTTTAAAGGATATTTTTGTTTCATAAAATTTTTCTTCATCCTTTTAGTATAAGTAGTTCCTTCATTTCTTTCTCCTGTATTTTTTTTTTTTTAAATCAACATGCAAATCTATAGAAAATTAAGATAAAGTTTGCTTTATCCAGAGTTGTATAATGGGATTACTAGGGTGGACAAGCAGAAATAATTTTGTTTAGCTGCAAATGAAATAAATTGGCAGACTGTGGCTTTTAAATTTACCATCCTGGTCAACTAAGTAATATTCCTGTGCAGTGGACACATTTTTATATACAGAATCAATCTAGCATGAAGTGCTTTGAAGTCTGTTACTTACAGTACCTGAAAAGGAATGCACTTCAAGGCTATTAATTTATTTATTAAGCAGACAGGGGACAATAGGCAACTGAAAGTAAATGAGGAATCAGTGAATAAAGCACACTAACAACCAGATTTAGAAGGTCAAATGCCCACTGTTTGTCTACAGAAAGTGCATGGCCAAACACGGGAGAAATCAGTACTTCATTGTCCTAAACTGAATTGTCACTACCTTATTGCCATCTTTCAATCTTCCTTAAGCTCTTTGGGAATCTGTAAATAGCAGCAAACCATATGCTGTCCCTGCCATTTTAAAGGAAGACTGACACACACTGTCCTGCTCTAAATACAATGCTGAGATGTCACAAACCTTTGTGGAGCCACTCTTTTTTTAAGAGCAGGATAGAAACTGTGCTGTAATCATTCCAAATTACACAGAACTCTATAGTCCTCTATATTACAGTAATTTTTCAATGCAACATCCCAGCCCTGCTTTTAGAGCACAGTCATACTCAGAAGATCACAACAGGCTTTGGATAAGAGAAATAATTCTGGTTATTGTAATCCCTCTGACACGAGCTTGCCTGGCAGTAGTCAGAGTATCCTCCCATTAACTTTCTATTATATTTAGTATCATTGTGCTGCTGCTGTGCTATTACTCTCAATATGTCTGACTACAAAAAAGAGGATCTGTATTTTACAGTAAGGGATCAGCTAAACATCAAGGAAACAAAGAATGCCATCCCCAAATTGTCCTTGTAAACAGAAAAGGGAGTGTAGAGTGGACAGAGGGAATGTGCAGTCCCCCATTCAAACAAATTACTGGAGCACTCGAATTAGAAAGACAAAAGGCAAGACATGAAACAAGGAATTTTCCTCATAGAAGTCACTCACAGGACTGACTCCTTGGATTTCTGTCAGCCAGTGGAGTGGTGAAGTAACCAAACCAAAGAAAAGTGCTTCCTCAAATGCAGACACTGAGTTTTGGTTTTGCTTCAATTTCATCTCCTGGTAACGGAATCAGTATTTTTTACATGTTTATATTAAGTAAATTTTACATGTTTTCAACTATGATAGGTTATAATCTCCATTACTGACTCAGCTGAAAGCACTCATCAGTACAGTGAATTAGTTCATCGCTCCTTGTGTCACTTCTACCTCCTGTGATACAATGAGGCTTTTCTTCTGGTGATGATTTAATGAGTAAAGCTCACAAGTGCAGTGTATATTTTTCATATTTAGGTTCACTTCTTGTAAGCAAAAATATTTTTAAATAGGTGCTGGGTGATTGGTGAGCATTTCTTAAATAATGTTTATATTCTGTGTGTAACAATACAATGACAAACAGAAAGGAAATGAAAGCTAAACCTAATTTTGAGAAAAAGGCTTCTTTTACCAGTTTGCAAGGGACTTTGAGTCACCTGTGAGATTATGCTTTTTAAAAAAATAAAAATGAAAGCAAAAATTTAGCTTCTCATGTCTATTCAGCATCAAGAACCAGCAGTTTCCCTTAAAATCTACATGGATTGGAAGGTGATGGATGCAGCTTCTGCTTCATTTTCCTCACACTGCATATTCCTCCTATTTATTTTAGTGCTATGAAATGGTTGCATTCATCCTCAGTGCCTGACAATTCTTTTGGTGAAGAACTTCTATCTAATTTCCAATCTAAACCTCCCCTTGCACAACTTGAGCATGTTTCCTCTTGTCCTATTGCTTGTTACTTGGCAAAAGAGACCAACACTTACCTCACTACAACCTCCTTCCAGGCAGCTGTAGAGAGCAAGATCTCCCCTCAGCCTCCTCTTCTTCAAGCTAATAAACCCAAATTCCCTTGTCCAACCCACACAGGACACCTTCCAGCACCTCAATGTCTTTCCTGGAGGGAAGGTCCCCAAACCAAACACAATATTTGAGGTGTGGCCTCACCAGTGCTGAGCACAGGGGAATGATTCCTGTCCTCATCCCTGCTGGCCACACTATTTCTGAGACAAGCCAGGATGCTGTTGGCCTTCTTGGCCACCTGGGCACCCTGCTGGCTGTCACACCCCCAGATCCTTTTCCACTGGACACATTTCCAGCCACTCTGTCCCCCTCCCCGGGGTTGCATGGGGTTGTTGTGACCCGAGTGCAGGGCCCAGCACTGAGCCTTACTCAATGCCATATAACTGACCTCAGCTTGATCCAGCTTGTCCAGGTCTCTCCACAGAATTTTCCTCCTCTCAGGCAGATCAATGCTGCCACCCAACTTGGTGTTGTCTGCAACCTCACTGAGTCCATTTGATCCCCTCATCCAGATCACTCATCAAGAGATAAAACAGAACTGGCCCCACCTCTGAGCCCTGAGGAACACCACTTGTGACCCCACGATTTAGATAAATGGGGGGTAGTACCTGTAACTTCAGTTGCTTGGTGTTCTTTTGTTAAAAATTGAAGATGTATTGAAACCCTGAAATACATTAAAAACATGGAATGCTATTTGAGCATAGCTTATAGGTAAGGATCAGCTACATACTTCTTTAATGAAAAATCTCACAGGTAGGCTAAAAGAGAACTTGCTTGCATTACCCACATTAGGGTAATTTGCATGTTCTCTCTCTCAAACATTCAGATATACAGTGCCCCCCCAGTTTATATTGCTCATTACGTGCTGGCATAGAGTGATGTCAGTCTGGAGATACAAAAACTAGGCATTTAAATTGGGAATAAGATGTTAAAAACCTGGTTTGTCTCTAAATTCTGTAGTTCAAGATGATAACTTGCTCCAGCCCATTCACCTTGCATGTGCCTCCCACTGTGATTATTTTCAGTGTTTATTGCACACAGTCCACACTATTTCCCTATGAGACAAATGAAACAGAGGAGCTGCTACTGACCTGTACTTTAGTATTTAATATGATGCCACAAGGGAAAAATATTAGCAAAATGTTATAAGGTAGATCACAAATTAATTACAAGTAGAAAACACAAAGGGAGTGACAGAGGAAAAAACTGGGCTTAGAAAAGGTTAGGACAATTTTATTCCTCAAGGATCAGTTTTGGACTCATCTTGTAAAACGTGCTTGTTTTTAAAGAGGATTTTAAAAAAACAGAGAATTTTCTTATCAAATCTGCTGATGAAACCAAGTCAGATTTCAATGCAGAACAAGCTCAGGATCTCATACAAAATAACTATGTATCTTTGACAACTCATGTAACACAGAGAGAATGAAGTTCAATAGTGCAAGAAAGGCAAGGCTAGAGAATTGGAAACTATTAACAACAGCATCTGCTAGAGCTGAAAGATCATGACATAGGAAATATGAAAGAATAAAACTTTTGGTGCTACGTGATTAGGAAAGAGATGACCTAATGCAATGCTAGGACCCATCAGTCCACACGACTCGACTCAAAGATCAGCAGACACATCAAAGTATTGGTGTTATTCAAGCTGTACTCCTGTTTATTCCATCATATGTATTCCAGCAGTAGGACAGCAAACTGAAGCTAGATTCAGAGATGAGTTCTCTGAATGATCAAGCAAATGGATTCTTAGCACAAGCAAGATGACCAGACTTTCATTTTTACCCTAGCAAAAGCAGAGACACGTGTGAAAGGCAAAGATTCATTTTGATGGCAGGCTGAAATCCCACAGTAGAAACTTACAGCAGGAAGATTTCAGGAGACACTTTTGTTTTTTTTTTTTTTTCTACACAGTTTGCTTCATGTAACAGAAATTTTTCATCTCCACTTCTGGGAATGAATAGTAATTGCCTCTGAGATACACACTTGCAGATATGGAATATGTAACTCCAGAGAGCTTTGTTAGCTGCTTACACCAGCTACCAGATGCAACAATTTCTATAGTGTACCTGTAAACCAGGAATTTAGGGGACTATATATTTCTTTATACTTCTTAGGGGGTTGTTTTTATAACACATTGAGGATCTCTCATTACAATTGCAGGCACAAAGCAGCCCATCACCATATCAGCTTATTACACCCAATTATAGAACCTGAGCTACTTTGTTAAGGTGTTCATTAACCTTTTCAGAACTTATAATAAGAAATCTAATCAAATAGAGGTGGTAGGGTGCTTCCTGAAATGGGAACAGTTGTCATGTACAGTTAATTTGAATACAATGACTCTTCTTAAATTAGCTAGTTTTATTAAGTTGAATGAGGTGAATTTCTTTTAATCAGCACTAGCTGTAAAAAAAAAAAGGAATTATTCTACACTGTAAAATAATATATATCGTCTGGAATGAGTGTTACAGATTATTTTGACTTTCATTCAAATTAAAGGTGCAGCATTTATTAAATTTATTCTTTTTAATTTTGTGTGAGGTGAATTTGCATTCTTAAAGGAACTGCAAAAGCAATTATAAATAGATCTAATTCATTTCTTCAGTATTTATCGTTCTAGAAATACATAACATGCTTAAAAATAGAGACTGAAATGGCAGAGATCTTACAGAGCAATTTTGCCAAGGTAATCAGGAGTTACCTTGCAGTACTATTTTAGAAAAGCATCCCTTTGAGAGTAAATTGTGAGCTGAAGACAACAGGTAGGGGAATATGTCACTCTGTCTGAGGTCTATAAAGCTTTAAAAATCCTCTGTGCAAGTCAGCCTGGCTAAGAAAGTTAGGGAAAGAGCTCTTGGAGATGACAGCTGAATACAACAGCTAATTAGATCAGCCTTCTGAAAGGTAGAACATCTGGGATCTAGTCCCTTTTCTAATGAAAATTTAAATATTCTGTATTAAGTGAAACAGTTTCAGAAGGAAAGACTAAGAGTGACCTCAGGACAGCTTATAGAATCTCTCTTTTGAAACATACTTGGGATAAGAATGGAATTATTTTAACCCTCTGTTCTAAGAGATGTTGGAGAAATTTGGGCCTATTCCTGTTCCTTCTAGCAGATATATCACAACTGCCAGAAAGTATTTTGCAACTGTAAACCCTCACGGTGAATTTATCCTTTTGCTTTTATTTACAAACCAGAAAAATCAACAAGGTTCCCCCTTGATCTTCTTTCATTTGTTTTCCTGTCATTTGCCCAAATATTCTGTTGCACAAATGAAATTTTCTTTCCTAAAACACACATAACTGCCACATGAACTGTTTTAGATAATTAATTTTTTTTAGACATCTTTAACATTTCAATTATCTTTTCAAAAGGTCTTTTAACTCCTCCCAAATCTCTTCCACATCTCCAGAACATTATTCCTAGGTATGGGAAGACACTTTTTTTTTTTTTTTTGTGGGGTGTTGGAGATCCAGGGGGGACTGTTTCTGGTTTCAACAATACAGATATCAGTTGATGGTTACACGTTGTCCTTGATGCTATTTGGATCTAGGTGATGCAACTGTCTTCTGTGGCACAGTAGAAAACTGGTTTGAGAAGAATTATAATTATGCATAAAATATTTAACCAGATCACAATTTTTAAGCACTGTCAACACTCATCACTTAATCTTGTGCACTGACAAGGGGCTCACTAGACCACTGCAACTCCCTAGAAATACACAAATTTTTAGATGATGATGCTTATCACAATTAGTGCTGTAGTGGTCCTATTGTCTAGTTATAAGACTGTAAATGAGAACTGTACAAAATGTGTACCATTTACCTGACATCATGTTGGTTTCTGCCTCCTCTTATATCAAATCCTTATAACCTGTCTCAATGATAACAGCCAATTAATCATAATTAATTATTCAAGGAATTATTTCACATTCATAACTACAGTTTTTTGGTTCGCCAATTCCCTGTAAAATATTGGCCTATAAAAGCTCATGTTAACCTGACCTTGCTGTAAAATACATTCTTAAATGACTAAAGCAGTTAGTGAGAACTAAAGGCCAGTGTGTGAAGGACAGAGGCAACAACCTCCACAATTAAATATCTGTTACCAGATGGAAGTGTATACAAACCCAAGGGCAATTAACTGATTGCATTCTGATAATTATCTGCAACTTTCTAGGGCTTACGAATGGCAGTAATTTTGGAGTGGAATGAACATGAAATTTAATAAAATTGTAGATTTTCACAACGAAAGGTTTGTGGAAATAAGCAATAAATTGTAAATTGCATTGGTACAATGGCATTCCCAGAGCTGCAGTTAAAAAAGATGAACTAGACTCAGAGATCACTGAAAAATTCAAAGATATAGTGGGCTGCTTAAAAGCTAGGAGATGAAAAAGACCAATAAAGAGTAAAGGAAAATATGACTGCCCTAATTGTAGATGCAATATAGAGCTATTAGACACTGATTCAGTAAAACTCTCTCTAATGAAAGCCTCTGTTCTATTTTGGGTACTTCTGGCGGATGATGCTCAGATGAACATGCACCTGCTAAGCTAAGACCCGAAAATGGGATCACAGGAGCCATGACATTGTGATCTCAGAAATTCTTGGATTAAAAACCTATTCTCTAGTCTTCATATAATTCAGCTGTGGCCAGATTTCAAAGGTCTTTAGAAAGAAAAGGATTTTCTGGACTTTTCAGAGGATGTGTAATTTAGAAAGGTCCAGAGAAGTACACATCTCCTGGAGAGAAATGGATACCCTAATAAAATAAATCTCTTCCAAGTGACTGTGGCCTGATACCTGAACAGAGGTCCAGAGAAGTTGTGGGACCTCTACCTTTGGAGTTATTCCGAATGACTATAAAAGGTTCTGAGCAAACACAGAACCAACTATACCTTGCCTTAAGTACAAGTTAGAACCAGAGATAACAAAGGCTCTCTCCCTCTTAAGTGATCTGGTCTTTCAAAACTTTTGGAAATCTTTTAGGGCCTGGAATAAACCACTGCTCTGTCTTTATCTCCTGTAAATGGGTAAATCTTTCCATCCTGAAGGCTTTTCCTTTGGTAATTCACTAGCATGGAATTCTAGCATTAATAAAACTTTTGCTCACGATAATTTCCAGGAGTGCTGCTAAGTTGGTAACAAGTATTTTGTAATGGTTTCTAAACCTGGCTCCTAAAATGTAGCAACATTTGTTAAGAATAGTCTCCAAAACTTAGAGAAAAAGCTACCCTGGATCAGTATAAGAATCCAGGAAAGCCTCCCAGGACATTTCTACCACCAAGCCTACTCAATAAGGGTAATTCTGGATTTGGGGCAGTGTTAGTTTTTTAATAGGATTCAAAGTTTTATACAGATTGAAGTATTGTTAGAGATTAGAAAAACAAATGGAAAGAACAAAAAACAAAAAACAAACAAACAAACAAAAAAAAAAAGGAAAAGGAAATAACATTTGAGATGTAACCCTAATGCATAACCCCAAAATGAATCAAAACAGTACAAAAAGACAAATAATCTCAAGAAGCAACAAGGAAAAAATTGTTTACATGGGTATGGTTTGTAATCATTTTGATTTCACATGTAGTTCTGTTACTTCAAATATAAAGCCTCTGGGCAAAGAAAAAGCATTCCTCAAAGCATCCTTTTCATCCCTTTTTCTCCCAGTGAAGAGACAACAAACTCTTTTGACTACATCCTCCGTCGAAGAAATGTTCTGAATCAAAAAGAAAATGGAAGATAAAGGTGAAATCCTTTCCTTTCAGTGCATCTGAGCTGAATCTTTGCTTGTGGAAGTTGTCAATTTTCCTCCACCTCTCAGTGCTGTTTTCCTGTCACTGACCTATCACTCCCTCACACCCAAAAGCTGCTTTTGCAGTCCCTGATGTTTTATAGTCCTCCTCACCATCTTGCTCTCCTCTATGAAATAAGGAAGAACTAAAAATTTGCAACGAGCTCACGTGTAGAAGAGAAACAGTTCAGTGCTGTCTTGATTCTTCTTACGTGAAATATTCCAACTGTTTGACTCAAATAGTTGAAAAATTGAAAGGAGAAATATTTCTCCATAGATCATTGTGGTTCTACATAAAAACATTGTGGCTGTTTTGGTTTTTTTGTTTTTTTTTTTTAATTTAAAGTAGAAGTGCAATATACACTTGGTAAGAGTTAGGGATGGTGTTTTACAATGAAGAAGTCAAAAGAAAATTAGTTTACAGTTTTGCTATTAATCATGATGCTTAGTGGAAAAAACTACACTGAGGGGTGGTGCATGGACCCTTCAAAGGACTCTATTTGAATGTATTTTTTAAATTAATATCTGCAGCAATGTGCTGACTGTACATCCTGTAAGAATTCTTCCCCAGCTGTATAATCCAAGTTCAATTTGAAGACTGTCATGAAAATTAGTCCTGCATTCACAACGTAATTCAGAGTTAAAACCACCTCAGCTTGTATAATGAGTTGGTTCCATATATCAAATCAATGTTAATCTGTTCAGCTCAAATGTAGCAAGACAAATGCTCTCAGCTTCACAAATGATCTCCCACCAGCAATGTTGTGTCTTTTACAGCAAATGCACTCCAGGAGAACAAGTGACATAAAAAGTCTCCTCTCCTCCCACAAAAAGCTAAATTCTTTGCCATAAATTATTTGATTCTGCATCCCTAGTAAGAGGAATACATCCTGGTCTCTGAATATATCACATCCAATTTATTTCAGTCAATAACTTGGGATAATGCAGGGCACGAAGACAGCAAGGTGAGAACTCCAGTGGCAGAGCTCTGTGGAAGGGGGTTTGGCTCCACAAAGCAGGTATTTGCAAGTTAGCAACTGCAGTGGGGAAAATGTCAATAAAATTACTCAGTGGATGGGCTCACAGTGCTGGCAGCACACAGTGATGGCTTTTCAGGTTGTGATAACTGAACCAAGTTAAGCAGAAGCTGAAGAAGTATACAGGGAGCCCACTGTGAACATAAAGGGGTACAGTACTACCTTTCCATTTTTTGCCATATTAACAAAGCATCTTAAGCTTCAATAGAAAGACAGAATGCTGTATATTGCCATGGATGACAGCAAGCATCAAATGGGCTATTTTAAGTGGCTAAAGAAGCCAAGAATTGCTGAAGAGAGAAATACTTCTGGGCTTAGAAATAAAACAAAAAGGCCAAGGGTGCAGAATGATTGTATTGTTTACCTGACATCTTGAGGAGAACATGAATTATCACCAGCAGCAACTCTGGTTGGAGGAGGTTGGGCCTCTCTCCTGAGGAATGCCAGGGCACTGCATTGGGATGCTGGGCTGAAGGAATAATTTGGTTTTCTGGCAGCAGGCAACCAACACCTCTTCCAGGCAATATGCTCAAGGAGGGGATTTCAAACCTCCACTTCCTGATTTCTGGTAAAGATTCTGAAGACCCAGCCCTTCTGGGACTGGAGAATTTATCCCACGTAACATGTTAGTGAGAGAGGTTTTTGGAGAGCAGAAAAAAGAAGGAACCCCTGAGTTTCTAGCTTCTCAGTTTCACTAGTGAATTACTACTTCACAAAGAGGAGAAAACAAACTTATGAGAACAGGGTTTTTTTCAGTTTTTCAATTAAGATCATAATTTTTACTTGAAAGTAACTTTTAAGCAGATCTGTATTTAGTAGAAATAAATGAAGAAAAAACACTAGTTTGGGTCTAGCTGCTCTTCTAAAAGCTGGAAGGACAAGAGCTGAAACAGAATCAAATAAAAGAAAATGATTTACACAGCTCTGTATCCACAAACTGTGGTCAGCAGTCACTCTGCACCCATCTTCTAAGGCTCACACATATCCATTTAAAGTATGTTCTCAAGCAGAATTCCACACAGCTGTAGACACTTTAGGAGATGTAGAGGAGAGACATAGTTCTGTTCTTGCTCTTTCTTTTGGAGAAGATAAGAGACCCATCACCATTATCTAGGGGAATCACTTGTCCACAGGAATGGACGTAGCAGTTACTTTACAGAGCAATAATGATAAGAAACTCCTTTCATTCCATCCATGATGGAATGGAGCATGTCCTGGTGCTGTCACATTGCATACAGCTCTTTGGAAATGGAACAAAACAATTATTTCATCACCATTTGAATTTTTTTAGAGTTGTATTCTAAGAAAGATGAGAATTTGGTTCTCTGTTTTTCATATCTCAACATATTTTGGAAAAAAGAAATCCAACAGTAAAACTGGATAATTTTAATGCTGATATATTAGGTATGCTGGGGTAGAGTGTTCATAAGTAAATTAAGCTTTATTACTTTTTCTTTGTATTTGCTTAAAGCATATTTTTTTAATTCATAAAAAAAAAAATTCCCCCGGCTAAATGCACTTTTTAATTAGCTGATGTTCTGTGATACAGAGAAATGTAATATCTGTGACAAGGCTGGTGTCCAATTGCTCATGTAACTCACTATCTGCCTTGTTGCTAGGGAATTTGCTCCCATCTCATCTGTCTTTCACCATGCAAAGACTTCTCCTAATGGGAATATTAAGGCTACCATGTATTTCAGATGACAACAGGTTTATTTGGAATTTAACTCTTTGTAGATAAAGTCTGTGACAACTAACTTAGAAACCACACTAAGTTATAAAAGGATGCTCGTCTGAGGTTTAGAGTGGTCTGTAGAAATTATTCTTTTTATTAAATAACTACTCTTCTAACATAAGCATCCCAATAAGAGGTCAGGCTGTACAGTCAAAGAATTTAGAGAGCTTTTTTTCCTGATTTATTCTGCAAAATAGCTGCTTGCTCTATACTGTCAAGCTGTCTTGGCAGCTTCAGAGCAGACTTGAGACATGTTCATAATCAAGACTTCCTAGGCTGAGAATAACCTGCACTTGTGAAGACCTTAATTATTTTTGGAAATATGACCATGTATTTACCTAGAGGAATACAGGTGAGCTGAGCTCCTCAGAAAAATGAGCATTGTGATGGAGCTCCTCTGGGAAATGCACACCAAGAATCCCATGCAGCACCAGAACTTTTAGCCTGAGAAGAAAGCTGCCCTTTCAGGAAGTTTCCTTGAAAGACAAATGTCTAAAACTTAAAACTTATAAAAAAGAGTGTTCTTTTTCCCTTATTAAGTTTCTTCTAATTCTTATTGTTTCACTTTTTTTTTTTTCCCAAAAGACCTGCAGATTGCTATCAACATTTTATATATGAGTAATAGAAACCAAAACCTGCAGAGTAATTTAAAATTGAAGAAGCTTCTCTGCAAGCAAGTAGTTATCTCAAAAGAATTATTCCATGCAAAGGTAATAAATCAGTAAGCAAAAGGAAGAAAAATAGAACAATAAATGAGCCATGAGCACACGAAGCAATAAAAATTTAGCAGAACTGCCATCTAAGGCAGCAAAACAACTAATCACACTGTATGAGAAAAAAACAACTATTAGAAGAGTTTCAGCTGCTAATGGGTGTAAAGAACATTTAGGCCTGCTATGCAGAGAGACATTTTGCAGGTGAAATGCAATGAGGACAGAATTATGAATATTGCAGGATGTTTTTAAATGCTGTTTGAAAGCTGATGCTCTGGGCTTTTATTTTCACTTTCCTCTGTGCAACAGATGTATGAACAACTGAACACACAACTTCTACATACACCTGCCATGAGGGTCAGGATAATACCACACACTGCAACACGTCATGGGAAGCACCTTGGGAGGGGGAAGGAAAGGATCAGCAACATTTTCTAGCAACAACAACTTTAGCAGTAGTTCTAGTGCCTTCAGAGGTAATTCAGCAGTAAATATTAAATTTGTGCCTCGGACAACAAAATAGCAGCAATTTCACTTTTGTTCCAAAACAGTGCAGGCAGTATGCAAAGTGTCTGCTGGAACATTTAAGGATGATGGCACAGAGCTATAGATAAGCCTTAGTCTTGGTTGAATTACATATTGTTCATTAATATTGATCAAGCTCTAATTTTCATTCTTTAAATGGACATTTAAAATGCCCTAATATATAAAAGTGATTGTGTCTAATAGACTGAGCTGATAGATTCCTCACCTGCTTACTGAGAGGGGGTTACTAGAAGCCTGTGAGATGCTTACAGTCTGAACAACACAAGGAAAATCAAGTCAGTGGTGGCAGTAATAGAAATATTTCTTAGAAATATATTCCATTAGTCTGAGAATGAAAGTTTTTCCTTCTTCCACGTTACAGAAGACTTACTGTATGGACTGAAAGAGGTATTGCATATTTCTGGCAATAGAGGGATGTCACTGAAAGCCAAAAAATGATGTGATGGCTACATGGCACAAATAGTTTTTCTGCTCAAAACAGCAATTTTTCCTATTTGCTGGAAAAGAAAGTACAAGAAAAAAATAGCCACAATTAATTTCCACTTTAAAGTAGGGCAAGAGAGATACTAAACAATTGGGTCTGATACTGACATGCACACTTAAGAAAACAAACCTATACATTTGATAATATTAGGAAAAAGCCAAGCCATGAACATTTACAAAAGAAAGGACAGAGTTAACTAGAGCATCTAAGAAAAAAAATCAGTAAAGTTGAAAGGAATGTAAATCTGGCAGCAAAGCATAATCTAGCAGGAAACTCAGGATTGACAAATGTGACCTGGAAATCAGGCACATATTGTAAAGATAATTGAATCTTTGGAATAAAGCACCAAAGGAGACCATCACCTCCCTCCCACCACCACTGTGGTTTCTTTCCTCTTCTTGATATCACCAGATCAGAATCAGATGGGGGATCATCTCAGTGGTAGCAGTGTTAACAAAACACAGGTGTACAGGGGTGAAAGACAATGATAGACAGAGGAGGCTGAATGAGATGATGTCCTGATGCTATTATGACTCAAACTACGAAAGCTGACTCTGAAACCAACAGAAGAAAAACCTTCTTCTAATCTCACACAATATTGAAGTTACACTAGTTCACTTAGCAGAAATCAGTTATTTGAATTTTGAGTGCCACACCCCCAGGACACACACGGCAGCTCCAGGGTCAATGTCTAACATGACAAAAGGACAAATGTCCCCTTCAAGGCGGAGCTGTTGTCATGTGAGAACCAGAAAGCAAACACAGAGCAGTGAGAGATTTGTGCTCTGAAATAAGTACAATGCCACATAAAAATCACATAAATGCTTGATATTGACTGTCTGCATTCTGCTGTATGCTATATAAGAATATCTCTGCTGTATTAAGTAATTGACAAATCTTTAAATGCCTCGAAAATCCATTTGATTTTAAAGCTGTTTTGAATCTCAAGGCCACTCCTTCACATTATTTGTTTTTGGCTGAGGGTTGGGGATTTTTAGTGGTGGTTTAAGATTTGGTTCAGTTTATGTTTGCAAAGATGTGTTTTGAAAATGCTCTATTGTTGCCATTGATGAAGTATCCTCCCTATTTCATTAAAAATTAAATAAAGACCCAAGGGTTTGAAGGAAAATGGATTTTTCATTTTTCTCCCTTTTGCTCTTGAGAATGATTTATGAAGTACAAGTGCATTCATAAACTAGAGACTACACCCTGGAGAAAATAAACTAAATATTATTTGGTTGTTAGTGGTTCATACTATAAATGGCCACCACCAATTACATTGTTTGTTGGAATCATTTTTAACCACGTAACTCTCACTCAAACCATGAAAAACTGGATTGAAAACCACCTCATTTTTCATCTAGATCAAAACCTAAACTCAAGGTGTCTTGCTTCCATAGTTTCACAGGAAATTATATTCTCAGGTTTTTATTCCCTTCATTAAAAATCAGAGACACATTGAGGTAACATGTTGGAAAACACTGGTTGGCTTGCTTAAAATAAAAATGTACTGGCAGGTAGGAATCACCACAGGATTTCAGCCTTGGTGCAATCTGGACCTCAGTGTCAGCACTATCCCAAAGCTTTAAATTCCACCTGCCTTCAACAGCTTTTTTTTCCCCCCTATAAATAAATTTTACCTGTGTGGGACACTGGGACATCAATAAGTGGCATGAGAGGTCCCTAATGGGCATCTGATCCCTCATAGGGGTCTCTCTCTGGTGGGGTGGGATGGATGCACCTCTTTTTTTGCCTAGAAATCTGTAATACCCACATTCTTTTGAATAACCCACGAAGTATCTGTAAAGTTAATGTGAAGGAAAGGATAAAGATGGATCCTAAGCCTTGCCTAAACTGCTTGTCAGCACAGCTGACACTGGCACAGTGACACAGAACTAACCTGGGTGACACAAATGCACAGACAAGCTGCTGTAAATTGAACCTGCACTCTTGAAATATTCTTCAGATCTTTGAGGTATTTTAAAAAAAACAGCCCAGCTCACCCGTAAACCCCTTCTCATTGTATAATTTCAGAGATGATCTGCACATTAGTTAATATTTATAAGGCATCCCAAAAAGAAGCTACTAGATACTGCCACTTCATAACTGCAGTAATTTAAACAGATATTGAATGGAGCTTTTGTTGTTACTGCTGTCAAATGTGCTGAAGTGTTAGCAGAAATCCATTTTTAAAATGGATCTCGGTTTAATAAACACAGATGAAAATATAGTTCTAATGATTTTAAGGAAAAAAATCCTAACCGCTTAAAACTTAATGAGAACCTATATTGTCTTATAGTGCTTGACTTGTTCCACCCCTGCCATTTCAGATCAGACTACTGACAGATAGCAGCTACACATGAATTTAAAGTTCAAGAAATAGCCACTGGCAGTAGGATTACAAGGAACTCCACGTTAACACCGCTTCTTCAATTCTTTTTCACCCATTCCTAGCTGCAGAGCTCCAGCTACTGCAGCAAAGCTTTCAGACAGTTCACATTTATTGCAGTAATGTTGGAGAAACTGATTACCCTGCACCAGCCCTTTGTAGGAGCAGCTCTGAAGTTTGATTAATGATGAGAAAAAGAGTGCATTAAGCACTCTGTTTTTAGGAGACAAAGTCACCCAAGCCCCACAATGTAAATATTTGCAATCTCCAGCAGCATGTGCAAGGAGTGTACAAGGGAAAAATTATGATTATGCCTAACCTGGCAGCTATTTCCAGAGTCACAACTTTGGGGTTTCACTGAGCTGAAAGAGGATGACACCTCTTAGTAACTCTTGTTAGGTCTTACTCTTTGGTAAATCCTGGAAACCCTGGCACACATGAGTAGGCGTTTGGTTAACGTGAAGGTCTGGGGATACCCACTTTGTCACACTTGGGAGGCAGTTCACACGCAATACAATTAGCTGTCTAGAGAAGTCATGCTCCAGATAGGAGCAGAAATACCAGCAAGAGCCTCTTTTCTCCTATTAACAAGACAAGTCCACTGAGAACCAATCAACCCTGCCACTGCAGTGCCTGTGCGAGGATTGTTCTGCACTAATAGACTGGAAGAAAGTAAATAATGACTTTTTAGTATTCTGAAAGCTCTCTCTAAATCACAGAGGGCTCTAATAGCATAGTTACACATTTAAAAATAATATTCACATTTCAGTAACATGAAACGCAGGGAATGATTCATAGAGTGAAGTTTCCAAGCCTTCCCAACCCCCCTACATCACAAACTGGCAAGGAGCTGTTACAGAAAATGCTTTTTGCTTTACAAACATGATAGCTTTTGTTTAGTGCCTCACCAGTTGGCCTTTAAACAATTACTGAAATAGCATTTTTAAACTGAGCACTAAATTCAGCTCAGTATTTTAAGAAAGGCAATGAATTGGGGAAGGATGCAAATCACCCATTCAGTGTGCTTGCATTTCTTCCTCTGCAGAAGCCCAGGACAACCCTAGGCAAAAGAGAAGTGGCTGTTTGCACACAGACAGAGCAATGATGCACACCTCTGCAGTGTCTGTCTCATTTAAACCTCCCAAGAGCATCAAACCTGGGCACTGGTTTGCCACTGCTCCTTCTGCTGAACTTCCACTGCATGGCAGCCAAAGAAGAAAGGCACGTTTTACCCAAGAACATCTCCAGTGGGCCAGGAAATAATTTTGAATATGGCACACAAGAAAAGACTGAGGCTGGTGTCCTACAACAAAAGGACAAAACAATACTTGGCAGCTGGCTGAAAACTGATAAAAACCAAATGCAGAGGATTCTTAAAGCAATGGACAAGATAGTGCAGGTGGAATGTCTGCAATGCTCACCAAGGTTTCAACAGTGGATTTATATTGTCTGCAACAGACAGTATTCATAAGTACCCTAGAGCAACTGCTGTATATATACCACTGTCCAGGTACATTGTATTGTATATCAATTAATATTTTTACCATTTGTAAGTCCTTTTTCATGAGTTTTTTCTCCAACCGTGATCATATTCTTTTCACATACTGTCAGAAATCTTGCCTATAGCTACATGTCCGAAATAAGCAGACAGAAATCCATCATACCACACAAACCAATGAATTTTATCACAACTGGCATATTTGGGCTACCTGTGAAAATATTGCACTGTTGCAGGAATTGTTGCACTAGCTCTCCACTGAGCTCATTGGCTCTTTCTGGGGGCAGCATCTTTTGACAAGTGTTTCTGAAATAGCAAAGGAGTGATCTTCAGGTATGATCCTGTGGTTTAACAAATCTTTTCAGCTGACTACTCAGGTAGAATCCTACACAATAAAACTTCTACTTTGCAATTCCAGCAAGGCTTCATCATTGGATGAAAAAACAAACTTCTGAGGAAAGAACTACTTGCTTCAATGAATAACCACTGCAGTGCAGCAGAAAAACAAGAAGAGGGTTTATAACTTAAATCATCTCAATTACAACACCTACAGTTGTGGACTACTGCTGCTTTCTTACACTTTCTATCAAACCTAAACTTTTATTTAAAGTATATTACAATAGATTCTTTCTCAGAGCTGTTAGAATAACACTCTGGGGAAAAAAGGAACAATAGAAGAATCTACAAAAGACAGCTTTCCTCAGATTCGCACAATTAAAGCACAATATTTTGTTAGGGATGACAGAGTGAACACAGTGATTTACAGCCACAGCCCCTACTCTCCTTCCTGCATCCTCCTCTCCTCCTACCAGATTCATACACTCCATTACTTTGGCATTAGAGTAGTATTCCATAAAACCTGGCATTCGGCCTGGATTCTGTTGGCAATTGCACCACAACATTGTTCAGATTTATATAAGCCCAACTAGACGTAAATTAAAACAAAACAAATGCAAGAAAACAAATAAATCCCATTAGCTGTGTAACTCAAAATATAATTGCAAAATAGCTATTAAAATATTCCACACTTCTTCTGTAAGAGAGAGCATCTAATATATCACTGCCAGTTTCAGATATGCAGGAGGCCAATGAAGCTGGGAGGGATGTGGTGTGATTACTCAATAAATTCATTCACTTACTTAGAAACTGCACAGAGATAAATTATACAATGCAGAACAAAATGTACCTCAAAATAGGTTATGTTTTCCTCACATCAGTAGTAAAAGCTTTGAGTGCATAAATAAAAAATAAAAATATTATCCTAGGATAAGTAGCAATTTGATTCCTAGGCCTTTTGTGTCAGCCAGCTGAACGGGTAGCACAGACGACAAAGAGAAAAGCCACCAGGAAAGGTTGTGTCTGCTGATCTCCATGGCTCTTCTCCTCCCCAAACCAAGGAAATCCCTATGGGAAGAAATCTTTATTCTTAAGAACATCTTAACTAAAAATGAGGTGAATCAGGAAGTATTGCAGGTAGCCAATTCCTACCCAGGCAGTGCCATACCCTCCCTCTCTCTTTCTCTCCTCCATTTCATTTGTAAGAGTGAGAATTTTTTCTGCTGTAATCTGCAAACACACATACAATTGTACAAAACTGATGCATATCCTAAAAAGAATGATGAACAGGCTAAAGCAAGTCTGGTGTCTCTGCAGATACATGACAAAATTACTGATTCTGCAAGAGTACTGCTTTGTACTATTGAACATTTTAATGATACAAAAATAAATAGAGTTTGGAACTTTCCATCCTTTTTTTCTCTTTGAGCGGAACATGCCATTTTTTTTAATTTATTTTTTTGCGAGAGCCAGAGGAAAAAAAGCAATCACACTTCAACCATTAGTGTTCTTACTGAAACTGTGAAGCATCACAGTAAATGTACAAGCAGCCCTTTGACAGACATATAAGAACTTCTACTCACTAGTGAAATGGAAAAAGTTTGTGACTGTATGTACTGAAGTGATTGAGCCAATGATGACTCCAATGGAGGAAAAAAACCAACTTGATTAATAACAAGTGGCAGGGGAAAAAAAAAACTTGATTAATAACAAGTGGCACTAAAAGAACAGATGGTTTTATGAGGAATGAATCACAAAGTAGCAATACAGTACGTCCTTGGTGGTAAGAATTGGTAAGGGAAAGAATACAAAGACAGGTGCCTGAAGATGAGTAACAGTTTTGCTAGAAAGATTTTAAAATACATTTCTCACTCATCTCCTGGAATTGAATACATGCAGATGTATCAGAGGAGGTATTACATGGTTCTATGTTTCTGGAAATCTCTTCCCTATTAACTATGCTGCTGTTTTCATGGGTTGTGCTTAATCCATGTAAAACAAAGGAGGATGCAGGATTATTTATCACAAAGCATTGGTTTTGGACAGGAAGTTAGCATACAGTTCCTATAAAATAAATGCTGCTTTTTTATATACTACTAAACCCTGACATGCACATACAGGCAACTACTTTTGAATAATGTTGATCCAGTTAATGCAGGAGGCAGGAAAACTTTTGTCTCACGAAAGGAGGAAAAGCTTCAAGATATAAGGAATATGAGACATGTTTTAGTCTACATACCAGATATCTGCATGCAAGCAACGTTCAGCAGTGAAAAAAACAAATCCATGTCTAAATGAAGAATTTACTTTGATTTTGAAAAATCTTTTCTACTGTTATTTAGATAAACATCTAAATAACAATCATAAAACTGATACATCTCACCAGCAATCCTGTGATGCTGCCAGAACCAGTGTACCTGTAAAGTTTGAGAATACTCCAAACAGGAAATCCTATGCTATTGGTAAAATGCTATACAGTCAACAGCAAAAGAGTTTTAAGGATCCTACTGTATAACAAATCAAGTATGAAAAAGATTTTTCAGTGAAAACACACCTAAGGGCACACAGCAGAACCTGATAGCCACCAGTAAGCCCGGCACCACCAGCAGCAGACTGTAATGGAAAATCACTTGTGCTGCTCCAGTGTGAAGTTCTGGGTATTCACTTCATCAGCCCTTTCTACTGCTTCTATTTTTTAGGAATTTGTTGCTTGTTAGGATGCTTAAATGAAATCAGCATAGCCAGAATGACTGACTTGGTGTACATTTGTTTCTAAGCTTCTCAGGAGAATGAGCAGATCTGCTTTTGAAGCAGCACCATCCTGGCCTCTTTAGCAATAACACTAACCAGATATTGGCTTTTTTCCTGAAAACATCAAGATCTATTGCCTTAGAACAAACTCCTTAAGATGCAATATCAGAGTACTGCAGCTTGAGAAAGCTATTTGAAAGCAGAAAAAAATCTGAATGCAGATAAATAAATAATTAAGCACACCTTACTAGTTGTTACTATTATAAAAGCACCATTTGCAAACCAATACCTGCACACTTCTTGTAGGGACAATGATAATTGATGTATTAAGAGTACAGGAAATAGCTGGAGTTGATGATGGAATAGTAAATATTTTAGTAAACAGACTGCAAATAGCACAATTCTGATGTGATAAGCTTTGCCTGTGCAGGGTGCTTGAATATTTTGGCTCTGAATCAGCAGAACACTTTAGTGTCTTAATAGGATAATTATACCAATAAGTATAAAATTCATTCCATTGATTTTAGTGGCGTGACTCAAATCTAAGTGCCTGCATACTTTAACTATTTTTCTGCCCAGTGACCTTTAGCATCCATCTAGATTGGAGCATGTGCTTCGTTCTACATTTGTAGTTATTCCTGACCTCAGACTGAATTTTTTTATTCACAGATATCTCTATATTTTATTTTGAAAACAAGGGAATACGCTTATATGTTTCCTTTTACTGTTGTTTAAAATGGAGCTTCTTGCTGCTGCAATAAACAGAGCAGTAGGCTCAACAGAAGAGAAATAGAAATTGGGCAAAATCCATACTGATGACACCATACTATTAATAACTTACCTGCTGTGAACTTTGTTATTTATTACAGCAAATGAATCCTATCTTCAAGTGTTATAGAGTGTAGAGAATTTATAAATATGGGATCATTTCATTATAATTCAATCTTTTTCCCCCCGATTTCCAAATGGCTTTTAAGATGTCAGTGCAGTATTATTGGGTATAGCTGTTTATAGATTTATTTGAATGCTCCTATTTCTAATGTACAGTTGTCAAGCTTGCTATATACCTGATGCACTGCAGACACCAGCAAAGGCCAGCTGCTTTCCCAGAATCTGCCCCTTGCTATGGAGTGTTTCTTTGCCCCATCCTTCCTATCAGGATATAGACACACACCCTTTGACACCAGCACTTAAAGCTCCTGGAAAAAAGCGTGGAAAGTATGGAAATACTGGAAAAGTGGGGAAAGTGTGGAAATATTTAAAGAAGCTGAGAGGGGATAAGACACAAAAAATGTGAAGGTGTACATCAAATCCTCAACTTTCACTGACATGTAACCTTTCTTCTAGAAAAATTCACTTCTACAAATGGTTTAGTGCTCTCAGCAGTTATGCCACCAGATTTCTGGAAGAGAATTTTGAAGAGCTCCATGGAAGCAGTGGTTACAGACATGCCCTGCCCAGGACTAGTTGGGGGATGGCACATCACTGAGCAGAGGTGTGGTTGAGTGTTCAGCGTGCTGATGTCCTGGTGCTGCTGCCTCAACTCTGGTAAAGGGCACTGAGCCAGGTTGGAAATTTTCCATTGCTACTTATACAGGCAGCCTGCACACATGCAGAGATCCCCTGGCCAAGTGTTGTGCAGAAACTGCAAATTTTAAACATCCTTCTGATGGAAACTAAGAGCTGGGTGACTGCAGTGGGTCTGTACCCATGCAGCTGAATGAAAGAGTCCTCCTGGCACCAGGAATGTGAGATAAGGAATTTCTCCAAGATGGTTTCTGGAGAAATCAGAGTAATTTTCTGACAAATCTAGATCTCCCCAAGCTGCTGGCCCTGAATTTCTTGACACTCTAAGGAATAAGCCACTCTGCTAAAAGAGTTTGATATATGCAGTATTACTATCCTGATATACTTTTAATGTTGAAAATAAAATGTGAAATCTCCTTAAATGAACAGAAAACAGAGGGGCAAGCTTTTCTAAGCTTGTAAACCTACAGAGAGCCTAATGGAAAATACTGTGCATTGGGATGATCTATTTTTATTCCAGCAAATGCAATTTCTCTTTCTTCTGCCTGCTGTGTTTCAGATACCAATCAAAATAAATCTGCTGTAATTAAATTAAGAGCTTACACACGCTGTTTTAGTTTGTTTTCATACTGGTTTTTCCCATACTTGACACCTTTTTTATTTTTTTTGTTTTTCAGCTGCATTTAAGTTGTACCACAGAAGATGGTACCACCAAGACAGTGTAATGTTACCATTGTTCATACTTTCCCACCTGCAGAAGTCCTGACCCTCAGCATCTATTTTTTTCTTCCAAGCATTAATCTGCTTGGGTTAAAAAAAAAAAAAAAAAATTATACATTTTCATTTATATATATATACACATATGTATATTGACATGACTGCAGTTGTACTTTTAAGATGTGGAAGAATGCCAACCAGGAATTAGGATGAGATCAGTCCACTTACACAGTTTTATATACATCTCTGGAGGCCAGACTTCAGTATACTAAACCACCTGTAAGCTACTTAATAATTAGCATCCAGGAAATCCTCCAAATTATTTTTCTGTGAACAAAGGGCAAGAAGAGCTGCACTTGAGGTTGCTGCAACCAAAGAGAGATGCTCACAATATTAATTCCAATGTTAATATTTTTTTTCTTAGCCATTAACAAAACCAAGTTGTCACTAAAGGCACTGTTATGTGTAGTCTTACGTGAAGCTGAACTCAGACAGCAGGCTTTCATGAACACTTTCTGCTGAGGAGCAGTGACTGCTGTGTTCCTCTCTCTCATTGCCCCAGCTCTAGGACACAATGAGACTCAGACAAGTCCACAAACCCATTTGGCACTTGGAGCAAAAGACCTTGCCAGCTGCCATCTTGCTGCAAGCCTGTGGTAGAATTTCACCAGGATAAGAGTTACCTTGGAGCCCTTGTGCCTAAAATGATTTGAGTTCCTCCAGCATCTTGGGATTTCTAGCCTTGCTGTTCACTGACAGCTTAAGATGAACAATTCAGTGCCAAGGCAACAAAGTGTTTAACCCAAAGTGTGTTCAAATAGTCTGGGAACTGCTGTTTGGTGCCACAGACCCCCTTTGCTGGGAAGCATTAACAGTCAAAAGATAAACAGAAGGGGATATGATCACTGTTGGGGAAGTAGAAATGAAGTGTGTCAGGCAGAAGGTATTTAATCATTTATTGCCTTTTTGATGCTAGGCAAATACATCACAAGACATACAGTCCTACTTTATTTATAGATACAGTAAAGAGTGATCCACTTTATTTACTCCAAAGCAGGTTTTATTGGTAAAATGAAGGCCTACAGGCACAAAACCAAAAATATATTAACACTGCAAGTACCTCTGCTCCTTTGGCCAGCATGAATCTTTTGAATTATTAATTTTGTCATTCCTATTACTGACTCACTGGTTTGTAGAATATGTTGGAAGAAGAAAGACACATCTCTGCAACATATGTGCTTTTGCAAGACCAAACTCAGATGGTAAAGATAAGTTAACATATTAGTGATTCGTAAAATAAGACTTTAAAGATTGCAACATGATTTGAATTGCTTGAGAATACATTTAGCTTAAAGGACAGAACTCTGCAATATTGCAAGAAATTATCTCCATGGGAAATTGCATTGCTGCAATTCTATGGCAATTATTTTTTTATTTTAGGTCTATCATCAAAGGAGCGATGACATTTCAGTGCTTGATAGTTCAAATTATGTCTAAGAAATGCTTAAATTCTATCTTTCAAAGCAGTGGTTTGCTATTATAAGTAGAAACAAGGAGAGTATATGATTATGGTAAGGCACACGTGCGTGTCATTTCCAGTACTGGACAATGTGAAAAATGTCACCTTTAATTAGTGGATTTTCATTAATATCTAAAGGAATTTTTATTGAACAAAAGAGTAAGGAATAAGGTGTGCTCTTGTCTTCTTTGCTGTCTTTGTAACTGACTCTGTAAACATAGCTTGGAGAATCACTGTGAAATACAATGTGCTAATGCTTTTCTAGCCTGCTGAAGTTGGAATGAGCTTCCAGAGAGACAAGTTAATGAGACACAAACATAATCATTTGCCAGGCACTTTCTGACAACAGCTAATTCAGTAGTTCCCACCCTGCATTAAGCCATCTTGGCTAGGATTAATAAACAGAGAATAAAGTTTTATATTAACATACAGAACACAATGTAAAATTTTAACAAACACTTGAAGGAATTGTGGGGGAGAGAGGAGGAAAAAAAAAAAAAGCAAACCAAAACCCCTGCCAAACACAGCTAAGGCAATTTGATGTGTGGCTGACTACTTCTTCTCATTCATAATTCACAATTGTTGGGTCTAGCCTTTCACTAGTGTAAAGTGGATGGAGTTGAACACTATCATTCTAACTAAGAAAGTTTCTAAACTTAGACAAGGTGAGTTCTATTATCAGAAATCTGGTTTCATTGTCACAAGATTCGATGGACCTGCATTTCCTCACCACTTGGTGTCTTTGTTTCCTTTTGATTCTTTCAAATTTTAGATCATGTTAACAAAAACCTTGATGGACCAGAGCCCTGACTGAAGAATCAAAGCTTAGCTGCAAAACATAGATTCCAGAGCTGGGAAGCTGCAACCAGTGAGCATTTTTTCGAAACAGAACTTCATGGATATCTAAGTGGGTCCAAAAAAAAAAAGAGCCCAGAAAAAGGACCAGTGAGTTGCCATTGTCATGGCATAGCTGTTACCCATTTTTATCTCAGTTTAATGTTTCCAGCACTGAATGCTCACAGGAATCCAGCTTCAGGAGCTTGCCATAATGTGTTATTAATGTTTTTAAATTGCTTTCACAACCTTTAGCTTAAGTGAAAAGGACAGTGTTGTTGCAAAGTATTTTTCATTGATTGCCTGGAGATTCCCAGCAGTTTCCTATTTCACTAAGGCAATATTAATAGAGAATCTCTGATATAAGAACCAGGAGAAATGAATGTTTAAGATCCTCAGAGCAAACCATCCACTGTATGGAGGAGAAGCCTCAAGCATTATAAATGGTGCTCTATCTAAAACAGGAACTGCAAAGCAAGCTTTATCTTTGGCAGTTTGTAAAGCCAAGTGCACCTTCCAAATACGAATCCCTTAAAGATATATTATACAAACTATCCAGGAAACCACATTTCATCTTGAAGACCTGTAATACTATCAAGAGTTGGCAATGACTAGGACTCACGTGTTGACGTGTTGCAGCTGCTTAAGGACTTTACTGCAGAACCTTCCCTGATGGTACAAGCAGGAATTTATAGAATAGCACCATAAGGCATGGCTTATAGGAGTGATATCTAATCACATCCCCAGTATACTTGGTAGAGCAGATAAATCAATTTTTTTCATCCATTGCATAAGGTTTGTTACTGTTCAATAAGAACAATAAGCTGTCCCATAAGCAAAATGGATAGGTTTTGGTGTTAACAGTTGGAACTGCAAATATAATAAACCATAAAACACAATGCCTGACAACCACACATCCAATAACGTTTTTCAGTTCTAAACACAAAAGCTATAACCTGAAAGTAAATGTTCCTACTGCTGCAAGACTGAGCCCCTTGCTTTGATATCAAACATCAGCATCTTATAGTGAAACAGGATATCTGTGCCATGAGGAAGAGAGAGATGTTCAGAGCACAAAAGGAGGAAGGTGTTCTAATTTCCTGAAAAGGACTCTGGGACAATTCCATCTTCACAAACATTCCCTGTAGATCTTCCCACAGTTAAATGGTGGAATTGTCTGACTTAATCAATTAATTAGGTCTCTCTCCACTGTAGAATTTTTAGATAAGCTTACAAAGGGGCTTTCTCACAGGCAGGATATTTTTAAAATCCCACCACCACCCCCTTTTTTTTTTTTTTTTTTGTCCTGCAAAGCCACATATTTTCAATTTACTGTTTTTAATTTCTTTCAAAACTCTATCTTCCTGTTACTGTCAGTCGTTGGGATAAGAAAGCCCTAATGTCAGCCAAGAGGTAAAAAATGACTGGGTTACACAGTCACACAAACACCTCTACTCATACATACCCATTATTGTAACTTATAAGCCTTGTTAGAAAACACAACAAACCTTTGAATGTTTTCTGTGAAGAGCTACAAAATCAAGCATGCTTTTTCCAAATCCTATTAAGAGTAGATAATTTAAACCTAAATTATTATTTTTTTTTTTAAATATGGACCCTGCTGGTAACTAATTCTATGCCAGGACTGCATCTTGCTTCCTTAAGCAATGCTAGGAAGTAATTTTTACTAAATTTTACAAATGCTTACTCTTTCATTTTCTTCTCCATCTTCTCCAGTACAATGAGAACTATACTGTAGATACTCAACAAATGCATAATTATATGTCAGTCAAAAAAGCTTTTAGCAGAAATTATGCCCTGGTGGGCAATACAGAAGATAACTGCTGTAAGACACAGTTACAGGAAGAAGGGATTCAGAGACCATGAAGTTTCTTGGCAAGTCTCAAGGATTTATGTAGTATATCCAACAGTCTACATATGTATGAGCAGTTGCAGCTAACAGTTGTAAAAAAAATAGTTTAGGAATGCTTGTAACAGTCACTTTTGCAAATTTTCTACTCCAGATCTGGAGGTACAAGTCTCCATCAGCAACACATGCTTCAGAAGCACTCCTATTAATACTAGTTTTATTATTTATTATTTTTATTTATTACTAGTTTATTCAAGCTAACAACTGCCACCAGCTATTTTCTGCATGGTCTATGACTCTCCATGACTCTCTGCATGTTTTTCCAGCTATGTAACAATACCTTTTATACAGCTAGTAAACCTTAAATTATAAATAGGATTATTGAGAGAGACTCTAAATAAGATGCATGCCTAACAGCCACAAACCAAATACCTGACATCACATGTTGAAAAGGTGAGAAACCAACAAGCTTTCTAGCCTGCTGGTTTTCAAATAAGGGGATTGAGGTGAAAGGGTATTCAGGATCCACTGAGCCTGGTCTGCACCAGGTTAGTGTTAGTCTGAACCTGACTTGGCAGAAATTTGAGAATGCATTAAAAAAAAAAAGAGTGCACAGGAAAAATAAGAACTGAGATCCCAGTATTCCCTCTTGATGAGTGTCAGCCCTGAGTACAGAGGTGGCCACTGCAGGCTATACTTTCCAGACTCAAAGACAGCTCATGTTTTTCAAACCACATCTCCCTTACATCCTTATCCCATCAAGGCTAAAGCACTGCACTATCCTTCTCTGTCACCTCTACTTATGCCTGCCTTGTTGTATGTTATTTCAACACTAAGTGACGTGGCACAAGTCAATTCCAGGTGTTTTAGAAAGATCTATTATCAACAAAAAAGGACAGCATAGCTCTAAGTGCTAAAATGGGTAAGGCTTCCAACACAGTACCCAAAATTGCATTATGCATATTTGGAGCACATAAATCTAGACTGACCCGAAACTGAATTTTAAACAGCTTCAAAAATGTTAATTCTATTCATAAATTCAGCATCAAGATGTCAAACAATCTTCAAAAGGGCTCCATAGTACAGAGGGGTGCATTTAGCAATTCCAAAACCCTATTCCTATTTTTATCCCGTGATTACACCAGGAGTAAATCTCCTCCACACAAACAACCCAGACCTCAGCGTATGCAAGCAGATAATGGTAGTTACAGATCCCTTAGAATTAAGATGCCTAACATGAACACATTTAGTGCTCCACAAATAGTTTTTTAATGTCATTGATCTTGGATATTTTTTTTTAAGCTACTTTCTGTTCCTTTGACAGATGTGCCATGCTGCATTTCATTACTTTCTCTCCTTACCTCGTTCTTTTGTTTTGGATAAGTGATGAGGCTTTCGGAAAAGATTAAGTACTGGCAGGCAAAGCAATGGCCCAAACAAGATTTTAATTGGAACCTCAAATCCTGTGGAAAAAATAAGAAATGAAACCATTAATAATTTCATTTTACTAGCAGACAAAGTGAGTTCGTGTGCCCTCTTTTAAGTAGCTTTTGCCATCTTTCTTCACATTTGATTTCAACAGGTGTACAATCTGTTAGCCAAATAACATTAAACCCACAATCATTACCCCAAGATTTCAGTGAGGGATGCACGGCTGCCAAGAAGCACTGATGGGGATAGTTCTAATCTAGAGAAGTAGTTAATTGATTACTAGTAATAAGTCAGAATTTATTTGATTAAGCCTTAAGTCCAAAACATTTTTTTTTCTGAAAAATCTAAAAATCCTCCTACTGCTGCATAATGTTTAGAGTGTTTTACACTGCCACAACAGGATCTTTGCCCCATGAATGACAGAGTACAACCATTACACAGCAACATGACTCAAATGTAACCAAGGCATAATGCCTTGCCATAATGTTCAATAAACAATTGAAGCTTCAAGACAAAAGAAAGAAATTTCATTTCTCTCAAGATAGGCAAAGGCTTGAAACATTTAAGCCTCCATAAAAGCAAAGCACAAAAGCAATTTTTTAGGGAGTCAGAGGTTATACATTGAGTATTGAGGTTCCAGTATTGGGCAAGCCACAACCAAATAAACAGCAAAATGAAACAACTCAGCCTATGAGGTTATTTCTGAAACTGAGGCAGCCTTGCATAAGTAATTTTTATTCAGACATACAGAGCAAAAAATCCCAGATGTGTCACAGAACACCTCTAAGAGTTTTCTGAGAATTTACCCTTTGCCTTTTGAAACTCTCATTTGCTATTTTCATAAATAGTGAGTGGCATTAATACAATTATTTCAACAGACCAGCAGTAACTTCTACAAACAACTCAAAGGTGTATGGGGGAGGATGCTGTGTTTCCTTTTCTTACTTCACTGTTATTGCAGGGTTTATGTACATTTAATTTGGGAGTACAAACAAATTCATTTATCATTACCTCAGTCACACTGGGCCACTGGAATCCAACAGACATGCTGCAGTAGGCAACTGGTTATCAGTCAGTGTGTTCAATTACATATATTGCTACTATTAAATGCAGCAAACATATCTAAACCCCATGTAGAAAGTGGCATTTGGAACTGTTCTAAGACCACATATGGACAAAAGTTCATTTCATAATGATAGTTTGTATGGGTTGTATATGGTTGAAGATATATTTTGTTGCTTGTTAATTGAGGGCTTCTGGATGCTCCAGGGGTTTTCAAGACTAAATTGATGCTTAGGACTAGAATGGAGGCAACATTTTATATTAAGCTTTCTTCTCTGGGAAACAAATTTACTGAACTGTTTCTCTGAATGTTCCACTAGAAACATTCCTTAAGAAAAAGACTCTATTTCTGGTCAAAATGAAGATAAGCTGGAAATGGAAAACTTGATTGCAAGCCTCTATCCTGGCCCGCGTGGGAGAAACCTTAAAATCTTTTCTGAAATAATGTTTTAATTTCTGAATTCTGCTTATGATTTACCCCATATAACTGCAAGCAACAGCAAAGCTCTGGTCCATAGTCGGTTATTTAGTCCATGGTTTCAAAAACTGGTGAGCTCAACAATGTGTGGTTGATCCTGCAAAGCTGCTTAAGATGGAAAGCAGAGGCAGGTTTTTGTGCATGGCACAGAGACTGTGCCAACAAAACCTGCAAGGAGAGGATTAGATCTCTCTGCACCATAGCCATCTGCCCCATTGCATATTCCCAAAGATCAGAAGCCAGATCACAGAACAGGCACATGCAAGAGGCTGTGCAAGAGCCACACAAGACCAAGCCCAGCTGATGAAGCACAGTCAATACCCTTTCCACTTAAGCAAACCTAAGACATGTAGATGGGGTACTTAGGAACATGGTTTAGTGGTGAACTTGGCAGTGCTGGGTTATTGGTTGAATTTGATTAACTTAAAAGGACTTTTCCAACCAAAATGATCCCTTGATTCTATGTAAGTGTCTTCATCGTGCTCCTCAGTATTCCTAGCTCTTCCTGTTATTAAGATCTTGTCCACTGCTCAGGTATTCACCTTCCCTCCCTCTGCTGGACAACAATGAGATGAACCCTATTGCTTTGTTAGGTTCAAAGGCAGATGGTAGTTACCAGATGAAGACTGGTAAAAAATTTTTTACTTATATAGAGCTGGAACCAAAGCAGAGGCAGCCTACACTGTTAGCTTGAAGGCAACCATCCTTACATCCTTCCAAGAGACATCCTTGGGGATTTCCAATGTATCACAGACAGGAAAGCAACTGATGCTGAACCTTGGCCATTCAGCCTTTAAAAATTCTAGAGGTTTATGTGGCTGTTCCTTCTCCTGATATTCAGAAATGACCTTGAGGGGAAAACAGGCTATTTCTTCCTGACAACAAAAATTCTTGGTCTAAATATCACTCCTTCACTCACTTCTCCATCAATAAATAATTTGTAAATACAACTATTGGGCTTCTCCATGTACAATTTAAAAAGGTCTTGCAAACCACAAGCTCTCCAAGTGGCACTGCTCCTTTCAGCACAAAGAAACATTTGAGTCAGTCATTCAGTGTGCAGCCACTCAAAAACATTACTGAAATCTCAGAGGAGGCAATTTTAGAGCCTGGTGTTCTAAATGAGACTCAAATGCTAAGGCCCTGCCTAATTTTTAAAGGGTATTTATTTGCTTCTGGAGCTATAAAAATAACAAATATAAACCTAACAGCAACAACAATAGCCATCATTACAGTTTTGTAGCAAAGCCTGTCAGAAACAAAAAAGGGCAATATCTTACCCTGAGCAGTAGAAGCAGGACAGAGTTGCTGTTAGGCCCCCTCTGGAAATATGTGATCCCCTGAGGCATTGAGATTTCATGTTGTATGTGATATACAAGAATGCTCTGGTTGGGATCCACAAGAACAGTAATTGAGTAAAACCAAAATTGTGGAATAACTTGAATATAAATGCATTAATTAATTCTTCAGGCACAGAAAATTCAATAAAGTGGTGAAGTATACAGTGAAAGAAAAAAATGGTCTTCACATCCATTCCCATTCACAGAAATGTCATAAAGACAACTTTAAGAAAGACCTGACAATATTTTGTAAAGAATAATGGTGTTACTCAATTTACTCCCAGCAAGTTCTGTACTGCTTTAGTTTTTGTTTTACAATGACCAAATTTTTTAGCATTTGAAAGAGGGCCACACCTTACCAAACTACAATTTAATATGACACCAAATTTTTTATAAGTTTATGCTGCCATGATGAATATGGGCTTGGAATGGAACAAGAGAAGAAATAGCAGTATCTCCTCTACAGTGTGTGTGGAAGAATATAGTTGAAAGAAAGAGTATGAAAGAGCTTGACATGTCCTTGGGGTGTGATTAAAAGCTTATGAAATAAAATAATTCAAAAAGGACAGCTCTGACTTTTACCACCCACTAGGGACAAGAGATCTTTCACATGAGATGTCACTCATTCACAGGTATAGTTGAAATCATACAGAGGACATAATTTAAAGCCTGGTGATTTAGATACCAACCCCAAACCACAGAGACACTGTGGTTGACATAAAAATGCCACGAAGTGCAACGAGCGTTTAATTTTTCATAATAATAGTAAGTCAAAGCCTAAAAATATACCCCCTTCATATTGATAACACTGACTGATAAAGAATATCACAATGCAGAAAAGAAAATAAACCAGGAGGACAGAAATAAAAGCTCATATAGGATATTATTCCTTAGAAATCTTCCCTAGATTGTTTCCTATCTAACGCCACAACTGTGTCACACTAACTCACTTCTGTAGGAACAGTTGGAGTTCAAAGTTAATGAGATTTGTAACCTAGACCACTTTGTGTTATATGTAATGCTACCTTTTAAGTAGCAGTATTTCATTAGAGATATTCTTTCTTGAGCTTCAAATGCTGTTCCAATTTTTAAATTCCTTTTATTTCATTTCTCACGTTACGATTAATATTCTAGAGATACAAAGCCAGCTGTAACCCACAGTATAATATAAATATATAAACACAATTTACATGAGTTCTCATTTCATATAAACTTATCCTCAACTATTTCTTTTTAGAAAAAGTAATGAGATTGACCCATGTGTGAGACCACAGTATTTGGCATGCAAAACATTTCGTTAAGTGAAGAGCAGAACTGATGAAGTCTGCTTCACAGTCTGATTTTTGCTTCTGCATGGATGCTTTGGCATCCGAGAAGTTCAGGACTGAAGTTAACGTATTCCAAGTGCAAACTCTGCTTATGTTTCTCCTGTGGGCAATAGATGGTGTCTAATAAAGTGCAGATGCACACTCCAGCCTCAGTAAGAGCAGACATAAAAGCTGCTGATATGGGCTCAGCCCCTGAACTCTGGGCTGTTGAGAACTACTTTGAGACCTGTCAGTTTGCAGGAACTGTCTTTAAGATGTTTCTCTCTCAGTGAAATGGATTTCAAAATAGTTTCAAAAGTTCCCAAGCAAAAAACAGATAGATGTATGGTATAAACCTTGTTTTCTTAGCAAAAGAGACCAAAAAGGTATTGCATTTTGGATCTTTGGCTGACTGGAATGAATAAACTAAAAGACTAATCAGAAAACTGCATTAAACTGCAGTTTAATACATTAATTTAACACATTAATACTGTGTTAGACTGTGCTTAGCTGGGAGAGTAAAGCCCTAATGCACTTCAAGTTAAAAGTTCAGATGCTGACTCTAGCAGGGTGTTTTGCCATAGTTCTATATGCTCAAATATCCAGAGGAAAGAACTGCACTAGCTTGCAGACTCAGAATATCAGTGGGACCCAGAATTCTAAATCATTTAAACCCTCTTGAAAACGTCTGCCTTTTAGACACTCCTTCCTCTTCTCAATTAAATCGCTGAGAGCAAGAAGGAAACTTTGTTTCTCTTTTGAGGAAGAGATGTGATGTCCAGATTATTCCAGCACTTGCTCTTGAGGCAAATGCAGTTCATACTGAGATACTGGTAATATCACTCCTGCTACTCCTCAGGAGTAACTGTACACAAAAGGCTTAAATTTGAATCCAAGGTCTCAGATACTTCACCTTTTTTTCTAAAAAAAATGTACAACAAATTCTGCAGTAGCATAGCCATTACTATTTATTTTCAGGCAAACTTCTGCCTTCCATTTAGCAGTTCCTAAACATTTTTGTTGAAATGTTTAAATAAAAACAAAACAAGATTTGTCACATGCTTCCTTTTTGTATCTGTCAAAATTAGCTCCATTAGTGCTTTTGTAGTCACAAGCCCATTAGTAAGAGACTGAAGTGATCAGCAGTCTTCTTGTCTTTCTCCAGCAGAGATGTCAGCTGGGGCTGTGCACAGGAGTTCCAATTGCATTCCCCAGTGTAGAGAGTGTCATGGTTTTGACAAGCCCAAAAATGTGGATGGCTTTTTCCTGACAGAGATGAGAACTCTAAACACTGGCTTTCTTTAGCTGGAAAAGGCATTTATAGACAACAAGTTTAACACTAATATAGCTGCTAAAGCTCTACAAGCATTTTTCTAACCCACAAGCTCTTGATTTGCTACACTCTCTTCCTCTCTCACATCCTCTTGAAAGACATTCCTTAATTTGATCTGAAATCATCTATGTCCAATTTTAGCCCATAACAGACTCAGTTTAAGGCACATTGTCATGTGCTTTAGGATCTTCCCTCTCTCAGGACCACACTATTAAGATTTTCTATTTTTTTTCCAGCTGAGATCAAACACGGCCTCTGTAGTCCTCTAAGTAGTCTCCAAAATCAGGATGCTTATTTTTGAACAAACATAAATTTTGGTTTTTGAACACCAATCCCTTTTCTGCCCACCTATTAAATCTGGCTGGAAGCCTGCTTCATGGGGCTCTCACTGCTGCAGAAAAAGTGCTACTTCTACTTCTATATTTGTGCTCTCTTTACTTCCAAGTGTTTACATCCTTCTACCTTAGAAATATTTTCAGTCTCACAAGGATTAATAAATAAATTGCATCCAAAACCAACTATTTAATTCAAATTCTGGCCAGGCTGCTTCTGAAAAATATCAATTCCAACAAACACACGGATTTTATTAGTTAGCTATCCCACTGCCTGTTATTTGCAGTTATGACAATCTAAACACAGTCATGATAGTCCCTACCCAAAAGGTTTCAGCAACACCATGTAATTACTTAGTTAAGCTTCTAAATTAATTTATTGTAAGTTTTGTTCCTTTGAAATTTCCTCATTAAATTATGCAGGGAGCTGTGTTTGAACAGCAAAGGAGAAAAACACAAGCTCTTTATTGCATTCTTTTAATACCCCTTTTATCTTTAAACTAACTAATTAGCATATTAATTAAAGAGATATAGTACTCACGACCCTACAATTAGTTATGGGTACCACATTCTCCTGATTTAGTGCAACGCCATTTGTATTTACATCATAATAACATCTTCACTTAACTTTGCTCAGATATGTCAAGTGTTTAAAAATTAAAATCAGTACTGTAATATTTCTTATAATGGTAAATATCCAAGTGAACTTATTTTGTACTATGTCAAAACGTTCCAGTCCCATCAAAATAAATACAAGGGGATTATTAATTAGTGCAGAAATTAATCCCCTTTTGCCCCAGATATTAAAAGCTTATTCCTTTTCTATATTTACCATCAAAATTGTCTATTGACTTTTTCAGGCTTTACTGCCTTTCTTGGCAATTTCCAAAATCCCAAGCGAAAGAAAACCTTTAAACACCAGTAACAACTCTGAGACAAACAAAACAAAACCAACAACAAACATTTCGTAAATTAAATGAACAAAAACATTCCCTGCTCTGACTCAAACTGCTGCTGAGGGATATTTTGGGAGTTGCAAGAAGCTCAATGGGAGCTCCCACCACCACTGCCACGTCTGTCTGGCTCCTGCTCATGATGTTCGTGTTAAACCTGATATGGCTGTAATTACACCAAGAAACCTGCCCAAACTGAAGTTCTTACCCTCCCAAAACACAACCCTGAAACGAAAAAGCAAGGTAGTACTTTCCATAAGAAGAAGAACCACACGCATCTCCTGACTAACAGCTGGAAACAAAGATAATGTGTTCCAGATTCTAGGGACTGGGGGTTTGCAAACAGGCTGTGGTTTATTCTTGAGATACTAAAACCCAACATACAGATGTAGGTAGAGCAGAAGAGAGGAACAAATACACAAAACCTCATACTCTCTGCTGGCATTGTGCTGCCAACCAAAATGTGTCCAACCAAGCTGCTCTACAGCAGCTCCAAGGCCTGACTGTAAAACAGATAATGCAGATACACAGCATTTCTGTTCTTTTAAACATGCCAAATCAAGGACTCCCAGGCCTTTTCAGAAGCTGTGCAAACCAGGAGGTGAGAACAGCTAAATCCTCATCCCCACGTGTGCTGTACAATATGACAACAGACACTCCAGCAAGGGGTATTTCAGAATAAAACTATTCCAATCATAAATTCATAATGGAATAAATTCTACTTCACAGGGAATAAAACTATTTTGTAAATGTGTGGTTAGTAGGCTACAGTTTGGTCCGTGATGGTTAAAATATGTCAAGCAATACGTATCTGATGACAACTGCAATATGAGTGCCCACATTCACCAAGCAAGATCCATCTGCTGGAACAACACTGTTACAGTTCCTGTAGCTGAACATTTTACAGAATAAAGAATTCATTTCAATGCAACATTCCAGTAATGTCCTCATAAAACCAAGGCAGCTGAGACCTATGTTTTCACATTAATTGAACTGGACACAAATATTTGTAGCCTGAGTCTGGTAGCCTGAAAACAAAACATGTATCTGAACAGTTATGTAGTGGCTCCAACAAGGGTATCAGAACACCAAGGACAATATGGGTGACAGCACTGGAGAGGCAGTGCTTCTGCACTGAAATTTGGGAATAGTGGGAGGTGCTCCTGCCCCCCATGCAGGAGGGTTGGAACTAGGTGATCTTTAAGGTCCCTCCCAACCCAATCCATTTAATGATTGTTCTTGACTTCCAAAAGATAAAGAGCCCTGGCCCTGTATGGTGTGGTGAGTGGCAGCCCCACCTGCAGTACTCCCTCCCTCCCTATCTCCTGTAACTCTTCTCAACAAATCTGGACTTGGGCAAAAAACCAAAGCAATTGAAGAAATGGAAAAATTTTTAGGCTGCCCTCTTCCATTTCTCTCTGCAATGGCCTGTTGAGATTAGCAGGTGTTTATGAAGCCACATACACAAGATGACAGGATTTCAAGCTCTGTGGCCTTGTGGGAATGTACATTATGTACATTCTATTTTTTGTTTGAGAAAGCTAGCAGACCTGGACATTTTCTATTCAGTTTCATACAGACGTTGATGTACAGGGTGATTTAGAGTGTGTATGCTCTGCATTTGTTTGAAACATCTCTGACAAGTAGATATTTTTGAATTAGTGATCTAAAGATTTTTTTGATGATATAATTATGAGCTGGAGGCTGAATTTTTAGAAGTGAATTTGGTGGTAGATTTGCAATTCAAAGAAGTTACTTAAATTAACAAAAATGCCCTAAAAGAACAGCTGTCTACCTGACTGATCCAAGAAAATGAACACTGAAAATAAACAGCTGCCCTGTAGAAGACTTTGTGATGAAACTAATCACCCTTTGCATAATTTATTTATTTTCCCCTGCGCTTATTGCAGACTTGGTGAGCCTTCAAAGATATAAATATTTTAATCTAACAGACATCCCAGGAACGTGAGTTCAAATGAAAGAAGGATTTCAGTAGCCTGACTATGGCAAATCCAGATCCCCCAAAGAAATCAGTTCTGATAGTTACATAACACTCCAACAAAACATTTTAAAATTTATGTTTTTGTTATACCAACATTTCATTTTTCAAAGGACTTTTGTGGAGAAATCTGCATGTTCTCCAAACAATATAGGGCTCAGTGCCTGGACAAAGGCTGGATATTTGATGTCTCTGCTATGTCTTTTTCACTCTCAAAAAGTTAGATGAAAGCATAGATAGAAGCAGGGATGCCTCAAGATGATTTCAGGGTTCAAACTAAAGGATTACTCTTAGGTGTAGGTATTTCCACAGCAACAAGGACTCAGTCATGACCTAGATTATGATAGGGCATGGTGTCCCAGTTCTGAAAAATTGCCGTGTGACAAGTGAAATAAAATATTTGACAACAAATGATTTCCCCTCTTATGGTGTCCATGGATGGAAGGAAGGTGGATGTCCTTTCCTTTGGGTCTTTTCTCCACTGTATTAGCTGTCAGTGGCTTCTGCCATTGAAATACTCCCCAGACCATGATGTTCTCTCCCCCATTCCCTGAGCAGCAGATCCTATTGGGATATTCAAACCCAATGCCAACAAGTTTGGTTACAACAAAAGGCAGAAGAGGCAAAATCCCAAGTAGAGCTAAGCCAACTATCCATCACTTCACTTGTGGGCATTAAGCATAGCATACTCTGTCTTAAGAGGAAATCCATGTTGTCCTGAAAACCTCTTTTGGAGAGCATGATGTGGGATGAAGTAATTGGATGCAGATATGGTGTCTGCTGTGGAGTGCCATGGGTGTACACTATTTCAATCATCTCAACAGTCCCTGCTGTATGCCAGGCTTCCTCCTAAAAGTCTTCCAGCTTTCAGGGCTCCCAGATCCTGTCAGCCCTAATGCTGTGCTGCACAATGAGCACATTTTTTCCTGCTCAAATGGAACAAGCTCTTCTCTCTCCAGGGTCTCAGCCTCACCCAGAAGCAAAGATGAGGGAAACAGGCCTGACATTCAGACATAGCCTCTTAAGTGTAATGCACAGTCCCTACAGAATCAACTGAACAATTGTGTCATTTGTCAGATTTAGCTTTTTATTTGGGTCCATGGATAGGGCTTTGTCAGGTTTGCTCACACACAGCTGTGGGATTCACTGGGCAGAAAGGCCACGATAAGCAAATCAATAACACTTATTATACCTGAGTTACTAGATTGGACACCTTCAGTTTATGCTAATTTATTAAGGTGAAGATCTGTCTATTATCAGTCCATCTGTTGCCTCTTTCAAATCCATCCATTAAAAAGAAATCGTGTTTTTCCTCCAGACAGGAGGAAGATGCAAGAAGCAGTCACACTCTGATTCTGCCACAAGGGCTGCACTTTCAGACTAACTCCTACAAAAAGTGAGGAAAGAAAGCACAGATGTTTCAAGTCAGTCAGAAGAGGTGACAGCCTGGAAAGGAGAGCACAAAACACACCTTACGGCATCTTTGCTTGAAGGATCCAAGTCTCTTGTCTTTTTGAGGCATGGATTCTTCCCCTTGCCCCTTTCAGAAGCATGCTGAGAAGATCCAGTTCCCAAAGTCAAGAGGAGTCTTTCCACTGATTTTAATGAGCTGCAGATTGCAGTGTGGGCCCTCAATGAGACCAGCATTTTTTTTTTATTGTTTTTTTTCAATTCAGAAATTGCCTTTCAAAGACTGTTGGGAAGGATGTAAAGATTAATAACAGTATTCTGAACCAGCTTAACCTAAAAAGAATATATTTATTCTAACAGGTCTCAGCACACTCAGATGTACTCCATGTCATGAATATTCAGCACAGCCCCCCCTCCCTCAGCAGCCATTCTTTGCCAGCCCATTTGCACTAAAAGCCATTTTGATGTGACATACAGAAAAGACTTTTTCCACAAAATAGGATTCACAGGAAATAGTTTCTAATGAAATTTTTATCCTATGGAAAGTAGCCTGCCTGCACTCCTTTGGCAAATCCTCCATTTACTGCTACAATACATCCTACTGTACAGCATGTTGAAAGGGAGACCAATATGGTCATGCTATTACAAACAGGAGATGACCCAGGAATCTGTCAGGAGTAAAACACTGAAGTTGCATAACCTCACTGTGCCATCACATTTGTTACACTGTCTTTAAAATTCATAACACAAATTGATCTTAAAAGACCATTAATAAACAAGCACAAGAGAAAAGGATTTTAAATAGCTCATGTTAATTGTGTTTTTCTCAGTGTGAAGCCATGTCAAAAAGCCTGGAGCAAATGTATTTTGTTAAAAGTAGCACTTGCACAGCAGGCATTAAACACTGAAAGCAAGCTTGTCATTAGTGGGCTGCAACTGAAAAGGCTACTAAAACTCAGCTGAATTATTCATCTGGGATCTTAAAAATGGGAGGTGGAGAATTAAATTCCTTTGCCACAGTATATGATTTTAATACTGCTTTTTCATCACGTCATTCTGCTTGTGATGTCCCAGCTTCTATCATCTTAGAATGAGAGGGCAGCCAGGTTCCTGCCTCAGTTTGTGTTCTTCAGAGTAGGAATCTCCATCCTCTCCCCCCTCTACTTATGGAGCTCCTGTGCTCACTTGTGTGCTTATCCAAATGGAGTTGATAATTTCACTTATTTTCCCAGGTTACTTATACTTTTCATGAACTATAAAACATGAGATTTGTTGGTTTTGTTTCTAACTTAAAGAATATTTAAATATTTAACATTTATGTTCATAAAACACCACCATTGTGGAGTCTGGGATCCCTGGTATTTCTGCAGATGCAGTTTCAGTTCATCACTGAGCTGACACTAACAGGGGTAATTCTGCTCTTCCTTTCCAATTCATGTCTGATTGGCAGCTGAGTCAGTTGGATCACGAAACAAAACATCCTTTCAGGGTTATTTTCCCACCGGATCAGCCACACTGCCCATATGGAAAAAAGGGAAGTGTGAAAAGCACCAAGGTGGAAGGCAAGAAGGAGGTGGTCATTTTACCCTGTCATATGCCACTGAATTAGTTTCCTTGAACACAATATGAACTCCCCAAATCTGTTGGTTTAAAGAGCTGAAATCTGAACATGCTCCAGTGCCTACTACTAAGTACACGTACAGACCAACTCAGCAGAGGAAAGGTGCTACGTGTTGTATAGTCTATTGAAAGTTTTGCTTGCTTTTCTAATCCATTCCTGACTCTTCACGGTGAAGAGGCAAGACACAGACACAAAGCAACACTTCTTTCCTGTTGGTCTTTGAAAACTGACAAAGAAAGAGGAGAAATATAAGAGACCCCTTAGCAACATGGCTATGATCACAAAGTGTGTTGCTTTGAAACGTGAGCAGGCTCTCTCCTCAGCAGGCTGCACTCTCAAGCACCAGCTGCATGTGTCAGAGCATGCTCACCATGCTGAGAAAAAAACTTGAGGGGTTTGAAGATGATTTTCTTTATTTTTTTTACTTACAGAAGTTTACTGTCATTCTCTACAGATTGCTATAGCTACAAAACCGTTGTGAAAAGACAACGGAAAGCCAAACATACAATCCTACCCAATTCCTACAGTTGAAAAGAAGGTGCCAAAGGCTATGTGCTCTGATATAATCAAGGTTTATAAAGCAAAACCCTTACAAAATAAATAGTTTATTCAGAAACACTGTATCCATAACACATTTGGTATTACTGCTGAGTCCTTTTTGGACAGTAATTTATTTCTACTTCAGAAAAGATTCCATGAGATGAGACGAAGTAGCACGAATGAACTCGTATTTGTAAAAGCCACGTAAAAAATGTCTTGATATCAAACATGAATTTACTTCCAGATTATTTGGGAAATAATGGGAGGGAGAGAGAGCAACTAATATTGGCACTTGCCTTCACTCTTGCCAGAGATCATGTACTATTCAGCATGTCTTTGATGAAGGTGCTGTGAGAGCCCAGCATGCTTTTGTGCTGGTGGTCCAGAATATTAAATCTGATGCCAATGAGATGCTCTGGGAGACCAGTGAGCCTTTCCCAAGCTAAGGGTCACCTGCTTTGGACAGGTGTCTTGGTGAGCAAAGGAATGTGTTCCTTCCCAACCTGCAGCATCTCACAGACTGAGCTGTTGCTTCAGGCTGTTGCTTCAACATCAGCAGATGACAGTCTCTGTGTCAGTCATTCAAGGTTATAAATGTAAGCTGAAACTGCTATAAAATTGAGTTTTTATCTAAATGAGCTTAAAGAAAAAAAATGTTTGAAAATAGCATACTTTTCCGCTCCCTGTTTCAGACAGCCCATCCCCTCGTCCCTCAATGGATGCTCGAAGGAGGGCAACATACATGCACCAACTCAGGACACGCAATAGCCCTTCTGCACCCCTCTTCTCTGCTACATAAACCTTAAGGTCTTTCATTTTAAATATAAAATCTTGATGTCCAGGTTCCTGCCTATTTGAAGAAGCACATTCTCCATAAAATATGCTATTAAGGAGAGTATTCGAGCCTGAAAATCCTTTCAGTTTAAAAGACTAATGTCAAGATATTCTCTATCATAGAACTTCAGATCACAATGTGCTCCTTTTATCCACCTCAGTGAACAAAATAGAAGTTTCTGGCAATCTGAGACAACATGAATTTCCTCAGAAACCAGGCAATGATGACCACCTCCATTCAGCTAGAAGTACAGACAGGAGCTAGAAGAACCAACTGAAAGACTAGGACTGCAGGGAATTGTGTTATTTGACAGTTTAATCCAAAACTGACCTTTAAAATAAACAACTGAATAGTCCATCAACTATGGCAGCTTCCAGAATGTTTTCTGGAGAAGTTGTGGAAATTTTGACAGAGCCAAATTTTGCACTGGGTTGACTTCTGCAGCTGTGACAAGGGCCTGGCCCTGGGGAGGACCTCCCAGGCAGATTGCTCCATGGCCAAAGAAACCATGGAAAGTGTCCAGGTTCACCTGGAAATCTTAGTCCAAGCCGAGTATTTGGAATGAAACAAAAAGCATCTCCCATCTATTGCTCAAGAGCAAATTATTTTTCTTTTTTTTTAGATCCAATTAACTATTTTTAATTATTGAACAAAAATTGTTTTAGTAACTTCCATTCTTTAGGAACGTGTGCTTAGATTTTTATTTTTGTTTTTTAATAAGAAATACAAATTCAAAAGAATGTATTGAGGAGGCTCTGAGCAACCTGATCTAGTTGAGGGTGTCCCTGCTTACTGCAGGGGGGTTGGACTGGATGACCTGTAGAGGTCCCTTCCAACCCAGATTCTTCTATGATTCTATGATTAAATTACAGTGCAGGAGAGGCAGCAAACTGCACAAAACTGTTTGAGAGTTTGAATTGGAGAACAAAAGACAGAGGCAATTTTTCTTTGCTTAGGACTTTCTCACAGCTTAACTAGGTCCTGATACTAGTTAGGATTCAGTGCTTCTCCTATTACCAGTTTACTGAGCTGGAAACAGAGCTATTAAAAAGCACGAATTCCAGTTATTCAACCTGTTGTAAGAAAAATAATTAAACTATGTTTATTGTATTGATGTGTCACTCTCTCCCCACTCCCCAGGTTTTATATTAATATCAGTATTTTCAACTAGAGTAAACTTTAAGTACTTCAGTTTTTCAGCTTTCTTGAGCACCTTTAGAACTAATTTTAATACAGAAGATGCAAAACATTGATATATATGTAAGGACGATGGATCAAGACAAGAATAAATACAACTAGAATATTATTACAGCACGGATGCAGTCAATGTTCTGTGACACAAGGTAATCTTTCTATTCTGAGAAGCATACACCCATCGTTTCCAGCACAGTCAATGCCCACGAAACACCAATATGAAGAAATAACTACATGAATCCAAACGAGATCAACATTTTGCTGAAGAAACAGGTTAAGTGCCTGTTTACTGGATATTTAGGATCTTTGCTTTTATCCTTAGAATGATTTCCAGGATGACGGGGATGACAAGGGAATAATATTTTCATCAGCGTTACCTCAAAAAAAATATACACATAGACTGAAGACATTTGAGATATTCAAGACATTTGGGTGCCACTTTTGAGTTCTTTGAAGATTAAATTTAACAAAATTATGACTACACACTGCTCAACAGTGACAGCAATCTCACCTGTGTTTACCTCTGTTGTGACCCCTAAGATAGCAGAGAGCAGAGACAAATGACATTTCATGGGCAGCACGTGCACAAGAGATGAAGTTCTGTGACAGACATTCAGCACTCAGAAAATTTATTCTCACTTCAGGGAGTCCAATCTCTTTTTTATTGTGCTAAATCAACAGCACATATTACAATGCTTTATGCTATCTTGCATTGTCAGATGGACTCCCTCTGCTTGTCAAGGGATAAAATTTAAGTCTCTCCTTCAATTAACGGTCAAGTACAAAGAATAAAATCACTACAGGTATTAGCTCTTTAAATTCAAAGATTCTTTTGCACTAATCAGCTTCTTTTTCATTTTATTCATGATTAATATGGACTGCAGACTTTGTGTGTCACATCTGTCAAACAGCAAGGTTCTGACCTACTTTGCTGCTATAATAAGGACAATATTCTATCTACGCAGCACTGCAATAAAGACATTCCTTTTACCACAACATTTGAGGCAACTGTGCCAATCTTAAGTGAAAGGAATTTTTTTTTTTTTTTTTTTTTTTTTTTTGTAGAGTAATGGATGGATATCTTTAAAAATCTCAACTTTGAGAAAACATCCCAAAGAGGAACTATGAAAGACAGAATAAATCATGACCTACTATAACTTTTCCAAACACTTATTTGCCTAGAACATGTAGAAAAATCTGAAACTACACAGATGCCTTGACATTTTTCTTGTCAGTTTCATAACCTTATGGTTTACAAAACTTTAATGTTCAACATTTCATTATTATACTCCAGTGTATTTATTATTATGCATTATTAATACAGATATGTGCCTAGGAGATGTACAGTTTGTAATTATTTTTCCTTTCAAAACATAATAACATCACACTGAGCTAGTTGCAGCTACAATATTTCATCTCTGAATGCTCCTTCAAACACTCTGGGGCTGTGACAGAAATTTGTATTTGAATAGAAAAACTGTCAAGAATGTGTTGTGGTGCTATCCATCACATTTTTAATCCTGACCATACTTAGATGGTAGTGAATCTATCTGTCCAGGACACTAAACAAAGGCTGAAATTATGCCTTCTCTTCTTACAGATCAAAGCTACAAAGTTAGAATGAATTCAATAGGCTTGTATTACACTCTATTAATTTCCTATTAGCTCTCAGCTATGCAAAATCCAGCCCCAGTGTCACTGTGGTTTAAACATGCAACCTTGATTTAAGCATCAAAAAATGGAGCCTGTCACTTCTCAGAATTTTACAGAAGATTCTACAACTGTAAATCCTTTTTCATCCTGTCATCCTTTTATGTCTTTAATGAGTTTCCTCACTAACAGTGCAGCATCTTAATTTCCCATTCAGAAATATTAAGTTACTATAACTTCAAGCATCTGAAGTAGCTGCTCAATTAAAGCCTAATTTATACATTTATACTTGGTTTTACAAAAAGCAATGACATTAGCCTTTCCATTTTCTTCCTTTTTCATTCCCTCCCATTTAGATTTTACGTTCCCAAGGAAAAAGAGTTGCAGTTAAAAACTGAACTAAAGATTCTAAAACAAAATCTTTAATCAGGAGCACATTATGTAGTATAATATGATGCCTTAGCAGTTAAAATCTAACATTTATAAAAACAAATGGCACATACTTGACAGGCAAATTACACATGGATTACCATTCATTAAAATTTCATCACAGAAAATAGTTTAACTGTTGTGGATACGAGCCAAGATCAGCCTGACAAGTCCTTTACATGAAAGATTACCATATTCTCTTCCAGAGGTTTAGGCTTAATTCAGATGCATCGACTTTTTGCCACTGTTGCTGACCTTTATGTCTAGGCAAAGTCCCTTTGAATCCAAATCCCCAACCTTTTATCTCTCTTGACAGCTTTTAATTTGAAGGCTTGTAATAAAGTCTATTAAAATTCAAAATGTATCAGTGTTTAAAGCTTGGTTCACTTTGCTGGATTGTCAGATATGAAACTTCAAATGGGCTGATTACACAAACTTCAAACTTTTCATTTTAAGTCTTACACCAGGCTAAGAAAGACATTTGGAGGGGAAAATAAATTACATATGTGGCATAATGAGAAAAAATTAATACCTCTAAGTAGCATTGTACATTATTGTGATATTGGCTAAGTTAGGACTGCACTTGCTCCTGTAACAATCTGGAACTTACACAGTTGCTGAAACTCATGATTCAAATTTTTTTTTTTTTTTTTTTCCCCCCAAAGATCCTCCTCTTGTTTCTCTTCACCATAGAGTGTACAAATCCAAACATTATATATCTGATTATCACACATAATCCTACTGTTTCATCAGGCAGTTACTAGCTTTAGAGAAAGAGCTGTAGATAGGAAAAGGGGATTAAGTAGTAGGCTAAAATAAGTTTACGTTACAAGTTTTTTGAAAGTAGAAATACTCATCTGAAAAACTGTCACTGAACTGTGTCAGGAGAAAGAAGAAATATGGGACAAGAAGATCAGACATGTTGGATATCACCATTATTTTAGAAATACATCATTCCTCAGACACCATTTCTCCTCTGCTTCATCACTGTTTGTGCATGAATGTTATTAAGAAAATCCAATTGCCAGTTCTCACCATGGTGAATCAATATGGTAAATCAGTTGGTATAATATCTGTTCACACAGGTGTGCATATATGATATATATATATAAAACTATATATGCAAACCATTGTGTCTGATTTGCCAAATGGTTTTCTTTTAGCAAGAGGAAAAGGACCAACTCCAACTTGTGCTGCATCAGGCAGGAGGTGAAGTGTTAAAATAGCTTTTATTTCAGTGTGGGATTGTTTTTTTGTTTGTTTGGGTTTTTTGTTGGTGTTTTTTGTTTTTCCTTTTTTTCCCTTTGCATGTATTTTGTATGTGAATTCACTTGATTTAGAGACAGTTTGTTTTCCAAAGTTAAAAGGCATGTAATTACTCATTAAATCTAATTACACAGACTCAAGTTTTAAAGTTCACCCTCATGAAGAGAATGAAAAGTGGCCAGTATTGTCTGCTGATCTCCTACCCCATGCAAAAGAAAAACCTAGAAAAAAAAAAACAACTGTAGGCCTGTCAGGCCAGAAGGGTGTTCTTCCAAAAAATAACTAATTCTAAGACCAAGTTTTAAAATATGAAGCCTTTGGAGATCTCAGCTCCAGCTCCTATCACAGACAGGAAAAAGATAAAGGAAAAAGGAAAAAAAAAGCTGTCTTGCATTCACTGCTCAGCCCTTGCTTTGAAGAGAATTGGAAGAATTCATTTCAATGTTCTTTACAGGGTTGTAACACAGTTGCTAATCAAAGGGTAAGGTACTTTTCGTAGCAGTCCCAGGTAGTAGAAACAGATGTATTACTCCCATTTTAGGCACAATAAGCATCAGGTAAGTAAAGACTGTTCACTTTAGATGCAGAATTCATCCTGGGGTGCATTAGAAAGGGTGTGGTTAGTAGGTCAAGAGAGGTTCTCCTCCCCCTCTATTCTGCATTGGTGAGGCCGCACCTGGAGTATTGTGTCCAGTTCTGGGCCCCTCAGTTCCAGAAGGACAGGGAACTGCTTGAAAGAGTCCAGCGCAGAGCCACTAAGATGATTAAGGGAGTGGAACATCTCCCTTATGAGGAAAGGCTGAGGGAGCTGGGTCTCTTTAGTTTGGAGAAAAGGAGACTGAGGGGTGACCTCATCAATGTTTTCAAATATGTAAGGGGTGAGTGTCAGGGAGATGGAGTTAGGCTTTTCTCAGTGGTGNCCTAGAAAAAAAAAAACAACTGTAGGCCTGTCAGGCCAGAAGGGTGTTCTTCCAAAAAATAACTAATTCTAAGACCAAGTTTTAAAATATGAAGCCTTTGGAGATCTCAGCTCCAGCTCCTGGAAAAAAGGAAAAAAGGAAAAAGAAAAAGGAAAAAGGAAAAAAAAAGCTGTCTTGCATTCACTGCTCAGCCCTTGCTTTGAAGAGAATTGGAAGAATTCCTTTCAATGTTCTTTACAGGGTTGTAGCACAGTTGCTAATCAAGGGGTAAGGTACCTTTCATAGCAGCCCCAGGTAGTAGAAACAGATGTATTACTCCCATTTTAGGCACAATAAGCATCAGGTAAGCAAAGTCTGTTCATTTTAGATGCAGAATTCAAGAATGCAGGATCTCATTGTCTACATCAGAATATTTTCCATGCAGCATGTATATTTTCAAAGAACAGCTCCCAATGCACTACAAGGTGTAAGTGCTCAGTATTTCCGTAAACCAGATCCTGACTATTTAATCAGACAGCACCAATATCAAAACCAGACAGTTGGTGACTATTTGTGAAACCCTTTATCATGTAAGATTTTTGTGACAAGAGGCCAGGCCATAAGCAGTTCTCCAAGAGAGCATTCAGTTCCTTAGATGAGACCCTCTTCTCCTCACAGACCTCTACATCTGTCTCTTAACATTCTCTGTCTTCTGTAACCACTGATTTGGGGGTAACACAGATAAGATAAACCTGTGTGATACAATCCACTCCACCTACCTCCAAAAGGAAAAGGAAGGAAAGCACCACACTGGGTTATTCTAATTTTTGTGACAGAGAAGTTAGCTCACTTCTCTAAAGGATACCAGAAATAAAAAGCTCCTACATGTACATGAAAGCAGCACCACAAATTTCACACACACTGCAGCATAAAACTTCAAGTTCTGCAATATGCCACCTGTCTAAGCAAAAATGACATCAATATAATTATCCGTGCTTTAGGGAGATATTATCATTTTAGTTAATTAAGTCAAAATGTCAATAAAGACAAAAGGAAATTGAACTTTTTAGTGCAAAATTTTCAGCATCTCAGGGGGTCATTTCAAAACCTCAAATGTAATATCCAGTGGAATATTCAGCATGATTAAGGAAAGAATGTTTAATACTTTAGTGAGATGGATAATTTACCCAAAAAAAGCAGGTTTTTGTAAAAGATTAATAAAAATATTAATTTCCTGTTAGTAACTTGAGCCCACATGAGTTAAACCACAAAGACATAATATATGTCTAATGGTTAAGCAGCAATAAAATACTTAATCAAATCATGCTTTATAATGTCAGTGCATTATGAGGAATACACACACACACACACAAAAAAAACCCCCACAAAACCCCCCATCAAAACTTGGAGGCATTCCTCAGTCAAAATATTGCTTCTGTGCCAGAAGAAAAACTGTAGAATTGTCTTATATAGTCTGGTGGGTATTCAGGAAGAAGACAGAGACATGCAACACTGCTTTTCCTGGGTGGGAGCTAGAGGCAGTGAGTACAAGCTACAGGAAACATCAGCTGGGCCAAACNGAGACTGAGGGGTGACCTCATCAATGTTTTCAAATATGTAAGGGGTGAGTGTCAGGGAGATGGAGTTAGGCTTTTCTCAGTGGTGGCCAGCGATAGGACAAGGGGTAATGGGTACAAATTGGAGCATAGGAGGTTAAAATTGAATATTCGAAAAAATTTTTTTACAGTAAGGGTGACAGAGCCCTGGAACAGGCTGCCCAGGGGGTTTGTGGAGTCTCCTTCACTGGAGACATTCAAAACCCGCCTGGACACGTTCCTGTGTGATGTGCTCTAGGTGGCCCTGCTCTGGCAGGGGGGGTTGGACTAGATGATCTTTCGAGGTCCCTTCCAACCCCTAGGATTCTATGATTCTATGATTCTATGATGATCTCGTTGTCTACATCAGAGTATTTTCCATGCAGCATGTATATTTTCAAAGAACAGCTCCCAATGCACTACAAGGTGTAAGTGCTCAGTATTTCCGTAAACCAGATCCTGACTATTTAATCAGACAGCACCAATATCAAAACCAGACAGTTGGTGACTATTTGTGAAACCCTTTATCATGTAAGATTTTTGTGACAAGAGGCCAGGCCATAAGCAGTTCTCCAAGAGAGCATTCAGTTCCTTAGATGAGACCCTCTTCTCCTCACAGACCTCTACATCATGTCCTTAACATTCTCTGTCTTCTGTAACCACTGATTTGGGGGTAACACAGATAAGATAAACCTGTGTGATACAATCCACTCCACCTACCTCCAAAAGGAAAAGGAAGGAAAGCACCACACTGGGTTATTCTAATTTTTGTGACAGAGAAGTTAGCTCACTTCTCTAAAGGATACCAGAAATAAAAAGCTCCTACATGTACATGAAAGCAGCACCACAAATTTCACACACACTGCAGCATAAAACTTCAAGTTCTGCAATATGCCACCTGTCTAAGCAAAAATGACATCAATATAATTATCCGTGCTTTAGGGAGATATTATCATTTTAGTTAATTAAGTCAAAATGTCAATAAAGACAAAAGGAAATTGAACTTTTTAGTGCAAAATTTTCAGCATCTCAGGGGGTCATTTCAAAACCTCAAATGTAATATCCAGTGGAATATTCAGCATGATTAAGGAAAGAATGTTTAATACTTTAGTGAGATGGATAATTTACCCAAAAAAAGCAGGTTTTTGTAAAAGATTAATAAAAATATTAATTTCCTGTTAGTAACTTGAGCCCACATGAGTTAAACCACAAAGACAGGAAGAAGACAGAGACATGCAACACTGCTTTTCCTGGGTGGGAGCTAGAGAGAGGGAGTACAAGCTACAGGAAACATCAGCTGGGCCAAACATTAGAAAATTATTCTTTAAATCTCACATCTGTAGAACTGAAATGGGAGGCTGGGTCTAGTAGTTCTAAACCAGACTGGAAAAAAGCAATCTGGATTCCCAAAAGCTTGGTCCCAAGCTACCTTGGTACCAGTGGTAGATCTACCTATGGAGAAGAGCTGTGGTACTGGGGAAGGGTTTCCAGGAGCATGTACTTGAACTAAAGGTTCCTGGTTGTAGGCACTCAGAGAACATCAAAATAGTACTAGAACAAGAAGTGAACTTTCTCTAGTCTCACCTCAGCTTCCCATAATAAAAGGTTTAAAAGGGAACTAAACCCAGTCTGTCTCTGCTACTCTTGAAGTAGCAGCAAAAAGCATATAAAAAAGACCTTGGAACATATTTTCAGGAAGCACAATGAGCACAATATCTGAGACACTTAAAGTAATGAAGACTAAACCTGATGAGATTGTCTATACATTGTCTGAGATGTCTATCAGTATTGGAGACTATCTTAAAAGAAATGAGCTTTTCTGGTTTTCACTACTGGTTTGAGGCTTTGCCAATTCAGAGTCTGCACCATATCATTTTTGAAATAAAGTCTGAGTAAGGTCTTCCAAAAGAGCTAATTGTGTAATTTATTTATAGATAAGTCCTTCAGGATACCCCAAAATAATAATAGTACTACATATTAAAACATCTCATTTGATTACCTCTAGTCCACAGGTTTTTAAGAAGGGAATGTTGCCCCAGGTAACACAAGGACCAAGAGCAATGACTTAAAATTGTTATATCTCCTGAAGTTTGAATTCCCAGAATCATCACATCCCACTGGATACTGAAATCAAGTTATTGGTTTGGCTTTTTTAAGCAGACCATAAGAAAAAAAAAAAAAAAAAAAAAAAAAAAAAAAAAAAAAAAAAAACAAAAAAAAAAACACCAAACAAAAAACCCATGATGATCTACCTGAGAGATTCCCTCATGTTGGTGATTCTACCAACTTCATGGCACGGGGCAGGGATGGATTAGTTGAGGCTGAGCTAATTCTACAGTCATAAAGGCTACAGAGACACCCGTGGAATTTACTGGTTCAGGTTTGAGTAAGCTAAGAGGTTATTGGCTTGTTTTTCATGACAGCAAAGAGTTATGCCAGAGGATAACTTTATGGAGAACCTGTGTTGATGGCTTTTCCATGCTGATCATGAGGAAGAGTTCAAATCATTCTCCTTCAATATTTACACTTTGTTCATCACTACCTAAAATTTTGGCTGACATACAAATAAGAATCTTTTCTTTAGTGTGACCTCCAGGAGCAGGAAGAGCTTTCTGTTCCTTTTGCGTGACCCTGGAAACGAGAAAGGAAGTTTTCTCTCAGAGGTCATCACTATGTCCCCTACCATCTGGTCCTTGGAACCCAGTAAAGAAGGATGAAGATGTCACATTCCAACAGTCTCCATTGAGGCACAGTCCCTCAAGGACTCTCAGTAAATGGTGATGTTTAGGAACAAGCTCCAAACTTCTCTAAGCACCACTGAAGTTACAGAAGTCTTATATTAGCTGGTTCAGTATGAAACTACAACCATCTCCTTTCTTTCATCTGCTTCCCTTTTTGCTTCAGTTAATCTGTAGGTATTTGTATTCAGAAACCAGTCATACCTGAAACTCTACTATTTTTCCATGTAATCCTCTTAATCAGTGACAGAGCATTTATATATTTAATTCTAGGTTACATTTGATGGTGGTTAATACTTTAATTAGCTATTTACCCATGGTAAAAATTACAGAAGTAATTAAGGATATTCAGATTAATTAAAAGCATTAGGCAGCATTAAATGTGAAAGAACAGATTTTTAATTAAATCTTTTCAGAATTTATCATCTCTTCTGTTGAGAAATAAACTATAACACAATCGTATCTAAATCAGATAGTTTCACTCTATCATCACCATAATTTTTTTTAAAAGCCAAAAGACTTTCTTCTCTCCATCTATTTGTTTTACCAGTACTGATACAGAATGACTGCTAGTAAGCTGATTGAAATGCTTACTCTCAACAGTATATTTACTCTCAACAGTAGCTTATTTATACTCTTCTCACACATTTGAAAGACCTCTTAGTCTGCCTGAAAAATACTATTTAAACAAAGATCCCTCTAAAACTAAGGACTGCAGATACCCTATGGATTCCAGCACAGCTCAGATGCATTTTAGGCACACCTTGCCCCTGGGGATGTGTTTGGGGATGGGGGTGTGTGTCCCAGAGTTGGATCTGTGGCTGGGGCAGCACTGAAATGCACTGAGCATGGTGCTCTGCTGCCCAGAGCAGACTTGCAGAGGCTGCCAGCATCCCCTGCACTCCACCACCACTCATGAGATGAAAAAATACATGTGAAACTCATGAAAACACTGAGGTGAAATGTCAGGTTTGTGATTACCTATACATATATATGAACTGTGTCCCAAAACATGAAGCCTGCATACCAGTGGACTGAAATATCCAAATAACCAAGAGAAAAGAAGGCAACAGGCTAAGACTTGGATTCCAGAAGAATAGAAGAAGACTTGCAGATACTAGAAAATGTGACACCATGATTGGTGAATGTCAGCTCCCTCAAGGTAAATCTCCTCCAAGTTCCTCTGTTAAATTACTGGGAATGAGAGAGTCTACAACATTATAAAGCAAGTGTCACATGGTCATTTAGGTCAAGGAGCTCAGGACATTGGAGCAAACAGAGATAAAAAAAAAAAAACCAACACATGTTTACATTCAAACTCTCAATAAGATGTGTGCTACTACATCATATAAATCTTTAGAAATATAATGAAAGCTAAAACAATTTGAAATTCAGTGTTCCTGTTGCACATATGCAAGCCAGAATAAGATATTTAAGTTCTCTTACTCACAAATGACTCATCCACATGAATGCCAGTGCTGCTTGTTCCATTCCCATATGTTCCAGAACACAATTTTTTCTTGCTTTTGTGTGTACACAAAATTAGAATTGTAAGTTGCATCAATTTTAATCCTTAAACTGGTCTTATTTACAACCTCTAAAGTTTCTTGATTATTTCTAGTAACATTTGCATCAATTTTTGCTTAAATTATTCATGACATTTCATTTCTATCATTGGGTGCTTCAAAGTAAAACTCAAAGTAATTTTTCTTTCTTGAGAACAAAGATAGATTTTCCTTGCTCTCAAGCAGAAATTCACAAGAAGATGAAAGAAATGCCAAGAATTGTTAATAAACAAATTTGTGGAGTAAATTATAAACAGAACTATGAAAATATTCCCGGTAGAAATAGAAAACCATCTCTAGAAATGCCTCCAACCATGAATTAAGTCTATGCAATCAGAATAATATTTGATTAATATAGGCCAAGAATCAAGATATTTTTTGCTGCCTGAGTAGCATCTGTATTATATGTCCTCCCTCTGTGGGACACGTGACTGAAGAAAGCTCAGTCATGGTGGACCCAGAAGAAGAAAGAGCCACTTGGAGATCCACTGTGTGCTGCTGGTAGCAAAGGGAACCTGTCCCCACCACGGGAAGGGATGCTGCTTGGGGCTGCAATGTTATCTTCAGCTTCTCCTGCCTCAGGGGACTGTAACCTCTCTCATGTCTCTGGTGGGTTCCTCCCCTCCCAGACAGACTCTTCCTTCAACAGATGCCAAACAAATTAAACTATGGCAAAGCACATACCAACTGCATTTGCAAGCATTTCTTTTTTAAAGGTTAGAAATTGGACTTGCAATTCTTCACCCTACACTGCTAGAAAAGGTGAAGCAGGTTTCAGAATGCTGTAGATATTTTTCATTCCCTGCGATCATATACTCATGTTCTGACAGAGGCAAACATCACATTTTGTATCACACTGGAAGAGCAGGACATCATGAAGCTTCTGAGTCCAATTCATAGTCTAAATCAAAAGCTTTTCTTCTTTCAGTAAATACATATAATGACAATTTTTGGTGAATGTAAGCAATGTTATTTATGAGTGAAATGTGACTTCACACTAAAAAAAAAAATAAAAAAATCAGCTATTTGATTCAGAGATAGAATGAAATTGGTGGCAACATTTATTTCATACCACAAAGGTTAACAGCTCCTCAAAAAACCCAATGCAAGGCAAGCAAAGACTTTTTTTCATTACAATTTAGTTTCCTCAGATGATTTCCTCAACTGCACGGTTAAACATATTTAAATTTTCACAACACATTTATGATTTCACACCAGATCATGTGAAATGTGAAGTTTCATAAGGCTTTGAATCACGACCAAGTGGAAGTGTGCAAAACAGTGCCAATATTTGCCTGAAGCACTGCAGTGTGACAAGAGCAGTTGGTCCCAATATGCAAGTGATAAACAGGTCACAGACACATACTGAAATAGGCTGTTCCTTATCTCACCAGGAGATTAAAAAAAAAAAAGGATGCGGTTTTAAAGAAGTTTGGACTGAGAAGCCTTCCTTGAAGAATAATTTCATTGAAGGGTAATAAAAAAAGGCACCATTAAACTCAATTTCCCCCATCATCAGCTTTTGAATTCAAAAAAACCAAGCTGCAGAAGTTTAAAATCAAGATTCTGATTGTAAAAAATGAATTTTTTTTCATACTTCATACCTCTTGTCTCCTCTATTTTGTCTTCCCAAGAATCAGCATCTCAAATACAAGGGAAGGATCAACCAAGGGGCTGATGCCACAACCCACAAGCAGCAGTCACAGAAGACTGCAGACACAAGGACTGATAGCTACAGCTCTGATAAAGGACTCCTGTTTTCAGGTCCAAATACATTTCTTTAGTTCAGCCAAAGACTTGAGCAGTTCTGCAAAAGCAGGGTTTAAGGGAAGAAAAAGCAAGACAAAGGCTTGCACTCAGACATTTTTTTGCTTTTTCTTGTTTGCAGTCTCTAAATGTAGAAAGGGAAGAGGAGAACTGTAATGAAGGGAATATTATTTTAACTGATATTTCTATTAGCCAAAACGTGAATGATGTCATCATCTGCCACATTGGCAAGAGTGGGTGAAAGCCTTGGAAATAAAATTCACATTTTATAATCCACAAATATTTACTTTTTTGCAATGGAAACAGGGAAGATATGCAGTGAAAACGTATGTTAAGTTGATAAAGCTGTTCAGGCTTAAGGAGATACTGAATGTTGGCAGGTGCACATGGATATCTTCAAAAATATTATTCTAATGTAAAGATGTTAAAGAAATGGTCTGAAAAAAAGAGACATCTGCTAGGCATTATCTGAAGAGAAATAAATTACTAATGGCTTAAAGCAAAGGCAACAGATGGTCCACCCTTCACAACCAAGTCTGAGACATGGAATGAGCTCCAGCAGTTCTTCAGGCCTAGATTAGTAGAATGGCACAGTAGGAAGATATTTGCAATTGCTTGAAATGTTTTGGTAACATTTTCTTTATAAAGCTCTTTTATTTTCTCATAGTTGAGTCTGTCATCCTAACATTTCTATTTCATCCCCATATAATTAGAAGACGCCAAAGAAACATTAAAAGGCTACAACAAACCTAAAAGAAAGGGTGAGGTGAGGGAAAAAATTGGTTCTTAGGCCACACATCATGGGAGTGAAAACGTCTCATGTAGGCAAATTGGCAAATTAGAAATGAATAAGTGGGAAAAATAAAGTTTGGGCTTTAAAACTTTAAAACTAGAGTGAATTTTAAAAAGCTGCATATTAACACTTATTTCTTAAGATGCTGTTCAGAGTTACTGTTCCAGTCTTAAAGATCAGTAAATTAAAATTTACTCGAATAAGCATGCTCTTGTAGCTCCACTAGAGACTTAAAAGGTGACATACAACTTCAGAGATGAAAACTGCCAACCTAGTTAAATTTTATTAAGTAAGTCACTTTCTTTAGATACAATCGCACTGCAAGCATTGCCAATTAAAATTGGGTTGTTTGACCTTCAAGGGGGGAAAAGTCCCTTCATCTAGGTTAAAAAAAAAAAAAAAAAATATATCTGCACACAGAAGGAAGACAAAGGTTTATTCCTACTTTGTAGTTCAAATAGCCATTATTCTTTGTGGTTTTCAAGACCTTGAACCAAAATTTAAGAAGCTGGAAGGGCTGCTAAAGGAATCCCCTGTCTGAAAATGAAGATTTTGCTTATAACCTGCAAATAAGAGTTGAAGTTCAATTTTCACCAACAGTTAAAATTTACCCACGTTAACATTTGGGATATCACATTTATTTTCCAGTTTTTAGCTTTTGCACAAAACTGTTTGCAAATAGTACTGTATGGCACCCACTACAGCAGGCCCCAAGGAATAAACATTTGGTTTCACATTTTTCCTGAACTCTGGATTGTGTCAGACTTGCAAGAGAAAACTCTGGAAACACACAGTTGTCAAAACTCCAGGGATAAATCAAACAAGACCCTAAAACAACTTCTTATTACAAAGAGTTACCTTAGGAGGAACATTATTCCAGAAACATGGAATGCTGACTGGCAGCACTGTGTCTGGGTACAGGGGTGGGCTGGAGGCCTCACAGGGACTCATGCTGAAAAAGCTTCAGTGACATAGATGGAATGACTGGAGTTCTTCCCTTTTTCTCTGTAATGTTTTAGTATCTATCTTCTTTCTACTTCACTAAAATAACATTTTTTTTAAAGCTGAGAAAGCATGTCTTTTTTGTCAAGATAAATATTGACCAAATCAGGAAAATAAAAGCCTTGGGCTTTCAGCTAAGTTAATTTAATTCTAGTTGCACTGCATTAGGCACTGTATGAACTTACAGATTAGGGTGGAATTTCTTTGCAGATATTCACAAGCTAACTCACTTGGCATTTGACACAATCTGTACTCATAACATCTATATTTCAGCTATTTTTAAGGGTGCTTCCCAAAGAAAAGTTAGAGTACTGAACAGCAGAAGCAAATGACCTCTGATATGCATGTGTATGCCTCTATGTACTGCTAGCTGTCAAGTCCAGAAAGCTGATCTCACATCAAAAGCATTCACAGAGAGCTCTGGGGGAAAAAACAAATGGACAAACCAGCCTCTTACTCTTTCACTGCACCCTTGCTCCAGTGACAAATAAATAAGTAAATAGAACACAGTAGCGAGTTAGTTGCCATTTATCTGAAACAAAGAAAAAAAAAAAAAAAAAAGAAGAAATAGATGTGTGGGTGGTTTTTTTTCTCCCCCTCATACACGAATCCCATTCTTGGATTACAAACTTGGCTCAGCTTCTAGTGACATATGATGCAGCTGTAAATAGCAACTCTTGTTACCAAGTCCATATCAGCAAGAGCTGTAGCTACTTTCTGTCTCTCTGATTTGTACATGATCATCTCTGCCAGAGAGCTCCTAAGGTGTGATGCTTCCTTTACCTGGAATCACTCCAGAGCAGTCACCTACCATTTGTCCAGTGTCTGGTTTTGAGCTGGCCCCAAGGTGGTAGGACTAAGAAGTAGCATCAAACTCCAATAATTCCACTCTAATTAATTTGGGACTTAGGGGCACAAAAGGGATGCTTTACCTTTAACATTTTTATTCAAACACCTGCCCTCTCAGATAGTTGTCTTAGAGGAAAATCCTGGGCTAACTGTATCCTTTCAGCTACCAGAACTTACATTTCAGCTTCTCTTCTACTCTGCAGAGTATCTCATTAGGGACTGTTCAGGATCTGCTTGTGTGCCATGCTTTTGAGGGCATTTCTACTGCACTTTATCATGAAGCATTTGACAGTGCGAAGGCAGACTGAACTTGTGTTTCAAATAAGGATGTTCATCAAAACTGCTAGAATACTTAAAAACCAGCTTGTGAATATGGTGAGAAAGTGTGATATATGAAAAATCCAAACAAACAAAGCAAATAAAGCAAGGGTGAGTGAGACATAAATTATGAAAACTCAGTGGATTGCAACTGAGTCATGTTAGCCTACACCATGCACCTTTGTTCTTCAGGTAAATAACTATGGCCTCAGATTTGCTGTCATGAAGACATTATCTTTGACCATATGATAAAATACAGAGGAGAAAAATCTGCTTTTTCCAGTACGAAAAGCTAATCCTAAAGTTTATGAAAGTTGTAAAGACAAAGTCCTCTGGAAACCCTTAAGTGCTGCTCTTATGCCCTTGTGTGCCTTACACACAGTAAAGCAAGAAAAGTAGATTGTGCTAAAGTTAATTGGTTATGGTTTTTAAATCCTTAGTGTAGACTAAATCTAGAAACAGAATCAAAACTTGCACACTTGCTGCTGCCTTGGTAGAGGAAATTACACCACAAAATGCTCTCTCAGTCCCCTCACTTGCACTCAAAAGCCTGATGTAACAGGTTTTGCTGCCATTGTATGGCCCCTGCACCTCTTCAAGTAAAAAATTCCTCTATTGGTCTGGACAAAAGTCCCTTTTAGTCCCTGGATACACTTTAGATTCTCACAGGTGCTTTTTCTGCACCTGGAGATTTTATCCCCGACTCTTCTTTTGCTTTCATCTCTTTTCTGACAGCAACTTACCCAAAAAGTGATAGGGCCCTGATATGATTTTGCTCTCTTCACAGCATTCATAATACGAGGTCAACTACTGCAGCTAACTTCTCAACGTTCATGTTTAAACATTTTTTACCAAAAGCTGCTTCTGTTCCCATGAAGAACAGAACTGCAATGGGTGACAAGCCAAAAAGCCCCTTACAGGTTATCACTCACTGTCTAGAGATGACTACTCAGCTTCTGAAGACTGCATTTCCAGAAGTACTGATGCTTCTTAACCAACAAATACTTGGGCCATTTGCCTTGAAGTGATTATGTCAAAAGATTTTGGGCTGTATTGATAGTCTTACCACCCTTCTGTATCTTCAGAAGTAAATTAATAACTGGCACTAGATCCACTGTCCCATGAGAAACTTTCTTGGTCCTAAGATATGTTCCACAAGCCACTTACTGTGGCAAAGAATTAATGTTGAAAGTTTCCACTTACAAAATATATGTCTTATTTAATTAAAAAAATCCTCCTTGCTGATCAAGTAATGAAACCCAAATATCATTAGTAACTAGGTCAATGGTTTGTCACTGCCCTTCCTGTAACACAACCCAACAAATAAAAATGTGGTGTGGTGGAAGAAAAAGTACCACACCTTAGAAACACCCATTCTTGTAACAGCTGTAGCTTAGAAATGACAGTGTCTCTAATAACAACTTACCTGTTAATGCCACAACTTTTTTTCTACACAATTGATGGTTTGTCAATGCAGAATTCAGCTTCAAAACAGCTGATGAGCACAGGCTGTAACATTATTTACTCTTCCTCCTTGACACTAATTACTTTATATAACGAGTTTAGGGAAAAGGACCTCTGCAGTAAGCTGTAGTTGACAGCAGCCCAAGGGAACCTCCAAGTGCTAAAAATTAGCTGCTGAAGGATGGTGAATCTCATCTTGCCTTCTGCAAACTGGTAAAAACTTATCCTGTTCTGACATACTGGAACGTTACCTGACTCAGCTAGACAGTTAACTGTGATCCTAATCTGCATATCTACTTACAGTCATAAAATAAAATACCTGTTTACTCTGTTTTACTCCAGGCTTCCACTTTATCTGAACATTTACAAAATATAGACTCACAGTTATTACTACACCTTGTAGAAGAAGAAATTGTTGTAGGATGTTCAAATGGTAAGGAACAACACTTCCATTTTGCACAAAATTTTGGAGAACACAGCAAAATAACTCAAACTGAATTTCACCACTTATGAATCAATGACTTGGAAATAATTCATGTTAAGTTTTTTTTCATCAGATGCTGAGATTAAGAAAAAAAAGATTTCAGAGTTTTGCTAATTTTTTCTCTTTTTTCTTTCTTTATGGCTTCCAATGGGATCTGAGGATAGATTTTCAGAGGCACAAGAAACCTTTAAAGAAGTCTGACAGCAGCTTGGCTTTTCAGACCCAGAACATCCCAGATAAGCTTCAAATGTGAAATACTGGCTGCTTATCTGAATTAGAATCCACATCCAAAGCATTTCAAGTGAGTCATTTTATCTAGTGGTCTTCAGGTTGCTTTAGTAATCGGCAACACAGGCTTCATCTGGAGATGGGATGAAGTTCATAATTCAATTACAAGGATGAGTGCCTAATCCAGTGAATAAAATGGACATAAAATGGACATAAAAGGTAAAATAAACAAAATCCCTTAGTTTAATGAGCTTCTTTGGCATAAAAGAAGTAAATCTAGCCCGTCTGCCCACAAATGGGTGCTGAAAATGTAGATTTTTATCACTTAAATCCAAATTTAACTGTAGCATAAATTGAATTTAAATAGAGTGCATTGAGTTACAACTGTGTTCTAGTACCTGAAAATATAATTCATCCATACTTAATAGTTAACACCAGTGGAAAGAAGAAACACATTTTAATAATGACCATTATTTGATCTCATGAGCATGGCCTGGTACAATTGTGTCATCAGACTAAAAACTGAAAAAACACTCCCACATTGTTACAAATTAAAGCAATAATTCTTGGTCTGTTTTCCAGGAAATATTGATTGCTAGAATTGATGTTGTAATTAATATCTACCAAGATGTACCATTGTTAATTAAATTAGCATAAATTAAATCTCAGAAAGAGAAAATCTATTAATTTAACAGTAGAACATCAAAGTGTAAGGAGTGGCAAAAAAACAAAACTGAAATTACTGATACTTGGTAATGTAAGAACACATCCTGATGATTAAATGAAAATTATCATCTTATGGGAGGTGTAACTAAAAGGGTCATTTCGATTAGATATTTTTGGAATTATTTCAGTGTGCCTAGTAATAGTTTAATTGTTTTACAAGATCACCAAGCTTCAGTCTGAGAAAGTAAAGTATATACACCCACAGCAAACACAGAGTTTTCGGATATTCTGCAAGTTGTTGTGGTCTGATGTGCCACAGATCATGGCTTATGCCCCTTTATACAAGAAAATGTCTTTTTCTGATCTACTGAAACAGGACACACTTTGGAATCTAAATCTTGCTTCAGATCTGCCATATGTGCACAGAGGCTGACAAATAGTGTGTTGTTTCTGGTCATATTCTGATAAACTGTTCCAAAGCACAGGAAACTCCATCTTCCCAGAAACACTTAGAAAAGAGAAGAATTTCCCCAAACCTTTTCATCAAAGCACTTCATTTGAGTTTTGGAATGTGCATTTGTCTAAATTGCTGCTGTTCAGCAAATTTATGACAAAATTATCGTTGAGAAGTAAAACATTCCTACCAACAGCATGAGAGGCAGGAGACCTCCTCCTAAAGAATCCTCTGGAAAGCTCCAGGCTATCCTCTTCACTCTCTTTCTTAGACCTACTTTTCTGTGTCTTATGCATCCTTCACACCCATCACCTTAGAGTTACAACTCTTTTTCCTAGGTTGCATCTGCAACAGGATGAAAGACCTAAGTTTGCATCAATCCATTTCTTTGACCCTTCTCACAGTTCTATCAGAAAATTACTTTTGTAAAACAGAGGTGGGTAACAGCATACACATGGTCCATGACCTGACAGGTATAAATCTCTCTGACACAGGGAAAAAGCAATCCCTATCTTACTGCTACAGAGGAAAAAATAGTTCTCATTGGGTATTGACTCTCAGTCTTAACTACATCATTATAGAAAGTGAGAGGACGCACCAGTTAAACAAACTGCCTTTTGCTTATTAAAAGCATTACCATAAACCTGTATTGTTTCCTGTCACACAGAACAAAGGCAACCAAAGAACTACAACTCAGTCTGCATTGCAGTTTCTTACCCTGCCCTTAATGCCATCATTTGTTTTACAGTCTGTATGTGCTTAAGACTGAACAAGGTTTAAACCAAAGCAACTGCTTTGTCACAGCCTTTGAAGTGAGGTTTTTAGAAAAGTAGTTCCTTCAGCAGATACATCTTTACTAAGATGGAAAGTAACCATAGGATGGGAAAAGAAAAAATAACCAAAACCACAATCAGTATGGCTTTCTGCTGCAATAAAATCTCTTTGAACAATTAAGTATTTTTCTGCACAAGTAAAAAAATGGGAAGAAATATTCAAACAAGACAGAACATGTAGTGTCTGTCACCCAGTGACATCATCTATAAATTTCTCCAAGCTAAAACGGCAGGGACAAAACTCACTCTTATAATTACAAGCCAGAGAAATTATAAAACTATCGACTTCATGAATAAATCCATGGGGAAAATCTTCCACATGAAGTTGTTAATGGTAGAGCTGCTCCCAGGGGTGAGTAAGAACTAGGGAGAAACAGACCCACACTCACACCAAAAATGCAGAAGTTTGTGTACCAAAAAACAGTTAAATAATCAGATATTTTCCTAGCAAGCAATGAACAAACGGGTCAATGTGTTTTGGCATGTAGCCACCTCCCTCAGGACCCAGGGAGAAGGGCATCAGTAGTAATGCAGCCTTGGTTTATTGGTTAGTTTTGGGCTTTTTGTTGGCAATGGTGCACTGACTTTGGCACACAGCTAAAATACTGCAAGCATTGGCATGTTAAAAGGTCAAGAGAAGATCTGTTTTTATATGAGGCCATTCCTGCATTGCACCAAGTTCCCTTTAAAAGAGGCTATAAAGGCAGTGATGTCCTAATTTGATGGCACTCCTAGAGTACAGGCAGGGTCTTTGGGAAGATGAAATGCCAATCTGACCAGCTCTATGCTGCAGTGCTAGAAAAGTCTGCAAAATAAAAAGCACACTCAAGCAGATATTGGCATGGCAGAAGCTCTTGGGGCTTCTATTTGCAGTAAAAAGTCAGATGCTACCATTCAACTTGGATGCTTGTGAAGCTGGTTTATTAGGTATCTACATACAAATATTTGATTCTTTTTATACTTCCTGGTATCACAATGTCCTCTGCTGGGGTGTGAATGAGGGATGGTCTCTAGATCTTTTCACCTATTTTTTAGAGGCTATGGTGACTTTTAATAGAGAAGATTTCCATCTTTACAGTAGAGGAGTTGACAGGCACTGCCAGACATGCATGGTCTGAGTGTCCATCACAAATAAGTACAAAAATGACAGTATTAATCCATTGTTACAGAAATCTTCTCCGAGGACAGACAAATCAATCGGAATTCACTTTGACAGAAACTGAAGGAGGAAAATTGCATGAGCTCAAGTCCTGTTATTGTTCCACTGAAACTGAAATTTAATTCCACTTCCAATACCTTGCCAAAAAGAGCCTTCAACCTCGTGATCTAAAATCCTAATTGAATTTATGATCCACATGTCTGAACTGACTTGATTTACCCATTAACCACTCTTTTAGGCTGAAAAACTGTTCTATTATCAAAACATGCATTTAAGTCAAGGGAGGACACACCTTGTTGCTGGATATAAGACTACTTTTAATATCTAAAATGCTTAGATCACATTCTTATGTTGATTTATTAAAAAAAACACCTCTTCACCATCCTCCTCCTTAATACCTACTTATACTAAGCAAACTTATTGGTACATAACATTTAGAAAAATTAATAACAAGGTACCTTTTGTGCCTTTCCTTTATTGCTCTAAGATCTGTGTTAAGAAATCATTATGTTCGAAACATGTGGAACAATTACCTTTTTCTGTGTCTCCTCAGCCACAAAACCCTCTTGTTAACAAACTGGAGCACTTAACAAAAAATAGTGGCCTTCCTTTGCTCTCCAGCTCCAGAAGGTGTAAAGATTTCATCTTGCCTTGCTCGGGCACAAAAATACTCCTCTAAACCCGTTTACAGCCACCCTCTCCCAGCATTGCTTTTTCCACAAAGCCCAACTGCTCCTTCCATCATCTCTAGAGTTGGGAGCAAGTAGAATTTCTGCTTTATTGAATCACTGAATGAAGTGAGAAGCAGGGCTACATTTTGCAACAGTGTCTATTTACAGCAATGAGGAGTAGAAACAATTACACTTCAATTACACTTGAGCTTCATATCCTTATTTTGTAAAGAGTACAGTTTAGTTTGTGTCCTCTATCCATATCCACTGAAACCCAAAATCAGTTTCTCATGTTCTTCACATGCAAGGCAGCTGAAAAATCTGGTCAAATAATCACAAAATATAATTTGAGACACTGTAATGTACTATTAATATTGAGGTAGATTTCCACACTGATTTTGATCCTGTTAGAAGGAGCTTTATACCAAAACCTAGACACTTATTATAAACAAAATGCACCTGCAACTCATCTTAAATTCCCCTATTAATGTGTGATACTTTTATTTGCGTTAACACAGCTCTTCTGTATCTTTATGCTCTTTCAAATAATATTTTTTAAGAAAGCACTACCCCCTGTCAGGCTATTAGAACAAATGGCTGTTGCAGTACCAATAGCAATGCAGTTTTCAAACACAAGTGTCCATAAAGATTTTATCCAATAATGTTCTGCAACTCCTGTTGTTCATCAACAGGAATAACAGAAGCTTCATTTCCAATATAACTGGAAATTAGAAATGCAGTATTTCAAAAAACACACTGTATCTATTTGACTACAATGACCTATCTGAGGCAATTTAATCTTAAAGCTACAGTCAGATTGTCTTTTCTATTCATTTCAGCTCCCTAAGACTCTAGAGATGTTGTTTATTCCTCTCAGACACATTGAAAATGAAAAGCTTTTTCCAAAAAACTTATTTCTCTCATGAGAACGTTTTCACTGATTCGGGCAATAAAAAAAGAATTATATATATAAATTTTAAAAAAAGTGTTTAAGGATAGTACTGCATTAAAAAAAATTTATGGATGTTAGAGAAGAAGGGTCCTGCTCCCATCCCATTACTGAGGCATTTTTTTAAAAAAAACCAGAGTGCAAATAAAATGATAGGAAGAGGTTCGTTTTACGTTCAGCAGGATTCAAAATGCCATAAAATATTAACTGTGTTTTTATTTTAAAAATTCAAAGGGACACAATGGATAAATATCCTCTGGACTGAGACAATGTCACAGGAGTTTAAAACCTGAGGAAATGACCAGAATTTTCAGTGTAACTTTGGACAACTTCCATGTCAACAGAGAAAGATTAAGTAATATCTTGTCTTTTCACTCCTCTAAGAAAGCATTTTACTGCTCCTGGAACGTGTCTCTTTGCTCTCAGGAAATTGGTGCAGTAACAATGTAAACCCAAAGTACATAAGGAGGAAAACACTAATTCTTTCCCAAAACTTGTATGAAAATGCAAATATTTGCCTTCTAAATAATTCAGCAGACAGGACTTGACTTTCCATGGTGAAGTTCTACCACCTCAAAAGACTGTTTTGTCAAAAACAGTAAGACAAACGTGCACAGATCCCATGTCCAAATGTAACCATTCAGATTTTGCAGCAATCTAAAAACCCAGGTGTTAAGGTCCAAGGTTCTATTACTATGGGGCTTTTTCCATAATCCTTTGGGAGTTTCTCTTAAGTAAAAAGCAAAACAAATTTTAACTAACCGTATCTCCTACATTTATGATTTAAATGAAACGACAAGATAGTCTCTGTATCTGAAAAGATTAAGCCTATTCTTTTTGTTCAGATGTTTCCAGAGAGGACACACACAAAGTAACAATTCACAGAGCATTGGAAATCAGCTGGAAAATAGGTCCTTCACCTGGGCTGTGGTCTCAGGAACCTAGCTGAGGTAACATCATCTATGATGCCCCAGATTTTCTGCATTTTAAGACATGCCTTCATTTCCCACCACCCCTTATTTTAAAACATTAAAACCCTGCTTTGGGCATTCTTCTAACTTTGTTTTACCCAACAGAAAGAATTTAGCTCAAGAATAACACTGCTGAATACTGGATTGAAATTGCAGAAAGCCTGTTGAAATTTTTGGTGGGTTATAGCAGGTGGCTTGGTGGGTTCTGCCAACATAGCAGATTGTGGCAGAAAACCAGAAGGTACTGAAAGAAGCAGTTTCTGCATCTCAGACTTGCACCAAGCACCACCACTGCCATACAGCCCACCTGCCAGGAAACTCATTTCCCAAAGACTGACACTAGTGCCTCCCTTGCTCTGAGCTTTTCCACCTGGTTGCATCTTCCTAAAGTGAAACACTTATGAGGAAATGCCACTCTCCTCCCCCCATCAGCCTATTCTGCTAGCCATTGGGAGAACTGGGGCTATTTCAACACATTTTTGGAGCTGAAACAATACTTCTCAAAAGCAAGTAAGCACCAAATATACTACAGCTTCTATGTGTCATACATATACTTTAGCAGAAATTAAACAAGTTACAGCACTGCAACTATAGCCCTCACTCTGTCAGCTTTGCTTTTATAATCCTGTCTTTTAAGGAGTTTATAAAACTGTATATAGGGCTCTCCAAGATTAGGCTTTCAGTAAAAATTGGCTTAAAACCATTCATGTATGTATGTGCCTATACATACCCCTGCCATAACAGCTATCACTACATAGCTTCTCCTTTTTCACTGCACCACAAAGGGTGAAAAAGGCTGAGAGGCTCAACTAAGCTGCTGATTTGGTACAGACAGGAAAAGCCAAATATCCCTGAAATTATATTTTGGTTTGTGTATGTATCAAACAGCTCCACAGCAAACAATTTGGCCAAGACAGTTAAACAAAACTGCAGAAAACTTTTCCTTTCTCAAAATCATTTCTTTTCCAAACAAAAAATCATGCATGAGAAGCACAAAGGACTTAAAAACAACACACACTGATCCATGTAAAAAATTACGCAGCAAGATACCATGAAACTTATAAATGTATGAAGGGGCAGGGAAGCAATAATTCATGACTTACTGTCCTCAGCCATTTGTGTTCCTTTACACATCCAGTGTAACCCCAGCAGCTACTCAGCAGGTGGCAGAATAATGATTATGTCCTGTAAATGCATTTCTGATGTGCAGAGACCTTAGAAATTCTCTGGTTTTAGAGTTATGTTAAATGGGTCTTGACCACTATCATCTTCTTCTTGGGACAAAGAGTGGAAGGGAACATAACAGCAAATATTTTACAAGCCTTCACTTCTGTTCTTAAGAATACCCCAATGTGTTTTAAACCACACTTAATTTGCAGTCAGTTATGCCTCCTAATTACATGAATACTTTCTGGGAAAAAGGAATGGTTTGGACCTCTCAAAACCACGTTACTTGTGCAGACTTGCATAACAGCAGCTTTGATATCAAAGTCTCTCAAAAACTTTGAAGAAATGCTTTATTAACACAAATTCTATTCAGATGAAATTGAAAATATGGTCTTACATGGTTCACCACTTTTATTCTGGCATTGATTATTCTGGCATTGATATTTATATGACAAACATTAGACATTATTTGCTATTTTTAGCATTAAAGTCCTGTCCAAAAAAATGTCTCCATGACGGAGAATCCTGCAAATACATGAAGCATGCTACAGGCAAAAGCCATTTCACTGGATTCTAGCAGATTATCTACACCAATACAAATAATTTAGGTATTAAATATTTACAAGAAATGAGATTGTAACCAATTTTTTTTTTTTCTTAATCATAAACACACTTTCTCTACATATCAGCATAGGTACCCGAGACTTGTCTCTGCTGGGACTAAAATCCTTGGATAATCTGCTTTCAATTTCCGGAAATTAAAGGATTAAATTGGTGTTTAATGCACCTTGTGGTATCCAAATACAGTAAAACTACTTCCTGATGAAGAGGAATTCTAATGAAGACCAAGACTGCAGGCAGCTGCCTGAAAAGATGTCACAGCCCGTAGCTGGAATCTCCTGGGAGTTTTGCATGTGCATAAATGGGTTGCCTAAGCATTCTGCTATTTGACTAATCCTTCCTTAAAAAGAAGAAAAGATATTAAAAAATCCCCTGCATTTCTCATCTTTTTACTGTGATCACAAAACACAGAAGAAAATGTGATAATAAGCTGAGTCTATTATTACTTATCTGTGGCAATTCACAAAACAAAAAATTAGGTAATTATGTTAATAAGACATTCACAGACCGGAATTTAAAGAGGAATTATTATGCAAATCACATCATGAGTAGGGAAAGAAGCAAGAGAAAGGTTTGCACACCATAATCAACCAATTATGCCAGAATGCACACACCCTATTGAACTTTATTTGAATGAATGGAATTAAATCATGTATTGTCATACTTTTCTAAACATGAAATACAGCAAGATCAATTCATCCCCGTATGGGTAGTAGCATGAAGGCTGCACTGAAATTAATGTCAAGATTTTTTTAAAAATTAAAATGTTACTGGACTGGCTAAGCCATATTGCTTTATGTAAAATCTACCTAAACCTTCCATTTCTTCAGTTAAAATTTAGATACTAGTGCCAATACTTCATCAGATGCTCCCTTCAGGAACCACAGTGTTCTCTCCCATGAGATCCTGCAAACCAAAGTAAAGTAAAAAGGCTCCTAGAAAATGAACACGAGTAGCCATGTCAAATTAGTAAAAGGTCAGAGATGAAAGCAGGGGCACGTGTTCAGGTGAGTCTCTGACACTGAGTTCCTTGTTAACCAGATTGAGAAAGAAGAATGTATGCCCACCAGCTGAGCCCAGGGCTGAGAGAAGAATGCCAAGTTTGGTTTGAAGTTACTCTACAGTCTCTCCCTCTCAGTGAGCTGAAGTGCGTTTTGGGTGCGTTTCAGGTTTTGTTGTTTTTTGGGTTTTGTTTTTCTTTCCCCCCCCCTTTCTCTTCTTGCCTTACAATCCTTCCCACTGCAGCCAGGGATGCTCCTCGTGACACAGGAGTGCTGCGTCACGGAGAACGAGAGGTGAGGAGTTGCAAAATCTCCAGCTTTATATTGAAATACAAATATTCAAATAATCCTTCCCTGTGGGACTGTAAGACACTGACTTTTACACAGATTAAAAGTTCAATGACCTCGTAAAAAGTCTCCACTAAATCACATCACTCAGCTAACCTGCTCAAAGATGTTTGAACTCTAAAAGGAGAATCCTTCAGCTAATTGAGAGGTATCCTTCAACTCTGGGAGTAGAGTTGTGGAAAAAATACATTTACTTGAAGGTTTTATTCTACAGGGGGACCAATGAGGCCAAGAGCAAAACCATACTGCGGTTCCCTTGAAAACTGTAAGGTCAACACATTAATTTCTCAGTTCGTTAAACCACGATCTCAGTGGCATTTTTTAAAAGCTATGTTGATGAGCTAAGGCTAATTCAAATGACAATGGGAGAAGAGCCAAAGAAAAGTTTGAAAACAAGGAACTGCCTGACCTTGAATAGCTGCTTGGCTCTTGCTCTCGTCAGCTGGATGCAAAGGAGAAAAACTGAGGAAACCACAGAACCTGCCCAGATGTACCCGAGATGAACATCCCAAAAACAATGCTTATTGATTATATCATTATTCTAATGCTTGTCCTCCTCATCCAGCAAAGAGAAGTTACACCTGGGACAGCTCAGTCTTTCATGAGGGGGAAATCAAAGAGGATTCACCATTTCTTAATGTAAGACTAACTCTTGTAATGAGGAGGAGGGCACTGTGATTCTGGGAAAGCTTTTCTCATTAAACTGTCAATTCTGTGTTTCTAAAAAATTGATTAAGCAAGGTACACGTTGATGATCCTGTGAATTTTAACAACTCTAAGTCAATTACAGCAGAATCCAAGCACGGTTTCAATATTGATGTTGGGATGTTATCTTTTACATCTAAATGAAATGAAGTCTTGAAAAGCCAAAGGAGGGATAGCTTAAAATGAGAGAGTGCAAAGGGTAGCTCTCTGCATATAGCTGTCCAAACACACTGTTGTTTAAAGCTTTTTGAGATAAAACAGAACAAATTCACTCAGAAATCACAAAGCATCACTTCCCAAAGCCTAAAATTATTGTGATGGAGACAACATTCCCTCCCACGTTAACTTTGAACCAGGTTATACAACAGGAAGATAAAATGGAAATCAGTGGCAAACAAACTCCAGAACTATCATTATCTTTTTAAGGAAGGAAGGATGAAGACTACTAAGAGGATAAGGAATCACATATGTCCCTGTTAGGGAAGGAGAATAGTATCCACATGACCTAATACAACCTCACTGTGGGAAGCAAAACTAACAGCTCAAGAGGGGGGAAAAGAACCCACCACCCTCAAACAGTTTAATAAGTCAGAAATAGAAATTATTTCAAAAATTCTATTTTGAATAAAATAGAATTTTATTCAGAAAAAATTCTGAAATAGTCAGAAATTTCGGTTAGACTGAAATGTTACTTAAAACTGTATTTCCTACAGAAGTCTAAGCCCTGTTTTAGAGTCTCACAAGGATTGAAAAAATGCCACTCTGCAAGCATGACATGAAGGAAATTGTTTTATCACCTTCAGATTTAAATGACAAACCATAGTTTTGGAGAAAAGGGAGGTGTTTTGTTTTGTTTTCCTCCTCAGTGTTGAGTGATCTGAGAACAAATTTATTTTCCAGGACCTCAACATCTTTCTTGCAGTGAGGAACCCAAAACTGAACACAATACCCAAGGTGCAGCTTCACCAGTGCTGAGCACAGGAGAACAATCCCTGCCTTAGTCCTGCTGGCCACACGACTTCTGATAGAAGCCAGGATGATGTTGGCCTTCTTGGCCACCTGGGCACCCTGGCTCACACCTAGCTGGCTTTCAACCAACACTGCCAGGTCCTTTTCCAACCACTCAGCTTTCCAGGACTCTGCCCCATGCCTATTGGGCTGTGTGGCTGTGGTGTGACCCAAGTGCAGAACCTGGCACTGATCCCTCTTGAATGTCACACAGTTGGTCTCTGCCCAGGTCCCTCTGCAGAGCCTTCCTGCCCTCAGGCACATCAACACTCCCACACAGTTTGGTGTTGGCTGCTATTAGTTTTGGCTATTTATTATTCCAAGTGAATATAATTTTTCCACAATAAAGTGGCACAAAACTCCACTCAGCAAATCAATTAACTCCTTTGATTTTTAACAGGTTGAGCCAGTGGTATTTTGTAGTTTTACAGCACGGTTGTAGAGGCAAATTCTATAAAAATCTACATTTTAAAGCCCTTTTTATTGGATTGGTTCACTGTTTACCTTTGGGACTTTACAACATCAGATTAGAGCTTGTGAATCCCAGACTTCTGTTGAACTGGATTCCTCAAAGGTTGACATGTGGCAATGGTTTGGTTTTGCTTGCTTCCCTGTCAGCAGCAGTTTTTAGAACAAATGAAACATGCAACAGTCAGTGAATGACTGAGTGAACCAAATATCATCACAGTACCACTCACACATAGGGAAAGGATAAGATTACAGTTAAAAGGGACAAAAAAAAAAAGTTCTAGTACTCATTTTCTCCCTTACTCAATGGATTGTCCATTGGTCCAATAGCTGATATGAGGCCAATTTTGCTGATAAATCAAACTTGCTTACACGAATCTTTAAAATGAGAGTTGCTCTAGAAAAGAAAACATGATTTTACCTTTCTACAGCAGCTGCAAGGCATTTCACATTTGTAATTGCTCACCTCTGATTCTTCTCAATGCTTAAAAACTCCTCTCCCCCCCAAAAGTGCATCTTTTCTCACAGAAATCTCTCCTCACTCTGTCCAAATTTAGGATAACTTGTTCCTCAATAGCTTTGTTAAATCACTGCTGAATTTCCAGCATCTGATACCCGGTAACTGGAAAACTGAACTGATTTAGATTACAAACAAAGCACACTACTTTTTCCATGTGGACCATCAAGCCTTGAACAGTTTATCTACAGATGTGCCAAATTCTCCATCACTTGGAGTCTCCAAATCAGCACGTTCAATCTCTTAAAAATAAAATTCCTAAGTCATCCGGGGACCACAATATACCTGAGGCAAGACTTACTGCAGGAAGTTCAAGTTCTGTGTTACACAGCAGAACAGACAAAATTCCCACTATAGGGTTATTTAACCTTAAAATCTCTTAATAAGCCCACATAATTATTGGGTGGGAAGACAAGGAAGTGAATGTAAACCAGTAAATCTTTTATACATGGAAGCAGAATAGGGAGGCAGAATTTGGATTAAGTTAATTCCATTTAAGAACAACAGCTCAGAACTAATAAAAATTTGTTTAAAATATACCACTAATTTATACTGGGTGAAAGCAGTAAAAGTCTTAACTATAAAAAATCCTCACTGGTCTTGACAGACTAGGGTTGGCCTGGGAGGTTTCTGCACACCCAGGGAGCTCTTAGAACATTAATATGACTAAAATTATTTTTAGTAAAGACAAAGAAATTACAAAAGGAACAGACAAATAAATAGCTATGCATTCAACAGGTTAAAAAAGGTTTTATGAAGAAATAAAACCCCAGCTTCAAGATGCTGTCCATGAATATCCTTTTCATGAATTACAGGGAAAGTTATCTTAAGCAGGCAAAAGGCCTCTGAAAATTTAGAATTTTTTTCCGACTTCTTCGATTAACATTTTCCCTTATGGAGTGTCCTTACAGAATAAGGAAAACTGCTAAGAAAATGAGTGTGGTTCTTTAGTTCTCAGACTCAGTATATGCATTTACATGTCCTTTAACAAACCAACTCTGGAGCAACGCAGAATCCTTTTTTTCCAAGTGATGCTTGTCTAATAAACAAGAAAGTGATTAACAGAGAGGAAAAAAAATCTGATCTGCTGAGTGCAGTGGTCTGGAAAATTGTGACAAAATGGGTTGGTAAAACATGTCAGGATAAATACAACTCTGAAAAAAAGCAATCCACACAATCTGCTTACAGACCAAGCAGAGGTCTGTAAACTGAGGATATTCCTGTGATCTCTACCCTTTTGGTTACTAAACCCCTCTTCATAGCTGTTATGAGACTGACTCTGCTACAAAGCATCAGTGGAAAGGTGTCTCAGAAGTGCCATCAGATTAAACTAAACGCCTGGTTTTGGCTGAGGTCATTCACCATTCTTACAACCCTGAGTTAGGAGGCCAGAAGGAGTCACTGTAGGGAATCATCTGACATCCCACACTTCAAAATTTCTCATAGTATTTGAAATAGAGGACAAGTTTAGTACAAGAGCTTCAAAATAGTTGACAAGAGTCAGAAAGTTCTTTAATTAGGAAGTGACACCCACCCCCATGAATCTCTCCTGTCTCATATTTTACACATAAAGTGCTGAAGAAATGGGTTTTATTATGTTTTTTTAATTAATAAAAATGACATACAACTCCCTAGCCAAGCTCTCAAAGTAGAAATTGTGTCCTGCATCATCATTTTCTGAAGACACTGTAGTCTTGAGAACATACAGTAAAATAGTGCCAATTTGGAAGCTGCCACCTGTTTATCAAAAATATAAGGGCATAATCCTAACTGCACATAAACTTCTACTCCTTCCTTTCACACAACAGAGAACAAAAATATTACATGTTAATAAGGTTAACACTTTTGGAATATATAAAGTTTGAAAAATGGATGTGTAGGTGACAATTCTTCTTGCATGTCTGCTAGATGACAAATAGAGTTTCCCATCTGCTGAAATTAATGTATTTTTTTCTCTCTATTGAAATAAAACCATCCTCTTTTTCTATTTTTTCAGAACTACTGTATTCTGAAGGTAGTGTTCAATTCCCCAAATCACTTGAATACATCCTTATAGGTAAATTGACTTCCACAGGGCTTGCTATTAGATGTGCACTGACCTTACTGAGTACTGAACACTATGTTGCTTTGCTGGTCCATCTTCTGTATCTCCTGGGCATGTCACAATCACAGCTATATTTATTTGAATATTTATCAGTAATGTGGCACTTGATACCTTAGACAGGTTTCAGAAAGTCAAGGTTATAAAATATCAGTCCAGTGCCTTTGCTCTATTGGAAGCTTTCTGTAGAGACAGATATTAGGATCAACCCAAAATCCAGTCCTTCATTTTTAAGAAATCAGGGCCATGCATTTATTCTGCTCTACAGGAAAATTTAAGCAGCTGGGGACACACTGAAGTGTCAAGGTGCCCAAGTAGAAAACTCCGAGCTCTAAAGTGGTCAAAGGGCTTGAAGGCAAAGTAAATTTTTCTTAACAGAGAGATGCAATAAAACCAAAAACTTCCATGTTATAAATCAGATGGCAACTCCAAGAACGCATTCTGAAAATAGTCTGAAACAGAGCCCAGCTATCAGCAATTACTACTTTTAAACCTGAATATTGAAGAAAACAAGGTGAGGTGTTTGGAGTTTAAAAAAACGACAAAAACCAAATGACAAAACTAAAGGAATTCAGACTTCTGCTCATACCTACTGTTTCTCTTTCATTCTCTGAATGAATACTTCTCTATTACACTGAGCAAAAAAAGAAATCCAACCAACCAAACCTCACCATTAATCCCTCTTATCATCTTCAGTTCCAGCAGTTACCCTTACAGTTTTCCCAAGGTTCATATTATTTACATTTCTATGTGTAGAACTAACTTTGTGGTTTTTTCTGTGTAAAAAAAGGGGCAATTAAGACTCAAAAAAACCTGTCAAGTGTCCCATCTGAAATGATCATTTCATCTTGTGAGTAGAAAGGATATAGCTTCAGATGAAATGTCTTTAGGGAAATAGGATGTTACAGGTGGAAGAAAAGCTGTCTATTCTCCAGTGCACAGGGAATTGCAAAAATAAATAAGGCTGGACTGAAACCTTAGCCTGAATAAATAATAGAGGGCTGTGGTTATCTTATCTTTTACATGCAACTTCCAGGGTTGTAAAGCTTTTTTCTCACTGTGGAGGAACAGTCCATCCCCTGGGATCTCCTGAGCCCCATGCCATGAAATCTGGTCTCCCTGAAGACAGTGACAGAAGTGAGGAGGGTACCCAGGGCAGTTGTTCCTGTAGGACACCATTACTTTGGTCACATTTCTGTTGTGGAACCTGCTTTAAACAACAGGCTGTCACTGTTGCCTACATTCATGTGTTTTAAAACGAAGCATAATGAACAGGTTGATTACAGTTACATCTTCTACTTTGGCTTCAGCATAATCTGTGGATTCACCTGCAGTCTTGACCTTTGCAAAAGGTATCTGAAAAGGCTGACACCTTTCTGATGATTACAGTGCAGCATCACAATACCCAGAAATTCAATTATCCACTTTTCAATTAGATTCTTTCTTTGCGTATTTAACTTTTTTGAAAAGAGTGACTTGAAAACCCTATAGCAATCTTTCAAACTTCTAATTGAAAACTCCAGAAATACCTTTACCCCTCACAGTCAGGAGGAGAATGTTGGCCAGTATCCCAAGATGGGGCAAACAGATAATTGAGCTGACCAGGAAGGGAGCACTGAATCAGATTTTCACACTGACAACATCAAAACTGGGTAAACGGGTTAAAAAAAGCAAGTAAGTAAAAATGTATTATTTTGCACATAAAAAATGTAGTTTCAAAGAGAAAATAAAAAATGAGATATGATTTAATTGAAGTCACTAGACTATTCCCTACATTATACCATGTGTTCATACAATCATTCATGCAAATAGGTAAAATTCAAAAAAAATTAATAGTTTCCCAGCAATTTTTAATGCATTTCTCTCTTTTACTATGTATCATATACAGAAGTTGCAGAGGTCTCAAAAAACTAATTACATCCATACCAGATAAAAGAATGTATTAAATACCACTTCATTCATCCATTCATTTACAGAGTTCATTGTGAAAAAAGTCACAGCAACTGGATAATGAGCCAAATCCCATTTCCATTCTGTTCTGCAGCAAACCCTCTTTCACTGGGACTGGTTTGTCTCCAGTATTCCGTTTGCAACTAAGCCAGGGACCAGTTCATGGGGGTGATGGGAGGAAAGCATTCCCCACCCTGAGCCAGAGAACTTTCAGGTTGTTATTAACAACCATATTCTCATACTAAAAGATATCCTTCTTCCACAAATATTATTAATCCCAGAGCACAGAAATAAGTTATCTATGTGCTTTGATAAGCAATATGCATCCAGGATTTAAGATAAGAAAATCAAGAACAAAATTCCACAATCATTCCCTCTCCTCAGTGAGCCAGCACAGTTTTGGAAGAACCTCCAGTTCCATAACTAGAGGGAGCCACAGGTAAAGGACAATAAACATTTGCAGGCTAGCATCAAGAAAAGAATAAATGAGAATGAGACTATGTGCCTAAATAACTATCCCAAAGGAGTTGGTCACAAGTTACACCTACACCTCTAACACACGGGGAATAGATAAACTGGTGGCTACTGTATACTACAAAAAACAAACAAAAGCAAACCCCAAACCCACAGAACCAAAAACAAACAAAAAACCACCACACCAAAAAACCCCCAAGCACTGAAACTGCATAATTTTACAATTGCCAGTCTGCACCTCCAGATCTGCCTTATCAACAAAAAAATAAATGCCAGCAACACAGGGGCTAACAAGTGTTCAAATAACTTTTTTTATGGTTTTATTTACAGAATTAAAACTTCTCCTTTGAGACATTGCAGCAGGGAAATAGAAATACATGGTGTATGAATCATGCAGTACTTTGAAGAGAAGTATGTATGTGCCCCTATAGCATAACGTTGTTAGATAGATTTGTTTTAGCATTTAATGTTAGAGTGGACAATGAAAAACATTATTGGGCAATATTGTCAGCAGATTATAAGTGTGAATTGTAAATTACTTCAGCCCAAACAGAAAGCAAAACACTGGAAGTGTCTTATATAGCACATCATGTTGATGTGCTATGGATATAATGAAGTGTTTTCCAGCCCTTAAAGAAATACCATATTTTATGCAATTTCTCTGTTGTGCACATCAGGGTTACATCTAACAGAGTCCTGTATAAAAGCCCTCGTAAGCATTTTTAGACAAAACACATTTCTTGCTTTTCCTACGAAACAAACCTCCCTACCTCTCCGTTTACAGTACTGATTCATATCCTGATTTCCCAAGACCCAGCATCTACCGCAGTTCAAGGACAAGTGAATCAAAGACAACATGGGGTTCTGATGCAGGAATTTTTCCTGTTGATATGAACCTCATCTGAATGAATTAAAGTCCTGATGAGCCAAACAACACTGAGAAACTAGAAAACAGTGAAGTGGGATGATTTTATAATATCATCTATTTGGAGTGCAAAACAAAAGGATCTCATTTATTAATATTTCATTGATTTTTTTCTCATAAATAAACTAACAAATTCAGTGGACAAAGTGGGTGTAATAAAGCAAACTACATAAGACAACTGCCTGTGAAAAAAAAGAATAAAAAGGAATCTTTAGGTAGTTAAAAGATCTACTTTAATAAGTCAGCTCTTTAAGATGCTGATATGGCATTTCAGACAAGTTGCATGTCAGTGTTCACTGGATTAAAAAAAAATTTAAAAAGTTATGAGTAGTGGCTCCAACCCAAGCTGTCTGAACAGGCTACCTGCTAAGTGAGAATGGCATCATGACACTTCTGCATATTATGGAAATTTTTACTTATTGCCCGTCTTGTAGTATTTTACAAAGGAATAAAAAGAGCGGTAAAAAGAAAACAACACATTAACCTTAAACTTAAAGGTTTAAAATTTGAGATGGAAGTTGCTTTAACAGTCAGATCTACCTCTGAGCAATTTCCATGTAAAAGTAGGTAGTTCTGAGCATCATTTTTTGAGACCTTTTGTCTGAGCCTTTTTCTTTCACAACTGCTCCTACACTGTTACCCTTCCTACTTCTATATTTAGTTGATATAGTTTACTGTGTTGCTGCTACATCAAAATGGTACTTATCTTGTTTTCATAAGCCTCCTGACATACTGGAAGAAGTGCCACAATAGGTTACACAGAATAAAACCCCCAAACAAGAAACACTTATGCAGGACCTTTTAAGCTTTGCTTGCATCTGAGTTTAATGGAACAACAGAATACTGAAATGCATGAGTGATCACAATGGACAGAAAGTGCTTGCAGAGAAACAGCACTCTATGGGTCATCACTGAATTACTGCAATTGAAACATCTTTTGCATCAGGCAGGTATGACACCGCAGTGTCAGATAACAAATATATAAATATCTAATATGAAACACAGTTTCACATAATTTATCCAGAAGTTTTCTTTTAACTGCTTTCTGTGCTGTAACCTCTAAAATGAGTCTTCATATGGACAAACACTGCCAGTCACTCACCTGCACAATATGGTCATGGTTTTGGTAGAAAGTTTTTTCTAGGTGTGGGAGGAATTTTTCTCCTCCCTTCTGTATAGATTGTTATTTGGCACTGATGCCATAGGATTCTTTTCTATTTTTCAGGCAAAGATAAAATTACTTGAGTTAAACATAGATCACAGGATAATCTTTCATTCCTAATGCAAAAATGCATCTCTCTAAACTAATCCAATATAAATCTTAAACCTGCATCTCTGCCAAACCATTAGTTATGTCTTTATCATCTTGTAAGTCACTCTTCAACAGTCTGTAACAACTTTTTACTCATGGAAACATCTGCTCCCACACTAATGGAAAAGCCTGGACAACTGGTAGCTTACCGTAATCCCCTAACAGAAGACAGATGACATCAAGTGCAGGAACAAGTTTCTTTTCGTATTGGTAATACAGAGGAAGAGAAACTCATCGTTAGCAGAGAGTGTCTGAACTGGAAAGAATAAAAGATTCTTTCATTACTCCCTGCACTACTGGGGCAGTGACAAGGAGACTTTTTTTATTATTATTATTATTTTTGTGGGAAGGATGAGATGAATTCCTTGTAAGACAAAAGACATTTCCAAAACTCTTAATGTTGTGGTGTTGAGTGACACTAAAAAATTAAACAGGCAGTTTGCTCTGGAATTTTCAGACTGCAAAGCCAGGTCTCAACTTCTGTTCACAGAGTTCATACAAAGTAACTTTTATCTTAACTAGAGGATTTATAACATAGGAAGAGAATATACTGGTTTGCAGAATTTAAACTTTTTTTTTTTTTTTTTTTTTTTTTTTTTTTTTTTTTTTTTTTTTTTTTTTTTTTCAATGTACCAGACTTTTCACAGGTTAAGCCTGTAAAGCCAGCCAGCCTATTCTCTCAGAGGTTCAATGCCACATCTTGCAGATTCAGAGCAGAAAACAAGGCTTAAGTATATGTCCATGTAGGCATGTACTCTCATAGCAATCCTGTGTGAAAAACTAAAATATTGTTCCTCTCTTTCTTGCAGTTATATGATGCTACTTTTGCACCAATGGACAAGCAATAACAAATGCACACTCTCCCTGAAAATACCAACGTCAAGTCTCAGGTTAACATTTTCATACATGGACTGTTTAAAAAAACAAAACCAAAAAGAAATGCAGAGGCAACAGCATTAATTTAAAAATTAGTGGGATAATTCATTTATAGAAAAAAGTTGTATTTATTTTTAGATACAGCTCTTAAAAGAATAAAGCAGGCAGCCAGCTTGAGGAAAATTCTGTAGTAGATCATAGGACTTAGGCCTTTTGCTACCACAGCTTTACTGAAAAACATGACTGTAATAAAAGAAATGCCAAATATTTTTGACAGATTTTTTTCAGATTTTTTTTACTAATGCATCAGAAAAATTGTGCCTTAGTGTTTGCATCCATGAAAGTCCCCAGTATCTGCTCCAGTAATACCTTTGATAGGCTGAGAGAGGCTTGTTTGGTCTTCCACCCTAATATGGGTGTAGTTTCAATTTAAAAATGTGGACAAAAACCACTTCAGGTCTCTCAGGTCTGGCCTGGTGTTCAAAGTTCAAAACAGAGGATATAAATCATAAGATCTACTTACGGCATCCTTGGCAAACTGGAAGAAAGAGTGATAAAAATCCACTATTGTCTTAACATTGATTGGGTACTTATCTCATAGAGGACAGAATAGAAAAACTAGCTCTTTCCTCAAAAAATAAAGGGTTTTATACACTCTGTCAAGCTTCCCATACCATGTAACTGAGAGAATAAGAGTTAAAAAAATAATTTCAGTCTTCTGCCAAGAATAAATTATGAGTCAACACAAAGGGAAAAAACCCAACACTTGACTGTCTCTATCTGCTGAGTTCTTGGAGTCTCACACAATGTTTGCCATTCATGCTTCTGTCCACAGAGTCTCATTTTGTTTTCTTATTAGCAATATAACTTAAGAAAGAAGGAGCAGAACAAGGTATAGCTGAGCTGGCAACTGATGAACTCCAAGAAGTGTCAGTAGAAGAAAAAATGAGACAAAGTAAAATTTGGATTTCAGAGTCCTGACAGTTGGGTTTAAGTTTCCTGTTACAAAGCTATTCAAGATCACATACATGCTGCTAGAGCAAATAAATTTCAGATTTGCTATATGCAGATATTCCCATGGAACATAACCTTCTGATCTATCATGTAGCTTCCAAGGTTTCTGTCCCAACAGGTAAAGAGGCATCTGCATTATGAACTTTTTCACATGAACCAGTTAGACATGTGGATTGTGAAATACACTCTTACCAACCCAAAACTAATTTCTGTAATTTAATAATGATAACAACAGTATTCTATAAATTCTACAATTAAAGAAGATAATGCCTCAAGAATAAGAATTGTAAAAAGTATTTTTTAAAGAATGGACTAACCTAATCCACTAACAGATTAGAAGAGTAATCTTCCATAATCTCTTTGCAACACTGATACACAAATTTTAAAAAGAGCAGTTTTATCAGTCCCAGTGTGAATATCTAAGTTATGTCCAAATTGATTTACAAATTCCCCAAATTTGTATATGTATATTGTACATGTATACTTCATATAAATCAGAAAGACCCTTCAAATAAAATAGAGTGAAATAACACTGTAAATCAGGTTTTCAGGAGGTGCAATGTATTAGACTGATAACTGCTAATTTCTGGAGATACTTCTGAATACTCCAGTAAGAATACTTTTGGAAAATTATTGTCTTCATAAAAACGTGTAGAAGTAATAAACCCCTGATATTAGCAATAGAGCATCTGTTAAGTAGCCTATTTTTTATTTTAGAATAAAGTCTGAAAAAGGTCATGCAGAGTTAGTGTGTCACAAGTTACAATACATTTATTTCTCTGTAAAGCATAAAATATTTACTGTACTGTAATATGGTGCCTATATTAAGTAATTCTATCAAAGCCAAGAGACACACAAAGTTTTATTGATTTCCTGAGAAAACATCAGCATAAATCTTAGCCTTCTGTACAATTAGCTAAATCAGGCAATAGACTTCGTACCGCTTCTTTGCTTTTTAGGGCAAAAAGTGAAATGGTGTTTCTTCAGGGAGATATTGCTGAAATATATATTAACACTCGGGCTTTCAGCTCTGTGTGACCTCATTAACTTTCCTATCCTGCACCAAGACCAAATGTCTTCTCAATTACATCAACCCAAACTGACTTTCAGGTAATAGTGGCAGTGTAAATAGAAGAAAAAAAGCCCCTCTGCACTAAGTCAGCATCTCTTTGGACTTCCTAACTTTACCAGTCATAGCTTAAAAAAAAACACCAAAAAACAAAAAACCAAACAACTAAATTATTTCACATCTGGATGTAGCAGGAGCTATGAAAGAACCATCACCTGGAGAGAGCCAAAGTCACCTCCCAGAGTTATCTAACAATACTACAGGAAAAAAGTATTCATGCTTGAACCCTTAGGAATTTTTAAGCTAAGACATTAACACCTACTTTTCAAGAAGCTTATACTAATTGAATACTGTTCTTCAGCAGATCTAAGCAAAAATAATATTTTGGTTATCATTAAGTGCTATTCTTTGTCCTCAAACACCAACAGTTTGTAGTATGTCTCTTACTGTGTCAATTCAGCAGCTGCTTATTGCTATTTACTATTTGTAAGCAAATAATACAGTGGCTACCAAACAAATGTGAAATTGCTTCAGCTACAGCATTTAACACATGGTCACTTTCTTAACATTATTTTAAGACTGTAAGTAACATTTTACTTCATAAAATTATCAGCCTAGTATTCTTTGTGAAAGCACAACAGTGAGAAACATTGAAATGTTGTATAATTACAATGGTTATAATATTATGAAAAGCCTGATATTCCATTTTACTCAATTCAAACAATGGTTCTCCTAGGAATACTTCAGAAAAAAATGGAATGTTTCATTTCTGTGTACTTGTGGCCTATTGTGCTGATCTAAAGGCTACCATATAATCAAGAATATTTAACATTCTTTTCAATTTACTACTTTACTACTGCTATTCTAATTTAAGCTGCCTTAATGGCTAGGATAGACTATTTTAGAACCAGCATCTTGATTTCAGATATACCCAGTCAAATTTAAAATAACATTACAAAAAATAACAGTCATGCTCACCTTATCTGCTAAGAGTATTTGTGAGTGTTAACTAAAAAAGTTCTCAGGTCTTAAATTTTATCAATTCAGACTTTCTATCATTTTTACCAATAAAGAGTAATAATAGTAATAATACATTAGTAGTCTACATTATAGCAAATGCATCTGGTCTGTCAGGGGCCTTAAATAGGGGTGAGCCTTATCCAAACTCAGAAGTTCCTTTCAGAGCTCTGAGAACAATTATCTTCCAAGCACAAAATGGAAAAAAAAGAAAAAAAAATCCCCAAAGTAATCATTGGTAGTGTCTTTGAATTTCAGAGTAATACTTACTCTTTCCAAAACTCTGGAGAATGGTTACATGCTCCTTCCAAACACGTCTTCCCCCTTGACTTCTCTTGTTTGCCCTCAGCTAGTATTTGAGATATGCAGTCTCTGCTCTCCAGCATATAATCAACCTCTCTGATCTTCCTCAGAGAAAATTAAAACAACTTTCTTATCAAAGAGGGAACTAAATACTCAGTTCCTCACACATTTGCACTATGGGCCAGGAGGAGTCAAGGTCAGTCTCAGTTCAGGTGTGTTTATTTCCCTTAAGTACAGACATTCAACAAGACAGCGTTTTCAGGAGAGTCATTATACCTGGAATTTGCATTGGAAGAATGGAAGCAGAAAAGAAATTTTGCATGTAGCTCCAAATACATGTCACTGCAGACAACCATGCTCTGTCACAGAAGTATTTTCCTAATTAAATAATTGTCTTCCACAGGCTCAAAACCTCTTAAGGAACCATTACTTACTTTTTTTTTTTTTTTTCTTTTTACCCGAGTTCAAAATTCCTTAGGTGCATTTTCACTGACATGGTTAAATGTGTATTGCTTCAGTACACAGTTTAGTTATTTTGATAATGGGCCCACAGAAAATACTGCATTTATCTCTGTCAGATATAGAAGATCTTTATCAAGCTGACTGGGGCTTAAGTGGCTAGCAGGAAGACAAGAAATGCAATAAACAAGCACAGATTGAGGGATTGTTCACAAGGACTAGGACCAATCATTTCAGATGATAGAATGATCAAACCATATCCTCAGGCAGCTTGAGACAACTTACTAAAATAATTGTTTCAGCATGAACTACTCTATTCAACAATACCAGGAGACTACACAGGAATTTCATTAATATTTGTGATAATTTGTTATAATTCAGATTACAGATTTTTAAAAGAGCTTCCAGAGAGCCTTGCAACATTGCATGGATTCAATGTAATTATACACAGTAAGTTTCTAAGCTCTTAAAAAAACTTGTGATTCATTACAGTCTCATGATAAGACAGAATAACCAGGAGATAAAAGGAGAGACCAGACATTAAAGAATAAATTCAGTGGAATTTTGTGACCTGTCCTTTTGCTAAAACTCCTGTTGTGTTTCTGCTGGGCATCTCAACAATATCCCCTTGCTATCACTGGCTCAGAGTGCAGAGGAAAATGAACTGTAAGTACCATGAAAGGGTGCATAACTGTGCTTCAGCCACCAAGGCAGATGTAGGGCTCCAAAGCAATGACTTCTCTTTTGGACATCTTCAAAGACAAAAGTGGGGTTAACAATTAATCTATAATTAACCTATGATGGCTCTAGCTCATGCCCACAAACAAGTCTGAACAAACTCACCAGTGATTCACAGCTTATCAGATTTAAAGGCACAGCAAGGGTCTCTATTACACAATATAACAACTTGGAGTGCTGAGACCAAATGTGAGTAAAGTTTGTAGGGAGTAAAAATAGAAACAGGCCCTAGTTATCCATGGCCTACAGAAAAGGACTTGTCAAGAATTTCTAACACCTGTTATAAAAAAAAAAAAAACATCATTTTTACAAGTCAAAAATCAATGGTTTATTGCATGAGAAGTCCTCTATGTCACAGGGCTGTGCTGATTTGTGGATCTGTAACTAATTTTCATTCCCCACATGAATCAAAGGGATTGCTCCTCACATCAGCCTGCAGAAGAATATGGAGACCTCATGGCAGCTTACTGCTTCCTCACTAGAGGAGGAGGAGGAGCAGGCACTGACCTCTTCTCTCTGGTGACCAACACTAGAACCCAAGGGAATGGTGGAAAGATGTGGTGGGGGAAGTTGAGGTTAGATAGTAGGAGAACTGCTAAGGGAAGTTGAGCAGTGGAATAGGCTCCCTAGGGAAATAGTTTATGGCACCAAGCCTGCCTGAATTCAAGAAGAGTGTGGATGATGTGCTCAGGCACCTCGTGATTTTTGGGGTGCCCTACACAGGGCCAGGAGTTGAACACCATGATCCTGATGGGTCCCTTCAAATTTAGCAGATTCTATGGCTGCTAAACCTGGCTCAAAAGGCCACAGTGTTCTCCAGTGGACAGAGTCTGGGTACAGAAGGACAGCAAAATGCCCATTACACATGCAAGACACTCAGGAGCACTTTGAGGTTGAACACAGCTAAATTTCCCAAGTTTGAAGCTTCTGGCATTAATATTTGAGTCTCATTTTGCACAGTATCTGGAGCTAGAAGAAACAGAATGGCAGAGTCTGATTCCAGCCTAACACCCTAACAAAAAGGGAACAGATGCACACATCCTCACACACACAAAAGACTTATAAATAGGAGCCCCATGTTAAAACAAAGCTATTTACAAAATCCACTGATTTTTCTCTCACAAATAGCTGCCACACAATATTTTCCTTTAAATTATGCATCTGGGATAACATCAAACATTCGCAGAAAATTAATTTCATTCTTACACGTCCATAACTACATCTTGAAGTGCATTTCTGTACTGTCCAAATCTGATGACACAGCAGCCCAAGTCACCACTACTTAAAAATAAAATAAACTCAGAGGTCCCAGATGAAGAAAAAACTTCAGTTACTATGCACATAAATCTACATTAAGCACTTGCGATCAAAATTCCTACCTACTTTATGTTATATTTTGGGCGCAGAGGCTTTGGCTGCAGAACCTTTCTGAGGGGAGCTGAGGCGCTGCCTGGGCCGGTTCCAGCTGGTTCCAGCCGGTTCCGGCCGCCCCACGGCAGGGCAGTGCCGAGCCCCTCAGCCGGGCTGGCGGCACCTCAGGGACTGTGGGTTAAGGAAGGGGGAAAATGGTGCTGGGCAGTGAGGAGAAAAGGGGGAAAATGAGGGGAAAAGAGGGAGAATTATTTTAAATAACCTAGGAATTATTTACTTTTAACTACCTTCTTATTGCTGGTACAAGTGACTGTGATTGGGATGTGGAACTACACTAATGCCATAATGAAAAATTTGAAACTGTTTTCGAAGTCTCTTGATATCTGTTTCATAGCATTTCAATTTATATTCATACGTTGCTCATCATGCTTTTACTATCACCTCAACAGCATCATGTATTTATAACAGTTAAGTAATCAGTGACAATATTTTCAAATCTGCTGGGTTGCAGTGTTTCAATCTGTATATAAAGTGAAAAGATTATCAAGTTAAAATCAGATTATTAGAGTACATTAGATATTCTGCATAATTACGGGCCCAGTGGAAGGCTAAGAAGAATAATACATTACAAACCTCATTTATTAGGGGTTATTTTTTTATTACGCAAATAAAGCTTTCTGTATCTTAAATTCTCTCTCACTAGAATTCTTGCTGAGCTTGAGAACTGTTACCACCTTTTAAAAAAATGAATGTTGTGTTTTGTTGTGTGTCAGCAAAAGGGCTGACAAAAAAAAAAA
>JAAWXA010000017.1:16104224-16338817 GCA_038090715.1 Florisuga fusca
CAGTAAGTTTCTAAGCTCCTAAAAAAACTTGTGATTCATTACAGTCTCATGATAAGACAGAATAACCAGGAGATAAAAGGAAAAGATCTGGTTCAAGAAATGAGGATTTTTGCTTCAGCAGTAANTGGGTTAAGGAAGGGGGAAAATGGTGCTGGGCAGTGAGGAGAAAAGGGGGAAAATGAGGGGAAAAGAGTGAGAACGGGGGCAAAAAGGGGGAGAACGGGGGCAAAAAGGGGGAGAAACAGCCCTGGGACACTAAGGGCTTGGAAGGAGGAGATGCTCCAGGCACTGCGGCCATGGAGGGATCCTGTGGGAGCTGTTTTTCCTCATGGAAAGTGCAGCCCTGGAAGGCCCAGGCTGGAGGTGGGGAAGGTGTGAGGAGGAAGAGGCAGCAAGGAGGAACCATCATGGACAGAACAGCCTCATCCCCTGCTCTGCTCAGCACAGGGGAGGTGGAGGGGTGTGGGGTGAAGGAGCAAAGCTGAGCCTGGGAAGAAGCGTGGGGTGGGAGGAAGAGATTTCAGTGGCTTTTCCCCAATCTAATTTTTACTGGCAATAAATTAATTACCCCAATCCGAGCCTGTTCCATCTAGGATAGCAATTACAAAGTGATTTCCCTGTCTTTATCTCTACACACAAGCTTTTTTATCCTATTTTCTCCCCCTGTCCTGTGAAGGAAGGGGTGAGTGAGCGGCTGTGTGGGCATTGGGCTGTTGAACAAGGTCAACCTAACACACAAAGATACAGACTGATGACCTTATCATTAGGTTCTTGGCTTTACAGTATCTGATCATAATTTGCATACCCACTACTAAACACCACCCCCTGTTTATGTTCAATTTTTTCCAAGGTCAATAAATATATGAAACTATTTGTGTATTATGTAGTCATTCCGATGGGGATTCCTCCAACAGAAACTCTGTACAGTGCTTCATCAGCATCCTCACCAGTTGTTCATTCCTAGCTGATGAAACAGTAAAAGCAATTTAAACAGTTGTAACAGCTAATGCATTTCACTGGGTATTAAGCAAGCATACAAGAGGCTTGTATACTTGAAATTAAAGTAAACTTACTGCCTAGGACAGAGGGACTGAAACATAGTATTTTGAATATCTCATACACTCCAGCTAATGAGCTTTTAAAATTTAATTAATAGCAAATTCTATTTTTCCAAACATTTGCTTATATATATATATATTTTTTTTTTTTACAATTTTTAGAATGATGCTCATTAACCTAGGAATTATTTACTTTTAACTACCTTCTTATTGCTGGTACAAGTGACTGTGATTGGGATGTGGAACTACACTAATGCCATAATGAAAAATTTGAAACTGTTTTTGAAGTCTCTTGATATCTGTTTCATAGCATTTCAATTTATATTCATACGTTGCTCATCATGCTTTTACTATCACCTCAACAGCATCATGTATTTATAACAGTTAAGTAATCAGTGTCTTTATTTTCAAATCTGCTGGGTTGCAGTGTTTCAATCTGTATATAAAGTGAAAAGATTATCAAGTTAAAATCAGATTATTAGAGTACATTAGATATTCTGCATAATTACGGGCCCAGTGGAAGGCTAAGAAGAATAATACATTACAAACCTCATTTATTAGGGGTTATTTTTTTATTACGCAAATAAAGCTTTCTGTATCTTAAATTCTCTCTCACTAGAATTCTTGCTGAGCTTGAGAACTGTTACCACCTTTTAAAAAAATGAATGTTGTATTTTGTTGTGTGTCAGCAAAAGGGCTGACAAAAAAAAAAAATAGTAACAAGATCTTCACAACTAAGGACCTGATGCTTTATTACTTGTCAAGAAACATCAAAGCAAAATAAATAAATTAAAATGATGCACCACTTTAGTGAGAATGGCAGCCTGTCATATAAATTTAATCCTAAGGATTTAAATTGGTGTTCCACAGTGGCATTAGAAAAAGATAGAATCCAATTAAAACCACGCTGGATTCCAAGGTCATTGAGATATTCACTCTGCTTCTGTCATGTAAAATAAATTTAGACCTGATTCAGTGCTGAGTGCAAGGAATTAAATTTTGTAATGATCTGTTTCCTCAGGTGTTTTGCAGCGCTACCTTAAAAAAAACCCTGTAAAACAGCCAAGAAGTTAGCTGAGCCAGGAGGTGTAGGTCTATTTATAAAGTAAACCCAACCATTAGGGAAGTCATTTTCAGATCCAGATTTCAGCTCTCAAGTCCACATGCAGAAGTGGGTCTTAACCAGTGTTCAGAAGGTGGGACACAGGAAAAAAACCAACAATAAACTATTGTTGTAAACAGAAACAACAATGGAGTATAAACAAAGTATTGCACATTTTGTTTTTTGAAAAGACAGCTGGGCAAGAGGAGGAAAAGCTGCCTGTTTACTTTTTCCTGGCTGCTACGCTTTGGCTCAGAGCAAACCTGAATGTGGAAGTGAGAAGGGTTCATCCTCACTGGGTCCAGCTGGGCACTGGCACTGGAGCAGAGAGGGAAGGCAGAAATGAAGCAGAACCAGCAAACATACCCAGGGCAATGGTCAAAACCAGTGGCTCTCTCTATACTAGGGAGTAATCCCAAAGCCAGCCTTAGGAAGATACAGAAGGAAGAAAAGCAAAGGAAATGTTCTTGGCCAGAGGAAAGGCACCCTACATCGACAACCCACTATGGTATGGTGGCTAAGTCAGATTTGTTGACAAACTCGGTTACTCCATTTTACTTCATAGTTTGGAATGCCTGCTGCTTTACAGAACTGTCTTGTCTTAGTTGCTAATTTTTCACTCCAGTAAAGAAAAACCCTAAATACTGAAAGCTTCTGCTATCATCTAGCATGTTCACATCAAGAAATTTCTTCATCCTCAAGTTTTGCAGTTGGTAAAATGAGTTGGTAAACTCATTTCACAGGCCAGAAATGCCATCCCTGGCAATGAAGTTCCTTAAGAAAGTAGCTTGACTTAATTTCTCCTCCCTTATCTCCCCTGTCACACTATTAATACAGCTGTAGGTATAGCAAATGCTGGGGCAGCACCCAGAGTGCACAGCACAAGAGTGGCTATCACCCACGGATGAAGTTTTCCAGGAGCAAAATGCCAGATCTACCTGCTGCCACCTCCAGAATGAGCATCAGAGACCAGAGCACCACTCCTCTGCATTGGAAAGAATTACTGAAAGAGATGATTTATAAAATAACAGATTTAGGATGAAGGAGGACCATGCGTGCACATACGAGCAATCTCTAACCTCATGCCATAATTGCAGCAAGAAGCAGCTACTACAAAAATTGCAAGAGAACAGGTCCTGAGAGAAGCCTGACTGCCCAAATCCCACCAGCACAACCACCAGACTCCAGTTATGACACCACTGAACCATTGATTTAAGACGGAAACAGCACTCTGTCTGGGAATGAGAACCAGATACCTGTATGGGTGCAGGCAAACCATCACATCACAGGATGCTGCTGCTGTGGAGCATCCTGTGATGTGACATGGAAAAGCAGACTTGTGTCACCATTAGCCACAAGTGATACCACATCCCCAGGCATTACTCTCATTGGTTTAGGATTTGATTCTGTTTCCCTGAGTAGGTTATAAAGAAGTGGCTTCATTAGTTCAGTCCCACAAGCTGGCTCTGAATGGGCTACCACAAGCTTGGAGGCTTTTCAGTTGCATTGAAGTAGAACTATAAGCTGCTTTTAGCATCTAGGCTGGTATATCAGAGAATGTCAGGGATTGGAAGGGACCTCTGAAGATCAGAGTCAACCCCCCCTGCCAGAGCAGGACCAAATATGTCTGGATTTGCATGAGGCGGACTTATAGGGCTCAGTTTTGGGAATTCCTGGCTCTAAAGACATTATTGGTCTCAGGTGCCTTTCTTGCCATATAGCAAACCCACTTTGTGCTTTTCTTGTACTCTCCTACAGTTTCCAGTGTGGTTTCTCTCATGCACCTAAGACACTAACCTTCACTAACTTCAGACATGACGTGGTAATTATGTTTTTGTTTGCACAGATTATTTCTTACCATTAAAGGCTCTCTCGTGAAAAATACCAGTAAAATATAACCTGATTCACAGAAAAGATTGTCCTAACAACTTGTAGAAACCTCAGAGAAAACAAGGTGTGAAGATTAATGTCTTTGCACTTATTTTAGTCAAAAAACATTAAGTACACAAAGCACCAACTAAAGTTTCTTCAGTGACTATATACTTTGCTTGACAATTAAGGAGTTGCAAATAATGACAATATTTAGGCTGGTATTGCACCATAAGCCAGTCTAGAAAAGTCACAATGTTTTCCTTCTTTGTATAAAACTAATTCAATATTCTTGTGCAGCTTCTACAGAAACAATTTAATCTCAAGTAATGCAAGGAACATGCTTTCAATAGAAATTCTATTTTCAGATACCATTGGCTATTTTTTCAAGTCTTAGACAACAAACATAGTGTACTTACATTCCATACACATATTCACTTAATGAGTTTGCTTTTGTATAATAGCAAATGGTGCTGAAAATGTTTTGGCACAGCCATCAGTGGAAATTCTCACTCAGAAGATGTGAAGACCACTGTATTTTAACAACACGTTCATTACCAAAGATGAATATTTTTCTTAGCAGGTGATTAATTCAGTTGCTTCTGAAAAATTAAGTTCTAGTAATTGCTTTTCAATACTAATGTTTTGCAAGTCCTTACATACCACACCACTGAATACAAAATAATTTCTTCAATTTATTAACACTACTATCATGACAAAAATCCATTATAGAATTCTACTTATGCAGGAACTTGGAGGGAAAAATGTTCTATATCTGCATTTCGGCAGAAGGAAGATTCTAGATTTATCATGCCAGTGTATTACTGCTGAAGCAAAAATCCTCATTTCTTGAACCAGATCTTTTCCTTTTATCCTCAATAACCCTTTCCAAAGTCTTGGGTCACAAACATTATAGCCTGAAGATTAGTAGGCTACATACCTATTCTGGCTCTACTCAGTAGAGATCTGACAAAAGTGATTAAAAAAATGTCTGGGTAAAATGACAAAGCTCCCCCCATCCTTTTTTTTTTTTTTTTTTCCTGGGGGGATGAGGGGAGAGGAAGTCCACCTTGGTGATTTTAGCCTCAGCCAGCTTCTAGTCAAGAAACATCTCTGGGTCATGTAAAAAACAGGCTTTGTTCAGTATTAATAACACCATGAGAAAACTGACACATCCCAATATTTAAATTCTGTATGTACTTCCTTAAAGCAAAAATGAAGGCATTAATATATATAAAAAACAAAAAAGAATGAGAAACTATTCAGAGGTTGTGTCAGTTTTGGGAATCATAATGCCAACATTTATCAGATATGCCCCAGTTTATACCTCATGAAAGAAAATCTCTGGTGATTTCCAAATGTGATCAATTTGATTCTGATACTATTATCATGAAATTACAATTTTAAAGATTTTTAACTATATGAATAATTATGAAAGGCTTACTGCATCTCAGGCAACTGATCCAGGTATATTTTCTGAACATGCTGTCCATTGCTGTGTCCCTGTATCTTATAACAGAACCAAAACAATGCTACAGTATTATAATCTACTCATAATCATTGAATTAACTGTTTATAGACTCAAATTTGACATTTCTAAAGCTCCAGAAAGATGAGCACTCACAGCAAAATACTTCTCTTGGATTTTGAAGATTTTTTTACAGCTGTTTCTTCTATTAACTTTCTTTTGCAATGTAAGAGGAACTGCAGAGAGTCAGTGACATAAGCTCATATTTTCTAAAACCAATCTTAGCTAAGCATGGCAGAGAGCATGTTGGTACTGGTTTCATTTTTGTTTGCTGTTGTGAAATACTCAACATGCTCTACAGCAATCTGCAGGATAGGAAAACCTGAGTTAGGGATCACCTTTAATAAAAGATACTTTTCATGCCAGCCATAGGCTTTTGCAAAACTTTGGCATAGTTTCTTCCTTTAAAAAACTGGATTATTTATGCTTATGAGGCAAATGCCAGGAGTGCTCAGGCATCTCAATATTTGATACCTAACTCAAGTTGTTAATTGCATGCATTATTTGTGGATGTAAATTTGCTTCTAGAAGGATTAGGATACGACACTACATTTCCTTTTAAGAAGTGCTATTGCTTGCTCTCCTGATGAAAATCACCCCGTTAGCTCAAATAAATCACATCAACGCTCTCATATGCAAATCAAAATAGTATGAACATTTTAGCTGTGGGCTGAAAAATATCCAAAAGTTCATTGCTTCATCAGTTTCTATTGAACCATAAAATACATCAACATTTACTACATGGATTCCAATTTTTAATCTTTTAATAATATATTAGTCATGTCCATTTTGAGGAATCCAGATGAATGTAAATGTAAAGACCCGAAAGAGAATTTCAAATAATGATTGCATGGCTAAGTAATGTAACATACTAGATTCATATTTTATACTTAGTCACTTTTGTGCTCTCAGAAAATTTTTCATAATTCAGAATTGTAGCCATATTCTCAAAATATTGGGGTCTTACATTACAGGTCTGACACAATAAAACTTTTCAAAATGTGAGTTCTTGAACATATTAGAGTCACATAAATTTGCACAATGGATAAGAATGAATGTATAATTATGCAAGTATGCTGTGATAATATGGAAGTAAAAAAAAAAAAAAAAAAAAAAAAATCAAAGACACCTGGAAACATAGACACTTAAGTCCACTGATGGTACCACACTGCAATAATTTCTTCATGATAAGATTTAGTGAAACAATTATTCTTGCCTTGCACAAGGAACTGTAAAAGGAGTGTGCCAGAATAGCATGGCTGCTGAAAAGTGAGGGACTCCTCTCTTGCCTGAGTGGTTTAGTCTGCTATCTTACAACAGAATTCTAACCAAAATTCCTAGCAATCCTTTCCTAGTAACCTTGTCATTGCATCTTCTTCTCCAATTAATTCTAACACTACAGTCTGCTTTTCCAGAGCTGCTTTCCACCTCAGTAGAGATACCCACAAACCCAGGTGCTAGAAAACTCACATTGAAGTTAATCCATCTCTCTAGAACCAGCACAATTTTATTAGCCAGCCTCTCCCTGCTTCCCACTTCCATTTCCTGCCACAGTCCTGTTCCTCAGCACAGCAGTAGAACTGGAGAGACACAGCAGCATTGCAGAGCAGCCAGGGGACGTGTCTCTATCTGCCAGAGGTTCCATGCTCCAGCAGACAACGTGAGGAAGCTCAGTGGGCCCATCTGCTTCCCAATCCCTTGGCCTGATGTGCAACAGCTACAGCACTTTGCACTGACCTCCACACGTCCAGCCAGGAAAAAGCCAAATTTTTTTGGATTTTTCTTCTTTTAGCAGTAATGTAAGCTTATGTATAAGGAACCACAAGACACAGGAGGAAAAGAAGAGATTATGACATCCTACAGAGAACTAAAGTCATTGAAAGAGATTCTACAGAGACGTAACTTATTTTTCCTCCAAATATTTTAGACCCAAATCTGCTTTTGCAAGATACAAAACCCTCCCTGGATATTTCCAGAATTATTTGGTTCTTAAAAGAACAAAAAGTGCCCCTCATGAAGAACAAGGGAGGCAGGCTCTCACCTGGCTCTCTTCCACCAATAGAATTATTCGTTGCAGAAGATGATGTTGCAAGGACAAAGCAAGCAGTCACTGAGCCTCACAGAAATCATCTTTTGCTGCTTCCTCCTCTTTTAGGGGTTCATTGTTCAGTGAGGAGACAATATAAGAAAAGCAAGGCCTTAAAGCAAATAAAGTAGGACCTGAAATTTAATCCTTTGATATTCTCTGCTGGGAGAAGTTAGGAAAGAGACCATAAATAGCATCCTCTTCATCTGTTACGTCTATTAGTTTAATTTCCTGAACCTAAATGAAATAGACTTCTCAATTTCTACAGTGATCAAGAGGAGAGTCACATTCATAAGACTTTAATCTGTACCATTTTGTTTTCTCATCTGTGGCAATAATAGCCTGATAAGCTCTTAACTTGCTCTATGCCACTGACGCTTTATGACAGGAAATGTTTTTGGAAAAGTATGTATTTGAGCAGCATTAATAGATTTGAAGACAACTTGTTTTCCAAAGCACCAGAGACAGCTCAGCAATTATCTTGTTGAAAACCAAAGCCTGATGACAATTAAACAGTACAGCAGATGTACCAAATGACATTCCACACCGAAAGCCACTCAGCAGCACAGTCAGGTTTAGATCCGTTCGATAAGGAAAGTGCACAAGAACTGGGAAGAACGTTCAGAACTTTGACATTTAGTGGTAACAAATCCTTGAATGACTTGCACCATGTGGAGGGTCAAATTTTAAAATGCAGAGTTACTGAACACCAGGGCAGAATCTATTAACACCACAAACATCAAGAGGCTTTCCAAGCGTGCTTCGGCAACTGCTCAAAGCTATAAATTCCACATCACAGTGAAGTATTCATCAAAGGGAGTATGGAGCAGCCTTTAAGATGTGAACACTTCTGGTGTTCTTAATATAAGCTCATAGCATTGCTCTATTTAAGTAGCTGCACATTTTGTCTCTGCAAACCTCAGTAGCATTTTTATGGCACTACCAGACTTCCAACTCAGTAAACAAAGACTGCGCTGAATGCTGAATAAAGTGCAAGCCAGAAGCCAATTTCCCTCTTCTCCCCCCTCAACCCTTCCCCAAATCCTCAGGGCAAACTACAGTGAGAAATGAGGTATCTCTAGCTGCATGATGAGTGCTGCATCTCAAGTGCTCCTGCTAAAATGAGGTTACATATCTGTATCAGACAGAGGGAGGGACCAAGTCACTCAACAACACTGGATTATTATTGAGAGACTTTCTGCCTCTTTTGCTGCTGCTGCTGGAAAGAGAAAATTATTTGTATTGTGGCAGGAGGAGCATGACACTATATTCTAGACTGCAGATCTGCCAGTATTGCCACATTGTGAGGTCAGGTCACAATGAAGGCAGTGAGACAGGCTCACTAAAAGTGAGGACTTAAAAGGTCAAGACTTTACAAGAAACCAAGATTCTTTTGCACTACTTACATACTGCATTTTCAAGAAGATTTTTGGCCTAACCAGATTAGCTTGCCACAGCAGTGCTATTTGCTGGTTTTAAATCTGAAAAGATACAGGTGTTCTCAAAGTACTTCAGGAGATGAGGCTTCAAGGAAAAAGACTAAATAAATCCAAAAATTAAAAAGATGCCACGACTTCCCAATATGACGGTGAGATGCAACCTGGATCCTGGGACAAAACTATGTTGGTAACTACAGGTATCTTCAAAATTCTGCTGCTCTTGAACCTGTTTGTTAGAATGCAGCACTTTATCTTTAGTACCACATTAGTTTCCACTGTCTTCTTTTTCTTAAACCACTCTTCTCTGAACTGATTCAGAATACTGGCATCACTCTGTGATTCTCACACTCAATGAACCTGCAAAACACTACAATTCTCTTGTAAATTGTCACATTTGGGCTTAAGACCTTTTTCCATACGTGTCAGATGTTGTGGGGTTTTGAGGTTTTTTTTCTTTCTGTGGATTGCCCAAGTCTATTTGTCCAGTGCAATGGCTCATTTGGTAATGAAATGGCAAACATTGATAATTTATCCTAAAGGCAGAATCGTAATAAAGCTATTACAACTTTATCGTTTGCTTCTCTTCATCCATAAGTAAATAAAATAATTTTCCTCCATGAAATACCCTTATCTGAGGCAATACAGAATACTAATCCTCTCTTTGATCACTGACAAATACCACTACCAGAAGAAAATCTGAATTGGGAAGCACATAAAAGCTCCTCTTGGGGAAAAAAGCTCACAACTAGCCCAAACAAGCATGCCAGGTGCAGAAGCCTATGGTAGAAACATGAAAAACTAAAATAACATTCAGAAATAGATGTAAGGAAGGCAATGTTAGCAACCTTAACATAGATGACCCCTTCAAGATATTAAACAACAGGTTTTTCTCTAATAGGAAAGAGAGTAAGGGAAGAAGGATCAATATTCAGATGCATATCCAAAAATGAGGATCAAAATGTGATCTTCCAGTTCAGATCATTGACTAAATGTTACTCTCATTATTTTTAATAGCTAGCCCTCACGTCTTCATATCTCTATGAAACAGTCTCAAATATGGGGAAGCTGATTATAGGATTCAATAAATACATGAAGAATATGTATATGGGAATGAAACTATGCAGGGAAAAAGGAGATTTTTTTTTCAAAAAATATAGGAAGTTTTTTAATATATTATATTTGTCTGTTGAAAATGCAGACTAATTTTATCAAGATGATGAAAAAAGCAATTATCAAACATGAATTTGATTAGCTATACTCATTCAAAACTTGATACTGAGTACTCTTGCCTAAATTAACAATCTATTGTGGTATGTCTAATACAGAAGAGCAGTAGCTCACATCAGTTCTCATTCTAATTATGACTTATTTTAATGGAGAAAAAAAATAAAGTTAGATTTCATACGAATTAAGGTGGTTCTCAGAAATCTGAGATGGCTGAAAGGCTAAGAATGTGTTGCTAACAATAGTCCCAAGAACAGTGACCAACCAATATTTGTCACAATTATGAATTCAAAATCAACCTGACCTTAAGTCATTTTAGTGTGCAGTATTTCTCAACTCTAAATCTCTGCTGGCTCCTAGGAATAGAAAATGCTACAGAAAGTAGAGAAATGGTGACATAAGCATCTAGAGGAAGCTCAGCACCCTTAGGCAACACACTATAACTGAAATACCTTCTGGTACAAAAGCTAAATCATTCCACATGAGGATCAAGATTTGAGAAAACATGTTCTGATCAAGGTACATTTATAGTCAGTGTTTCTAGAAAGACTTCTGTGAATGCCAAAAATTCACTTACAAGAAAAAAAAAAAAGCAGCACCTCCCTCCTCCCCCCAAAAAAACCCAAGACAACCAGCAAATGCCAAAAGGCAACTTCCTTCTCAAAGATGACCTTTCCCTGAACTATGAAACAAAAATATGAATAATTAAAACAATGTAATCACACTAATTTTACAAAAACATTATTTCTAAATAAAGAACACTGCAGTCAGACCTCACTTTTGCAAGTGTAAGAACAGAGCTGGGAGGTTTGGTTTTATTCATAGCCCTCCTCTACGTAGCACCAAATCCAAAATCCTCTGGAGTTTTTTTGCAACCTATTTTTTCAAAGCTCTTTCAGACATTGTCTGGCTTACTCTGGTGTGTCTGTGATAAGCTCTCATGTTCACAGACTCTTCCACTTGCACATCTAGGCAAACTCCTTCCTGAGCTCGCTCTTGTTGAAAAGTGCATCTTCATTTTGGATGCTGAAGTACACCTCAGCTTGGGAGTAAAACCCACACCACTTCATAGAAGCAGCATAGTTGTCTTTTGCATGTGTTTTTAGAAAAAGAGTCATTGCATTAACTTCAATGGCATTTCATCACAATCACACCACTGCAAATGAAATCATATTCTTGAATTTTAAGTCTGCAGCAGATTCATGTGAAGCTTAGAGAACAGTGTATTAGCATAGCTGTGAAGCAGATGCCAATTCAAAGCTTACTGTTATGTTTAATTTAACACACTGTAACTTCCAGCAAATATTATACAGCCTTAAAAGCATAAACCAATCTAAATTATGGCAAAATTTCATATCTTTCTTAATTACTTTTAAAACATATATACATTATTTTATGTATTGTAGGTCTGATCCTTTTTAACTCCTCAGCCCCTGTACTGCTATTCTCCTTCTAAATGCTTTTTTTTGTCTTTTTCAGCTGAGCATACTTGGGAATACAAGATTAGATTATTAAATGAATGTAGCAATCAGACCAAAGCCCAGCTAGTCAAGTATCTCAAATACGTTTGGGAGAGAAGTGAAGAATAAGACAACCACATATTGAATCTTTCCAGATAAATTTTCCCTAGCACAAGCACAGCTCAGGAACCATCTAAACCAGAGGTGGTATCATCATGTTGCAGTGAAACTACAAGTGCCAGAACCTAGCCCAAGGCTAAGTCTTCTAGTTAACACTCTCAAGTTCTGAGCAGCTCAAAACTGATTCAGCAGAACTTATGTGTTAAAGAACAGAATAAAAAGCAGCAGTTGCATTTAAAAAACAAACCAAACCACATCCCAGAAAATCCCACCACAAAACAGTATGTTTTTCAAAATACATTACAGAATTGACACATTATCCAGGTTGGTTCAATGCATGATTCCTTATCAATGTTATAGCTACATAAGTGCTGTCAGGACCAAATATTTTACTTCTTTTTAGCCAGTACCCTACTTCTTCAGCATTTGTGTCTACCTTCCCCTTTTGCAAATTCTCCTTGACTGTTGCTTTTTCTCAAGCATTTATAGATAACACCCCATCTTGAACTACACAGGTGGAAGAGCAGGTTGGTACAGATTATTTTAATGCTATTGTGTTAACACCATTTTTTGTGGTTCGAGCACTGTCACAAAGTCATCTGTCAGAAAGTTTATCCAGGAATTGCATCCAGAGGTTGTTCTGATTTAATAATTCCTGGAAAACTTTCTCTAATGAACTCTTGTAATGCTCAGTTTATTGATTAAAAAAATACATATCTAAAGGGAACTTAGTTATCACTAGAAATTAAACAGTTGATGCCTTACTGTCCTTATTGTCAGCTCAATTTATTGCTTTGTTTCAAGCAGCCAGAGTTCTCATTAAAAAAAAGGGATACAAGAATACTCCAGAGTAAACAGAAATTACTAAGGCTTGTAGGGTGCCTCCCACTAGGTTATGAAATGGACCATACAGACACTGGAAAAGCACAAGTGGAGTTGCTGTTGTTGTTGACATCATGGTGACTTAGAGACATCACATCAGAGAGAGGACCAGTGCACAGCACCAAGAGAGCCTTGGAACAGAGCAAAAGTTGCTGAGTTGCTGTTTAAAAGTAGGAAATAATCTTTCAGAAAGCTGAAGTAATTAAAAAACCAGAGAATCAATACCTGGTCGGTTCAAAATGAAAGCACAGACAGGCCAAAAAATGTTCCAAGTTGGACAGTCATTAGGTTCAGCACCAGGAATAAAAGAAGCACTTACAGAAGATGTCCTTGTATGAGTATCTCTAGCACATGCTTCTGTGAGCCCAGTTGAGAGTGGTCAGGCATGACTTCACAGTTACCAAATACTTTGGCCCTGAGTTTTGTTTGAACCTCATCAGAAGTTAGTGTCTATATGCATATTGAAGACTTGTTACCTACCAGTGTACCTGCTAAAAACAGGGGTCAGGGGTGGGTATATTCTCATCTTTTACTAAAGGACAAAAATTAAAAAAAAAAATCTTCAATAAAATAAACAAGAAAGCAGCTTAAATATTTTACCTAAGATTTTTGTCTTCCAAAATAACAGAATGAAAGACATTAGCAACGAAGAGAATCTGACAACACTTGAACTTCCTGAAACAAGGTTTTGCATATCTCACTTGGCAGCTGGCAGCACAATGTGACAAATGAGAATTCTCACTCCAAGCTGCTGGCTGCCAGTCATGAGTTATCTTATTCCTTTCAGTGAGAGCAGACCACAGAAAAAATAGGCAAGCAAATAGTCCAGAGACACAGGGAAAAGGCTGGAGAGGAAAAAGAGAAAAAAAAAAAAAGAAAACCAAACCCAAACCCAAACAAGTGAAGAAACCAGTCTTATACCCTCAAAGCTTGTTATTGAGAATTCTTGTGTCAAAATATCACAGACTCTAATGAAGGTCATACAAAATTAAAAACATGGTCCTTGCTATGGGCACATTTTAATTTGTTCTACAGTTCACTTGAAGTGTGTCAACTTTTAATTGTTCTTTGAGAACCCATGACTAACTGAAACTCCTTATTACAATGCAAGGCCTATAGCTAAGCCCAAGTGGCACCTACCAGGCTGTCTTCTAGTTGTGATTATTACTGACTTCAGAATACAGCCTGGCCAAATAAACACTTTTTCAAACTGAACCATGAACTAAGCTCCGCTTCTCCCTCAGACAAAGAACTGAAGTGAGGAACATTTTCTCTACCTCATTTCCCCCACTGCTTAACACGTTATGAATGCTTTTATTCCAACGTTTTCTGCATTAGAACTCACCTACTGTCAAGCTGATTTCTTTTCCCCTCAGGAGCTCCCTCTTTCCCAGGGGTTTGACCATTCACAGACCATTGATTTCTTCTTAGAATTTAAGTATCCACTTCACACACACACATCTTCCTCTCCCTATCTCAGAAACCAGAGCCCAACCCCCATGGCAGCATTTCCAGACCACTTCCTAAACTGAAAACCTTGTGGCAGCACCTGAAAACAGAGGGAACTGTATTCTATGTAGTCTGGAGAGCTAGAATGAGCATTATTTTCTGTACCTTCCTCTGGCACCATGAGACACTTTTGTTTCACAGGGTCTGCATCTCTTGCAGCCGTGGTACCTGCAGAAAGCATCCTGCCAGAGCCCAGGCTTTCCTCACTGTAGTTTGGAAACAATTGGGGTTAATGCTCAAGGGCAGGAGTGTCAAATGCAGCAGATCCTTTGGGGCTTTTCTGAGATGCCTGAATTCCTCCCCACCTCCATCTCAGCTGAAGCAGTCAGTCAGTTCCCAACTATTTTGGATCACTCACGCTTAATATTTTCATGCAAGAACTACACAGATTTTTGTGGGTTAGTTTCCCTAAGCAGCAGCAACAGATAAAGAAACAGCTAGCACCACCACCTATTGGTGAAAACTGGTAATTTAGTTATTTATATCTTGTAAATCTACATTTGCTAATAGTTTAGGTTTTAGGGCAGATATTGGTAAAAAAAAAAGTTGAAGGTTTCTATATACACGTGCATTCTTAGGCTATTTTATTACTTTGAAGGTTTAGAAAGACTTAAAAACATTACTTATTGACAGAGACTACTGCAATTACAATCTGTGAAAGGGATTTATGACTTTTCAGGCATTGCATGACAATACACAGGAACTTCTCAGAATAATAGGAGGCCTTAGCAAGCAGGAAAAAAAAATAAGAAAAATGACATTCACTATCTTTGTAATATCTTGCAGTTGTGAGGATTCTGCTAAGATTTACTCTAGCATAACACATACACAAAAATAAACTTGAAAAAATAATACTTTTGCCTTTTGCCTCCTTATGGAGCTAGGAAAACCTCACTGAGTTTTACTATGTATGAGCCCCTGATATGCACAAAGAATTTTTTCAGGGTTAAGAGTACCAGATTTTTAATTATTTTTTTCAGTGACATCATTATCTCCTGCTTATCTGTCTCTCTCCTTACCTATCTACAGCTTTAAGAGCAGAAACTCTGCAGATTAAGAGACACCCAAGGACGGTGTTGATCTGACAGTATATGCCACAGGACATGCTGGTTNCCAAAGCCCAGCTAGTCAAGTATCTCAAATACGTTTGGGAGAGAAGTGAAGAATAAGACAACCACATATTGAATCTTTCCAGATAAATTTTCCCTAGCACAAGCACAGCTCAGGAACCATCTAAACCAGAGGTGGTATCATCATGTTGCAGTGAAACTACAAGTGCCAGAACCTAGCCCAAGGCTAAGTCTTCTAGTTAACACTCTCAAGTTCTGAGCAGCTCAAAACTGATTCAGCAGAACTTATGTGTTAAAGAACAGAATAAAAAGCAGCAGTTGCATTTAAAAAACAAACCAAACACATCCCAGAAAATCCCACCACAAAACAGTATGTTTTTCAAAATACATTACAGAATTGACACATTATCCAGGTTGGTTCAACGCATGATTCCTTATCAATGTTATAGCTACATAAGTGCTGCCAGGACCAAATATTTTACTTCTTTTTAGCCAGTACCCTACTTCTTCAGCATTTGTGAACTTCAAGCCACCAACTGCTGTTAGATTGCCACCTTCTCAGCCATTATTGCTTGATTCTACCTTCCCCTTTTGCAAATTCTCCTTGACTGTTGCTTTTTCTCAAGCATTTATAGATAACACCCCATCTTGAACTACACAGGTGGAAGAGCAGGTTGGTACAGATTATTTTAATGCTATTATGTTAACAACATTTTTTGTGGTTCGAGCACTGTCAGAAAGTTTATCCAGGCATTGCATCCAAAGGTTATTCTGATTTAACAATTCCTGGAAAACTTTCTTTAATGAACTCTTGTAATGCTCAGTTTATTGATTAAAAAAATACATATCTAAAGGGAACTTAATTATCACTAGAAATTAAACAGTTGATGCCTTACTGTCCTTCTTGTCAGCTCAAATTATTGCTTTGTTTCAAGCAGCCAGAGTTCTCATTAACAAAGTGATACAAGGATACTCCAGAGTAAACAGAAATTACTAAGGCTCGTAGGGTGCCTCCCACTGGGTTATGAAATGGACCATACAGACACTGGAAAAGCACAAGTGGAGTTGCTGTTGTTGTTGACATCATGGTGACTTAGGGACGTCACACGGATACTTGAGGACATCACATCAGAGAGAGGACCAGTGCACAGCACCAAGAGAGCCTTGGAACAGAGCAAAAGTTGCTGAGTTGCTGTTTAAAAGTAGGAAATAATCTTTCAGAAAGCTGAAGTAATTAAAAAACCAGAGAATCAATACCTGGTCGGTTCAAAATGAAAGCACAGACAGGCCAAAAAATGTTCCAAGTTGGACAGTCATTAGGTTCAGCACCAGGAATAAAAGAAGCACTTACAGAAGGTGTCCTAGTATGAATATCTCTAGCACATGCTTCTGTGAGCCCAGTTGAGAGTGGTCAGGCATGACTTCACAGTTACCAAATACTTTGGCCCTGAGTTTTGTTTGAACCTCATCAGAAGTTAAGTGTCTATATGCATATTGAAGACTTGTTACCTACCAGCGTACCTGAAAATACCAGGGTATTTTCATCTTTTATTAAAGGACAAAAATTAAAAAAAAAAAAATCTTCAATAAAATAAACAAGAAAGCAGCTTAAATATTTTACCTAAGATTTTTGTCTTCCAAAATAACAGAATGAAAGACATTAGCAACGAAGAGAATCTGACAACACTTGAACTTCCTGAAACAAGGTTTTGCATATCTCACTTGGCAGCTGGCAGCACAATGTGACAAATGAGAATTCTCACTCCAAGCTGCTGGCTGCCAGTCATGAGTTATCTTATTCCTTTCAGTGAGAGCAGACCACAGAAAAAATAGGCAAGCAAATAGTCCAGAGACACAGGGAAAAGGCTGGAGAGGAAAAAGAGAAAAAAAAAAAAAGAAAACCAAACCCAAACCCAAACAAGTGAAGAAACCAGTCTTATACCCTCAAAGCTTGTTATTGAGAATTCTTGTGTCAAAATATCACAGACTCTAATGAAGGTCATACAAAATTAAAAACATGGTCCTTGCTATGGGCACATTTTAATTTGTTCTACAGTTCACTTGAAGTGTGTCAACTTTTAATTGTTCTCTGAGAACCCATGACTAACTGAAACTCCTTATTACAATGCAAGGCCTATAGCTAAGCCCAAGTGGCACCTACCAGGCTGTCTTCTAGTTGTGATTATTACTGACTTCAGAATACAGCCTGGCCAAATAAACACTTTTTCAAACTGAACCATGAACTAAGCTCCGCTTCTCCCTCAGACAAAGAACTGAAGTGAGGAACATTTTCTCTACCTCATTTCCCCCACTGCTTAACACGTTATGAATGCTTTTATTCCAACGTTTTCTGCATTAGAACTCACCTACTGTCAAGCTGATTTCTTTTCCCCTCAGGAGCTCCCTCTTTCCCAGGGGTTTGACCATTCACAGACCATTGATTTCTTCTTAGAATTTAAGTATCCACTTCACACACACACATCTTCCTCTCCCTATCTCAGAAACCAGAGCCCAGCCCCCATGGCAGCATTTCCAGACCATTTCCTAAACTGAAAACCTTGTGGCAGCACCTGAAAACAGAGGGAACTGTATTCTATGTAGTCTGGAGAGCTAGAATGAGCATTATTTTCTGTACCTTCCTCTGGCACCATGAGACACTTTTGTTTCACAGGGTCTGCATCTCTTGCAGCCGTGGTACCTGCAGAAAGCATCCTGCCAGAGCCCAGGCTTTCCTCACTGTAGTTTGGAAACAATTGGGGTTAATGCTCAAGGGCAGGAGTGTCAAATGCAGCAGATCCTTTGGGGCTTTTCTGAGATGCCTGAATTCCTCCCCACCTCCATCTCAGCTGAAGCAGTCAGTCAGTTCCCAACTATTTTGGATCACTCACGCTTAATATTTTCATGCAAGAACTACACAGATTTTTGTGGGTTAGTTTCCCTAAGCAGCAGCAACAGATAAAGAAACAGCTAGCACCACCACCTATTGGTGAAAACTGGTAATTTAGTTATTTATATCTTGTAAATCTACATTTGCTAATAGTTTAGGTTTTAGGGCAGATATTGGTAAAAAAAAAAGTTGAAGGTTTCTATATACACGTGCATTCTTAGGCTATTTTATTACTTTGAAGGTTTAGAAAGACTTAAAAACATTACTTATTGACAGAGACTACTGCAATTACAATCTGTGAAAGGGATTTATGACTTTTCAGGCATTGCATGACAATACACAGGAACTTCTCAGAATAATAGGAGGCCTTAGCAAGCAGGAAAAAAAAATAAGAAAAATGACATTCACTATCTTTGTAATATCTTGCAGTTGTGAGGATTCTGCTAAGATTTACTCTAGCATAACACATACACAAAAATAAACTTGAAAAAATAATACTTTTGCCTTTTGCCTCCTTATGGAGCTAGGAAAACCTCACTGAGTTTTACTATGTATGAGCCCCTGATATGCACAAAGAATTTTTTCAGGGTTAAGAGTACCAGATTTTTAATTATTTTTTTCAGTGACATCATTATCTCCTGCTTATCTGTCTCTCTCCTTACCTATCTACAGCTTTAAGAGCAGAAACTCTGCAGATTAAGAGACACCCAAGGACGGTGTTGATCTGACAGTATATGCCACAGGACATGCTGGTTAGTTAAACATTGGATTTTTCTAAATACTATTTATTGAAAACAGGGACTCCTCTGGTATCTTCTAACAGCATGACACATAAGACTGACATCTGAGGTATAATATTTTAAGACATTGCTTGATAAGATGAGTAAGAGGTATTGGAAATGGATCCTCACAGAAAAAATAACAACAAAATCTGGGATAGCACTAGTTCAGCAGTGTAGCAAGTGAAAAGCTCCTTATAAGTATTGTTTTGGAAGATCAATTAATATTCTCCATCATTAAGAAACAACAATTTTTAAAGAAGCACTTGAAAAAAAAATTTTGAGTGACACTTTCCTGGGATCCAACTGCTTAGAACACAAAATGTTGCTGATTAAAGCCTTGCCAATGTCTGGTGAAGCCTCTCTGTTTTCTCACATAATGTCTGAGAAAATCTTGGATAAAGAAATAGAAAAAATACTGGGGCTACCCATGTTCATTGACAATAAAACAGAAAGCCTTAAGTCATATGCCTTGGAAAAATGGTTCTCCAATAGGTCAGTTTCCTTTAGAAAAAAAGCTATTTCAAAATAGACTGAGCAAGACATAAGATATTGGAAGTTTCCAGAAGTTACCAAAATGAATCAGACTATAAAAATCTGGAGAGACATGAGCTGTGCTTTAAATTAGGAGAGATCTTGCCTGGTCTTTGACAGAACAAGGGACTTAATGATCTGCTACCTTCAGCAACGGATGGAAAGCCATAAGACCATTCCCAATCACATTCTTTCCCATTGTGTCTGAATACAATTTTAGGCCATTGAAAAAAAAAGTTCAGATCCCAGGGTTGTCTGAGCACATGGCTGCATCTGGTAACTGTGGTATTGGCACGGCTTAAAGCAGCCATTCCATAAGTCTTCACATTTTCTTGAACATCATTTAACAAACACCCAGAAGTCACAAGCATGATCTGATGGTCATTGCACACGCAGAAGCTGACTTCTGGTGACTACTCAGCCACCTATTTGGGAGCTTCTGTCCACCAAGAGAGATTCTCACAAATGACAGTACATAATGCTTGGTTTTAGAGTCTTCCTCCCTCACATTCCCATTTTCATGCAGCTATTATTGTTCCTTGGCATTCACAGCCAAATCCAAGCACACCATCATCCAGGCAAAGGTAAAAATTTTTCTACACTTGCCATTTTACACACATCTGCAGCAAAATTCATGGGCCCTATTGTTGTTCAGGGAGTCTCATCGTGTCCACCTCGATGGGGACATACAGAAAACTTTATTTCACTGATGTGGAATCATCCCTATCAAAACCTATTGCCTCCTGAAAGCAACCTGATTCTATTCCCAGAACTGGAAACCTCAGCATCCACTGCCTCCCCTCTGGAGACTGCACAAACACAACCACAGAGCTATGTCTCACATGCAGGTTTATATATCCTAATCAATCAGGCTGATTTTAATTAATCCTAATTGTCCTATTAAGGTTCCTGGCTAACAACAACACAGCAGAAAGCATTCCCTAAGCAGCCTAATTGACTTAATCAGCTCCTTAATAATCCTTCTTCAGGCCTTTAAAATGAACTAACCCCTAGTTCATTTTAATAAGCATATTGAGGAGGAAGATAAAGGCAGCTTTTTGATTCTAGCAGTCAAATTTTATCACTGCAGTGAGGAGCATGGCAGGCAATAGACACCTCTGCATCCATAGACAGAGAATGTCTGTATTTGAAAGATGCCACCAGTTTGGCTCCAGGCATGTGTAAACAGAAGTTTAAAGAGCTCTACCTGCATTTTACCCACAGGGAAACATGGGATTGCAACTTGAGAGTGCAACTACAGGTCTTGATTAGTCTTCAAAGGCTTGTGGAAGGTACTGTAGGTGTTAATTATAAATTAAACACCCTATAAATTAAAAAAACCCAAATAAAACTAATGTGTCAAAAACCACCAAGCAACTTTTACAGTCTTCTTAGTGCTGAACTCGTGGCAGTACAGACATTTAAGATGTGCACAGAGATTTACAGGGTGGTGGGGGAAGCAAGCCAGCCAAGTGCACACAATTTTGTTCTGACAAAGATTTGTATCCTGCTTTGCTCACTTTTTCAATATTTTTTTATGCACTGAAGTCATGTCAGCTTTCAAGACTATCTATGCAGTTTATTTATCCCTCATTACTCTTATTTGTAGGAGTAATACAGTGCAGTAGGAGTATTCCTGGCAAATGAGATGGCACATCCCTGACATAAGAATTTGTCAGCTGGGATCTGAGCTCAAGATTTTTCACCATCATTAGGTGTTTTAAAATGTATACTCATCTCAAACAACCGATCAGAATTCACGTGGATGGTTTGGGTTTTATTGTTTGTTTTATAAAGCTGCCTACAGCACATAATTACATGAAGATGCCCTCCACCAGCTCTATAATATATGGCAACAGGACTTCATATTCACTCATCATTTTACTGAAGATCAGCCCAGGGTTAGTATGTGTGAATGAAAATGAGGGGTCAGAATCTGGGTCACGGTGGCAAAGTTTTGCTTCAGCTGCCAGAAAATATTTATTCATGTGCATAACCATTAGTCCTTCAAGGACTTGCACATAAACTGTAGATGCTGGAGGTCTACAAGTCCAAGCCAAAGTAATGAAAAGTCAAAAGCCAAATCAAAGTGTGTTATTTTCTTTTGGCCTTCTGGTTTATTAAATTTTAAAAATTGGAAGAACTAGGTAGCATGAAACATAGTAATAAAACAAATTAAATGCAGCATTGCTTTTCTTAAACTTACTCACCCTTAAAGATCTGAGTGTTTCATGGCACTGGTAGAACTTCAAAATCAGCCAGGCTAGCAGATGTATTTCCTTAACTAAACAATGTCACATGGTTTTTTTTTTTATCCATAAAGGTAACCAGGTAAAATGCAAGATTTTTTTTTTCAGGCAGGCAGTGAATAAAAGTACTGACAGAAATGGAGATCAAATCTCAAGTTAAACACAAGTACATCATTCATAGATGAATATTTACACATATAAGTATTAAAGATATTGAAAAATGGGAGTAATTCAGCTGTTACCAGGCATGTACTATGTTACTGGAGTTATCACAATGAAAAGCAGTTCCCTAGCTCTTAAACCAGTACACCAAATAAACAGCTGAGAAAAGCATGGCATTTCTTTCATGAATAGCTGGGCTCCCTATGAATGACAGACACATTCTGTAAAGTTGAACTAATGGATATAATTGGATCTTGGGTATTTTCATTTGGAATTACAATAGTTTCTTTTAAAGCCAGGGGAGGAGCAGATATCTGGATTTGATTCTTCATTCAGTGAGGAAAACAAAACAAAAAACCCAACAAAACCCATATTTCAATTATTTGTCAAATGATAAATTTCTTCTCTGTCTCAGAGACGGAATAATATTTTTTCATGTGTGCCCCAAATCAGTCAGGGAACAAAAACTACTTTTCAATTAAAAAAAAAAAAAAATCAATTAAAAAAACCCAACAACACAAGAAACCCCCCACACTGGGACAACCCAGCTTGCAGTCCCTGGGCAGACTGTTCTAGCAGACTCATGACAGACACCACCAGTCAGATTGCAGAATTCTGACTACTGTCCAGAAACACTGCAACATTCCAAGGAAAATGTTATGGTGTTCCTCTTTTTGCAGTGATGTTTCTTTAGAGGAGGACCTAACTTTGTTATACCTTAAAATAAAGGGTAGTCTAGTAGCTCTAAGTCAACAATGAAATTCCCATTGATTGGAGGAACAGCTGTAAAAAATATCGAAACCCTTAGAGTCATGTATAATAAGGGGTATTTGAACAAAGTTTTTTCAGAAAAACCCCAAACTAACAAAACACAAAGCCAAAAACAAACCAGGGAAACCTCAAACATCAACCCCAAGTATACAAATGGTTTCTGTACTTCTCTCCTTAACCTGACAACCCCATTCCTGACACTTGGATCAAGTAAACCACAGGGATCCTGATATTTTCCTATATTTCTGCATCTTGAACTGGTAACAGCTACTTAAAAACCAGCATCAAACTGGGAATAACCACTTTGCTGTGTCTCAAACCTCCATTACAGAGGACACAGTGAAAGTATTATTTGCCCTTCTGCTGTACATTTGTGAAAGACATCTCAGTTTAAGCACTGTGAAAGTATTTAATCTTAATCTTTCAAGCTCACTTTGATAGTTATTTCAAACTGATACGACAGCATGATTAATTTCTCTACAAGAGGTGGAAAAAAAAATGGCACAGTGTGTTTAGACTTTGCATGCACACACAAATTATCAAACTGCTGATAAAGATTTGGATGTGGTTACATCCAATTTGCATATGCAGCACTTCTGATATTTTTCAAAAGTTAAGATATTTCACATTTAATTAGGAACACGACCATCAAAATGGAATTCAGAAATCTGAAGTCGATTGCTTTTTAAACCTTCTATTCTGTAGTCTTGCAGGACTTATTTTGTGCATATAATACATTTCAGGGCCTGGGATGGATTTCAGTGTTGTCACTGTACATTAATAGCCCAAAGACATTCAACACAAAGTTGCTGTTGAAATGACACTCGTGTGAGTGTGTTACCATTCTCCCATTCAATAAAGGTCAAGCTGTTAGTTGACTGTCATTAGGCATAGTCTCTTGACTGCTTAAAGGTTATATAAATATTAAAGTTTATGAAGTCAGCTAGAAAACTTTCTTTTCACATATCTTGCCACATTATTTTAATCTTTCCCCAGCAAGTATGCATCGTTCAAGAGGCTGATGTGCTTTTGAGACAAACACCTGCTTTTCCATAAAAAATGGCTTTTCCCAAAATCACAGTGAGCAAATAAAAGGATAAAAATCTTAGCTAACAGAGATGATTTGTATGCTTATTAAAAAAACCCAATGCCCCCCTTATGACTTTATTTCATTTATCTAGACTGTGAAGAGTGTGGCTTTCATTATTAGGTTACAATAGATCAAGATTTACGTTCACACTAACACTGCCCTCATTTCCATTTATATTAAACTGGTATTTGTTTTTTAAAGGCAGCACATGAATGAAGAGAAACTTGCCCAATCTCTGTTTGTTCAGCTTGTAACTCGCACAATAGCAAATTCAACCTTGTTAAGAGGCTTATTCTTCCATTGTAGAAGTTACTTGAATTGCAAGAAAGTTTGAATCAGCATCGGCTACACATTTATTTCAAAGGAAAAACCAAATTAAAGAAAGGGAAGTTTTAACTTGGACTTATAAATTGCATATGACTCTCTCATTTCTAATACCTCCTGCTCATTTCATTACAGAGCTAGGAGAAATGCTTTCCCTTTGCCAGAATTCCAAAGGCAATTTGTCACCCGAAGATCTCCCCATGCCCAATGACCAGGCAAGGAAGCAGCAGTTGGTGCTTCTGGTGGGATATTCTGGCCAGAAGCAATTCATGGAAAGGCTATCACAGATCTCTAATTGTTCACCTGAACTACATTCCTAGCCTGACTACTCACTGAAAGGAGATCCATCTCACGAGAAGTTAGGGAGCCTCACTTCTGCAAGATTTCAAAGCCTGGACTTTCAATAGTGTTACCTGAACAAAATCATGGGGGCAAAATACCTGCTGCAACAAGGTTAGTGTCTTATAAACCACACGGATTGCCTTGAACTAAGATACCAGGGGGGATAAATGCAAGCTTCTGTTTATTTGTTCCACTTTCTTCACTAACAAGGGGGGAAAAAAAAAAAAAATAATGTTCTTCAGTGCTGCTCACTTATTTCAGAGCAAAACAAAAAGGAGCATTCAGATCTGTGACTAATGAGAACATGTGCTCCTACTGGATGTGTCAGTTGCCTTTTTTTTTTTTTTTTTTTTTTTTTTCTTTTTTTTTTTTTTTTTTTTTTTTTCCTTTAGCAGCTCTTTAAAAATATTGAATAAAAGCATTGTTCAAGCCTCTGGTCACTTCACATTTTCTATGTTTTGGGCTTGTTTAGGTTTTTTTTTTTTTCCTGAACAATTATATATTTTCTCTGTTTATAATTTTTTTTATTAAATCTGTGTCTTAATGTAAATAAGGAATCCTTCCAATTTCTTTACATTCAGAACTGTTTTAGAATTTATTCTTTCTAGACATATTTGCTTGTCTACCTCCTACCTAAAATCCCTAACAAACCCTCCACCCCCCAAAAAAAATTTTACAATAAAAAGTAACATTTTTCAGAGATAAAGATGAGACTAAGCTGCCAGACAGAATAGTGAGCATCTAGAGAAAGCAAACGAGCAATATTTCTGACATTATTTGGCTTGTTTTTTTCATTTTTGTAGTAATACACTTTTAAAATTATGGATGCTGTTCTCTCACTGAAAGGGATAAGCTATGTATAACTGTCAGATCCATATTCCTCAACAAGTTCAGAACATTTTCTATGAAAACTAGGAGTATCTAGACTGTCCCAGTGAGGCTGAGAATGCCTTCTTACACCAAGCAAAAGTAAATACATAAATGCTTTCCTGTGCCCAAGAGCACCACTGAGAACTGGAGTGCTAGATCATTAACTTCTGTCAAGAAAGAGTATTCTAAATGTTTCTCTAAAGTTGATCTTACAAGACCACAGACTACATTGCACAGAGTTCAGCAATCCCTAAATGTCATTATAGATTTCAAGAATCTAACAGCATAAACTAAAAGGCAGCCCAGCAAAATAAAGATTTCCTGAGGATGAATTTCTGCCTGGTTAAATCCCCAGCTGTAGGACCTGACTACTTGTGTTATTTTAGAAGGAAGACTGGCCACCTCATCCACCTGTCTCNAGTGAGCAAATAAAAGGATAAAAATCTTAGCTAACAGAGATGATTTGTATGCTTATTAAAAAAACCCAATGCCCCCCTTATGACTTTATTTCATTTATCTAGACTGTGAAGAGTGTGGCTTTCATTATTAGGTTACAATAGATCAAGATTTACGTTCACACTAACACTGCCCTCATTTCCATTTATATTAAACTGGTATTTGTTTTTTAAAGGCAGCACATGAATGAAGAGAAACTTGCCCAATCTCTGTTTGTTCAGCTTGTAACTCGCACAATAGCAAATTCAACCTTGTTAAGAGGCTTATTCTTCCATTGTAGAAGTTACTTGAATTGCAAGAAAGTTTGAATCAGCATAGGCTACACATTTATTTCAAAGGAAAAACCAAATTAAAGGAAGGGAAGTTTTAACTTGGACTTATAAATTGCATATGACTCTCTCATTTCTAATACCTCTTCCTCATTTTATTACAGAGCTGGGAGAAATGCTTTCCCTTTGCCAGAATTCCAAAGGCAATTTGTCACCTGAAGATCTCCCCATGCCCAATGACCAGGCAAGGAAGAAGCAGTCAGTGCTTCTGGTGGGATATTCTGGCCACAAGCAATTCATGGAAAGGCTATCACAGATCTCTAATTGTTCACCTGAACTATATTCCTAGCCTGACTACTCACTGAAAGGAGATCCATCTCACAAGAAGTTAGGGAGATTTCAAAGCCTGGACTTTCAATAGTGTTACCTGAACAAAATCATGGGGGCAAAATACCTGCTGCAACAAGGTTAATGTCTCATAAACCACACGGATTGTCTTGAACTAAGATACCAGGGGGGATAAATGCAAGCTTCTGTTTATTTGTTCCACTTTCTTCACTAACAAGGGGGGAAAAAAAAAAAAAATAATGTTCTTCAGTGCTGCTCACTTATTTCAGAGCAAAACAAAAAGGAGCATTCAGATCTGTGACTAATGAGAACATGTGCTCTTACTGGATGTGTCAGTTGCCTTTTTTTTTTTTTTTTTCCCCTTTAGCAGCTCTTTAAAAATATTGAATAAAAGCATTGTTCAAGCCTCTGGTCACTTCCCATTTTCTATGTTTTGGGTTTGTCTAGTTTTTTGGTTTTTTTTTTCCTGAACAATTATATATTGTCTCTGTTTATAATTTTTCTTACTAAATCTGTGTCTTAATGTAAATAAGAAATCCTTCCAATATCTTTACATTCAGAACTGTTTTAGAATTTATTCTTTCTAGACATATTTGCTTGTCTACCTCCTACCTAAAATCCCTAACAAACCCTCCACCCCCCAAAAAAAATTTTACAATAAAAAGTAACATTTTTCAGAGATAAAGATGAGACTAAGCTGCCAGACAGAATAGTGAGCATCTAGAGAAAGCAAACGAGCAATATTTCTGACATTATTTGGCTTGTTTTTTTCATTTTTGTAGTAATACACTTTTAAAATTACGGATGCTCTTCTCTCACTGAAGGGGATAAGCTATATATTACTGTCAGATCCATATTCCTCAACAAGTTCAGAACATTTTCTATGAAAACTAGGAGTATCTAGACTGTCCCAGTGAGGCTGAGAATGCCTTCTTACACCAAGCAAAAGTAAATACATAAATGCTTTCCTGTGCCCAAGAGCACCACTGAGAACTGGAGTGCTAGATCATTAACTTCTGTGAAGAAAGAGTATTCTAAATGTTTCTCTAAAGGAGTTTTATAAAGATTCAGGGGTGATTAAGGCAGAAAGTTATCTTTTTCTCCTAGAAAGCTGACACTTTGGAACTTCTATGGAAATTACTATTCAAAGACAGACATGAACTGATGTAAAAATAAAGTGTTTGCTTAACCATCAACTTTATCTTGCAGGAAACTCAGTGGAATGATGAGGCTCTCTTGCTCTCTTATGCAAATATCTCTCATTGCAAATTTATGTAATTTACTATGATATCAAATTCACATTATGAATCAGCTACAATCTCTGCAGTTTAACCTTCTAAGCTCATGCTGAAGAACAGGTGAAGTAAAACCCATTTGGCTGAAGCCCTGATTTACAAGATGTTGCAGAGAATGTTGGTCCAGTTTTAGTATTGCCTTCTGATCTGAATATGAATCTAGGATTATTGCTTCCCAAAAAGACCAGTTCATATTACATAATTCCAGAGGAAACACACAGCTTAAACAAATTTTGTATCTCCTGCTTCAGAGCCATCTCCAGTGGCCTTTTCTGAGGATTTCTATTTACAGGCACAGACAGAAACTTGTATGGTAAAGAGGAGCATTGGATCAACTGTCATGAAGTTAACAATATATTGGAAGTGCTCTTTCCAGTGAGCCCTACTAATGATCTCCCATGCTGAGATCCTACCAACAGTTATTTCCTCTAATTAGACTTTAAAGGTCCATGAATAAAAAAAAAAAAAAAAAGAAATCATGGTGTTTCTAAGCTGTGATTTTTCTTAAGCTTTTGAAAACAGAGGAGGGTACAGCATGCTTGAGATGAAGGGCAGGAAGGAAAGCACCTCTAGAGCAATTAAGGTACCAAATTGGGTTAATTTATTTCCAGTAACAGAAATACTCAAACCACAGTAATTTGGTACAGTTAGTATTGAAGGGCATTCAGTATTTTACATTAAAACCATAAGACTTTCTAGGAAATGCCAGACTACTGGTTTTACCAAGATCTTACTATTTTACATCCACAGGAAATATTGCTCCCTACCTAGATGACAAGGCCTCTAAGTTTTCCCTGATTTCAGCAGCAAAACACACTGTGCCATGAGGACATACAAAATAAAATGTATTTTAATCAATTTTCTTTTATCTTACAACTTAACCTCAGCTCTCTAAATATAGTTTCTCACCTGATATTGATTTCAAACACAGCAGCTCTTCTAGTGTTGCCTTTCTCTCACAGCCCCAAATAGGTTTAAACAATAATACATCCCTCACTGAAATACTTACATGTCTTTGCCCCCAGATCTACCAAGTAACTGCATGGAGGTAGGCTAAAATTACTATTTTATGGTATGTTTAATGCTAAACAGATATTTCATATTATTTTGATATTTAGCATTTACACCATACACATTCATTAATGATGTGAGCAAAACTAGGAGTACACCGGAATCTTCTGACCCAGTTATGGAAAACTATTCTTTATATTTCAGATCCTCCAGGACCTCTATCAAAACAGAACACCAAAAAAAGCCAATCAGCTGTAATATTGCAAACATAGACTGCAATAAAAAAAACCAACTGGGTTGTATAACTTCAATACACTGCCAAACACTGGGTTAATTATCAAAGTTATTATGCACCACACACCTTTCAGAGCTACAAAAATAATTAAAATGCTTCTGTGGAAATACCAGCTCCAAAGAATATCACCATAAGATCTTGAGGAAGAAAAATTAATTATTTAAGTGCACAAGACCAACATGCTCAGAGAACAAAAGAGTTAAGTGGAAAGGGCACTACAGGATTTTGATGTTTCATTTTTAAGACTGCTATACTGAAGAAGAAAAATCCATTGCAAGAGGTAGGCTGTGAAGGGACGTAACAAATTAATGGCTGCATAATGGGTCTGAAGGGGAAACAGCACTTTTTAAGCAGCAGCAAGTCTCCATGAAACTTTTCCTAAATGTCTGAGCTCACTGCAAGGAAGACACTCTTATATGGACCATTAACTCGTGATCTGAAATGATCACAATGACTGAAAGCAATCAAAATAAAATTTAGACTTCAAATATTTATTAATGCAGAGCTTTCCTGAGTAATTTTCCCAAGTGCAGTAGCAGTCTTCTTGTTTGTTTACCATTTTTAAATTATTTTTTAGTGCTGTAGTTAAGATAAAATTCATTCTAACAACGGATAATCCCTTCCAGGTAACAGACATTGGTCTTTGGGCAAGCCAGATATTTAGATTTATAACTTACCACATCAATGTTACAGACTGTATTATGTTAAAGGACCAGAAGAACAGCTTTCACAGACTTTAATTTCCATTAAGTTATTATTTGGGGAGTGATACAAATACAACCCAGCACAGGAGTTGTTTGCCTCTCTAAAACTGCTGGATTAACCTGGTGGCAATTACCCTATCATTGGTTTCTGTTTGTTTGCTTTATTTTTTTGTTTGTTTTCCTATTAATGGTGTTTGCAATGACTGATGTTAGGCTACATGAAATAGTGAATTACAGCACAAGTAAATTGTACATAATATAGCTAGGGTTAATCCTGGATCTATAACCTCCATCTCCAAAAGGTACACAGACACCTCAGCTCTGCCATGGAGGAACTGGAACAAAGCATGTTTAGAGTTCACATAATTTCTGAGTCTGGAAGATTTAATTGACTCCTGATGACATTTAACAATGTTATTAAACCACTTTCAAATGGTTTAATAAATAGTGCAGACTGACAAACTCAAGGTCTGTTGTCACCTCCAAAATGCATCCCCTGTGTATTAGAACAGCTCCTCAGAGGCAGGAGAAAAATCCTACAGCTTTCAATATTAAACTTTCTAGACCTACATCACCATCTTAAAGATTAAGACTGTTACACAAACATCCAGATCAATACAGACTTTGGACATTTCCATCTTTCAGAGTAGAAATATGTTCTGATGGCCAAATGCTCATTGGGAGAAATTTTGTCTAGGGATTATTTGGCAGATTGTTTACCTCCCATGTATTTGGCACTCCTGCTAAGTTACCACGTGGAAAAGAAGTCTTTCTAGAAGGTAACTAATCATCTTCAGATGTTTTCACATGGCAAATTAATGTGGGTCGTTAACACACGAAATGCAATGTTGCTTATTAAAACCCATTTACAGATAAACCCTAATTCAATGCTGCCACTGTAGTTGAAGTAGCTGTAATGTTGAAATGAGTGCCAAAATTCACTGATTATTCACATTTCTTATCTCCAAGATATCTGGACCATGTTTGCTCAGTTTGTAGTAACATGATCTTTATTCTTAAAATTCTCAGAGCTACAAACTCAAGTAAAAACATCCAAGTTGGTCTCACTCCCTTATTGCTTGTTTTCCCTTGCCCAGCATGGAAGTAGAATTGATTCTTTAATTGGAACCTTTATTAACAAAAGTGCCCAGAGAGAACCCAGCTCCAGCAAACCCAGCACTGCTGACCCTGCTGGGGGACTGTCACAATTTAAAACTAGCAGCTACTTCTTTCTTGTCAAAATGCACACTTAGAACTCAACTGCATGCAGCCAGGAGTAAAAAATTTGCCAGTTCCAAGTGAATTTTTTCTCCTAAAAACAAAGTTTGGAACTTTTTCATACTATATTTTCAAAAGCATAACTCTAACGGAAGAAAATTGCACTTGTTAGAGCAAATTTCCTGATTAAAAGAGAACTGCTGCAGTCAGTTTGGTGATATGGAGTATTAAAAACTTTTGGAACTCATTTCATGTACTGCAGGTGACATGTGATTGAATATTGCTGTGGAACCACAGCTTCCAGAGGGTTTAATCAATACCTTTTTATGTTTTACCTACCATATCTGCCTTGCTTTTATTTCCTCTGAGCATGCTCTGAACATGAGAGGGGGACGTTTTATATTCAAGCAAATATAGAGAATGGGTGCTCAATTACTCCAGTTCTCATGGCTTAATTTGTCATCTATGATGCAAAGCACTTTGTAACAAATTATAGTAAGGAAAACATTTACAATAGCCACCTGCATTCACTTCCAATAGTATTTTTTTTTTAAATAGCTTTTCCCTAGACAGCCTGTACTATTTTTCTGTTATATGGAATTGCAGAAGGCTGTCTGAAAGGCTTACTTGCAAAGAAAAAACTGGGAAATAAAAAAAAGACTCCCAAACCCACACCTGACAAGGGCTTGAGAACAAGTGGTGCAGGGAAAATCAAGACCATGATTTCATGTCACAGAAATGAAATTCAGCCACACCGTGTGTTATTTTTGCTATTTGTTTGAAATAACTGTTTTGTGTTAAATACACTGAAATACCATTTAAATTAAATACAACTTGGCTAATAATAATATATAATAAGATAATAATAATAAAGATTACTTGTAGTATCTGTTGGTAACCAGGAGTTGACATAAATGAAATATAATGAATTTATGACAACGCAGTACTTATTACAAGTTGTGTTATTGTCTTGCATTATAAAAAAATTATACTTCTATGACATTTACTAGTGATAGCATTTTTTAATTTTCATGCATTTCTATTTTTTTTATCAATAAACTGTTGTGATTTAAAGCCTCTGAGTTTGGGGATTTATAACAGCCTCTATTTGTCCTGAAGAAAAATACAGGCAAAGCTACATTCTTAAATTATAATGTCAATGGTAAAATGGAATATTTTACCAAACTGATTAAAACTTCCATATCGAAAATACCAAACAACTAGACAAAAGCATTGCATTAATCTTTAAAATGCTAACATTTAGCAGGAATGTGTTGTAGACAATCAATTCCAAAAAAATGACACGAGCACACCAATAAGACCCATATTTTCCAATGACCTCTCCACTGCTGCAACTAAGTTTTTGAGGAGAAAATGCATTGGGCATTTATTTGTGGTGAATACACATGTTCTCCACTTATGCAACCAAAGGATAATTATAAGTACAAATCGTGTACATTTTGCCTCTGTCTTCTAGCTCTTTTTTTTCCAGAAAAAAACGTTGTCAGATAATCAGTAACTTGATATAAGGATCAAATTCACAAAAACTCTTAATTTTCACACCAGCAATTTCTCTAAAGTTGATCTTACAAGACCACAGACTATATTGCACAGAGTTCAGCAATCCCTAAATGTCATTATAGATTTCAAGAATCTAACAGCATAAACTAAAAGGCAGCCCAGCAAAATAAAGATTTCCTGAGGATGAATTTCTGCCTGGTTAAATCCCCAGCTGTAGGACCTGACTACTTGTGTTATTTTAGAAGGAAGACTGGCCATCTCATCCACAGGTGTGTTCAGGAGGGGTTTAAAGATTTTATGTTGTTTTGGTGAGTTGCAAAAGAAAAAAAAAAAATAACCTCTTGCAGGAAAAGATTAAAATGTGTGTACATTAAGAGCAGAAACAGAGAAGGATACCCAAAGGGAATAGAGAATAACTTAAATGAGAAGGGATTTTTGTTGTTGCAATTAACAGTCATTTTGATAACAGTTTCTGTACGTAGTAGAAGTTCTGTTTGCAAAAAAAATTAACATTCTCTCCACACATATAAATATATAAAAAAAAACCCCAACAACTTTCTACTACTTCAGTATTTTTACACCAAGTATTTTTGCATTACAATCCAACTGCTGGTTCTATTCCCCTTGAATTATTTGCAGTCATTGAGACAGAACTCAAACTACCAAGTTTTTTACCCTATTAATACTGAAGCAAAAAGGACTAAAAAAATTCTCGTTGTACAGCAACATAACAGTAAAATGTTCTTTACATAGAGCTAGCACTGAAAATCACTATATTACTAGCAAGTTGAAAACAGGTGTAGCCCTTAGTGACAAGGTTCATATATGATAGCTTTTCAGTTTTTTTCCACCAGATGGCAGGTGAAAGTTTTGCTTTCATATACAAGCCTGTTATATCAAATTAAACCACTTTTACAGTTCTTACAAGTGGCATCTTGAGTAATTTACACCATCTTCTGCTTGAGTCAGAGGAAGGTTATTGTAAGGTTTTGGCTTCTGGATTAGAAGTAACAAATTTCAAAATTAAAAATGCACCAACTAAAAGTGTAAATATGCTGAACCCTTCAGATCACATTATCTTAGGAAAATAAAATTGAAAAAAAAAAAAACAATCTAAAAAGTGATGTATTTCTGTAATGAGCAATTTTAAATAGAAGTCAGTTGTATTAACTTTTTTAATTCTTTTACTCGGTTATAGTTATTCACTACTGGAATTGAATCATCTCTCTCAAGCTCATTTTACTTTTTTCTAATTGTTCTACATCTCTAGTATAACCACTCACCTTAGAAACAAAGCCACCACAGGGAAATACTCTGAAAATAACTCTCACAGCTAAAATAGAACTAGAAATTCAATAAAACAACCCAGAGAACTTGTTTTTATAAAAAAAAAACCTTAAGTCCAGGGCCTCAACTCTGTAAAGATTAGTTTTTTCTGTCCACATAAAACATCACTGAAGACAAAAGGGGTTCAGTTTCTCTCTCTTCAGAATAAAAATACCATCTAGCTACCCTAAAACCAAACAGTTCTATGGTTTTATGGCACAGGAAGGATTTAGTTTTGGATCTCCCTATTTTCCCCTCTTACCGTGTGCAGTTCATTCCAAAAAGCAGACTCAGGGTATAAGAAGAGTACATCAAACATGCTGCAGCCACCAACCTCCAGCCAGCCCAGAGCCAATGTGAAGGAAAATTCCTGAAGCACTTGTGGGGTGGCTGCTGGCTCCCCAGTACCAGCTGTTTCACTCAACAGCTCTGATTCACTTGTGCCCAGCCCCAAACAATTACCTTCTAGCCACTGCAGCAAGCCCCAGGTTTTGTGGTTTAGCAATCATGACTAATTTTGCTTCAAGCAGCCCTCAAAAAAAAACCAAAAAAAAAACCAAAAAAAAAACCAAAAAAAAAACCAAACATGTACTCAGCCCTCTCACAAGAGAGAATAAATGTTCAGAACAAAAAGTGTCAGGGTTATACTGACATAAAGAACATTTCTTGTTGCTGTGGGGCATCTAAATGAGGGCAGATTGGTCACTTTTACTGAATTTTATCTCAATTTTGTACAGGTTTTCAAGAGTTGGCCTTTATCTCCTCTATTCTACTACTACAATATTTCAAACAGAGAACCTATGAAAAATGCTACATAGAATGGAAAATGACAAGGTTTCTGAACCCCTCCAGCAGGTTCAGCAAGCTGGATTCATTAGATTACACACACAAAACATTATCTGGAAGCTGAGTGATGATATTTATTAGAATTAAACATATTTGTGAAATAGATGTAAGCTATACCCAATATGGCTTAATTATAGTAATCCACACACACATTTTCATCTCGTTAAGAATAGATGGAATTATGTTCAGAAATCCCTGTGTGACAAGATTTAAAAATACCTTTTAGGATTTTATGCTGTTTTATAATACAAACTGTGCATTTGATCCTTTTATACATATTGTTATGTTCCTAATTACATTCCTCTTCTTAGAGCTCTGCCTTAAACTTCAGCAAGAGAGTAACATTACCTTCAGGGCAATCTTCATCTGGCTGGGGTTAACTAAACCAGATGTTATGATGGCACAGGATTTACATGAGCTATAGAAAGTACCTTTACTAAAATGCTATAGGGTAAACACATAACAGGATCCATCAGGATTTCAAGACAGAGCAATGTGTAGACCTACAGCTCTTTGAACTGTAACAACATATTGCTGACCCTCATTTGTTTCCTCTCTTAAACAAAATCAGCAGAACCTGACATATCTTATTTAAGGTTTTTCCTTTCAGATGGAGCTTGGGCTCAGGTAGTCTGCCTAAGCTGCTATATAATAGGCAAATTTTCCTATAAAAAAAGCAACTGTAGCACTTTTTCATTGTCATTTCTCCTGTCTCAAAAAATTGTATTTTTATAGGTGGGCTTCTGTGAAAAAAACAACCTACCAACCCAAAAACAAAGCACTAAAACTATTTATTTTAATAAATAGCTATTAATTAAATTAATACCTTAAACACTTTTGTATAACCTGTTGGTGATTTGGTCAAAATAAAACTTCAATTATCATTGGTTTTTAAATTCCAGCTGGTCCAAAATATTTCACTGTCCTTCCTCACTGACTGAGAGAAACACAAACATTTTAGATCTCAAGAAGTCTCTCTCAGAACATTCAGGTAATGCTCAAGTCCCAACTTTCATTATCAGAAGTCTCAGCACAAACCATCAGCACCTGTGGCTTGGACTCAGGGCATTTATTGACCATGAGGTCAGGACAAACCTGGAGATAAGTTTGCTCCTCTTACACAAAAGGATTTTATTTAGGGTTGAGCATCTCTCATCTGTGCTGCAGGCAAAGTACCCTCAGAGTGCTCCAGGACTGAGGAACCCAATCTCAGCCTGGGGAGAAATATTCCATTATTTTTCATTCCAAGAAGAGAGCACACCCGTTCCTACTGACTTGCAAAATAAACATACAAACACGTTATCTAGAAGCAAATTAACTCTACTGTAGCCATGGTATCTCTCAGAAAAAATGAGAAAGTTCTGCCTGATTGTCACTTTTCTTAATAGTCTCCCATCAGACGCAGCATTGAGCAGAGGGACTTAAAAATGTGCACACCATAACATAACCCATCATCTATATTCAATTAGCTTGTGATGCAAAAGGACTTTGGAAACAGTAGCTAATACATCAAACCAAATTCACCCTTGTGAATCTCTGCACTCCCCTCTCTGCCCGCATACACAGCCTATCCCACAGAACACCATTCACAGTGAACACAGAATTTTGCAGAGTCTAAGGAGGTCCATTCCATTTTCCACCTTGGGAAGCACTGCAAACACCTGCCTAGCTCCCACTTGGCCAAAATAGCTGGGAAAATGGCTGAAAGTCTAACAGTGAGGTGCAGATCTTATTTACCACTGCACGCAACTCCCTACTACACTGTTTGATCCATCACTCATCAAACTATTTGAGTAATAAGAAGTGAAAGAGTTCATGACTAGGAAAAAGGCATTTTGCTTGCTTCCTGATGGAAAAAAAAAGTATGTAAGCAGCTAGAAGAAATGGGAGAGGGACAGTAGGCAACTTTGCATTTCATCTTACAGAAAACTTTTAAAACCCACTATGATGCCTATCATCGTGATCTTCCCCTGAGGACCTGTTCACTTGCTTAATCTAATCTAAATCAATATGACTGAAAGCAAAAGAATACAGGATGGGCACAACATTACTGAAAGGCAAAGAGATGTGTCTTTACTCAAACACAGCAGTTGTAGAGCTCAGTGGCCAGATGAGCAATCCTGTTCCTGTTGAATAGAGGGACTAAACTGCTGCTTTGGAAGCTCTCATTCCCATATTAGAATGATTGAGGAATCCTTATCACTGAGCATTAATGTTCTGGTAACAGGGTCAGCCACAACCCCTCAGGTCTTCAGATAGGAAAAAAAAGTAAAAAGTCATACAAACTTAGCACTAAATAAAGAGAGGAATGACCTCATTTGCTACTAAACTATGAATTAAAAAAATGACAACTTAATCCACTTATTCTTTTAATGGAACCCCAACCTAGGCTGAACTAAAGAAAAAAATCCTAGTATGTCATGTTGAAGTCTTTCAATTCTCTGGCTGAATAATGAACGACCTTGAAACAAGAACAGTTTGAATTTTATTCATTTATTTCGTAGGTAATTGGCATCTTCAAACACAAACCTCATACCTGCTACTACAACTTTACCATCTGAGTTAGGCAAGACACTTCAAAAGTTGTCAGATGAGATTGTCCAGTCTCTAAATGAAGAAAATATATCAATAACTGCACTTGCTGTAATCACACCTGTATCTGCTGAAATAAAGCTGAAGCAGGAACTGTCAGAAAGGAATGACTGGTTTGCCTGGCTACATTCCCAGCCAATTCCACAGTTAGCAGAAGGGGTCAGGAAAATGGACTGATGGACTAGTGCAGTGAAATTCAGGTGAGAAGAAACAGGAGCTGGGAGTAAGGATGGCAGAATGTTGCAATTTTAAGACACAGACAAACAGGTTGATTTCAACCCAAAAGAGAAGCATCGTGGTCTGAAAAGTTTTGGTTGGAACAGAACAGCTCCCTTAAATTGCTGTCGGGCTGCCTTACCTCTGCAGCCCAATGTCTGCCATGCAAAGGGCGAACATCACAAGTTTTTCTTTATTACAGAGAGGCTCAAGGTTCTGCTACTCTCGAGGCTCTTGCTCAGATGAACTGGGAAGGATGGATGTAGCCCCTCCAGGAACTCACACAGGTGGCTGTGTGTGGCTCTGGTACCTGAATTCTTGCTTGCAGATGGCATTTTAACAAGTGGGAAACAAATTTTTTAATTATGGTTCGACTTTTTTGTTAAAGAGAAAGCCCCATTCCTAATAAAAGAATCAGTCACATAGGAAACTGCTAGGAATAGAGTTAAGGTGATAATGGAAATGGAATGAAAAACTGTAGTATCATAATGATACTTTATTAAGTGCAGAAAGCAAGCCTGTTTGAATCAAAGAGACTATATTTTATTTAAAGAAATATTCTTCAGGAGTTTTCAAAGGAACTGAAAGAAAAAATCTCTTTCTCTTCCAATTTTAAATAATGCAGTTCAGGAGATAGGCTTTTCTATCAAAAAGAATGAGGATTCTTTTTGACAGGAGAAGCACTAAATCATTGTTTCTGTAAACATCTCTCACTACAAATTAAAGCCAAAAACGATGCAAATATTTGCCAGGTCCAACAACAGCCAGATTACTTTTTATATTAATCAGACCTGGAATTTAATGACTGGAATCACAGGTTCCAGAAAACACTGTCAGCATGCAAACTACCTGCACAATTTCCACTTTTTATTAGCTGGCTTCATACTTTTCAGTCTTGAAGAATTAATTACAGTAAGCATAGCACACTACAACACATAAAGCTTATTCTTTTGTTGGCTTTTGGCACAAGATTTTGATCCAAGATCAGCATTTGGGCATTTCTGAATCAAAACCAANAACTGTTCTTGTTTCAAGGTCGTTCATTATTCAGCCAGAGAATTGAAAGACTTCAACATGACATACTAGGATTTTTTTCTTTAGTTCAGCCTAGGTTGGGGTTCCATTAAAAGAATAAGTGGATTAAGTTGTCATTTTTTAAATTCATAGTTTAGTAGCAAATGAGGTCATTCCTCTCTTTATTTAGTGCTAAGTTTGTATGACTTTTTACTTTTTTTTCCTATCTGAAGACCTGAGGGGTTGTGGCTGACACTGTTACCAGAACATTAATGCTCAGTGATAAGGATTCCTCAATCATTCTAATATGGGAATGAGAGCTTCCAAAGCAGCAGTTTAGTCCCTCTATTCAACAGGAACAGCTCCCTTAAATTGCTGTCGGGCTGCCTTACCTCTGCAGCCCAATGTCTGCCATGCAAAGGGCGAACATCATAAGTTTTTCTTTACTACAGAGAGGCTCAAGGTTCTGCTACTCTTGAGGCTCCTGCTCAGATGAACTGGGAAGGATGGATGTAGCCCCTCCAGGAACTCACACAGGTGCCTGTGTGTGGCTCTGGTACCTAAATTCTTGCTTGCAGCTGGCATTTTAACAAGTGGGAAACAAATTTTTTAATTATGGTTCGACTTTTTTGTTAAAGAGAAAGCCCCATTCCTAATAAAAGAATCAGTCACATAGGAAACTGCTAGGAATAGAGTTAAGGTGATAATGGAAATGGAATGAAAAACTGTAGTATCATAATGATACTTTATTAAGTGCAGAAAGCAAGCCTGTTTGAATCAAAGAGACTATATTTTATTTAAAGAAATATTCTTCAGGAGTTTTCAAAGGAACTGAAAGAAAAAACCTCTTTCTCTTCCAATTTTAAATAATGCAGTTCAGGAGATAGGCTTTTCTATCAAAAAGAATGAGGATTCTTTTTGACAGGAGAAGCACTAAATCATTGTTTCTGTAAACATCTCTCACTACAAATTAAAGCCAAAAACGATGCAAATATTTGCCAGGTCCAACAACAGCCAGATTACTTTTTATATTAATCAGACCTGGAATTTAATGACTGGAATCACAGGTTCCAGAAAACACTGTCAGCATGCAAGCTACCTGCACAATTTCCACTTTTTATTAGCTGGCTTCATACTTTTCAGTCTTGAAGAATTAATTACAGTAAGCATAGCACACTACAACACATAAAGCTTATTCTTTTGTTGGCTTTTGGCACAAGATTTTGATCCAAGATCAGCATTTGGGCATTTCTGAATCAAAACCAAATCGTATGTTCATAAACCAGGGGCACTGCTTTGAAAGAATCTCCCTTATGTTAAGATTTTATATTAAATAAATTATCTGCACTCATCTCTACATAACCAGAGGCAACAGTCATGGGGTTTCACTAAGCTGAAATTTAACCTCATCAACCTCATTTCAGTCCATAGATTGGAACAAAACACATAACATTATATGTTATTTTGGAATACAGAGGAGTACTGAGGAAAATTCATGAGTAATCAGAAGGCCAAAGCAATAACGTTAATAAGAATAAATGTGAAAAATCCCATAATTTATCTCATAACAACTGAATGCATTGTTAATCAGTGACTCTTGTCACAAGGACAAAGGAAAATGACAGCATCCTCCCAAACTAAGGTCTCTATTCAGACTGCAGACAAACCACTTCTTCAAAGCTGTCTGAATCTGTGAATTTGATTTCAGTACTCTCTACAAAAAGCACCCTGCATTATCTGTGATGCCTAACAATCCTGGCAAATGGAGTCTATTTATGTCTACGTTATGGAAAATTATTGCCATACAAATATCAAAGAATAGCATTAAATACATACGTGTATTTTAAGCCATTGTTATGGCTAGCTTAAACTAAAAATTATTCTTGCTGTTACAGTGAATCCCCTGTGGCCTCAAAGGCCACATTAATTTTCACAGATTAAAGGAGCTCATTCGTGCATGTTTTGTTCCCATATTACACTTCTGCTCCTCCTATACGCATACTAGCAGAATTTCCAAAGAGTTGGAAGGAATGTGATAAATACGGGAAATACAGAAGTTACTGAAATTTTAGCTGCTGATTCTAGCTCTTAATTTGCTTTACAGTTTAGTGCATAATTGACTGCTGGGTGAGGCATCAAAAAAGAAAAAAGCTAGCTAGAAGATCAGCTCTTTGGGACCCGCTTTTCACTTACCCAATCTACCACCATCTTCGTGTTAGATGATGACATCACTACTTTTCTTTTAGAAAGGATAAAATGTATATGAAAATGCATTGTCTTGCTGTTTTCCCATTTTCTCAGAACCTTCATTATCATTCTTCCTTCAAGCTATTACTGTGTGTTATTTAATATGGATGGAGTTGTACTAGGTCCAAGACTCAGTGGTTGTTGCAGACCCCAGATGCACCCGGATGGTTTCCAGGCCAGCAGCCGGATAAAATTCTTTTTTTGAATTTTTCTTTTGTAGATATCTGGATTCTGAATTAACTCCTTTCTCTCTCAGAAAGCAAAAGAGAGAACATACTAGCAAAGCAGAAGAGTGGAAGAAACCAGGTAATTTGGTGTGACGTCAACCTCATCATAATTTAAACTTGGATTCCTAGATGAAATGGCAGAGTTGGTACAGCAGATCTGTCAGGCTCTGTAGCACAGGTGGGTTTACTTCCTCAAGATTTCTCTTTCTTTTTTTTTTTTCCCTTTCTTTTTCTTCTTCATCAGCATATTAATGCTCTTCATCATCATTCTTTAGAAGTGTGACACATATCACATTTCCCATCCTTCTGAGCATATGGTCTGGAACTATTCAATAGCTTCAATATGATGATTCTGGGCTGCTGAGCACAACTGATTGGCACATTAAACTGCTGGGAGACTCTTATCTGGGCCAGACAGGATTCTTTCCAGCGCAGTCCTAAGGGGCCTTTGGTAATGAAAAATAGTAATTCTAAGTCTTTTCCCCCTGTCTGTTGCCAGGCATTTTAAAATGGAGTTTCAATAGTTTTTTGTTCCCCATAACCCTTATTAAAGCAAATCAAGTGTAAGCCAGAAGAACCTGGAGAGTTTCACGAGAGACCATGAAGTTATCAATTTAAAAATAGGTTTTTCAGAGCTGATTTAGCCTTGCTTATACCATTGTAGAGCAACCTAGTGTACTAAAATTACTAAGACAAATAGGTATCAAATTAACTAAGTAAATAGCAGTATGATGTTTAGTTTATAATCTTAAAAATCTCTTATTTTAAAAATATATTTTTGCCTTCGTTACTGAACAAATAAAGAGTAAAGAAAGAAGTAATGTATTTTGCATATAAGCAAGAATAGGGAAGTAAAAATCTAACTGAAGATATAAAATTTACTAGATCTAGAGAGATTCCTTCAGCTACTGTAGCCTCCTCTTAACTGTGATGATGATAAGCACTCATTCTCCTGCCTGGGTAAAACCAGTTAAAGCACTTGCTTCCCATCCCAATTTCAACTAGAGAGAAAAAATCAGCTTCCAGTCTCATGACTCTTTACAAAAGAAGGGAAGGATTTTCTGAGAACAGTGACTGCATGAAGAACTCCTGTAGGAAGTGGATATCTGTATCACGAGCTAGGGACAGAGCTTTTTGGGTCGACATGGTTTACATTTATTGCCTCTTAACTCAAGAAGATAATGCTTCACTTTCTTCCATCTATAAAACTAGAAAAACTGATTATTTTAAGCTCAGCATAAGTTTTATTATGTTTGGATCCTTAAACAGTGGCTGTGTTGTTCCCTTCCAGGAGATAATAAATCCTGAATGGGTATAAGGATGTACAGAATTGTGGCAGATATACCTCCTGCAGTAGTGCCCAAAACTAGATAAATGGAGCATTACTAGGAAGTCTTGGAAATATTCTCAGCTGCTTTAATTTTTTAATGCACATTTTTCTTACTTGTATTTTAGACTTTGCACTGGATGCTTCACATCTCTAAACTCTTAATAATGTATTCTGGAAGTTTATGAATCTGTCACATTCTTGCAACTTAGAAAATATGGATACAGAAAGGATTTTATTCCACAGGATTCAGCCAGTGAAACAACAAAAAAGTGTTGAACATCAGAGTTCTTACTTTTGAGACTGTAAAAAGGTTCCATAGAAAATTTCAAAAATGGGTCCTCTTCACAAGTATAAAATTGCAACTACTGCCCCATTGCAGGGATGAGTTATTACCAATTTTGTTTTAAAAACTCCTCAGAAGAGAAGCAATAACCTTATTTTAAGGGTGTTAGAAAAAAAAAATCACTTGCAAAAAAAAGTAATTTTTAAATGAGATGCTTCTCCTTATACCTCATAAAAATTGTGTTAACTTTTGCATGCTTCACAGACTAGTAATTTATTTTACTTAGTTCCCAATGTTTATGTGCTAAAAAACTTCTTTTCCTCCTGCATCACTGTACAGTGAGGTTCTGGCAATGTTATTCACTTTCAGATTGGTAAAAATGAATTCTTTTCAATGGTGATATATTACAGTAGCTGCATACAGTTCTGTATTTTAGGGGGGCTCTTGGGGAAGAAACACCAATTTTATTAGACATACAGTACTGCAATACCTTGGTAGACAAGCTTTATACTGATATGTATAAATTAAATTATTACTTGACCAACTTGACCAAATTTATAACATGCCTCCAATGTTTAGCCAGCTATTCTATATGCCCTTCTCTAAATTTGGAGAAAACAGTACTACAGGTCAGAATTTTAGACTGGTTTTGTTCCTATGTACAAGGGCAGGCACCATATCACCAGCATGATGGGTTTTTTTCAAGCATAATAATACAAGATCAGGAGTGGCTGTGGCAAACCCAAGTGTTCAAGACTTGGTACTAAATTTTTCAAGAGGCTTAAGATGAGTGCTTTCTCTCCCAGCTGACTTTTGAGGGCTGCTGAATGTTATTAAAAAGAAAATTAAAGCCCTGTTTTATTAAAAAGTTTTGCTGACAGCGTTGTAAAATTAGTGTTATTGATTTTAATACATTTAATAAAAAATGCAGTTGAAAATCAGCAGCAGAACACAAAATATTGTCTCTTTGCTTCGTTGTACATTATGAACATCTTTATTTAATGAATCAAATGTTTAATTAATTATAAGGTATACTGTAATTTGGGGAGATACTTAAAGAAAAGGGAAGTGTGATGAAGTAAAAATTCCTCATCTTTTTTGGCTACTTCTCACTCAACTGTCAGAGATGTTCTCCTTTTCCCACCTTGACAAAGTATCATGTTCCCTGAATGACTTTAGAACATATTCTTCCTTGAGTCAAACACTCTGTCATTTGCACAAAGCAATTCTTACTATAATGGTCTTTAATTGCCTTTAATTATTTTATATCTGAATTACCATACACTGCAGGACATTTAAAGCCATAATAATAAAATATCTTATTACAGTGGCTTATTGAAGTACTACTGGGCTTTGACTTCTGGGAATCCTTCTCAAGTCCAACAGTGACTGTAAATCATTCTGATCCCTCTGTATAAGTAAATGGGGATATTGCATATGAAACTGAACTGGTAAACTTCAAAACATTAATCCCTACTAGAACCAAATGCACAAACTTCCTTCACTCATCCTACCTGGGTTAGGTTAAAGTTCTAAAAGCGAGGCTAATGTCAGCACAAAATCCATGTTTTCTTTTCTCCTAAATACACAGAATATGTGACCCAGAAAAGCCCTGAAGCTGGCTCAGCAAGGCAAACACTGCTCTAAAGTTATTAATGCTGTTCATACACATGCCAAAGCCTGGAATCACCACTTCAAATCCATGCTTTCAAGCTGGGAAAGATTTGGGGCAAGGTTATTTCTTGAAAGGCCAAAGTAAAAGGCAGCCTATCCTCAGCAAGGTCTGAGATAGTAAAATGGTCATCAGGAAAGGTGCTTGAGCTGTTTGCTAAAAACATGTTTTACAAAAAGAAGTCAACTGTATTAGCAACAGAGTGGGAGTTTAAAAGTATCCAGTGCCAACATCACCAAAGCAATTAAGCAAACTGAGCAATGACAATGCTTTCTAAGGGTCTGTAAGACATGGGACTGCCATCAAACAGACAGATTTTCTTACTACTCCTAGTAGTCTGCTGTACAACCTTACTCGTGTCTTTGCTAAGGAGAAACACAGGCAGCAGTGCCTCAGGTGTACCTGGGTGTGAGGGGCTTCTGCTTAGCTGGTAGCCAGACTCAGAAACAAGGATTATCTTCAAAGGACACAATTTAATCAAAACATGAGATGCAATTACGTGCTCATTATGCCATACACACAGCACCTTTTGTGCTGTCAAGGCCCGGCTGTGCTAAAGGCCACGTCACAGTAGGCAGGAGAAAACTACAACCCAAGACTTGGACCACCCCAGTCTAGCTGCAACACAGCAACAGCAGAAGTGGGAAAACAGTCCTGACTCATGGCACAGAGAGCTGCCAAATTCCATCAGGTGCCCACATGCACTCCTTTCTTAAGCCATCATTGAGGCTCTGAATCCCTACGGGCTTGAGCAGCCCGCTCCAGAGGGGCAGCAGGATGGGGAGAGCAGAAGCCCTAACACATCAGAAAGCTAAAGACAGCCCCACCACTACCCTCACCACCTCTCTGCCCTCTCCCCATTTTTTCCCCCATTTTTTGTGACCAAGCTTAGACATTGCAAGGCACATTACACTTCCAAATGACACAATGCAACTGCTCTTGAGCTGAACAAAATCAAAGCGTTCTCCCATAAGGTAACAGATTCAAGTCCAGCAAAAGCTAAATAGAGTGTTTTACAGGAACTTCACTGGAAAATGAGACAGGCATGGGAATCTCCAGACAGAGCACTAGACATCATATCAAATAGCTGCCCAGCAGTTTCAGATCTTCAGACGGTATCTGTAGTGACACTACAGAAAAAAAAATAATCAATAAAGCATTCTGATTTCAAAGCATTTTGATGCATCTTGAAGGAATTTACTCAACTTTTGTCTTACTCATCCTTGTGATCATTCTTTTTCTGTCATCAGGCACCTAAGGCAGATGTCAAGCAACTGCAAACCTCTCCATCACCAGGTTTACTATCAAATCTATTCTGTTCAGATGTAACAGGCATTCTGTCAGTATCATGTCAAAAACTGTGCCCCCAGCAAGCCCAGGCTTTTCATTTTATTGTATTTTATTTTGTCCATCATTAATAGCCTCTATTAAAAATCACTTAAGAAGAAGAGAAGCAAACATAACTTTGCTCTTTGGAAGAAGAAATGATTGTTAAGTTTGTTGGCACATGCCTACCAAACCAGCACATCTGAGACTGATAAGATTTTGATTAGCATTCCAGTTGTAGCTTGTCCATTCCTCTTCATAATGCCAGCTTGACTGAGAGTCTGTTTGTCCATTTTCAGAGATGAATAACTGTGGCATTTAGTAAAGAAGTGAGAAAACCATGTTTGGTTTTTAATTTGCTTTAATGACTTTCTTGGCCACGGTTATTTACAGAAGAGTCTAGCCAGCTGCCTTTATTTCCCCTTCTGTTAGATTATGATCTCTCAACACAATACTTGAAAATGGCTCATCTGAACAAAATGCAGAAAGAGCTTAATAGCAGCTGAGTTGAAAGACAAAAGGAATTGTGCCAGTATCACTAAGTTAAATTCATGGTATGTAAGCAAAGTAGTTTCAGCAGGATGATTTATGGTAAAAACCTCGAGAAAATAATTTGTCCATAATCTTCCTTACAAATTATTTCATTTCTTTTCAGACACATTAGACCATGAGGCTCTTCTTTTCCTCTGTCCTGAGGCAAGAGGCACGTAGTGTCATTAGACACATTTTCAGGAGCATTCTGCATTATGCATACAGAGCCCTCGAGTAAAGACAAGGGAACTGCTTTCAGCTGTAACTTAGAGATGTATTCTGCATACCTGTACAAGCATACATGTGAGGCTTGTATGAACTTGACTTCTCAGTGCCTATCAGTTCTGAAATGCAGGTCAGAAGGATGGTTTCTTAACAGTGTGCTGCATATTAACCATTCTGTATGAAACACACTTCTTTCAGAGCACTGCAGGAAGGGGATAGACCCCCGTGATGCTTTGCTTAAACCTTTCTGTCACTGTCCTTCATCACAATGAAGCAATGCTTCCATAAGTACCATCCTCTACCTTCTCACAGGACCTCTGACACCCTAACAATTATTCCCATATTCTTTTCCGTATGGTTACTCCCATATTCTTATTCCAGCTGGTGAACCTTGGAGAAAAGTTATAACTTCATTCAGCAGAACTGCTGAGTCTCTGTATTTCACTATGGAATGCTAAGTAAACAGAACCAAAACTAGTTTTTGGTAAATATTTACATATTCATATTTTAAACTGTCTAAACGTGCAGCCTGATAACTGCATTATAGACATAGCCCAATATGCATGAGTGACAAGCAGAAAAACCTTAGTTGGGCATACTGGCAAAATCACTTCTTGCAGCTTCAGTCCCTTTCCACACTGCACAAACAGCTTCTCAAAGTGCTGAATTCCAGAGTCTGATTTGTAAAATGGACTGAGAGGGTTTAAGAAAGGAAGGTGAAAAAGATGAGGGCAAAAAGCTCATCAAGTATCTCGAGATGTTTCTGTTTCTTACACAGAGTAGTAAGTCAGTGCACCATGGGAATTAAAGTTTAGATAAGGATTACACTATCCAAAGACCATGTTAAAGGCCTAGGGTAGTGGCCACCTAATTAACTGTAGGAGTCCTCTTGTGCAGTCATATAAAATCCTATCTCAGTAAAAACTCCAAGAACCAGCAAAACATCTGTAACTTCCTGGGCACCTGACAATTTCTTCTTACTGAGGATCTGGGAATGCATCTCTGTGCTGAGCCACAAAATGTTCTTGAGTCTGATCATTAACAGAAACAAGGAACTCCCCTGTGGCACCAGAATCACGTTGGATTAGGATGGAACCAAGCAGGTTTCCCAGCCAATGGAGTATTTGTTTTACATAAGTGTAAACTGTTTTCATAACAACTTCAGATGGTTCAAAAAGCACCTACTTTACACAGTTTTAACCTTTGAAATGTAAATCAAAATATCCTGCTTATATAACTACTCAGCTATTCTAAAAAAAAAAATCCCAAACCCATCTTTTTAAGTATCAGTGTTTTCTGCTTCCATTGAACACTGCCTGGTTTTACACAAATTCCTGGATTAGTGGGGGCTCCTAATTTTAGAATACATCTGGTGTGATTAGTGTTAATGTGTCAGAATTTGGTTCATGTTCAGAGTCCCATTCAGTGTGGGGGTTTGCAACATGATCCTCTATGCAAACAGAGCAATAAAAAGACTTCTGAATTGATTATTTAAATTAACTTTATTTAATAAGACCAAAAGCTTTGCCATCAATACATTCTGGAGATTTTAAGGGGATGGATGATTTTAAAATAACTTGCTTCCAAATTTCAGCTTAACACTGAATTTTATGTGTCCATGCATGTACCCAGTGAGAAAACTGTTTTCCAGCTGTGTGACATTTTGACCGTGTCAGCCTGGAATGTTTATTATTTGGCTATCTGCTGTAGTACAGCATAATGGCTCAATGCTACTGGTAGGGATGAAGCATTTGTTCCCCCTATGAAAGCAGAAGATACCAAAAACACTTGCTGCTCCCAGCAGGCTTCTGGGTATAGCAAGAGAGCCTGTCTGTATCTGCAAATGCTCTCATACGGTAAAGACTTTTCTACAAACTGCTACTAATCTGTAAATGATGAATACATGATGAGAATGCCACGGTAGTAGATAAGACTCATAGTGAAGATGTTAAAATAACAGCTATCAACTGTTCTCATAACTTCCCCTTGCTCTCCTGGATCAAAATTTCACACTAGGAGGGGAGGGCAGACACTAACAGTGCACCCCAAAGCTGAAGAAACAAAAGCCCCTTGTACTCAGTTGACTCTATCTCTGCTTCTAATCACACTTTGCCCTGCCTGATGGAAAATCTTTAGACTTGATGATTTTTTTTGTGCATTTTTGTCCCTGATTCCAAGAAGTGCTGCAGCAACACTTCATGAAGGACCAATGTGCCCTGACAGACTTAGGAAGAATTAGTCCTAATAAAAAAAAAAGAATCTGCAAAATGTGTAGGTAATATTAGTAGCTATACAGATGACTATTTTTAGTATGTATAGTTGCCCTCATGCATGTATTTGTATAACTCAACATGTATTCACATCTGCCTGATTTGCCTGACTTTAATATCACGAGGTTTTAAAAATGGATTCTCATCTGATAAAAATACTGATAGTTGTATTGATTTCCAAGAGCTAGGCTTATTTAAACTAGTCCAGAATTATTTCCACAGATATTTAATTCCACAGATACCATTGTAAACTCATCTCTATGGGTTTAAATGTACAACAGTGCAAAATTCAGATACCAACCCTTTGTTTTTACATCCATCCTCTTGCCTTGGAGAACTTCAGAAACAGGAGCCGCTGTTTCACATGTCACAATGTGAAAAAGAAGATCTGAACCAGTTAAGAAAAAGCATTTTTCTGATCCAAATCCTGACACTTCACAACTGCAGAATGTGAAGATGTCCTAGTGTTACTGCTGAGCACTCCTCAGACACACTGAATTCACTTGTTCCCTCTTCTACAGGTTCAGTCTACCAAGGGGATTCAGAATGAGAAAGGAGGAGGAGGAGGAACTGAAAACCAACTTTAAAGCATCTCTGTTATCAAAGTGGCCCAAAAACTCTAATGTTTTTAAAATGGGAACTCAGAGCAGCAAGAAATGGTGTAGGATTCCAATGCCATCTGATCCTGATGCCACACCACCACAGCAATATATTTGTGGAGCTCCCACAGTACATCCCAAACTGAATGTCATGCATACAGTATTTAAAACAAACAAAAAAATCACTTCCTGAAAACTGTTACCAAGAGATAACTTTCTACCTACTTCCTTCAAGATTCGCCCTTCTTTTCTGTCTTCTCACAAACCCTTCAGAAAGACTAATTATATGTGAAGCCTCTAATAAATAAAAAATATACATATAAATTGTATCAGAGACTCAGAGACATGAGTGCCCCTTGACATGAATTTATTAGCAATACAAAACTCTCATCACACCAGTTACAATCCCATTTTCACCTGACTAAGGAGGGTATTGGCATTAATGTTACTTGATGCTCATAAGCACCCCCAGGCTGTAGGTAATCCTTGTTATTTTTATCACTGCAACCCTTTGGACCTGAACCTACTCAAAACCAAGAGCCTCTGAAAGGTTCTATGATTTCAATTCACATAGAGTTTGATAGAAATTGAGGGCAGCTGAACTAGGACTGTTATGTCCCATATTTTTTAATGCATATTAACTTTTTCAATTCAGAATTTTATGTGCTTGCTGGCACATCGGACTAAACCCAGGAATGCATTACTGGACACTTCATAATGTCTGAAAGGACTGCATCTGTTAAAAAAACTAAAATAAACCACAATTTTTTCATTGTAAAGTTCCTTTACAAAAGCCTAATTACCTAAATTTCACAACTGGAGAAGCAGCAATAAAGAAAGGTTAATTTATTCCTAAGTACATAGAGGAGTTGAGACTAAAGACTTTGACTTTGTTTTGTTCTGCAAGATCTGACCTTCTCTGTTCCAGAAGAAGTCCTCTGTGTATTATTTTTTGGCACAAAAGATTTTAAATAAGACATCCTGAGAACCAGTATCCTTCTGGCACCACTAAAATGTTTATTGTCTTCCTTTGTCTTAGTTTAGACAACATTCATCATTCCTTTTATTTTACTTATGTGTTTATTAATTTCTTATCCTGGTTCTGTCTCGGTTACACTTAAATCCTTACGAGTCCCAGTGGTAGGGATGGAATTGTCTAATTACACCACAGTTTATTGAGTTTTACATTTAAATGTAATTCAACTACCTCTATGTTTGTTTCCAGTGCAGTGAAATAATGAATTTCAACAGCTGGGAAGTAATTTTCATTTTCAAATGAGCTCACTACAGGTGATGATCCAGTTCAAGAAAGTGTTTGTTGAAGGGTAGGAGAATCACAACAGAATGCATCATTATCTTATTAATGAGAAAGAAACTAAGCAGGTGTTACATACTTACTAGCCTTAAAAATGGAAATGTAATGAACATCCGCCAGGTGTAAAATTCTACTTAGCAGCACCAACTTTACCTACCCTGGAAGATAAAAGATGAACTCCAGAAAGGTGCCACTGGAACCAATATTTTAAATGTATGTGACAGATCAGAAGGAAAGGTGGGTGAATATCATAATTAAATAATAACAAGTAAGCCTAATTCAAATGGGTTAGGAAGTGATACCTGATAATGTCTAAAGAATGCCAGTCACCTACGTGGCTTTTTTACCTTCAGTTCTCAGCATGAAAATAGAGTGACAGAAAAATAAAGACATATAACTGTCTCCTCAAGTTCTTCTAAGAGGAAAACAAGTAGTGGAAAACTTTTACTAATCATACATCAAGAGTTCAGACACTGCTCACTTTGAAGCAGTCAGTAAGGTAGAGTGAAGAGGGGTAACCACATTTCTAAATGCCTTCCTCTTGCACTTGATTTGGAAAAAAATAGAGCAGGTGACAAGGAGAATGTTAACAAGTGTTTCTATTTGTGTGCATATTGCATTTCAGTACAGAACAAAAGAGCAGAAAAGCACATGAAACCTTAGCAGTGACATTTCTGCCCTGACAAGCCCATGAAGCAGCATCACACACTCATCTGGCCAGTGAAACCCTTTGGTGTCAACCAGGCTTCAGAAGCAGAAGCAGCCTGGTCAGGAAGGGAAAAGACCAGGAGACAACACTTAGGTTTACTGAACACTCCAAGGAGTTTAAACTCAGGGGGTTTAAGCCTGTTCATTCTTTCTGAAAAGGTTTCTGAAGTCCAGCAAGAAAAATAAAACCATTTCTTGTCAGTTAACCTATTGATTGTACAAAAAGATAACCAAGGAACACTTAAGCTGCTGCAACCCCATTAGAAAAGCAGTTTCCTTATTGTCACTGCCTTAGAAGAAGAGTGAGTGTACAGTTCCCTTGTACAACATTTCTCTCAATGACACCTCCAACACATACTCTGGGAGCACTTTGCTTCCAGTGCTTTCTTTTGCCCTCCAGCTCTCACTCCAGCTGTGGAGTGAGATGTACACATGGAAGTAACAGTGAGTTCTGGCCAATGAGCATCCTTGTGTAGGCAAGGAATCATCTCAGAGGATGGGCCAGGTCACTTCACTGCGCTGAGGGCAGGGTCCCTTCTGAAGGGATGCACAGGGGTACAACCAGGGAAGACTGTCTGTTTGTACAAAAAAAGAAATGCATCATTTGCTTCATTACATATGAGGCCTCACCTGCCATTCCTTCTAAGGATTGGAGTTTAATTTTGACGTGAAAGAAAACCACAAATCCTTTCTAGTGAGAGTAAAATATTAAGACAATTTGTATGCAAGCAGTGTCTTTGCCTAAGTGCATTCAGAGAGCCAAAGCCTCAGTTTCCATCTGTCAGGAACAAGGGGTGCATGTAGGTGTCAGTTTCAGGGGGATTCAGGTTTCATCAGAATTCATCTTAAAAACAGGTGGCATTGTTAGGCTATGGGGCTGTTTGCTAATTTAAGAGACCCATAACCTAGGTAGAGCTCATTAGATTCCAGGAGTGATGATCAGGGTCCTCTGGGCTCACATTCAGGCTTAGTGTTGCAAATAGAGCAAGGGAAAAAAAAAAACAACCATCCACTCAGAGTTTGCACTGGAGCAAGTTATCTAATACCATCAGTAGCATTTTATAGGGAAAAGGGAGCAGCAGTGCTAATGTGCAGCCATAAAATACCATTTCATTTTGAATGTTTGCCATGTTCGAGTGAAATTTGCACTCTCACTTCACCAATAAAAAACAATTTATTTTGTTGTGATGAAACTAAAAACATTGCTCCAAGTAAAAAGGGATTTAACAAAAGAATTAGCCAGTAACTCCCTGTATTTAATAAAACGTGCATAGCACAAGAAATATTTGTCTGTTGTCAATAAAATACAGTAACAAGGCAAACATTAAAAAGAACTAATGATCCAAAAGCATGATAGTTTTAAAAGCTAATGATTTGTGACAAGTATAATGTATTGACCAGTAAAATGCCCCAAGGTTTTATATTCAATCCAGTGTTTAGTATATTTAATAATTTCAGTGGAGATGAACAGCAGTGTTTGCAAAGAACAGATCCGGTTCAGGGAAAGCTGTGAAGAATTCTGGGGGAATTTTGCCATGTTGAGTGAATAGGCAATGGAAAAAATAGTGTGAAGAAAAAGAAAGAATTAAAACTATTTGCACTCATGGGTTTGGACATGGTTGTTGTAAGATTGGAAGACTAATGAGAGCCTCTGCTGACACGACTATCACATCAAGATGCGTGAGGTGGGAGTGGAAAAAGATGTTGAATACATTATGATTCAGCCTCCTCTGAAATGCTGTGTGCCTTAATAAGGAAGGACAATAAAAATAATACAAACATAGAGAAACTCTCAGAGAGAGGGAGGCTGTCAGGCTTAGATTATCTTGGAAATGAGACAAATAACAAAGGACATGAAAAGGGCACATTCAAAAACAAAATGAGAGAGAAAGATCTGACATTACTATTCCACACACATCATAAAGCAAGAGTAAAAGGAAAGCATCTTTCATCAAAATGAAAGATGGTGGATTTGAAACCATCAAACAAATGCTTTCATTGTGCACAGTAAGACTACAAGGCAGTAGGTACTAGAGATGCAAAGAGGTGCAGAGAGGAGCCTGTCCAATTTCAGCTGGGATCCTCTGTTTCTACAAGTATAGTAAGGGTATCCTAAATTACAGTAGTAGAAAAGAATACTGAAAAGAAAATTTAACATCATTCTCTAGGGTTAAGTTGCTATCTAAGTAGAGCAGTTTAAAATCTGACCTCAGGGTCAGAAGAAGAAAGATACAAAAACATTATTTCACATGTATCTGCTTTGCAGTTTGTAAAGTATCAGCTACAAGCCACTATCAGAAGACAAATCCTGAGCAAGAGGGACCACATTTAGTACAGCAATTCATGTCTGCTAATGATGAGCTTCCCCAGGCAAATTACTATTTTATACATTTTTAAACACCATGTTGTTCATTCTCTCCTCCAGCAGACACTTTCTGTATCAAAAATGACTCCCGAGAGGAGCCAGAAAGTCTGACTGAGACATGTGGCCCTGCCAGCCTCAGAAGGCAGAAGGAGCTTTCCCTACTTATGATTTTGCATATCTGTTTAGCTCTGCATTTGTATGTTTATCCTAGAGTCTATCTAGGCTGTCTAAAAAGTGTCTTAACATATACTCTGATCCTGCTGCAAACAGGTACATAGGGTAACACTTGCACCAGAGGTCTGAAACTAGAAAATTGAAAGATGTCAAACTCTGAAGAGTGGCACTAGAATTATAAAAAATAAACCCATATGGGTGAAGCAACCTTAACATTATTAATTAAAAACAAACAAACAAAAGAACGTAGTTCTACTTATTGCTTCTGACTGCTTCCCTTGGCTACCAAATTGAAATCAATAGGACTGAGGGGAATTGATGTTGTGATCAATTAAAAAATTGAATACCCAAAACCCCATTCTCCTCAAACTATCTCGAAAACGAGAAGATTCTAAGATCTTTTAAGTTTCCCCAGTATACTTGTCATGGTGCAAGGATACTTTATTTGCTTTTTTTTAAAAAGCAAAACAAAACAAAACTCAACAGACAATTCACTGTCTTTCCACCATACTATAACGCAGAGAAAAATGTGATTGCAGGAACATCTAACAATCCCACTGCCTGGCACTACTCCCCAAAAGAAAAGGTTTTCACTGGAAATATATAATTTCAGACTCCTTCTTCAATAACTTTGAGACCACCTCTTTCTTAAAGGAACTGTGGCTAGGGTGTACATAACCACAGTGCTATCATTTTATCTACAACATTCTAAATATTCCTGTGCTGCCAATTATTGTCTATGGAAACAAAACAGACTAAGACTAAGGAACAGACAAACGAAAAAGAAAAAACAACTCAAAAAACCAACCCCCCCAATGAATTCTGCAATGGTCTTTTCTAGTATTTAGGGAACAATGAAATTATGTTCTTTCCTTTTCAGAGGACACATAGTTGCCCGAAACAGCTGGGAACACTTTTTTCATGTGCACACAGACCAGCATAATACCCTGCACTTTCAGGGAATAACCAAGCCCCCAATTATATTACTTCTGAGGAACCCAAAAATTAATCCTGCCCTTTCAAAATAGTAATAGAATAGTAACAATAACAACATCATCATCAAGTATAATAATAATAATATCATCTTCTTCTTCCTTTCCCAATATGACTTAGTTATTACCTGGCCCTTCAAAGGTTTGATCAGGGGAAAGCCTCCTCTCCAATAAAAGCAATCAATATTTTCAAACAGTCCACAAACTCACACTGAATTGGGATTTTCATGCTGGCAACGGTGAATTAAAACTTCCCAATTAATTTCACTTTTATTTTTATGAAAGTGACTAGAGAGGTGAATTACCACACAGCATAATCAAAATACATGATGATAATGGATACAGCTTCAGTTTACTATTGGAGCAGCTAAACTCTAAACAGCACATTTGGGGTGGATAGTCACCTTTATCTGTTCAACTGGACACAAAATCATTTGTTACAGCCACTTAGTTTTATTATTACTCTGTATTGGAAACTAACAAACATCATAACTCACTGGCGTTTGGAAATCTTAATATTTTGATCCTTCAGAAAATTTGTTTTCAGTAGGTAATCTAGGTCTGGCTGGCTAGGCTTATAGTAATCAGTCTTCTAAGTGTTTGTACTACATCAGTGTGTCTCATGGCAAAAATGAAAAAGATTTTTAAAAATCCCTGTTATGATTCAAAGTAATAGTTTCTCCAGCCTCTTTGTGAATTCTCCAAGCACATCTGCCTCAGCTGCTACACTTCAAGTCTTTTATCTCAGGTAAATCACATGAACCTTTCAGACTAGAAAATGTCCTCCTGATTAACTGTTCTTATCAAGAGGGCAGTTCCCTAACCTTATTTATTTTTCCTACCATCTACTGCCTCCTCTGCATGCTCTCTTCCTCTCCCCTCATTCCTGCTGCATTATTCCTCAAATGTGAGTCCCTGATCCCTGCTGCACCTGGGCTCTGGGCTGCCAAAGCCTTCTGCCCCCCATCCCTATCTCTCCCTCTCCATCCACCTTCTCCTGGCTCCCCTCAGCAGCCTGGGATCTGCCTTCAATCTGATGCCACCTCTTTCGTGTTCTTGGTAACCCCCTCCCTGCTCTTTCCTGCCCTGGTGCTCTCTCTCACCACCTCACCTGGAGGACTGAGTGAGGGACAGAATATGGAACTGGTCCAGCATGGAACTGGAAATTTTTTTTCAAGCTTTTTTCCTTGATGCAGCTCGCCAGGCAGTTACACAAACAGGAAAGCTGACAATGAAATTTGGTGCTGCTTAGCACAGAGAAAAGAGTGCTGCTGGCAAATGAGCTACCACAGACCTTTGATGTCCTTTCATCTCAACATTCAAAACAAGAGAACCCTGGAGACACCTGAAAAACAGGCCTTGCTCCTGATTCTCAGAGGACCTAATTTTTAAGCCAAGTCTTTTGTCCTCTGTATCCATGGAACTGAGCTTTCAGATTGCCAAAGTTACACAGAAAAACACAAAAGGCTATGGAAAGTACTGCTTTGTCAATGCTGGTAAATGGACAACTACCTAATTCTGGAGTCACTAGAATTACTCCAGAGTCCCCAGATATTCAATAAATACCCTCTGAGCATTCTGATAAGTGGATAAAGTACACAGCATTCATAACTTCACTTAATGTTTATCACGTAGAGATTAACATCAAAAGAATGTTAGAATATATTGTCACATTACAATTTATTCTTTCTTTCACTTTTGAATCAAATCAGCTCTGAAAATCCAAAGTTCATTTGCCATATTGCCAGGAAGATCCCCAAAAGTTTGTGATAAATTGTGTATTAGATGCTACTTCCCTCTAGTGTGCAATCCTTGTAAAACCCCAGTGATATCAAACTTCATAATCCTTCAAATGTACTCCAAAACAAAAACAGGCACAAACCCGTCAAGTCTTTAGAGCATGGTACTTCGTAAAATCATCTGATTTATTTTTAGACTGCCAACAGAACTTGATTCTAGTATCTTTTCCATCTTCAGAGTACAGCCAGCATACCTAAGTATGACAGAGCAGCCATGAAGCTCAGGCAGAACCTTAACAGAGCAAGTTATTCTCATGACACTACAGAAAACTCAAGACTAATCTATCATCTTGTATGAGAAGATGATCAGTAACAGGTAAGTGATCACTCCTTAGCTCCAGTAATCAGACATTTGTAATAGAGTACTTTGTCACAGGAAATGTAAGGAGCGTGTCAGAATTTGTTAGTCTTATTCAAAAGAGGTTGTTTTGAGTGAATTTTCCATGAAACCACACTTAATTCACAACTCTGCAGTAAACCAGCACAATCATTTTGAGCATTATTTGAATCAATGTAACACATTTATCTTGTTGACAATCTGACTTTTGTCTGAACTGTAGATAACTGAGAATAAGCACCCCAGGAGAGGTCCACTCTGTCATTTGAAATAATATTTGGGATTCTGCCCTTCTTCTGAATATTATGAGTATTACAGGGTACACTTTCAGAAACAGCTATTTCAGCCAAGTATTCAAGCCCCACACTCATTTGCAATAAATGAACACTTTCCTCTTGGACAGACTTTCAAAGTTATCTTAGGAAAAAGGTATTTATTTTCTCTCCAGTTTCAAAATCAACTACTAATGCATGATGTCAACCTGCCATTGGGCCACGAGACAGGATAGGCACGTGGAATCCTTGACTGGCTAGCCAAAAACAATGGCTCCTGCTTTTACCCATGCTGAAGTGCCTTCCTAAGTGGAGAAGGCATTCTCTTAAAATATGTATGTTCTCAATTATCCATAAGAACTGACTGTCTCGTAGCTAAACAGACACAGACTCATTCCTTCTTTTTCTCAGTCTGCTTTTGTGTCCAACTCCCACATTCCCTAAAGAGGAGTTCCATGACTCTTCTTTAACTCCTCTTTCACTAACATGCCCATCAGCCAGCTGCAGCTGCCACACCACCTCTTGATCAGGAGTGGAATTGTGCAGCTCTACAGTTTTGTAGCCTGGAGAGAACCAACTTTAAGTAAACGTGCTTGGTAACAGCTGTCAACACTGCAGTAACCAGACAGAGGCTAACAGCAAGTAGGTGGAAAGGGGCTGTACACAGACACACCTATTCTTTCACTGTTGACATGCAACTTGAATTTCCAGGGTTCCTGAGAAATCTGGAAAACCAAAAGGATGAATGCATACATTACCAAGAATGCATTAAGGTGACCTTGAACCACTGGGGGGAATCATCAGTTTGATATTGCCTTATAAAGAAATAATAATCTGTAGCTGGAGACAAACATACCCTGATGGTATCCTGAGAACTGTTGGTTCAGAAGATGAGCAGATTATCTAAGCAATAATAACTTTATGGATAGGCTGCCTGCCCTGAGAAAACCACTTAACATCTTATAAGAATTATATAATTTAATCATGTGGGGAATCATCAAAGCTGATCAAGCCTAACAACATAAGCAGAGTTCTCTCTCTGTTGACTGCAAGAGTATGTCCAGCTCTAAGGAGCTGCACAGGCACTGCTTTTTTTTCTCCCAGTGAGGTTCTCAGAATTGTACTTCTGCAAACTACAAATATACTTCTTCATTGCTGCTTGTGTAAGGATTGCTCCAGCAGTTTTAGAAGCCAGGCTGGAACTCAGATAGATGTAAAAGCAGCTCTGGGGGAGGGTCTGCACACTCTCACCCTTCTCAGGTGCCAGCTCACAGGACCTGACCTGTGGCAGTATCTCTGTGTATTTTCCTGGTGTCTTGTAAGTTTCCATAAGGAAAATTTCACTTCATGTTCTGCAATTCCTATGTTGGCATCAAGGAACTGAATCCCCATTCACCCAGACACCTTTGGGAGTTTCTGATTTTGAACACCCTTCTGTTAAAGAAGCAGTTATTATCTTCTTTCTTACATTCCCTCAAAACAATTTTTCTGTTTTCTCAGCTGCTGGAACAGGAGCAGAAAAAAGGTGAAGTTCACATTATTGAGGACACCCCACATGCAATCAGGTTAAAAAAATCTTCATACTTTATCAAAATATTCATAAGATGGGCAGGATGAAGGCTGTTTTTTCTCCTCTTTCTTGTTCTCTGTGTCCAATATGTGGGGGTTAGCAACCCTTTTTCTAGATTAATTACTAGAAAAGCCTTCTGGATGACAGAGACAGGTATAATCACTTTATCTTTTCAGACCTCTTTTCCCTACTCACAATTTGGGTGTAGTTAAGACAGCTCATCTAGCTTATCACATAAATTCAGCTTCTACTCCTTTCCATTTTAGTCACTTACTCTCACTTATGAGCTGAACTTCACTGCCCCTTAACTTTACTGAAATGACCCAAGTTAAAAATAAACCTTAAAAACAACAGAAGAAAAAAAAACATAATAAAAAGGGGGAGAAAATACATGGTTGCATGGTGAGCATTCAGAGAAAAGGGTGAGAAGATTTTCAGGCACTTTTGTTGCTCAGGTGAAATCCTGCTGATAGATCCAATAGTTCTTTTAGGTAGTGACAACACTTGTTTAAACATCGCTTGGTATAATATGACCTCAGACACCCACGGGAGTGCAGGGAATTATAAAACAAATAATTACAAACTAAAAACTAATACACCATTTAAATCTTCAGTGTTTCTTTCCCATGAGGTTCCTTTCACCTCAGTTTTTTCACCAGTGAGAACTCAGGATTATTGCATCACTATGTTATTTTTAACAAAGTACTAGAAATACTGATGTACAGAACATAAACAGAATCCCACAATAGTCCATATTTAAGCAGGTTTACCAAAACAAGCCTTGATTTTGAAACACACAATAGAAAGCTGTCTTTTTTTTCCCTTTGAATCCCAGAGGTCTCTTAGGGTCACGCCTGCAGATAAGGGGTTTACAAAACTAACTCTTTAATGACAGGAACTCTTCAAAAATCATTACAGTTTACTTCACGTGCCCAAATTTCAAATTCTATGGTATCATCATAATTGTGCTTTCCTGTATTTTTTACATCAGTTTCTAATACAGAACCATGCTCAGGCTTGTAATGGTAATGAACTTACAGATGCCCATCTGTCTTGGTTTTTATCCATTCAAAGTATTTTCAGCCTGTGGCTGTGCCTGAGGGGAAGTTATATCATCTTGACACAAAGAAATACAAAGGCTTGCCTCAGAGATTTCCCTTGCTTGAAAGCAACACTACTGCAAAAGCTCCAAGGTGTTATAATTAAAAATGTATCTATTACTTCTATAGTAAACTAAAAGAAAATGATAGTTAAGAATTATTTTCACCCATACAGCAGCCCTTGCATCGTTCATCTGTGTTTGCACTTTGAAATTCCTGATTAAAATGCTGTGTTGTTTGCAGAAAGGCATACCAAGTGTTTTAAACACCCCCAAGGATTACTAATCCGTGACCCCTATGTACTATTTATTATGTATATATTTAAACTCCATTTGAAAAGACATCAATTAAGATGCAGATTTTCTGACCGCTGCTTTGGGCAGCTGAATACAATGTCTCTCTCTGGAAATACCATTTTAATAACAGACACAAAATTGTTATTTTAATTAAAGAATGCTTGTGTTTATTATTTGATCCCTTTTGCTATGTATACAAATGTGGAATATAATTAGAACCATTGTAATTAAAGAAATAATTAGGCACCACAGGCTGGTATCACAAATATTTAAGGCAATTTCAAGCTTTTACCACCATGTCACATTAGCAAATTCCCTCCCTCATGCAAAGTTTACTAAACAAAACCACCATCTCTTTAACTATTTCAAATGAATAAGGTACATTAACAAGAAAATGAACATTTTCTCTTGTTGAGAAGGGGAATAAAATCATTCCTGCATAAATTAAAACCCATAAATCAATTCTACTTGGACAAACGTGTGCAAACAAATTCCTTTTCATGGACAACTTTATTTTAATTAAATGACCGACTCAACCCACTGCAAATAATTGTGGTGTTAATCTCACTATGTTAATTTGAACAGAAACTGAGGAAAAACTGGTCAATGCTAATCAATTGCCTTGGGAGAAGAGAGGAATTTTTGACAGACTTCCACAATGGACAAAGCACAAAATGAGATAATGGGGAGAAGTTTGTCCTGTGGGGCACAAAGCTTGTAACTACTCATTAGAAGTTTCATTATATATTAACTCCTCTGCATTCATGCACAATGCTTGCTCATAGAAAAAAAAATAAACAAAATAGATGTTTGGTAGTTGTGTCAGCTGTTAAAACCTGTGCTTACTTTATTATGGTAATGAAGGCCCTTAGTCAACAGACTTTCACCTTAGGCAATCTGTAAACTACATTAATAAAACATTAGAAGAATGTTTAAAATCTGCCATGCACTTACTTTGCTTGTAATATATATACAAAGTACCTCAGTGAAGCTGAAGTGATGATTGCTTAAACTTTAGAAAATGCTAGATGTCAATATTTACTTTTTCTTTAACTATGATCCCTATCATTACAGCCAAAATAATGTAATAAGCAAAGTAAATTACTTGGATTATTCAGTGGATGATACAGACTGATATGATCAGAACCAAGAAAGTAGAAAATCCAGAGATGGTCTAGAGACCCAGGCTTAACAGGAAAATCTTCACCAGGAGAGCAAGAGAATCTTTCTCCTGTCATTAAGACTTTTTGATCAGATTCTGGGAAAGACTGGGGCATTTACTCTGTTTTCACCTTCTCTATTTATAGGACTAGATAAGTGCTAGAAAATCTTCAAATATTATCTGATTTCACCTATATTTATAGCATGGATTTGGAGCAGTTTTCCCAATACAAAATCAGAATAGACTCTTCTTTTCCATAGCACTTGTTTAAGTTTTAGGTGTAATCTTGAAAACCAAAAGAAACAAATGAAAGCAAAACAAATGCAGATGAAGAAATATATTGTTATGTCCAATTCTGAACTGATTTTTAATGATTCAAAGAAATTCGGAATAACATTTAAAAATTTTAACAGATATAAGTTCCCTCCCTGCTCATCTAGTAGAAAGGAATTCATATAATAAGACAAGACTGTAGCATCTGAGGGATTCAGCAAGCATTGCATAAGGGGAATTTAAAAAAATTTTGCAAAAACCTAATTTATGGCATGTTATGAAGAACATAAAAAAATAATATTCCACTTATGACAGAGCAACGGAGTTTACTGATTTGCATCTGGCTTTTTAAAGGCACAGCAAAGTAGGCCACATCTTTTTCATGTTTTTCTGCCCATCTATGAAGCTACACATCTGTTGCCATCAACACCTAACATGCACATGAGTCTTTCTGATGCAAATTAAAAAATGCCATGGCAATAAGAAGCTACTTTTAAGGCAAGCCACTTTCTCAGTAAATCAGAAGCTTTATTATCATAAAACTCTAATAAATTGAACCCACATCTCATTAGCTGAAAGCAGAGTATGACTTCAGTAATATTCATCTCCCAGAAGAGTGCTTACCTATGGGGAGGTGGGGGAAGAGAAAACCTTTACTGAGAGGTGTCACTAATGATGATAGCATTAATTTTATTTATTAAAGATTGTCATAACATTCCTGAAAAAACATATTTCTTCACCTTCACCTGCTCTGTTCTGATTAAGTAAAATATTGGACTGTTGCATTTTGTTAATTTTAACTTCTATCACAGCACTGCACTTTAATTTAAAAGACAGAAAAATGTCCTATCTTGGGTTTTACTTTCATTGGCTTGCAACTCTTCTATCCCTTCCAGCAGGCTTCTCTGTAAATTGAACTCTCTCATAATCTGCTCTACACTTCGGGCATATTCACAAAGAATATCAAAGAAAATCTACCAAGCTATTATTGTGCTTTGCCAGGATTGGCTTTTTTTTTCTAAAGAAATATTTCCATAGGCTGTTGGAAACTTAATTGTGAAAACCACAGAGAAACTCTGCCCTGCACTACTGAAATAAAGCATTATAGTGATAGTNATGGACAAAGCACAAAATGAGATAATCGGGAGAAGTTTGTCCTATGGGGCACAAAGCTTGTAACTACTCATTAGAAGTTTCATTATATATTAACTCTTCTGCATTTATGCACAATGCTTGCTGATAGAAAAAAAATAAACAAAATAGATGTTTGGTAGTTGTGTCAGCTGTTAAAACCTGTGCTTACTTTATTATGGTAATGAAGGCCCTTAGTCAACAGACTTTCACCTTAGGCAATCTGTAAACTACATTAATAAAACATTAGAAGAATGTTTAAAATCTGCCATGCACTTACTTTGCTTGTAATATATATACAAAGTACCTCAGTGAAGCTGAAGTGATGATTGCTTAAATTTTAGAAGATGCTAGATGTCAATATTTACTTTTTCTTTAACTATGATCCCTATCATTACAGCCAAAATAATGTAATAAGCAAAGTAAATTACTTGGATTATTCAGTGGATGATACAGACTGATATGATCAGAACCAAGAAAGTAGAAAATCCAGAGATGGTCTAGAGACCCAGGCTTAACAGGAAAATCTTCACCAGGAGAGCAAGAGAATCTTTCTCCTGTCATTAAGACTTTTTGATCAGATTCTGGGAAAGACTGGGGCATTTACCCTGTTTTCACCTTCTCTATTTATAGGACTAGATAAGTGCTAGAAAATCTTCGAATATTATCTGATTTCACCTATATTTATAGCATGGATTTGGAGCAGTTTTCCCAATACAAAATCAGAATAGACTCTTCTTTTCTGTTGTCATATTTTGTTTTACAGTGCCTTATGTTAGGAGGTTAAAACCTTTTAGAAAAATGATACCTAAGTCATAGCAGCAAAAATGCCAGGAGAAGTTTTTATTTCTCAACATGCACTGGAATGTGAGTCCCATATTTATAAAACTGGAATTAATGCCATGAAAAGCAACAGGTCAAAGTTCATCTCTTGTTTCCACAACAGATTTGATTCAATATATTGAATTATTCTGCAGAAGCTGCATAGCACTTGTTTAAGTTTTAGGTGTAATCTTGAAAACCAAAAGAAACAAATGAAAGCAAAACAAATGCAGATGAAGAAATATATTGTTATGTCCAATTCTGAACTGATTTTTAATGATTCAGCAAAGAAATTCTGAAAAACATTTAAAATTTTTAACTGATATAAGTTCCCTCCCTGCTCATCTAGTAGTAAGGAATTCATATAATAAGACAAGACTGTAGCATCTGAGGGATTCAGCAAGCATTGCATGAGGAGAATTTAAACAAATTTTGCAAAAATGTAATTTATGGCATGTTATGAAGAACATAATAAAATAATATTCCACATATGACAGAGCAACGGAGTTTACTGATTTGCATCTGGCTTTTTAAAGGCACAGCAAAGTAGGCCACATATTTCCTCCTGGTTTCAGACTTTCTGCACTTTTGAGTTAATTTTTTCACTCTTTTTCATGTTTTTCTGCCCATCTATGAAGCTACACATCTGTTGCCATCAACACCTAACATGCACATGAGTCTTTCTGATGCAAATTAAAAAATGCCATGGCAATAAGAAGCTACTTTTAAAGCAAGACACTTTCTCAGTAAATCAGAAGCTTTATTATCATAAAACTCTAATAAATTGAACCCACATCTCATTAGCTGAAAGCAGAATACGACTTCAGTAATATTCATCTCCCAGAAGAGTGCTTACCTATGGGGAGGTGGGGGAAGAGAAAACCTTTACTGAGAGGTGTCACTAATGATAGCATTAATTTTATTTATTAAAGATTGTCATAACATTCCTGAAAAAACATATTTCTTCACCTTCACCTGCTCTGTTCTGATTAAGTAAAATATTGGACTGTTGCATTTTGTTAATTTTAACTTCTATCACAGCACTGCACTTTAATTTAAAAGACAGAAAAATGTCCTATCTTGGGTTTTACTTTCATTGGCTTGCAACTCTTCTATCCCTTCCAGCAGGCTTCTCTGTAAATTGAACTCTCTCATAATCTGCTCTACACTTCGGGCATATTCACAAAGAATATCAAAGAAAATCTACCAAGCTATTATTGTGCTTTGCCAGGCTTGGTTTTTTTTTTCTGAAGAAATATTTCTATAGGCTGTTGGAAACTTAATTGTGAAAACCACAGAGAAAATCTGCCCTGCACTACTGAAATAAAGCATTATAGTGATAGCATTAACTAAGGGAGGCAAACTTTACATGAGGATTTCCAATCATTTTACACTTGTTACCAAACCAATTATTTGGTGCTCTCAACCACCATCTTAAAGTCATCCGGGTATCAAGCCAGTTCCCTTAGTTGTTCAATAAAACACAAAATTATTTTGAACTCATATTACTACAAGGAGAATCTATTAGCCTATGCCATCCCTGGTTTATTAGAATTATTACTTTTGGATAAGAGTGATAATGAAGGGTAATTCAGGTCTTTCTGAGGCTCTGATTCTATACTACTGCAAACAATTTCAAAGAATGTGCCAAGGAAAAAGCCTTGAACTGCCACAGACATATTTAAATGCTCATTAAAAATAAAACCTAATAAACTTTAAGGCCAAGCCACAGAATTTATATTTATTAAATAACTGCTTCAATAACTTTTTCATTCTTGCTTCTACAGCTGTCTTCACACCATCATTCCTGCAAATCAAACAGCTATTTCTTTTGGATCAGTGGCAAAGTTTCAGCCTGTCTCCCTTCTTTACTACCTTTACACACCACCTCTCACAGACAGAGATGTAAAAAGTAGAAATATGGCTGCAGACTGCTCTTATGGAAAGATACTCAGCTGGCAACAGCTTTGGATGGATGGTCCAGTCAGTCACACATCAACAGACTCTGGTGAAACAGGATCATAAAGCACTTGGCCTTTCAATTTAGTTCCTGTCTGCCCCTGAAATGATTGTCTGAGATGATTATTGTTACAAATCTGGGTCTAAAAGAATGAAGGTTGATTCATGGCATGGTAGGACACAGCAAATATAGCCAAATCTTAAGTGGATTATGTTTGCCCAAACCGGCCACAGAAACTCTTTCCTGGTCTCAACTATAGTGTGGTCTGTGCCCAAGCCTATAGTCTCTTTGGAAATGAAAACCAAACAAAAATAAATAATGTACTGAAAAACTGAAAGACCAAGTGTCCAGAAGACTGTACCCAAAGGTCTCAGAGAGCTAAAACCAGGTCACTCTTCCAGAGCTCCATCCAAGTCTGCTGTCTTGGCAACTGCCCTTTCTGAGGAAGTCTGACACAAGCATTGGTTTAATACGTGGGATCTGAAATCAGAGACTGATATGCAAAGTCTACATGCAAATAGATTTTTAATGTCACTGAATCACTTGCTAAAAATTCAGAACCTTCCCCTAAAATAACTAAACCCTTATTTTAAGAGTAAAATCACCACATTTCTAATACTTCATAATCTGTGTTACATGGGTAATTGATTTCAGGGTGGCATGTCAAATTTAGATTCCATTAAATTATTGTATGAAATCTGGACAAATTTAGGAACAATATGTCATGGTTTTGTGCTCCAAGGGGATTAGCTTGTACCAAAAAATTTCCCCAAGCAGTCCAGCATATTTACATTTGACTTTGGAAGACTCCACAAGTTAAAGCCTAGCCCAAAGCCTGGACAAAATGTGTATTACAATGAATAATAAATAAATTACATTGGCACTTCTAACTTTCCTGAAAATAAGCCAAAATACATATCTGAATTTTAGCTTGGCTAAACAAGCATAATTGCTGCAGAATGTTATTATTTGTTTAAATGTTGTAATTCCTCTGCTAAATGCAAGACAAAATTTAATTTTATGACACCAGTATATATTTCAAAAGAATTCCATCAAAACTAGCTAACATACTGATGACTATTTTATATTTACATAGTTAGAACTCTCTACATTTTCTCCTGCCGTTTCCTACAGATTAGTTAATAGATCTTTCATGAAGAGAAGAGAAAATATAAATTATAAAGAAGAAAAAGGAGCAGGACTTTCACTGATCTATAAGAGATGCACTGAGTTCTTGGTGCAGATATGTTAAATTTCTATGCAGATGGGATACAGTGAAGAGGAAAAACCAAATCATTCACCTGAGATTTTTGGCATTTCGTTCAGATGTTTCAGAACACCCATGTCATCCCTGGCAGAGAGTTTACCACAAACTTACTGGCTAAGGTCTACTCCATGCTGAAATCCTTGGCACTTTTAGGTCCCCCAGATGATCTATTTTATTCTGGCAACATCTGTAGTACTTAACTGATGCAGAAATTGGATCTCTGCATGCATAGGACATCCCTGAGTCTTGAGCATTATTTTGTAGCTGCCAGGCCACTGTCAGGTGCCCTTTGGTTTCCTGCTCACTGGAATACATCTTACACTTCAATTATTTGCTTTAATAAGTTTCAGTGTTAAGAGCAAGCTCATATTTATGTTTCTATGTTGCTGTGATTTATTTATTGACTTGAAATAATGTACTAAACTAAAGAGCACTGACTGGAAAAAGGCATTTTGTGAAATATATGAACATTACTGTTCCTTCAGAAGAACACATTGTCCCTCATCAAAGGCCTTGAAGTCAGAGTCTAAACACTAATTCTTATCTAATTTCTTTAAACAAGATCTGGTGAATCTCAGTTTCTCCAAATTAAAGAACACTTCCAAAATGGGCTGGAGCTGACTGTAGCAAGGTGAAAAACAATTAAGTCTGTCTCTCCATTTTTAACTCATTAATATGAATTTACACAGTGCTGCTAATACAGGAAGGCAATGTTCTCCTTATTTCAAAGAGACCTGGCAATTTGCAAATATCTGCAACCTTTAGTTCCAGCTACACAGAGAAAAAGTTCTGCAGTTAAAGAGGGTTTTCATGCTTTCCAGTTGGCAGTCAGGCATGTAATTAATCAATTTCCAAATGCTGATGCAAATGCTGGGTTTTGCATCTGCATATTTACCATCTTCAAATATTATTTCGGGAATTTGGACCACTCAAGTAAGTCATCTATGAACTGCTTCTTGTCTATGTCTCTCTCACAGCAGTTTAAATTCCATATGCTGAATTCTACATGCGTTTGTACTGAGTGCTTTGTTTCTTTGCATAAATAAATGAAATGCACAAAAATAACAACAATCTTTCCCCATATAATAGCAGACAATTCAAAGCAAAACAGCTGCCTTCAAATGACATTGGACCTATATTGGTACTTCAGAGCTGAGGAAAAACATCTGCGTTGCGCAGCTAAAAGCACATTTAATGAATGCTTTTTCTTCAAAAACAATATAAAGAAATCAATTTGATATCAAAAGACAAGATAAACACACACCGAGAGCAGCATTATTTGTCCTATAGACCTTCACAAATAAGGGAACTGACCTGTTGTCAGTACTGATTAAAGGTAATTTTACCTAACACAAATGACAGCAACAAAATAGCACTGTATAATCTGACAGAGAATTAGGACTGCTTCTGCTAGGGGGACTTCAATCACTATTTTAATCTGGGGCCTTTTCTTGCATCTTGAATCATGGGCTTCATTTTCACAAATTATTTATATGACTATGCAAAAAAAAAAAATTACAGCAATTCTTTAATATATTAAAATCATTGAGTCAATCAAATAAACCTTCTCTAATGGAACAGGAAAAAGCACTCTTGTTTCCTGACTCACTTAACTAATCATTTAAATGCTTTCAGCCACTTTCTTCTTTTACACTCTAAATCCAAACCAGTTCTTGAAAGGGGAAATGCTGCTTACAATTTGCAGTGACAAAAAGGGGAGTGCCACGTCACAGAAAAGAAACACAGAAATGGTTCCAGCCTTCTGCCTCCATGGTAGGACATTAAACATGAGGCTGTGGATCACAGTCATTAAATGGAAGGAAATGAAAAAGTTCTTATGTCTGAGTGATATTTGTTTAGATATTACTGGATAAGTACTTTTTTAAGTTTCTGACAAGAAAAATGACAGCAGCCAGTTCCACAGGAGGTGAGACTTAAAAAGCAAGAAGCTATTTAGTTGCTGATGTTGGAGAGTGTTAAGTATCAGAAATGTGGTCACATCTCTTCAGGGAGGAAAACATGTCTTGGCAAGACTACTTTATGCTTAATGCAGTGAATAATGAATAGGTGAACCTCAGTCAATACTACTTCTGTAACTAATTTTCACATTAATATAGCTCTGTTTGCCTTTTTTTTTGGAACTAAAATTCTATCCAGCATTTCATGCTAATCAGATTGGCCATACTCTGTTTTGCAGCATGACCTGTATTCACTTAAGACAACAGAAAAAGTTCAATGTACTTACATGGCTGAAAAAGAAATCATCCTCACTGTGGGTCCCAACACACTTAATAGTCTGGCAGGAAACCAACCTTACTGCTTGGTTTTCTTCTGTACATCACTTGAGATTTTGCTTTGTTTCTAAAGTTTCTCCACCTGATAAGCAAATATATTTATAACCCTCCTCTGGAAACTTCCCTTACACAGCCAATATGCCAAACAGTACTTGGTGTGTAAAATGTTCTCCCTGAACCTTTACATGCTACCTCTTGCCAGTCTCTTTTCTTCCAGTCCCAAACAAACCATACATATCATAGCAAGAGCAAGAAAGAGGCAGCTAACAAACATAATTAGCATTTTAAAGGTATGCCTGGAGCTATTTGGCTGCTGAAGTAGTTGCTATTGATTTAACTAGAAACTTCTTACCCTTGGCTCAGTTGAAGAGTTCAATCCTTTTCTTCCTCGACCTTCTTATCCTAATTACAGAAATGGTTCATGTGATAGCTGCTGACTGACAGAAGTCTTTTACCCAATCACAATCCCAGTGCAACTCTAACATGGACATTTTATGTCTTTCATTTTGTTATTTACTAATTGGAAAATTCCAGTCTTTCCAAGCTCATTGTTTCTTAGCAACACTTGAAAACTGAAGTATGTGTGGTGTCCCAAAGTACCACACTGACAGTGTTAAGCAACATCTGTTAGCAGATCTTTTGTTTTTCAGATTTTGTCTTAGAGGAAGCACAATATTTTAGTTTGCTGTTTTTTTGTAAAGCACTTTGAGACCTGCCTTGTAGACGAAACAAAACAGAAAAAAAAAATTAAATAACCCTTCCTCTGTTCTACATAAAGCAAGAAAAATGTATTGTTTTATCAATAATACAGATGCTTCACTATTATTAAGACAGAGTAAATACTCAGATGTAACATTCCCAGCTGGAATTTGAACACAAACCTTAAAAACAGTTCAGCAAGTCAGGAATAATCTTTGAAGTCTTTTCAGTTGAAAGGCCATGGCTAATCATTTTGGGCTAAATACTCAAAGGCTTTTCTTGATTTCTGCTACCCACCCAGCACTCCCAAAGACACATTTTGTTATCAAACTATATCTTCCCCCTTTCCTCAGGGTTTAGAAATGACATCAAACTACTCACATTCTGCTTTTTTCCTTTCCCACACCAAAGGGACCAAAGTCCCACAGCACCCACATGGCCAGATTCAGGTCACCTAGGGACTGAGATTGAAAAATGAGCCCAACTTGCTGTCAGGCTCCTTGCAGGAGGCAGATTTAAATGACATCAGAGGGAGCTCATAATAAGGACAGTGAAAATCTGAAGTAATTAGGAACAATTTCAAAGATGAAGGAAAAAAACCACCAAGTGGTCTCAGCAATCCCTTTTCCTGCTAAATAGAATCTGGAGCAACCTGAAATAGAAAACCAATCTGCAGGAGCATCCCTGGTGAAGAGAGAATGGGTTCAGATGAGTCTAGTTCTGTTTATTGGATTCTATGACAGGTTTTGGGAAAAAGCAAGCAGAGCTCTAACTCCAGTACAGAAGGGTAAGCATGGTTTCAGATATGTCTTAAATGCAATTGGAGGTATGAAGACATGACTAGTGGTATAAAACTGACTTTTGATCCTCTTCCAGCAAACTGCTAAGAACTTACAAGAACAGAGGTTTCTGATATTTGATCTTCAAATTCTATGGTAGCACTACCATGATTTTACCAATGGGGCAGTATTTAATTAGGTAAAGTTTTGGGGTTTATTTGCCTCCTTGGCAGTTAAACACAAAGTATTTTTTCCAGTGTCTCCTGGATTTCTTGCACCAGAAGGAGTTCCTTTTGGTCTGACTTAGTTATGTTTTGGTTTCAAGTATATAATTCTCCAAAATATCTAAAATTCAACATTCTAGACCACACGTTAAGTGGTCTAAAAACCTAAGTGTTAATTTCAATTAAGTCTTGGTAGCATCTTGATGAAAGCAAGCAAGCTTTCTTGGGAGAACTAGAAGATCAGTCAAGGATTAAAGGAAGGTGATCTGAAGTTATATAAAGCTTTATCTTGCGTCCTGACAAGTTGTCAGTAACTCAATCAGAAGTTTTCTCAAGATGAATAACTTTTTTTTTTAACAAGCTATTTCTTTTTAGTTATACCAGTCTCACAAATAGCAGAAAGAGATTTTCAAAGACCACCTAGATATTGCAAATGAACTTCCTTTTGCACTGCCCACATTGTGAAGTTTGAAGTTATTACCTAAAAACTGGCAGTGGCTTGAACTGATTTATTCAGCAAATCAGACCAGAGCTCCTAGGTGTAAGGATCCTTAGCCCCAGTGCGATAAACACTTCATGTATTTTCATATCTCAGAGCCAAGGAGCTGGGAATCACTATGAACATCAAAAATATTCTCTGTAGTACCTTAGTAAAACCTAAGCCAGATGCAGCCAATTTGTCAATAACAACTTTGTAATGAATTGAGTCTGTAGGAAGCTTTATAAAGGGGTAGCAATGACTATTTCAGGTCTACAAGCTTTCTCACTATCTTATTTTTATTCATGTTATTGAAAATGATCTAGTCCCATTTATCCACAAATGCCTTTCATGCAGAAAATGCTACATTGGAGAAGACAGTGTTCACAAAAGTTAGAACACTGGAATCATCTTCCTTTCTGCACTGAGTTATCCTTATAAAATCCCTTTTTACATTCATTCAATTCAAGATACAACACTCACATCCAAGGAGAGATCTTACTAGTACAGTGAGAAGGGGTTAAGGATTGTCTCCCTCTTATGCTTGTTACAATTATTATCCTAAGAAGAGATTCATGTTGTGCTGTTTATTATTTATAGTTCTCATTATATTCTTTGTCACAAGACTGCAGCACCAGAATTTTAATGCCTCATATATTCTGTGGAAGATAATAGTCAAGTCTACTACTTTGACCTTTCCAGTGTCCCATAGTTTGATTCATTAGCCATTCCTAGACCCTCCTATTAACAGCATCAGTAACCTGGTAAGAAAGGCAGATGAGATAACCAATCAAAAAACCAGAACATTGAAAAGTTTGAAATACAGATTTATACATCTGTTTATTTATAATATATATAGTTTATAATAATTTTCAAGTGAGGCTTGGAATGAAAATTATATCTGTCTGGCAAAAATTGTCTCTGGAATACAACTAACATTAGTTGTAAATAAGCTACTTTAACTTTGGAGATTGAAAGCCTTTGCTATTTAGAAACAGTCAAAGGTGAGAGAGCTCATTATTCAGTCTACTTGTCACATACCATGTCTATCAATTTTGTGTCCAGGTTATAGATACAGTCTGAGGAAACACTGTAACCACTGCATTGTCATGCAGTAATGACATTTTAAGTGCCAGTGAGAAGTGTTGCTTGTAAGACATTGTAAGAAAAATACATTGAGTAACAGACATTAATTTCACAATAAAGAAGATTTCCTGTAGGACTGCTGGAGTGGCTTATGTACAATTATGTCATGATCAGCAAGCATTCTCAAATTATTTCTTAGACAGTGCTTACTGCACAATACTAGACTCTTGAGTACAATATAAAGACATTCCTATTATAACAAAGGTAATGACACTAATAGCTAATGAAAAAAAAGTGGCAGTATAGAGGAATAAATGCATCCGTATCACCATTCTATTTTACTGCTGCACAGTCACCATTTAAAATCAGAATTACTTTAAATTTATTTTAAACAAATGATGAAATGGCAATGAAGCCATATACTATACGTGCCCTTTGCAGGCTAAAAACATATCACACTATCTAGTTCACAACTGATTGTAGCATACAAATCCTACAGCTCAATAATTCCCTAAACTAATAATTTTATAAAAATTTTGTTAGACTACATGCCCCAGAACTGCTATATTTCTCAGCACAATACAGCATTTTAAATGGAAACTATAAATAAACAGAAGAAGTAAATTAATTCTCTAAACTCCAAATTTCTTTACCTGCTTCCTATTAAAATTAGGTTTTACTATGTAGCCACAGATAAATGAAAAGCAGCATGGGCCATTAGCACTGAAATTAACTTTGTTAGAGCAATTGGTCCATAAAAGCTTTACTTTCTGTTTCAAATACTTTGCTATAACAGACATTGATTAATATAGAAAAAAGTAACTATACACTGTTTTCGTTTTTTCTTACTTAAGAGATTATTGTTTTCCTTTTTCACATTCTCAGCCATTGTGTAATTTAACAATTTGCAGAGGGGAAGCCAGGAGGGATATACCTGTTTTTATTCAATGCAGTCTTCATCAAGCAGACAATAAAAGTGTTTTATTGTTCTTCCCATAGTAGGCATTATTGCCTCCCTTATGTAAAAAAGGTCATATATTTTGAGTTCTTATAGTCACTCAATAGCTAATCAGGAACTCATACCATTATAAATGTGCCAAAGACAATGCATAATGACATAGCCTGAGTGTTGAGTATTCCTTAAAAAAGAAACTTCTATTACTAATAGGTCACTTGTGCAATACAATGGCTAACTCTAGGCATATATTATTTTTAAAGCCAAATATATTTATATAGTAGGTATTCATCAAAGATCACCAATAGAACAGAACATATTTACACAAATTGAAATGCTTTCCTGATACCAGTTTCATTCTTTTCTTTTCCATTACTCGAACTCGTGCAGGAACTGTCTACTGCTGTCTCTACAAACTCAACACAAACTCCTCCTGTGTTTGCAAAGGCTTCTGTAATAAATTTCCTTCCTTTATTAATAAATAATAATGTTTTCCACATAATGCATTAAACACCTGTATTCTCACGCAGCGTACCGTGAAGTTTTTTCAATAGTTTCATTTAGCATTTTATTTTATTTCATCTGAGCTGTCTTCATTCTGCTTGCACTGCATTTGGCTTTGCAGATGCAAAAGAATTTACCATTTATCCCAAGGCATTGGAGTCTCTTCTCTCCTTGCCCTCCTGTGCCTGGCCCTGGGCTTCCACAGCTTCTGCCTCTCAGAGGGAATCCTCAGAAAGTCCTGGCCCAAAGAAGTTCTGGAGAATTTTTCACACTCCAATAAATTTCTACTTCAATAACTCCTCAATAGCACCATAACAAGTTAGAAATAAAGCCAACTAAATAACACTCCAACCTGACAAACTCACCTAGTAACACAGTGCAGAACCTGCAAACAATGAATTGTAACAACACTACATCTGTCTAGAGATATCACACTCCTACCCTCCCAAAAAGTTTGAATTAGGGGAGGTTTCAAGGGTCTCTACTCTCCATTGGGATATTCCTGCTCTGCAAAAAGCAACCCACTTTTCACAAAGATGTGGATGAAATGGATGATGAAATTTTCTTGAAGATTCTTTAATTTAGAAAGTCAGAATTAGAAAGGCATTTATTAAAACTCTAACATGTATGCTCCTTTATTTTCTATTACTTTCCTTCAGTACTATAGAACTCTTTCTCCTGTGTTTGGTCAAGAGGGTATTTTAAAACAAAGTAACACAAAAGATGAGCCATTCTAGGATATGCCTAACAGTAATTTTTTTTTCTGGGTTTCCTCCAAAGCATAATCATTCACTCTGCAGATAATAACATTTAGCTTATGTCATATCTTCCAAAAAGGAGAACATTAACTTGCCTTTAAGTTATTAATGATGTAAGGTCTAGCCTATTCATGCTGATTTTTCAACTACATAAATTTAGTATATATACTCAAAATAATTACCAAGTCCAACAGTATTTTTATATGTTCTAGAAAGACAAAAGCAGGTAGATTTATAGTAAAAAATCAGAAAACATGAATTAATTTCCCCCTCCAAGGCTTCAGTTATCACCATGACATTTCTGCAGACTCTTTCAGATCACACCTGTGCCTAAGACACAAGAGACAGATGTCAGTAGAGATGCAAAGCAAACCACTTCAGAAATATTCTCAACCAGTGTGACATGGGGGGGGGAGAATTTTTCGAGTACGCTTTCCAGAGGAAAAAAATACCATCATTATGGTGTTAAAAAATTAAAGCCTGAGTAGACCAATTAGCACATAATTGCAGTATCATACTATGTTACACACTGAAATTGCAGGGGAAGTGCAACCAAGAATGAAGCCCTTTGCTCTTTGTGAGGTAGCAGGAGTCAGAGATAGATTAATAATATGCTTTATGTGAACTAAACAAGTTGCTTCATAGCACTCCTTTGGTTGCTTTCAAAGGCATAAGGTGGGGTGCAACTCCTTAAACATAAATCCATCAAGCACTGCAGTTCTATTCACATTTCAAGTGAAGCAACTTATTTAACAATTTCCTAGGCAATGTCTCTTGGGTCTAGCTGCAGGCAGGAAATGAAGTATAATTAGCACTTTTATGTGGAATTAACAAACCATCTTGTTAGTTCATTAGTTTTTTAATATTAGCCCCAGCCTTCTGAAAGCAGATTAAGACCAACTGTAATTTCCATATGTGAGATTGGTGACTATAAAGCTCAAAGAATGTTCACTTTAATCAAAACCACTATGATGTCTTCAATTAATTTTTTTTTCCCAAGATCTTTTTGCAAACTTGGTTTTATGTGAGTGAAGTGCTAATTCAAAATGTTTATTCACTTGATTCTTATCTAACAGACATGGACATGGTCATAAGGAAAGGCTATGTATACACCCCCAGAGGTGAACCAGTTTTTATGGAAAAAAAATCCAATAATGTTAACTAAAGTGCTGAAATGGAAAAAAACAAAACAAAACAAAACATAGATATTCTGAATTCAAGGTAAGACTGACCAGGAATGTTAAATGATCAGCCAGGACTTCTCAGCCCCTCTACCTATAGGAACAATTGAATCCTTGTGTTTTATTTATTATAACAGTAATTGATACTCTTGGACAGTTTAGATGCTGGTATGTGCATTCACTTTCCCAAAGCACTCAGCGTATCTGCCTTTGGAGGGTTAGGTAAAAGTCAACTTTAATTAGGTTTACGACACGTACTGTAAATGAAAACCCAGTGAATCAAGGGGTCTAACACTCAGATTGCACAAATCTGCATAGTTCTCTAAAGCATACAACTGAGGGGGACTATCAAAATGTTCTTCAAAACTTTAGCTCCACATTGTTGCTAAATAAAAGCTTTCTTTTCAAAGTTCATTTAAAAAGATTTCCAGCTCAGATCTTGCACTTAAATTAAAAGTATCAAGAGAATATTAAAAACCTTCTAATCTAGGGTTTCTTTAGACTAGATTTTAAGAATTTCTTTACCAAAAGGGTGGTCAAACACTGAACCTGCCTTCCTACAGTGGTGGTTGATGCCTCAGACTTTGTCAGTGTTTAAGAGGCATTTGGATAATGCCTTTAATATCGTGTTTTAACTTTTGGGCATCCCTGAATTGGCTGGGTAGTTGGACTAGATGATTGTTCTATGTCCCTTCAAACTTAAATATTCCTTCTATTCTGGTTCATTCTGTTCCTCTCCATTCCATATATATGCTTCAAGTTATAGAAGCTATTCTTTTAGGACATACTGAATCTCTGTAGCCACAAAGACCACAGCAGAAGTCAGTTTTTTTATTTACCTTTTTTTTCATGATGGATCTTCCTCAAAGCTAATGTGGATTTCATGAGAAACAGGAGCAAATAATTGACAGGTCAATGTGAATACATCAAAGGAAAACCTTCTTCTAAAGCAAAGAAGTTTGAATTAACCAAAGCTTATTAGTATGAGGATAATACTAGCAGCAGTGCTCTATTTCTATTACTGGAGTGCAGGCAGATAAAGATAAAATAACTGGGAGTTTTCATTTGTTTTGTTTGGGTTTCTTCTAAGAAACACTCTCCTGTTATCATACTGTAATAAACCAAAAGAATTCTCATCATACTTTGCTCTGAGACCAAACAGCAAAACAATGAAAGCCCCACAACTTTGCTTTTGGGATGTGAAAGAGAACACATGTGAATTAATCCTCACCTCTTTCTGCTGGTTGACTGAGGAATGATTATGTCCTAGAGGATAAACTCAGGACTCCCAAAAAATGGAAAAGGAGAGATGCTGAACTATTGATCAAAAGTAGAATGGAGTCCATGAAGGAGTTAAGATACCAAAGTCACTGCCTCTGAACAGTGTAATTCATTGGCTGAGATGGGGGAATGCTGTAAGGTACACAGACACACACGGGTGGCTCATAAAGACAAGATGCTTCTCATTTGCCACACACAAAGGCCAATCTACAGTTCATCTGTAGGCCAACATACTTTTAGAGCACACAGTTTTTGAGTCTTCTTCCAAAAAACTTGCTGTGAGCAATTTCAGCAGTCAGTCTGTATCGAGACTGCTTTCAACAGGGCAAGATAAATTTTAAGTAGGAAAATGTTATTGATCACCTCTGGCAGCGTGTTCTTTTTGCTGTGTCTTTCTCAATCTTGTTCCAAAAGCATTAGCATCAACATCAAACATTTTTATTCTACAGGTCAAAATCTATTTCTGCTAACACCAGCAGTTGCCCCCTGGCTAGGGCTGTGTTAACTGAGAACTGCTCCTGACTCCTGGCCAAGCCCTGAAGGAGTGTGGTCAAATGTTTTTTCTCCTTAAAGGATTTACAAGAAATCTCACTGCTCTTTGCCAGTGATTTAAAACCAAAGATAATTTCCATTCTGAAAACACTAAACTGCAGTTCTCATTATCATAACTTTGTCCTGAAGGCGGTATAGTTACATGTTTAAAAAAAAAATATCTTATATACTATAGACATTTTTGCCATCAACCTGTGCTTAGCAGGTGCCTGCACCTAAACTAATCTCTCAATGACTTTTATCTACATGGCTACTTTTATTTTAGTGAGCAGTCTCCTGTTACAGAGGTTTAGAGGAATTCAAGAAGGAGGATAAAACACAGTGGAAAAAAATGCAACTGATATAGAAAAAAGCAATGCAAGGGGGGTGGAGGTTGTCATACAGGCACACAGGGTGTAAGATGAAGGTAGTGTTAATCAGTGAGATTTAATACACATAACTACTACCAGAAGATGAAGGCTGATCCATTCAGTCAAGCAGCTACCTACCCAGAATGGTTCAGGACCATTAGTGATGATGACATCCAGAAAGAGTTCTGAAACACTTGCTACATATTGAGGGACTGCAGAGGAAAAGACAGGCAGAACAAAACTATAGTGCTGGAGTCAAGCTTGTACTAGAACAGTAGCCAGCCAGAAAAGGGAGTATATAACATGTGCCTACACATACAGTAATGTTTTACTTTGTAAAGAAAATAAAAATGGAATATAGAAATATTTCTAAATATAATAAGCAGATTTTATGCATTCATGAGGTACAAAGGTATTTAATAAACTCTGTGTAAGTGCAATAATGCCTGAAGACTGGGAAAACTAGTTGCCCTGAAGTCATGACTTCTGCACTGGTGCAAATCTGGTGGAAGTGGGATAACAGGAATTGTTGCCTAACAACAAAATGCCACCGTCCTTGAGCATTGATACTCTTTTTTTTGTTGTTGTTCTGTATTTTTTTGTTCTGTTTGAAAATGTCACAACATCCACTTGGGTTGCCATGAATAATTAATTCATCTGCTGGCTAACAAACAGCACCTCCTTGTCAGAGAATTTCAAGGATAACTTCAACTTCTCAAGCATCTCAAGCTGAATTTTTTCTGCTGACAAGTGCTCTAATTGCATTTCAATTAGCTGAAAAATCAAGTCTTTTTAGACTTTTTAATTTTTATAAGTAGCTTCCTCTGTGACAATCCTATTATAATTTCATATAGTTCAAATTCACTATAGTTTTATATCACACATGCCCCAAATACAAGTAGTCTTCCCAAATGTACTACTGTAACCTTGAAAACATTACTTTATGTCTACTTTTGTTTGAATCCTTGGTGTTTTTTCAAAATTACATCTACTGTGAAAAATGTGGAAGCACTCCCAAACATCTATGGCTCTGCTTCTGAGCCATTTTTAACCCCACACGTGAAGTTAATATTGAGCCTGTCTTGTAATCTTTTTTTTTCTCCTAGCCAGTATTCAGAAGAAACAAAGCTGAGTGCCCAGAAGGGAGCTGCAACACAGTCACCAGTGTGGACTAAACAAACAACAGGATTTTTATGTGGCCTATGGTATATAGAAACCTCCCCTTTTTTGATGAAGTCTCTGCCTACTGGAATATTTCATGAGAGGCAGTTGCACCAGTATATCATAAAATAAACTCAAAAGGCATCTAAATAACTTAATGCTTTCCACGATGACAATGGCAACACATGAAACTAATAGTAGCTGTTAACACTGCAGTTTATTTCTGAAAGTGTTTTCTTCAAAATAAAGAGCTTACTTTTCTGGTATCTCATAAATTAATAATAGCATTACTTATTCTCAAAGACATTATACCCGAAGTATAGTGCAGCACATCCAGAACTCTGAGGAACAAGCTGCACTCCAGTTAAATACAAGCTTTGTGGCTGCCTCAGATCACATATTCCCTAGGGCTACAGGCTGTTCACTCTACATGGAATGGAAGAAAAATGGTTCTCCTACATTTCTGTGTTCCTTGGACGTCTCTCCAGTTGTAGGCAATCCAGTATTGCCACTCGGTATGAGCTGAGTAGAAGCAACTTTCTTGATGGAATGATGCATTATTCAGAAGGAGAGAAACAGAGGGAGCTGGATCTGAGTTGTTTTGTTCCAATTCTAGGAACAGTGCTTCAGCTTAACAGCTCCCTTACTTCAAAATTCATCTCCTGGGCCTTTTAGCTGCCTCTCTCCAATCTCTTTAAAAGAAAAACAAAACCAAACTAAACCAAAAACCAAACAAGCTAAAAGAGGCAATATATGGCAAGAGGAGTCTAAGTGTGTTCCTTTTGGAAAGGATGCTGTCAGTTGGAGGGAAAACAGTGGGAACTGTTGAGAGCAGATCTGAGTCAGCATTGATTCAAATCAAGCACAGCTGGGGAAGAACTTGCTTTCAAAAATTTTATGTTGGAACTAGCTGATTGCATGTGCAAACAGCACTGGAAACACTGTTCTCTGAATGAAGGATGTGACTGAGTTCAAAGAAAGGCTGTGCTCCTCATTAGCTACGAGTTACTGAAAAGCTAACTCAGCACAAACTTTTGACATAAGCATCCCACTGATTCTAAGACTATTCAGAGTTCCTAATTTTAGAAACATGAAGACACTGAAAAACATTTCACTCCTCTTAGTGTTTTAAGTTAAAATCCTCTAAGATCTGACTTACTCCTTTGTAAAACAAGGTAACATTGAACCATTTAACAACTGCAGCAGTGTCAAAGTACGCCTCTGAGTTAATGGTACATAACCCCCACTGAAGTCAACTGAAATTACTTTTTGAAAACCTCTTCACAGTATCTCAGACACCTTTTCCAGATAATTTATTAGGGTTTTCAACTACTTCAAAGGTAACAGTTGTCTTACTTGGTGTGGGCATCTCGACAAATACAAAGATACTCCAAACGGAGAAACGCTAAGATTCTGCTCATGTAGGAATTCTTCACTGGAGCTTATAACCAGTAAAAATAATAAGGGTTCCACATGCCTTAGCATAGCTTCTAGGAGGGTCTGCTGCATGATCTGTGTCTGACAGTGAGTCTGACAGGTCAGCAGTTCCCAGGGTGCTGTATATACAAAAGATTACAGCAAACTTCACAGTGTAACTGACTCAGACAAAGCCAAGGAAGAGCCCCTCATCTATCAGGTGTCCATAGCCCCACTCTTCTTACTGCTGTGTTTCAAAACATTGGACCAAATCCTCATCCAGAATAGAGCACCCTAGATCAGTGAAATAAATTCTACCATGGAGCAGGATAAACTGACTCTTATCTGATTTTTCTGCAATGTAAATGCAGTTATCATTTTGTGTCATTAAGGCCTGCACAAGGGTGAATGATCTTTACATTTGATTTCATTCTTTTCACCCTTCCATGTGTATTGCTTAGGAACTACGTAGCAGACTCTACAATCTTGGGCATCTCTTAAGACTAAAGTTTAGGCAGAAATTTCCTTCTGTGATCTTGAATTAAAACTTTTTTTAATTGTTTAGCTTAGTTGCATTTACACTCCCTGAATAATCGTATTTCAAGAGTGCAAAATTAACTGAGAAAAGAAGCACTGTGATTTTTCTTGCTTCAAATTATGAAAATAAATCTTGAAAGATATTTTTTCCTTTTAAATTATTCTCTTTTATATTGTTTTCTAAATCTTAGGGATATCAAACATCAGTAGTTCCCCAGGGTCTTTCTTTCTACCATTTTTTAAAATAAGTGCAATTTTTTCCTTTTTACACTTCTGACTTCACCTGACCACCAGGACTTTTCAAATATTCTTAAATGTGCATACAAAATAAAGGTTTAAACAAGACATTTAAGAATAAAGTAGGATTGCATAAAGCAGCAAGTGAAACTCTCTAGATTTAAATATTTGAATTACCACTCAGCTCTTCTTGGTATTTCTAAATCTCTGGGTCTTCTTATTCTGTAAAATAAGATGACGACAGCAGTGTCTTGTGAATGCAGGTGTCAGCTCCTGGAGCCCCTCACCACCTCCCAGTTCTGGTTGTAATTTGGTTTATTATTTTCACAAGTTTAACCTATTGGGCTTCCATGACCCGATCTGGTCATGAAGAAAGTGATAATTTTTGATTGAGATGTGTGGCTGAAGAGTTACAGAACAGTAAGGTTTCATCCAAAAAAATCAAGGAAGAGGAAAAAAAAGAATAATTGATCTTCTATCTCCTACAAGCATAAAGAAAGAATAATATATGAGAAAGAAAATGTCTCGCTAAGCCCAGTCCTTCATACTGCAGTGAAATATTGCAAAATATCTGCCTAACATGTATTTGCAAGATTGGGGTCCAACTCAATAAATCAAGATATTATAGGTGAAAATGACAAATAGCCACGACATCACAGATACTACAAGATAATACAAAATGGTCTGTATGCTTGTTGTCTTAAACACTACACAAGTTTCCAAAATCTTGAAGAAAAAGCATGTGGTAACACCTATCTTCCTAAGAGATTTTTAAAAAAAGTAGATACCTAGTTACAAACTGATACATCAAGATAAAAACAGACAGTACAGACTGTAATCTCCAAGAAGTATCACGAACACAGAATGGGAACTCTTGTCTCTATCTTGCAGCACATGATTTGGGGAGGGGTAGAAACCACGGCAAGATGGGACAGGACCCAGAATGGGGATGCAAATCGCTCATGCTTCTTCAAGACAAAGAAAGTTGTTGAGCATCCTATTGTTTGCTGGTAGCATTCAACAAATGTCTCTTGCTATAAATACACAACACACTGGTGGCATTTCTGGTGTGACATTTCTGTTAGGAACAGATTGCTGTGCTCCAGCAGAAAACTAATACAAAGAATACTGAAAGAGACCTTTGCAGTTTCCCTACACTTAATCTCTCAGATTACTGTTTTGTTTTTTGGTTTGGTTTTTTGTTTGTTTTTTTTTACACTTTCACATAGTACAAAGTGTGAGGCAAACAACTGCTATTATGTAATCTAACTTAAAAGCTGAAAAGCAGAATCTTGTAGAACTGATACACTTATTTAACACTAAATACCTTTGTCTAGACAATATTCAGAGTTTAAAGAGATCTATACCTGTATTCATGACTCTAACCTTGAGTTTTTGCATCAAAAATATCTTTTTTTATAAACAAAAATAGATGGAGTTACCTCTCAGAGGATCCTTTTCCTCTTGGGAATAGATATTGGTAATTAACAAACCACTGGGTGCAAAATTTTTCATATACATGAAGCTGATTAGCACTTATCAAAAAGAAAAGACTTCTGCAGGACCTCAAAGATGACATTTGCAAGTAAATAGATATCTATGTAAATAGGTAGTTGAACACTTCCTTTTGTTCAGAAGCAGAAAGCAGCAGATTACCTGGAAACACAAAACACAGGTTCTCTTGCCTCCTTTACATCATCATTGATTATGAATGGTTTTAAAACTCTAGCTAAGTTTTACTTATCTGCATTCTCCTCTGGAGTACCATATTTGTCTGGTTTTAAAATGGGATTACTCAGTCCCTTGGGTGTTTTTCTGGAGTACAGAGAAGTCTGGCTGGTTGGTTGGCTGTGTTTGATGATCAGCAGCTACCACATTTGTAATCATTGCAAAGCAGATGGAAATCATTCTCTTGCTAAAAGATCATACAACTTTAAAGGGAAATTTAACCCCATAAGTAATTTTTAAGGAGTAACAGCAGATTGGGACAAAACCACAGATGACAAAAAATGTCTCTCAGTTTACATTTTAACCTGATTAAATAAGAACTGTTTGTCCTTACCCACTCCCAAAAGCCTTTTTGGAGCTAAGAAAACAGATGTTTGTCACTGTAGAGACTCACATGCTGTAATTTCACTCTGGTGAACATATTTTGGAAACAAGCTAATGAGGTGATCTGCACAAAATATGTTAGGTCCCCTTTGGCTAATATTTCATTACTCATGTCATTTACTCTTCACCATCAGGCAGAAACAATCTGTAATTACTTTATCCTCTGAAAAGAAATAAAAGAAAATAATGGGATGTGTAGACCTGTGTCTAAAATGACAAATGTACACAAGTATCTTTAGTTCTCCATAAATACAAAAATGAGAAATCAGATGTTCAGAAATTGAATGTTGCCATAAAATATTAAACCACTTTTCTTTGTATATTTTGCTACAATGTAATGTGATTTCTTCCCACCTTGACTCTGTCCTCTGTACTATGCTTTCTAGAGTACACCATTTACCTACCAACCTCTGTCAAAGCTACAGGAATATTCCCAAAGTTTTGTGCCAGAAGGGTTTTTGTCAGACTGAAACTTCCCATTGAGAAGTGGAAACTCTGTACGGATAAAGAGTAATTTTCCAGTTATTTCTACTCATGACATAAAAAGTGCATTCCTTAATTGTGTTGTCTGCTGTCTTCAGGATCTGAAATAAATGTTGATTGCCTCACTGTAGGCACATGCCTTTTTGCTTTGACTGACCCAAACTATACTCTTTTCCTTCTCCATAAGGCACAAAACTGAAAGATGCCCTCATATTTTGAAGCACTCCTAACAGAGTGAAGGCCTTAAAGCTTTAGGAAATACAGCATTGCATAAATATAACACAGCAGAGTCTCAGTAAGAGCCTTTTAAAAATAAAACCAAAATAGCCTTTATCGGAGGTAAATATTATTACATTAGCTAAGAGAACACTAACAACATTACAGATTGTGTGGAAACTCATTCCTGGAAAATTCACAGAGTTTCAGCTTTAATTAGGCCATTCATTTCTGTACCCATCATGACAAGGAAGAGAAAGGAAAACAAGAACTTAAAAAACAACAGGAGCTGGAAGCGAATCTGGAGAGTTCTGCTTTCTTGCAACTGCCTTACTGTGCTTTTCTTTAAGGACACATATTTACATTTAGTCAGTTAAAAAGAGAATAAAAAGTCTTTTCAAACACTACATCTGTCCTTGGCTCAATCTGCCAAATTTTGTGATTTTACACATTTCTTTCCAACCACTTCTCAGTCCTTAGATGATGTGTGAAGCAATCAGACATAGAACAGATAAACTGAAAAAAAAGTCTTTCACTTATGATATTGCTGTCATTTGTAACAATGGTAGGGTAAAGACTTATTGGACAGAGATATAATGCTTATGTAGAAGCAATAACTTGTAAGTTGGATATCACATCATTTTCCATTTATCTGCAGTGGGGTTGGAGACCACTCCTGAAAACAGAATAAAAAATGAATCCTACTGGAACACTATTGGGTGTGATGAACTGAGCTGCAGTTTTCAAAGAGATCAAACAAAAGCTGATTAGCATTCAGTTAGCTTCACTTCTATTCTGCACAGCTTCTGTCTAGTGAGATCAGACAAAGTGAATTTGCAAAGTCTCGGGGACAAGACACATGAGACAGGTGATGGCAACACCACTGCATCCACAGACTGTGCAAGTTCCATGGGAAACCAAACACTTCCCAAGCACACCTGTGGAGCAGCAGCCTTCAGGAGCCTGCAGAACTGCTGGACACAAAGACAAAGCCAAAAATCACCACTGCAAAGATTTGGGCCATTCAGTATTTCCTGTCATTCTTGGTTTTCCTCACTATGCTTATTTTTTGACTTGAGTTTGCAGTTTAATGGGATACAAAGATAGTACTTCCAAATATGTTAGAGCTGAAAGGCTTCTCTGTTTGGAACCAGCTGCTCTACTGTTAACTGAAGACCTGAAGGCTTACAAAACACCACGGATCAGTTTTCATACTTAGAAACAAAGTATGTACAACTCACTCTCAATCATTCTCACATGGCAACATCTAAAACCATCTTGAAACTGAAACTGGAACATTTGACTCAGCAAATTCTAGTTTCTGACACAGCAGTTCACAGTTTTAACTCTGGAAATCCCAGGTCTGAAACAGACCCTTAAAATCTGTCTTGGACTAAGGAGTCATAAAAAGAAGTAAATATTCACTATTTTACCATTGCTTTTTCAGAATTCCCCTCTGAAGGCAACTCCCTTCTGGAGTTCTAACATCTTTAGGATCCTCAATTCCTTCCTCTGCACCCTAGGGTCTGAGGTCTTTATCTCCCCTGTGCACCAGTTTCATTTTGTGCTACACAGCAGGAGAGAACCTGAACAAATGGCTTCCACTTAATGAAATTAGTTGTTTAAACTGAAGCAAATGACTACGTAATACGAAATAAGTGGGATAGATGGTTCAGTTGATTTATTGAGGAAGCTGTGAGGTATTAGCTGCCTCTACTATGCAGACAGTTTAACATGGCTGGTAAGATTGGAAATTAAAAATACATTTGCAAAGAAAAAGAAAGCGAACAAGAACAGAGTACCTATTGAAAAATGAAATTAATCAAGCAAAATTGAAATTGATTAACAATTAGTAATACTCTCAGGACTTAATAAATTTCTGCTTAGGATGATGGAAATAATCAACACCATTTCCATTAACTTAAGGCCTTGGGCAGACAAATTGAAGTGAATGAGATTTTACAAATCACCTAATCTTATCATATCTAAAACCACATCAATAGCCTCCCCTGTACAATACTCACTACAATGTGTGGCACAGCTAAGTGACATGTGAATTCATGATGAGTGGTCAAGTCAGTACAGGTTTAGACACCTCTCATAATCAAGAATAAAACCAAACTCGATTAACCTTCATTACCTATGAAGTCCTAAAATATGTCTTTTGGAGCTTTGAAACTCTTCAGCTTTTAAAGTGAAAGCAAAGAGCCAGAGCTCCATTTAATCATAAAGTTTTGGTTTACCACCTAATGTCATTATTAAAAAGTTCTATTGGAAATAAATGCTGGTTTTCAAGGACTTTGGAGACTATAAAGAAGGTGGTATAAATTGTTCTTCTTACAAATGCCTCAGAAATAGAAGAATGATCCCAAGAGATTGTAAAATAACTTATAATTTACTTTTCTGAAAAATCTATTTGATTTTTAGGGAAGACCTTTGTAAAAATGAAACCTCTCTGTTTGGCTTGTTGCAGTACAACTTAAAAACAGAAGCCTGCTCAGCAGGAAAAAAAAAAAAAAAAAGAAAAAAAAAATTAGCAGCAGATAGCCCACATTGACATATTTTGGAGAGTGATGGTGGATAAGATTTGAGGATATGAAGAGTTTCAGTTGGTATCTGCATCAACTATTTGTGATGTGAAGTGATAAGAATGGGTAGCTCCTGGTGAATTCCCAGTCTGGAATGGGAGGTGTGTCACAGCTCTCAAACATTTCACATAGTAACATTTTCGAGTAAATGTCAGTAAGTCAAGGGGTTTGTGTGAGCAGAAAACTGCAGTTTATATTACCAAGAAAAAAAAAAAAGCATCCTTCTTTTCTAATGGTCAGTCCAAGTCATCTGAAAACTACAACTGCTTTGACAAAATATTGGGTGTAAGAATTCCAGCAATTTCAACCCCTGAGTACATAAAAAAATTAGCAACTAGGTAGAGCTAGGAAAGTAGTGCCAAAGTAAGGCAGGATGAACATAAATACAAAATAGGAGTTTAAGCTAAATTCATATAGTTTGAACTATTATGGCTGAATGTTTAAGAAAGTGAACTGGTTAGATTGGCCAAAATCAATGTATTTATCTCTAGCACCAAGTTTTGCTGCAGATTTCTGCAATCTAATACTAATTCAAATGTTTGTAATGTATAGGTTTTTTTAAATGCATCTTTCAAGCAAATAGTAAAAAAACTCCATTTAAAAATGGCTGAAAAAACAAAAAACACTGCAGTCTTTCTGAAATAAAATGTTTCAACTATTTTTTTTTTAATACTTTGACATTTTTTCCTTGCTTTCTTCTTTTGATTGGAACAGTTCAGAAATTTACCATGAATTTGTGAGTATTCTCAGTTCTTCTACAGGACCGGTGGCTGTTTTTTTCTAAGTTCAGTAGTAGCTGAAAATACCTTTTCTAGCTCTGTAAAGTCCTCTTTGATGCAGGCCAGCCTGAGGTGTTAGACCAGGTCACCCTGAAAGGACTCTCCAGATCTGTGACTACTCTACTTAGGCAACCAGCTTGGATGACATCAGAGTTAAAAAAAAAAAACAAACCCAAACAACCAACAAAAAAACCCATAAAAAAAAGAAAGAAAAAAAAAACCAAAAAAACAACAAAAAACTTCAGCTTCAGTTGTATGCAGGCTGCATTGTAATGAATAAGTAACAGAGTATCCTCCAAGAGCAATATACTTTATCACAAATCTTGAGCTGTATTTCCTCCTTTATTTTTAGTCCAAAATGTGATTCCCAAAAGATATTAAGTTATAATAGCTTAGTAATTTTCAAGCTCCGGGCACTTAAGGTGCTGAATTTTAGATTGCTTTTTTATATTCTGACTGTGCTAAGCTTCCTTACTGTATGTTAAGTTATTAAAGTTGTCTGCTCCAATTTCCTCTCTGCTTAGGAAGATATGACAGAAAGATGAAAAGCCTACCTTTAATCTCAAAAAGCTAAACATACTGTAAAAATGAAGTAGTGGAAACTAATAGTGCCTTACCAAGGCAGTTTACATCCTGTGGTCAATGAAAATATCCTAAACTAAGAGTATCTGAGATAATACAATCTGGCTCTGTTTTGTCTGGAAATACAGCTGCTATTTCTCATATTTTGACCTTCCATTAGAAGGTCCTTATATAAAATAAATTTATTTACATTAGTCTTATCGTAACAATCAAAAAAAAAACCAACTCAAAACAAAACAAAGTTATTTACAATAGTGAGAGGAACAATTATTAAATTTCACTCTCCACTTAAATGAAAAGGGTTAAGTTTGAGGAAGAAGGTTTCAAAATACTGATTGATGACTAAAAATTTAGTTTGATACATACTCATAGCTTTCAGTGCTTGAATTGTAGACTGGCAATAGTTTTGTTTGCAACTCTTGATCTCTTGGAGAAGAAAGAATCTGATATGGAGCTCTATGAAGTATAAGATGAAGTATTTGTAGGTGGAATTAGAGGTTGCATTATGTCATCTTGATGACTGTTCCACAGTACGACATAATTTAGAAGAAAAAAAATTAAACCTGTTTTTTCATATATCTGTTAAACTTAGAGCCATCAGGTGTTATTATGTTTTGCTTGGGTCATATTAACATATATCTAATGCATAGCAAATTTATTCACATATATTTCAGTGCAGAAAAAAATAATAGGACTTGGTTTCAAACTCATCTGAGGAGAGCACTATAAGTTGTTATGTTTCTATACATACAGGTGATTCGTTTCCAGTCACTTTAAGACACGTTGCATTTGCCCCCCCATGGGCCAATAACAATACTACATATCTTAAGTCCTTTTGCTTAACCAGGAAATTGCAAATAGGAAACCATGAAAGCAAATTTCCAAGCCATCAGTTTGTACATAGCTAATAGGCTCATTTTGTTCACCCTCATAATAATTCAGAATAAATATTCTACACCATCAATGACAGCAATGGTAAATCAAAACATTTCAGAACAGGAAAAGAGAAAGAAAAAAAATGAAAAAAAAAAAAGACTGACAAAGAAAAAGGTCGTTAAACCAACTAAGTAATTAAGTTGGCACACGAGCTCAAGCAGTTCCACACAGAAATAGTCTGAGGCCCAGGTCATGAAGAGTCATTTGGTTTGATTGGTACCATGAGCCAGGCCATGCTGCCAACAACTGCAGCATTCATTTCTTACACTCTGCTATACTGAGCTGCATTTCTGAACAATTGTAGCATGGCAAAGGAGAGGACTGAGCTCCTCTTAAAGCTGGAAAAGTAGTTTTATGGTTCTTCCTCAGAGCATTTGTCATTAATGGTTAACTGAGCCTGCCTCCCTCTGGCTGCTCAGCCAAGTCTTTGAAAGACAGGATGGCAGCAGCAGGTTGCTTGAGGCCAAGGGGAATCTCTTGCTGTTTCTGGAGTGCTGGTGACAGGAGCACACTGGATTTTATGTGAGATATTTTCATTCCTTTTATGCTAACAGCTTACTTTTTAATGATACAAACATGGCAAGACAAAATGATAAAGCCACATTTTCTCTAAGTGAGGGACTCCAGCTAATTACCCCTCTCTACAGAGGTGAAAGCAGTGGATGCCTCTGTAAAACAAGAGAAGTGATCATTACAAATAAGTGACTACTTCAAATACACTTATTTTACGTGTCCACTGGTAGTAAATTTACTAAATAACTGGGGGGTTTGTTTTTCAGACAAAGAAGATTACAAAGAAACAGTCCCACACCAATATGGCAGGGCAGGGGGGAAGCTTCACTACATAAACTTGTAGTATTTTCCTACAAGCTTCTTGACCCCATATCAGTTCGGATGGCAATACATCCCAGAACTTTCTCTCAAACTATGTGAAAAAATCAGGACAAATTCTTTTTCATCACTGCAAAAGAAAAGAAGAAGGTATCAGCTCCTGCTTGTATTCCACAAGCAGCTCATCTGGAAGATCTGATAGGAAGAATTTCCCTTTAATTAGTTAGAGAAAAATTATAATATGAATATGCTGTAATTACATAGGATAAAAATCTACCCATCCCATGCTGTACAATTGTATCTATATCTATATATTCAGCCTATTCTGAGAGTCAGATTAAAATAAAGACTAATATGGGTCTCCTTGTCATATAAAGGACAACATATAGCAAAAGGAGGAGCAAAAATGAGTACAGTAATCAATGTGATTACATATACATCTCTTTTGTATTCAGCCTTCTTTTCTACCTTACAATGGATCTACTCGCTCACTCTGTCTTCCTAAGCTACACTCCATACCAGGAAAATAACAGCAGTAAGAATAATAATGAAGGAATTTAACTTGCAGACATAGGACAAGCCCCTGCCATGCACAAAGGGAAACTGATTAAATCCATATATTGTTAAAACAGGATTTCATTAAGTGTTCAGGCAGCAGGTTTTTGAAGCTACAGAGAAAATGATGTCTGTATATTTCTTTAATTGACATAGGCTAAAAACTCCACTTAGTTCATAAAATTGGATATTCAGTATTGTTTCTAGGTAACCTGTTAGGTAAACTGTAATTTTAGTAATTTAGAAAAAAAAGAAAAAAAAAAGAAAAAAAAGATTAATATACTACAAAAGGGAAGTGTATCTGGTCTCTATGTTTCCACTTCAGCTTGATTGGTTCATTGGTGGTTATTTGCATGTTACTTGTGTTGACTTGAAGTAGTTATTGCAAACAGAAACCTTTATATCTGAGCTATTAAAAACAAGTTTCAACAAAAAACTTCTCTGCTACAATCCATCTAGCTTCTGAAAGGAGGCAGATTAGTTGTGCTATGATTATATTCTTAGAGAGACCTCTAACAACATATATCTTCTCAATTACTGGGATCAAAACCAGCAATATTGCTTTGAATCTCTAGTCTGAACATACCTCCCTTTGTAGATATCTAATAAATAAAATGGCCAATGAAATAAAATCCAAGTCATAACTAAATACCAAGAGAAGTCAAACAGCAATCTTAGTTGCATCTTATTCACTGGCTTCTATTAAAACAGCCCAGAGCAAGGCTGGATATTTTCCAATCAACTGTAATAACCACAATCATATTATTTTGTTATGTTAGTGTTTTGGAAATGTAAATAGAACAATGGGGGATAAACACAACCTTGCCTTTCACAAAAAGAACTGTTCACAAAGTTCTTCAAATCCCATTTAATAAGACTAAATTTTCACATTGTAAAACCCATCAAATACTCAGATTGTGTAAACATCAATTTCATTAGCTCCTGTATACTGTTCCTGTAAGGATTTTAAATCCATCCTCTGCCGAGCACTCAACATACATAGCAGAATACATACGGTAAATTTATCAAAAAAGGTGGAAAAAGTCAAATACCTCAATGTTAGGTAACACAAAAACGTGGTGGGGCTTTCAAGGAATGGCATGTGGAACCAACTGAGCTACCATGATCATAAATATATGATAAAAATGTACCATATGTGGACAGCTGAAAAGAAACACAAATGTTGACCTTATCTCAACTGATTCTGAGGTGGAGGGCCATATTACCATGAGCAAAGAAGTCACGGATTTGCAGTACCAACAACAAAAAAATCTCTCATATCAATGGGAAAATACCAAACTAAGAACACATAGAATTTTTATTCTTGTGTTTATATAGTTTGACTGTCCATTTTTAATTTCACCTGATGCCTTTCTGATTTCTAGGACATGGTATTCAGTATTTTGTAGTGCATGCCTGAATTTGGGTGAGCACATTGTGCACAAAATGCTTTAAGATGACTATGGAAAGCCATTTGTGTTCCCTATATTTAACTTCTCTTGGAAACAGCAGCTCTCCACTGTGTTCTCCATTAGAGAAACTCCAGTGGAAGCATTTCACAAAACCTTAACACCTTTGTATTACAGCAATATCCTTCATGCAGTTTCTTAAGAATTTTGGTAGACATCATCCTGAGGATTGTGGGGACTTTCTTGGTAGCAGGTCTAAGTATGGAAAATTTACTGACAGAAAAAAACCCCACAGAAATTATGGCCAACAGGTATTTTCCTCAATACATTTGAAAGATGTATTCATTCTGCACTAGCAGACAGCAACTGCTAAACAGAACTAAAGGGAAGAATCCGGCCACGAAAGGAACCAGAATTTCTGTGCAAATCATGAAGGAAACCTATGAAGTGATTTAGAAAACACAAATTGTTTCCTCTGTGCCAGAGACACACGTGCCAAGTGAGCAGTGCTTTAGGTATGCTGAAGGATGAACAGTAGGGATGGAAAGAATCACAGAATCATAGAAAGTGAGAAGGGACCTTGAAAGAGCGAGTCCAACCCCCTGACAGAGCAAGGTCACCTAAAGGAGGTGACATAGGAACACACCCAGGGGGGTTTTGAATGTCTCCAAAGGAGACTCCGCAACCCCCCTGGGCAGCCTGGTCCAGTGCTCTCTCACCCTCACAGTGAAAAAGTTTTTCCTTGTGTTTATATGGAACCTCCTATGCTCAAGCTTGCATTCCCTCCTATCATTGGGGATAACTGACAAGGGGGTGGCATCATCCTCCTGGCGCTCTCTCTTTGTGTATTTATAAATATTAATGAGGTCACCCTTCATTCTCCTCTTCTCCAAGCTGAAGAGACCCAGCTCCCCTGGCCTTTAAGGAAGAGAAGGGGATGCCAAGACCAGGATGCAGTCTCTTGTCACTGTTTCAGCTCCTCTTTTGCCATCCAGCGGAAGCAAGGCAGACTCTGCAGGTGGATGAGGCAGCTGTGCAGATTTGGATCAAAGGTGTGTCAGCTCAGCTTTGTTAGCAAGTCAGCCCTGGGCACAGGTTGCAGAAGCAGGGGTTGGGATCAATACAAGTGTCTGTTCCAAAGAGGAAGAGAATCCATGGGGGGCAGTGTGGGCAGAGCGCTGCCTACGCCCGCGGTTACTCTGCTCCGGGCACTGCTGATGCTTTATTTTCTGAACAGAGTTGTTCTAAGAGGCAAAGTGCCTATTTCCTAGTTTTTTAAAAAATTAAAATCCCATTTTTATATTAAGACAGAAACTCTAGGGCTTTAGGATAGCGTGGGAGAAAACAAGATGATTTCTCTGTGGCAAAGATAGAACTTTCTTTTTCCAAACTTTTTTATAAGTAATTGGTTATCAACCAGCATCTATGTAAAATATTAAATCACGTTTCAGCTTTTAGTTGCCCTGGTTATGCACACATAAACAAATCCGAATGCAACCCAGAAAAAGAATAAGCCAGCTGGGGAGATTACTGGTGTAAGATGTAGGAAATTCTTATGGATCTCTTCTATAGCACCAAAGACCAATAAAGGAATAGAGATGAATATTGCTAGATATTTTCATTACATATCTCAAATATTTGAGAAATTTAATTTTACTAAATTTTTATTCTCTGATATTTCAAAAATTATCTCAGATTTCAATTTAAATTCTGTTTCTATCTTAGAGCACTTTATTTCCCTAAGTGTGTACCATAGCAAATAGCAAATTTTTTTGTGACCTTATGGAATCAGGGGGCAATGATCCTCCTTTCCCCTATTCCCCATTCCATTAGCTTACTCATATTGCAGTGGTCCACAATTATTAAATTTAAGATTGTCTCAGGGTTATTTTTCAGCACGTATGGTAGCTAGGAATATTGTTGTGATATTGTGTTGTTCCACACAGATACTTGTCCTCAAGTTCATAAAAATTACACCCTTTGTCATCTTTCTTGCAACCTTCATATCATTTATCTTAAATCTCACTCCTGGATTCACTCTAAGTGAGAAGCTCATATTTGATTTTGATTTTAAACAGTAATTTCATTATTGCAAAACCCTAGGGAAAATCTGGAAATGTGAGCCTGAATTTAGCCAAAACTTCAAGGAATATTCAAGTATTCAGACTGAATATTTTTGACTAACAGTACAAAGGCCATCTCATAATTTTTAATATCAAATTCATTATTTCTGAATTCCTACAGTAAAAATATTTTATCTAAACATAAATTAATATAAACCTCATACTGGAAAAATAAAGTCTGGATTTATTTCTTTGGCCTAAGAGTAGTTTTGTAGTTAATTTTTCAAAGAAATATTTATTTTACCAAGGAGATGTATAACTATCAGAGCCCACACTTCACTAGATTCCTTACCAAGTTGTCCTATGTATGTATTTCCTCTGTGCCACATCCCGAACACCCATTCACTTCTCATCTACCCTTCCTCAGTATGTTTCTCAATACACATGTTGCATCTAGACTTCTCATTTGTTCTTCAAAACATAATTGCAAAGCTGAGAACAAGAAATAAAAAATAACAGCAAGCTCCATATGCAGCAATTCAATGCCTAGCAACCTGTGATAAACTGAAGGAAAAAAAAAAAATAAAATCACAAATTATCTGTGAGAGGCAGTTGGAACAAACTGGGGTAAACAGACACACAAACAACATGTCAGCCATGATAAAGAGTGTAAATTTGAACAGATGTCACTTCCAGAGCAGCAGCAGGCAGATTAAACAGAATTGGCTTTGGATCAATTCCAAGGAAGAGCAAGAAAATATGATGCTTTCGCCCCAAGCTCTCACAGAAATCTCATCTCCAGAACCTCTTTTCTTTAGGAACTGTAATTGAGCAGGGCTGAAAACAGGAAGGGATTTTAAGAAAGGCTGTTCAAAATAAATACATTTATTACACATGTATGCTTTTCCCTAAATACTTCATTTTTAGTCAAAAAGAAGAAAAATCATGTCTGCTATGAAAAAGAAAAAAAGTCTAAAATAAGTAGCCTTGAAGTTGTTATAACTTATGGTAGTATTGATTTCTCATCACCTTGCTAGTAATGAATGTAGGACAAGTTGGTGAAAAAAATAGTGTTTTTCAAAACCCCAAATTAAAGAATAGTCAAGAATGACAAACTTTTGCAGTACCTGTTATTTCTTGCATAATTACAGTTACTAGTGTTTTGTACATGTCTATGTCAAATCAGTTTATTCTTACTTGCACCTATCATAGAATCATCTAGGACTTCTTTTCTCACAGAAAAAAAGAGAGAATACAGAACAACTGAAAAGCTGAGTAAAGAACAGATCTGTGTATTTGGGTTTTCCCTAACAAATTCCTAAATAAAATTTCCTCTCTAATTCTGTTCTGTTGTATCATTATTATACTTCTCACATCTCTGAAGACTGACCAACCATTTCTATGTCTGTGGCACACAGATTAGGGTGCTGGGTTTTGTGTTGTTTTTGTTTTTTTTTCTTCTCCCAGGTCTTTAATGTCTTCCTTGACTCTGAATGACAATGAGGAAAACTTTATTCCAGTGGCCATGGCTTTCATTACAGGATCAGCAGACCAGTTCTCAATTATTCTCTTCATAAGCTTTCACTTATTCTATTAGTTTCAAATCATAGCACTAGCAGAAATAAACACCAATAAATTGCCATCTCACCATTTTTCCACCTCCTAGAAGTAAGAAAAATCTGTCTAAAAAACATTAATAAGGCTGAATCAATCCATCATCTTTAACTGCCACACTCAAATAAAGTGTGAGTGTGTTTTACAGTTGAGAAGCTGTAAAATAAAGAAGTCACAGAGGAAGAATACCAAACCAACTGAATTTTTAATTACTATTACAGAAATTAAGCCCACCATATGAATCAGGATTATGCTTTAAAGAGACTTGCTTTCATCATGGCCCACAGAACAGCATAACTATTTCCATGCGAGCAACAACGATCTGCTAGTTGTTATTTCTCAAATTAATTAATTTCAATTTTCCTAGTTAATGCTAAACTCCACACGGAAGAGACAAAAATCAGTCCCATTGCTTGATATGCAAACCAGAATCCCTTTCCCCACTTCCAAATAGCATTTTCATCTTTGTCAGTAATTCAAGCTGAGATGTCGCAGGGTTTTTTAAAGTCAGTAATACAGGCCTACAAAATTAAAATGCACTACTTGTGTCAAACACAGCCAAATCATTGTTTGTTTATTTTCAAGGTGATAATAAAAAAGATTAATGATACGTCTGGATAATGAAACAATCTGCCACAAGGCAAGCTGCAGAATATAGAGTAAAGCTGTAGCAACAATCCTAAGAAAAACTTCAGCTTTCTCCCCTATACATTAAGAAGTCCTTTTTATTACTAGGTGGCATTTTTGGATTTAAAAGACAGTTGATTTTCTTGCAGTGCTTACAGGTCAAACAGTTAATCTACCTCTGGAAGCAGAGCATTTTCCTCTGAAGAGATTTCTAGAGGACATCAAATCAATAAGAGTCATCAGGCTCAAGAAGAATAAAACCCTTCATTGTTCTCAAGGCAAAAGCTTATACCAGTCCCAAAGAAACTGGATCCTGCTCATGAAAAAAGAATTGACATCATGGAGCATTAAAAGTAGCAACCTTTATAGCTGAACACAGGGGTAACAGATCATGAACTGAGAAGAAAAATCTTGTTCAGTGTGGAACCTGAAGAAGTATCAGTTTCTTCATTTGTATTCACCATGCCTTTTCACTTGTAAGTGGTTAAAATAATGGTAAGAGAGTTAAAAGTTGCACTTACCCCAAAACGATACTCTGGAATTTTCAGTGTTGCATTCCTCAGCCCTCAAACGATGTGATAAAACCCCCACCACATTTCTGCTGGAGGCAAGAAAGAGAGAAAGAGATCCCCAATGAGAAAGTAATAGATCTTGCTCTACACTTCATTTTTGCTCTGTTTTTTCAACATAATAAATTATGTGATAATTACTATAATAATTATCTTCCTAAGGAAACTGCCAGTCATGCTTCATGTGGTGGCTTAAGTTCAGCAGGAGCACCTCCAATGGAAGTAAAATATTGAATTCTGAAAAGTGGCAACAAGTAATTTCAGAAACACGTTCGGGTCTGAGAGTCATTGGCCCCAAAAAAGTCTCCTCTTTCTATTAGGATGGAATTCAAATAATTGGTCTAGCATCCCTAGCTCTGAAATAACCTTAAACAAAAGAAGAAGAAAGAAAACAAATAACTGTTTATGGTATTTTTGATTCTGAAGGAAATAAAAAAAATATACAAGAAAGTCAGACTGAAAGAATGAAAAAGTTAAGAAAAGATAAAAGAGGGAGTGAGAACACTGGAAAAATGCAGGGAAACAGAACTAGAAGACTGTAGTTTAAAGGCAGAACTAAGGTATAGTTATTTGTTGGGAAATAATTAAGCAAGAGATAGCAAAACAATACTGTTGCCTGGTCTGAGAAAATCCAGTTGCCTGAATTGAGAAATTCACCTTGACAGTGGTATTGTGATTTCTCTCAGTTTTGTATTAATGTTAAAGCACATAAATTCATAACTTTAAGCCCCATTTTGGTAAATGTAGGATAGTTACTCTGTCTACCTGGCTTTCAAGTCTAGGAATAAAAAATCCCTTGTTTATAGGCTAGGATGCCTTTTTTTTTAATGTGAAAACTGCTTTTAATTGCCATTTTGCTTGCCAGGTCTCTTCAATGAAATTCAGAATGCAATTATTTTACATTTAATTATACACTAATTTGTAATTTTTACGTAATTGAGGCAAGACAAATCATTACATATAAAAGCTTTTCTAAGATTTCCTGACCAAATATTATTACTTATTTTTTAATTCTCACTTCATTCATAATTCATTTTGAAATACTTCCCAGAACTTTTATTGCATTTAATGACTGATTTTAGAGTTATTAGACATGAAACTGGTGGAAGACTGTTTCCTAAACAACACTACCTTTCCAATTATTTTAAATTACCTGAAGCACATTTTTTTCTCCTCTTCCAATTATCATGTTTTGCTTCTGTACACAGTCATCTTTGTCTTAAATTTTCCCTTAAATAAAATTAGACTCTTGTAGAAGAAACAAAAATCCAGAGCCAGGTAAAAGGGAGAATATCAAGCGGAGGAATATTGTGTTTTCCTTTCTATGTTCTCTCCATCCATCCACCCATCAACATATATAACATTGAAGTAAATACACAGGATAAGTCCTGTAGCAGTTACTGGCTGTCCAGATACCTGAGACCTGAGTTAACAAAGAATGGTAAAAAAGGAAGAAAATATCCCAACTTCCAGACTTTTAATTACAAAAACTTCCAGAAAATTACTAATTTTTCGCTGATGTAACTTGGAATCTGGACCATCTTCCCCAAAAGTACATAGTTCATACCACAAAAAACCCTCTTTATCTTCTCCTAAATTTAGTCAAGGGAGATTATTCAAGAGAGATATTGTCAGTGCTTACCCTTGACAACTTTCACATCTCCCTTTTGAAAACTTAGAGCTAAAATCTGTAACTGAATGCACTTATGGATTTAGACTAAACCAAGCAGAGGCAATTTTTCTCCTTTTCTCATATTTTGAGCAGTCCAGCCCTAGGATGAGACCAAGGGTGTATAACTCTCAGTGTATAACTTTTTTCCTCCTTGATATACACTTCAGAATTGCTTAGTAACTTTACTATCTAAAAAATACACTTGAGAGGAATTTATCAGCAGCAGCATCCTGTCAGACCATAAATAAATGGTCAGGTCTAGTAGTTTGTTAATTTGCTGGTCTTAAGGGAATCAGCCTTTCCCAGGTACAGCTGCATTTCTTTTCCAGCTGCATTCCCTTTTCATTAATTCTAGATTTCAGACCTTGGTTTCCTCTGTTCAGTGGAAGCTGCATTTAAAAAAACAAATTTTCACCAATCCTATTTGAATATTGTAACCAGAGGGCTAATTAAATATTCTTAGGACCTTTTTTTTTTTTTTTAAATATATAAAAAACCCAGGCAAGTTAATACATAGAATTATCTTCTATCTCTTCAGTGAGTCAAATGTTCAATGTCTCAATGGTTTGGCAGTGCAGCAAGCTGACTGACCAGACTGGTGCAAATCATGTCTTTTCTTTCCTTTTTTTAGAATCTTCTCCAGAAATAACTGCCTGCATAATTAAATTGGCACCTTTTGGTGAGTGATCAGAAAAATACTGAGGACTGCATTTTATTTCAGGACATCTCTAAGTCAGTAAGCATTACAATACTTATTTCTGAGGAACTACTGCTTTGAATGTTAAAATATGTATAAAAATAGACAGGAAAAAATATATCTTGTGATTAACTAAATAAATTTCCATTGGGTAAATACTTTTATGAAGCACCATAACCAAAATATTAAGGTGGTTCTTAACTCAATATCCAGAGAGAGACTTAAGCAGTATAAAATGGATTGAAATCCAAACCTACACCTTTTTCAAGTTTGTGGGTTTTTTGGGATTAAAAGCAATGCACTTCAGTTACAACGTGGCAGTCTCCTGTGCCAAATACACGTTAGCTTTTACTTTTAGTGCACACATTTACATTTTTATACTTTAGTGTAGCTGTCCAAATGGTTTAACTTTCTTAAAACTTCTACTTGCTAAAGCTCTGTTAGATTTAAAGCTGGATAACACAAATCTGACTCAGTTTTATGTTCTGTTTTCATTTTTTGAATAATTCTCCACAGGAAAAATATTTTATGTTTTGTTTCTTTGCCATAATTGCACAGAAGAGCCTTGAGGCAAATTAGAAATGTAATAATCAATAACTGAGTTTTATTTGGAAATTGAATTTAGACAGACATGCAAACTGAACAGTAATGTACCAATTTGTTCTGCTACTCAACTTTCTACATAAGATTTATTCAGAAAGATGCTGAGTGAGACAGAAAAGTTTCTGTTGGTGAACAACAGTTTTTCTACTTCACCCAAAACTCTGATCACTTAGAAATTTCTGAGAAGCTACAACGTTTATGTGAACGACCTTTATGCCACCACTTGCTATGTTATTTTGGGGACAAAACCAAACAGCTCTGTTTTCTCTAGCTTCAGTGAATTTGGAAACAGAAAAACATATTCCAGTTGTTTAAGTGACTGAAGAGAAATAAGAGATATTGAAAGACTTTGGGCATTTTCATAAGTACAATAAGTATCAGTATGCTTATTTATTTTGGTCTAATGAGCTTAAAAAATAATAACACAAGTAAAAGAACAATCTTTGCTCTTAGGGAGTTACTACAGCACGATGCAGATGCATGAGGAGAGCCTCGAGAAGGTCATACGGAGCTAAAAATCCCAGAGCTGTAAAAGAGCACAGCAACTTGCTGTGAGGGACTCATTAAGGCTCAGCCCCAAATTTTGCCTCCAACACAATATGAAGAGCCACCAAAGAGGTACCAGACCCTTGAAGAGATCAGATGAGCTGGATTGATGTGAGGACACAAAGAAGAGGAGATGCAAACAAGACTTCCAGCCAGGGGACCACACAGGCACATCTCTCCTGCCTTCCAGACATCTTGCTGATTCTTTTTCATCCCTCTGGCCTCTCCAGAACCTCTGCTGCTACTGCCACAAAACTTTGCCTAAGAGCCATTCTGCTTTGTTGAGGCCACCCCCCTCCATCAGCACAGTTCTACAGCAATTTCACAGCAGCAAAGAGCTGAGCCTTCTATCAGGCTATCACTCACTGACTTCACACATTTAATCACAGGAAAGTTAAAAGAAAATATGCAAAGAGGTACTGCCTTTTCTCCTCTTTCAAGTCACAAATAAACATGAACAAACTGTCTCACACTATGCCAGACCTCTCTAAATGGATCTGCATCTCTGGAAGAAAAGAGCTGATGCAAAGCAGGAAAGACATAAATGGAAATACATAAATGATGCCTCACAGAGGGTTGGTTTTATTTTATAACCAAAGGGATCAAATATTTCCAATAAAATCAATCAAAGAAAGGTGTGGTTTCAGCTAACATTTCTCTGACCTTTAAGAGAATGCGATTAACAAACACTTCATTAAAAAGTAGAATCAATACCTGAATGTTTAAGAGGACTTTCTGCCTGATCATATTTTGAAGTTTTAAACTAATGTAATACAAACCAATGGTGAATGCATGCTGCAGATCTTTCTCTCCAAATATATTCAAACCATAGAAAATTTTCTTCTCAGTGATCAGCAGCAGTCTCCAGGTCAGTCTTTTCACATCATCACTATGCCAGATAAGAGTGGTAGCTACAAGAAGAACAAATCATACTATCTAGATAGGAGTGAAATAGGAAACTTTAAAGCAGGAAAATTAAGTATTTTTTTCAGCAAGATCTTAGAGCAACATTTCTTTCTGCTGTTGTACCAACTGAGTTATTTTGCCTGCTTAACACCATTGTTTCAAGCAAGTGCACCCCTCCAAGTGCAATCACTACAAATATTTCAAAGCCTTTGTTTATTACACTTCATCTTAGCACAAATCTTGAAGCAGAGTCACTGGATGGAGGGCTACCGCTATCTGAAGTTATCTTGTTTGAGATGTACTAAAGTTAACAGTTCAACTGCTAGTAAGAAATGTCATGATACATTGAATAGTTACATTAGGTAACCATAAGGAAATGACAATTTTTCTGAGCTTTTGAATGCATTACCTGAATGTAAGAATTACTCATTGTTTTTTCCCTGTTGGCTTTATATGTTTTTCATAAATAGTGTTTCAGTTCCATCTTCAGTGTTACATCTTTAAGGCACTGTTATGGTATACAATCTGCTGTACTCAGTTCAGTTCTATTCACTTTGTCCAATTTTTCACTTCCAGCTTAGAAAACTCAACGCCAGAGCTCTGACACATCAGTCACACAATCAGCTAAATTAGGCTACTCCAGTTGGTTTAACTGGCAACTTCCAAGCATGCAAAACAAAGCAACAAGGTTTTAATGGTTTAAAGCCTCCAAAGTGGATCATAATACAAAATGTATTGCTCATCAGCTGGCAGAGAAGGCAAGGAATGCCATATGCTTTCAGTTTCACTTGTGTTGTTTATCTTTAATACTAAACCCTAATGCAATTCACTATCTAGTACTCTGCCATGTCAATCTTTTTTATGGGGAGGGGGGTCAGGAATACAAGACAATATTGGTTTCAGTAGTCACAAGCCAGTACATGCTCTGCTAATTCCAGGGCAGCTGAGAGCTATGGAGTAGTAAATTACATTTTTTCATGCATGAATTAAAAAGCACATACTTAAAAACACAGTCAAAATACTTGTTTGGATGGCTAGCTATAAGCCTGCAGGTAATGTTTAGACAAATCTGAAAACAAAGCAATAGCTCAAAAATGCAGATGAGCTACTCCAGTTTTAAGGCATTGATGCAATAGTAACATCCTACATATGTAACTACAGTTTAACTACCAGGTGGACAAAGCAGTTCCCAGCTAGACAGCACTCCATCCATGGATCTAGGCAAATACTTTTTTTTACTTAGAGTGGAGGAGGAATGTCAGTGTTTTGGTGACAGCGACTTCCCACACAGCAAAGCAAGAAGATCCCACTCAAAGCTTCCCATATCTCTAGCTGGCTGCTGGTGCTCTCTTTAATCACACTCAACACACACAGGGAAAAACTTCAGTGTGGAGCAAGGCAGCAATGAGCATCTCCGAGATGAAATTTTAAAAGGCAAAACAGTTCATTCCAACCACATTAGGGATTAATAACAGCACTTGCATCGCACCTTTGAAGTCAATAAAGATCAAGACACAAACACATTCAGACAACTCCAAGAATCTCTTTTCTCTTCAATTATCCTTTCAGTCACCAGCTCTTTCCTCTTCCTAAGTCAGATGGCAGAGGCTACTTTTGATGACAAGATGTTTTCTTAAGTATATATGCTACAGTCACCTCACAGAAAGTGCTGTATTGCTGCTCTGCTCCCTGTACTATCTGCGTAGAGCTTGAAGCACTATTCTTGATTCTGCTGTAATCTCTCTTAGTCCTCTGTCTTGCTCTGGAACTGAACTACCAATTGTGAACAAGAAAGATGATGCCATATGACATGATAACAGCTTTGAGAAGGCAGTCTGCCAGCTGGCCACTGTCCTGTCTCTCTCAGAGAGAGCAATAGAAGGCTGCATGCTCAGTTGTTAAAAAGAATCATGGGGGATGAGAAAAAATGCAGCTTATGAGAGCTGCTGTATAAACTAAAGCAGGAAACAGAACTAAGTGGATAAATGTGACAGTCACTAGAGAAACAGTCACCTAAAACTGCACTCCAGATCCAGAGATAAGAAATGAATCAGGAAAACCACAATTGCCTGCTAAGGAAATGAGAAGAGACTGTTGACCACACCAAGTTCAGTGTTTTTGGATGATGGAAAACTGGCAGATGAACAGCTGAATTAGGAGAAAAAGAGTTAAAAGTAAAGCAGATTTTGCTGAAGAGGAACACATTAATTATCTTCTAGAGAGAATTAAATCCCTGCTGTATTAAAACACTTTGAACTCAGATTCACTTGGATAAGGTCAGAGAAGTAACTGCTTTGTTCTCAGTTAAAACACAAAAAAAAGTAAAACCAAATGAACAGGAAAACATCCACAAAACAAACAAAAATATACCCCACAGAAAAACCCCAGGGAACCATGTATTTTCTAAATTGGCTGGTTTATTTTAGAAAAAGCAATTAGAAACAAAAATTAAAATGCAATTAAAATATAAATCCCGACTCTCCTTCATGGATCTATGACATTCATCAGCTCTACAATTATATTTGTCAACTATTGCTTAATAATTGCACTATATAAAAAGCAGACCACACTCTACAAGTTTCTTCTTGGTAAGGGGACACATCTGTAGACAAAGATGATTTTTAAAGAACTTGCTAGAGATGTCCGAGAGATTTAGAGCCTCCTAGTAAAAAAACCTCTGAGTTGATGATTTTAAATGAAACACTGGTCTTATCCTAGGAGCCATGACACAGCATTTTCTGCAGATTTAACAATCTTCTCTACCCCTGGCTTTAAGATCATTGTCTAAGGAAGCTTTTATTACATGTATGTCCTAAAACATAGATTAAAGTTTAATTAACCAGATTAATTTGTGTCACCCTGGCAGAGACAGCCTATATAATTTTAGATGCAAATATTTATATAATTTTAAAAATAAATTTCAAATAGAGCAGCAGGAATATAACTATTTCTAAAAAGATATTTTAATCTTGAGGTGACAGTATTCAGTCCTACCCAGCTGAGAAGCCTTGAAAGGTTTTGACTCGCATTAAAAAAGTCCAACATTTATGTTTAAACTAAACATCACTTTTTTGCAAAAACATTGAGTTACTGGTATAAAATCTTCACAGCCATAGAATTTGTCTGACAAATTTGATCCTTGGCAAATATTTAACGTTTAATTGTCTTCACCAAAAATTTTACTTTTCGTCTAAATTTATATGAGTTCAACTTCTGTCCAAGGGGCTGTATTATCCAAGAATCACAGAACAATTGAGGTCTGCAGGGACCTCTGGAGATCACTTACTCTGTCTAGCCAGCTGAATGTTTGCTCAGCACTGTAGCCCATCAGATTTTTAATATCATCAAGGATGGTGACTCAAAACCCCCATCACACTATAATACTTGTTTATTTTGGTGTAAGTGGAATTTCCCCTATTTCAGTTTGTGCCAGTTGACTCTTGCCCTGTCACTGAGCACCACTGTGAAGATCCCCTTAAGCCTTTCCATCTCCAGCTTAACCAATCTCAGTCTCAGCCTCTTCCAGTATGTGAGATGCTCCACACCCTCCTTCCCTTTCGCTCCACCTGTCCAGTATGTCCATGTCTCTCTTAAACTGGGGAGCCCAGAGCTGGACACTGTGTTCCAGCTGCAGTCTCACCAGTGTATTCACATACTCTGCCAGAATACGTGTCAGAATAAGAGAATAAGAATGTTTTATCCACTGCTGTTCACCAAAGTGCACACTCTGTCCTCTGCATTTATCTGATGTGGTTACAAAAGAGCTTTTGTCTCTGCTACTCTTGTCTGCTCGGCTGAGCTGAAAAATTTTGCTCTGTTGCTTTTAGATGACACGTTTAGATCTCCACTTCTCTAAGACCCCTCTTCTATATCTCTGAGAGATGCATTTCTATTATGTATGAATTCTGCTCTGACTGGTTTCAAGAGCTGTATTCTCTGAAGTGAGATTTTTAGCTCTGGATGGGTACAGACGTTCTCTCTACTGTTCTGGCAAAAAGCACAAGCACTAGCAGGTGCTCCATTTGTTTGGCCTTTAAAACATAGCCAAGAGGGATCAGCATCTGTAGGATTTAAAAATTCCTAAATCTTCCAGCACTTTGGTTATCTGCATCCCTAGTACTCCCAAAGTTTAAATCCTGAAACTCTTCTGAAAAAGAATTTGGATGTTTCCAAGGTCATTCTCTGCCTTGATAACTTTGTTCCCAAGTTTATCTTTTATATCCTTGTGGTAAGAACTAGTCTCTTCAGTCTGCTGCCTGCATTTTGGTGTCATGGACCTCTGAGAGAAGCCACCTCCCAACTTTGTCCTGGGGATTCCTCCTTACTGCTCAGATCACTGTAACCAGTTACTGCCCCACCTGACCTCTCCTCTAGCAGTTGGAAATTCAACTAGTTCTAGGAGAAGAAATGAGGTTGCAGAATTCCCTTCTCCACAGAACTGAAAGAAAACAAGGCTGACTTTAAAGACCTTCTATAATTCAAATTTTGATTATGTACTGCTGGGCATCTGTGTCTGGGTGACCTGAGTATTACTGTGAGCAAATTCTCAAGAGGAAGCTAAAGCAAGCTTTGGGAATGTCTTTCTTTATATTACTGAAGAACAAGCAGTAAAAGGAAAACCATACCTATTCATTGACAGTTCCCAATTTCTGTAAACTCAGAGAATGTGCTGTAGGTTACTATTATTCTTGTGAATGTCCATTTTTCCTGAAAGATTTTGCTTTTTTTGGATATGTTAAGAGAATTAATATAGATAACTCATAGAAATTTTAGATTTTCTTCCCAGAAGAGCCCTCTGGTTCTGTTGGTTTTTTTTAATGCCCTCACTAATTCCCTAGGATCCCACTGTTTACTTATCCAGGGCTTTTAAACCTGGAATGAATATTTTCAAAAATCATTGTGTCATCTTAGAGAGCAAGATCTAAGGATACAGAGAGAAAACCCTTTATTTCAGCAAAAGACAGGGTTGGGGTTTAATTGATTGGTTTTATTTGTTTATGCAACCTAATCCTTCCTTTCTGAAAAGTAATGGCAGCCAGAGAACAGAAAAACTGAATTTTTCATGATAAATGAATATAAACATATCAAATCCTTTAATAAGAGATTTCTTTTTCAATTGAAGTAGGATTGGGAATTTCTAGCATTCCTTCTGGTGCTTCTGAAACTGTGAAATTCCTTACCAGACTTCACAGGCTGCAATATCTGATACATGGATTTCAGGTGTTGTTTGATGGTGTCACCACCTCCCAACCCACTCTGTGCTTTCAGGAACTTCAATTTACTTTACTAGCAGAAAAAAAAAAAGAACTTGTGTTGAAGAGACAAAAAATATTATTTAAATATGTGATGAGCTTGCATTTTGGATGCTACATACAGCTCTTGTTCCCCTGGCTCAGAAAAATTATAAAAAATAAAAAAAATAAATAGTGCTGATGAATGATGGAGAACTACTAAAAAAAAAGAAACTGATTAAACAGAGAATTCCTCAGCTTAGACAACCAGTGCACCAGGCGTGTTTGCTATATGTGCACCCACAGCACTGCGTTCCCTTCCTATACCAGATTTCATAGTATAGCACCTTATATCTTTTTAAAATGATGTGTAACAAATTCTACAAGATATTTCCTTGAGGGACTTGAGTGCCACATGAAGTTCTGAGAACACAGCTAATTAAAAGCAAACCCTTGGTGCTTTGTATTTAAAATTCTCACACTAATAAGAACATGCCATTTAAGGGGTGCTTATTCACATAAAATATTATTTTGTCATAACCCCCCATTTATTATTATTATTTTAATATTAGTGTTTCAGCTTACTAGAAGTCTTATAGAATATCTTAGTTCTCTGACTTCTTTCTGTTCTCATCATTTCACCTTTCTAATGAAGTCACTTAGGATTTCTTTGCCCAACTCTTAAATTAAAAAAAAAATTACTTTTGTCATGGCTCAGTATACAAACAGTGCTATAGTTAGAGCTAAGGACTCACTGAATATTAATGCAAATGTTAATAATCTACATGTTTGTCTTTTAATAAGGGAAAAAAAAAAAAAGACTTTAGGTTAATACAGTCCTTAGATTAATTTTGCATTCCCAGGAATGTGTATGTTACTTTGAACACGCAGTGGCTCTGAAAATTAAAAGGTATTTACTGGCAAAGATGCGAGTAGCCTGGAGGTAAAAAAAATACAGTAAATTAGTAAGAGTAGCACGTGAACAGATCCAGTTTAATGGATTTATTGTCTCATCATTTATAATTTTTTTCCAAGCTCATTAAGAAAGAATACAGCAAAGTGCAAATCTCTGAAATAATTTTAATAGGCATTGGCTAAGCTTAATAGAGACTGTTTTAATTGCTTTGAGACAGGGCTAAGTTATTACATTACATGCCTCCCTGTTTTAGAGGAATAAAGTAGTAGCTTCATGCAATAACTCAATAAAGCAATCTACGTAAATCATAATTAAAATTCCATTTCTCTGCTTCACTACCTGTGCAGTGTCTGAATACTACTGCAAGCTGCTCGTGTTGTATGAAATTAAAAATTCCTATTCAATACATAGAGATGCACATTTTGTGCAGTGCTAATGGGAATATTTGTCCTAAAGCTCAACTGAAATGTATTTTCTAAATGTGTAAGAAGTTTCCATACCCCACTTAAAAGAAATCAGAAAGGGGAAGAGATCATAAAATCAAGGAAAAGCATACTGAAAACCAGGCTACCATCTTTTTCTTATATTTCTCATTTCTAAGCACAACCACTGATCAGGCAACACAAAAACAACTCCATCAGATGTGGAAATATAACCAAAAATATCTGAAAAATCATAATTTACTGTTGCTGCAGATATCTGTTAAATAAATTTCTATAGAACAGAAAACCTAATTTTGTAAAATGATAAAGAACTCACTTCGTTAGCTTTCTCTATCTGTATTTGGCTGTAGTAGCTATGATAGTGAGAATCCAAGATTTTTAAGACACTTTATGCCTTGGTTATATGTTTATATATTTAATAATTAAAAAACAAACAAACAAACAATCACAAAACAAGCAAAGAAGCCCCCCTAAAAACCACAAAATACATGGAGCTCAACTGGATGAAAAGCATTAGTCCTTACTGATTACCTGGGTGATATTTTTTCAGACCCAAAGGTTTAATCCACCAGGAGTTTAGTACAATCAGGTGGATTTTACAGTGAATATGCTTACACTGACTTACACTAAAATTAAGAATTATTCAGTAACTGATGACCTCAATCAGATCAAATTAATTTGTTATACTACACAAATCCTTCAAATAATTACCAGAAAAATTTAATTAGAAAAATGCATACAACTACTTCAGAAAAATTCCAATGTTCCAGTGCCTCTTGGACAGATAAGTAACTTTATGTGAAAGCTTTTGAAATTCAAATATTTAATTTGACCCTCTTAACCATTTTACAGCATCCAACTATTTCTTCCTTCATCTCACAAGTGGGGTTTTTTTTTCTTCAAATCTGACTGGACACCAATCAATTGCATGTATGGAGCTGACTTGTGCAGAATTCCTTACTCTTCTCTTTCTTTTATTCAGATTGATAATTTCTACCCAGTCATCCTCCCGACAGGGCTGGGAATGCCCCACATTAATATTATAAACTGCAAGATTTGACTGCAGGAGCTCAACAAGTGCTGTTATGCCAGATTATTAAAAAAGGAACTGTACATGGCACAGGACATAGAACTTTGACACCTGACTCTGCTGCTAAATATTCCTTCCTCATATCATGTTCTCCCACTCTCACTCCATTGCCCCAATACTTTATTTTTGAAGTATTTTTCAAAATTTACCAGCACCACTCCATATCTAGAAAGATAGGTTGCTAGATATCTAGCAAATAGGTAATAGTTATTGTCAACTCTTCAAATCTAAGTATCATCTATAAAGTCAAGTATTTTTCTGTAATTTCCTCCAAGTTATTCTGAGAGAAATATTTTAGAAATGTAAGCTCAGTAAGCTGCTGACTGCTGGACAGAATGAATCAAATATCTTCCCATTGTTTTAGCATCTGTTTTGTCTCAGCTGATATCAAGAGCTATTTTTCTTCTGGTTTCCTCTCCAATGATCCTTTGTACAATATCTCCTCCATGGAAGCCACCAACAAAGCTTACTGAAAGGAATACTGATAGCAACCCAAAGAAACACCAGACAAAAATGTCAAAACTTTCTGCAAGATCTCTGGGTCTTTAGGGACATTTCCACTTAGCTGAAATTCAGTTGGTACACAAATCAAGCTGAATAAATCTCTAAACAGAAGAAGACAAGAAAATAACATACACATAGGAGGTAAGCAATTATTACTGCCTCCTCAAAAAAGTAATGGCATTCATCAGACTCATTGCAGTCCTCTGGTGAAGCACCACTATGGGTAGCAGATAAAAATGAAGTTGAAAAGGGAAATGAACAGAACACTATAGAGATAACCACTGCCTTTCAGTGCTATGCATTTTGAACACAGGAAGGTGAAAATGACATGCCTGACCTGAAATGTAACACTTTTCTTTATAGAATGGGTTATTTGTGCTAGGTTTGCCAATCAAATATGGCAGGAATATATTCCAGCAGCTGTGAAATTTTATTAAAAATCTGTTTCTTAGAGTCTGAATGCATTTAGATCATTTAATACTTATGAAGAATATTATTTTTTTTGCTAATTGTTCATTATTTATATTCTTAGGGAAACCTATTCTTCCTTTTCTTTCAACTGAAGGGCAGTTAAAATCAGTCCTTTGATATTTACACTTGCAAATATCAGGCAGTTTTTAAGGTTCTTTTTACAGCTAACATACTGACTGCATGCCAGTGCAAAAACTGTATGCTTAGTACTCCAGAAAAAAAAAAAAAAAATCTTAAAATACTTGAATTCTACGTTACGAGAAATGAACCCTTTGAAATTTCAGAAATCCAATGTGCTTAACTAGACTTCTTCCTTACACATCTTAAAAACCTAGGTGGCCTATCAAGAAAAGGAGAGGTAGACTGAATTACTTCGTCAATATGAGTGATAAAGGTCAACCAGTCATCTATAAGGACAGTTACTAATTACTGTCACTTTGATGTAGAAAATGATGCACCAGTCTGAAAATACTTATTTAGCAATCACTCTTTCAATACTAGATAAATTATTTTGATATTAGAAATGCGTTTTTTTAAATCTACTTGCAATAACTTAGAATTATCTTGAATATAACTTAATTTTTCTCTCTCTCTGCAGCAATAAGAAAGCTCCAGGTTTTGAGTCCTGATTTCAGCTTTCCTCCAGTCCTTAAAAGAAAGAGTTTCAGAGATGCAAATGAAGGCATTTTATGATAAATTGCATTTCATGACTCTGATCTCAGCTTACATGTCTGTGTAATTGTGTCCATATTTCAGACATAGTATTTTTATGGTCAAATTACATCATTTGCACACATGCTATCTACAGCTGCAAACTAAGAAGATTTGATTTAAGATTCTTTCACTACTTATACCTTCTTAAAGTAATCTCAATAATTATTATATTCTTTTTATCACAGCCTTCAGGGTGTAAAGAAAAAAATATATCCATTCATTCTTTCATAGGGGATTTTTTAGTAGTAGTATGTAATTATTTTACTGTATTTATAGAGAGAAATGTTAGAACTGACTGCAAGAAATACAATGCATGGTGTGAATATTGAGTGATATGCATTCATCATCTCTGCATGTGTAACCAAATTTGCTTGAAGCTGCATAACCAGTTTTTTCTCCCTCCTGAAGTCAGCAATTTAAAAGGCTGCATTTCTTCACTCCTCAGAGTTCAACAAAATTGTCCAAGTCTTGCAATATTGTCACTTAAATTAGAGATAATGTAGTTCTTAAGTCTCTGAGTACCACATACAGCCTACTGCTCAAATCAGACACATTATGTCTGCAATGCTCCACCATTTTGGTCTCAAAAATGTTATCTATTTTTTCTATCTGAAGAATTTCAAGATGTTAGAGCATATTTTAGAAATATTATACAATAAGGCTGTGCAGCCTCCCAAAGAAAGTGCTGAAAATTATCTTTACTTCCCAGCAAACTTCTCTGTGCTCAGGAAAAAAAGTGGAAATATATCCAAAGCTCCATTTTAGTGTTAATTGTATCCTTCCTTATAGGTCTTCAGAAGATGACAAATGGTTTTATGGACAGACAGCTATCTGGCCAATATTTTAATGCAGAAAGAAGACTCAGACTGCTATCCAGTTTCATGACTGATCCCTTAACCTGTGCCAGGACTTCTGCATAAACACCCCTGTAAATAATTTTGGCCTCTGCTTTGAATATTTTGTGTCTCACTGAATAGGATGGGTTGCATTCTTTTTCATCAGGATTACCTCAACCAGAAAGCTCAGAATATAAACTATTTCAAAACATCCAGTACTTAAGGGAGTGAATCAGGTATAAATTCTTGAAGACAGTGACACACTCAAGGTTTTATGTAGGGGCCTGTTCATAGCAACTCATCCTATCTTAGACCAGGTAATACACTGAAAACCTTACAAGAAATGGAAAAACAAACAAAGAAAAAGTTTCTTTAAACTAGAATAAAGACCAACAGATCTCAAATCTTTCAGGCATGCCAAGCAATTTAATTATGGGAAACCAGGTTAGCAAAGCAATTGGAAATAAGTGAATTCTCTTACCACCCCCATTCCTATCCATTAGTCATGACTTGATAGAGAAAGATGAATATGTTATCACACTTAAAATAGAAAGATGGCTCAGGTCAGCAGGAACTTGATTAGTGTGCAAAAGAAACTTGCTCAATTTATGTGCTTATGAGACACACTGTCACAGTTTTGTGAAGTTTAAGACAATGTCCCATTAGACTCCACAGGCAAAGATAATGTAAACATAAAGGAATCATTGATTCAGATAGATTCACAATTTTCAAAAAGCACAATCTAATTCAGAAAGGTCTGAATGCTCTTTAGCAAAGTGTAGGAACAGTTACAGCACTGAGTATGACCACCAGAGATATTTTCCACAGGAGTTTTAGGTTGACTGACATCCTGAAATATTCTTTTTACTCTTTGAGCTGAAGCAAGGCAAACTTCTCTGACTCTCAGTGTGACAAAAGGTACACAGGAGTTATTTTGGATAAAGAAATCTTTGTTCCAAAGGTTGGGAAACCAAATGAGATGGCAATAAAGTATTCCATCTCCCATCCACATACTCTCATTTTTTCCAGCACTCTTAAGATAGCTATAATAATAACTCAAGCAAAAATAATAACTCATTATGGACAAACCTCCACTCTTCACTATGGCCTCTACAGAACCTGCTTAAGTCATGGCTGTGGTGACCTATGCACAAAAAAAAAAATCCCAAACTAAACCAACCAACCAAAAAAACTTCTGACTGATTCATTCTGATTAAGCACAGGGACAAATGCAGAGGTAAGATACATGGTGGTGAAAGGTTACACAACAATAAATGTAATTTCAGATGTCAGACAATCTTAATGTAAGGCAATCATCCTTGTACAATTTATGTACCTGGGTGCTGGAAGAAGATTCTGTATTTGAAATAGAAATACGCAATATTAATAAACATTTTAAATTGTTGCTCTCCCTAACTCAGGATGCCCTGGCATGAAAACACCAGCTCAGACTTGTTATATTTCTGCTAATTTAGAAGTGCTCTGTAAAAATCAGTAAGCCTTGCATCAGCAAGTGGGAATAAATCTAAGCAAGTCTTAGCTTGTCAAGTAGAAAGTGCTGAAGGAAAAGTGCAAGTTACAATATCCTTTGAATCACAGATGAAATTCATCTTTAATATTCTCAACTGAGTAAGGGCAGATGAGGTTCATAAAACATGGTAGTATTAAGTATTCAAAAGGGAAAGTGAACTCCTGGAAATTTCTTTCTATGTCTCAGTGAAACATACTCTAATCAACCAGACAGACTGTACGTAGTTGCAGCCAGTTTCTATACATTCCCAGTTCAGTGAAATCTGAAAATGAAAAATATACTAGGAACATAACTAAAACACAATAGAGATGCTAAAGAACAAAATAAATCAATCACAATCAATTACTTTTTTAATCATGGAATGTACATCAATTTCTAGAAACAATTGCTCTACTTTAATTACTAATAGTTTAGGGTTTATGAATTCTCAACATTACTCTTATAACAAACTCTTCTATATTGGAACAACTGTTTTGTCTGACTTAAATGCATGGAGATATTTGGTGGACTGCTTATCACTGCTCATAAAAATAGAATTGCTCCATTCATTTATCTGAGTTGTTCATATAGAAATAATCATCTTATTATATGTGAGAATGTTAATCCTGCACAGCAATACAACAGATTTTGTCCTGCTGCACACTTGAAACACCCAAAACTAATTTGTTAGGAAACACAAAAATGGCTCTGGCAGCATAGTTTGTAAGTTCCTCATTATGCTGTACAGGTATTGTTCATTACTAAAACAACCACTAACATTCAGACAACATGAGGACAGGTAAGAATTTCTATCATGGAGGATAATGAGCTTAGAAGTAAGCACTCTTATGCATTTTGACACCCAGAAGCTGATGGAATTGTCTTGCCATTTCGTGACATATAGGAATATCCACACCTCAAAGCCTGTTAGTAACATCTGTTAATCTAATTACCAAGAATATGCATCTCTAATAAATTAATTTCTCAGTCAACTAGGTTCCAGATTATTTCTTATGACTGTTGGTTTGAAAAGCTGACAATTTTTTTTTTTTTTTTCAGAAACGACAAAAATTCCACAAACAAAGCATCCCCACGTCCAGACACGTAAAAAATAATGGATCAAATGGATATCCTTTTTTTAGGATACAGATTGTTAGGTTTTGCATATATGATACCAAATATAAGGGTATCTACAAGAGTCTTGTTAACACTGCTATTCAGACTTTAGGGTATTTGTAGTCAGTTTAAGAGATTACTGGTTTGGTTTTGATTTTTTTCCCTAAACTCTCAGCTGAGTTTTGCAGTTGTTACTAATGGTTTGCATGTGTGTAAGATAAATGGGCATGGTTAATTATATAGTATCTGCTGAGAATAATGTTGTATCTGTATTATCCACATGTACCATTGAGAAAGATAATTTTATACACGAGATTAAGCAATAGATGAAAATCAATCATCAGATCACTCAAGCTCCTTTTACTGCAGTCGTTTAGCTGGGTTCTGTCTGACAATTTGAGCACTTTTAAAGTTAGTGTGAACCCCTTTTCTCAAGCTGTTTTGAGGGTGTAATTCAAGAGCAGAAAGGTTCAAGCTTTGCTGCCAAGTGGATGATGCAAGGGGGGGGAGTTGGGAATTATCATTATATTCCACCTGTAGTGTATAAGGGCTATTTTCTATTTTACAACATTTTTATCATTATATTCCACCTGTAGTGTATAAGGGCTATTTTCTATTTTACAACATTTTTGGGGGGAAAGCAACTAAATATCTCCATGCCAAAGCAGGTAAGACTATCACCTCCTGGCTAACTACACCATCCCAGTTTAACTTGATGTACAGAAGATTGATCAATACAGTGAAACTGGGCAAACTTGCACTATTACATGGACTTCATCTGACCCCCTGCAGTGACTTTCCTTCTAAATGAATGGCTTGTGTTGTCTCCAACACTGGCAACAAGCTGTGCAATTATTTCTTTTTAATACAAATACTCAAAGGCATTCAGTGGTATTTTCTTTGGATGTTACAAATCCAGGACAGGTGAATTTTTGCCATTGACCTAATGCTTCTGTGTTGTTGACTACTGAGTGCTGGCTGCTATTTTTGCCAACAGGGGTGACAAAAGAGCAATTTTTATTTATTTTTCATCAGACCACTATAATTTGAGAGTAGTGGTGACTGCACTTATTGTATCTGATATTTAGAAATGGAACTTATGATGAATCCTGAATATCTTCCACAACTAGAGGAGGCAAACTTACTAGCCTCTTTGTTGCCCATATGATTCAATGTTTGGATTACATTTTTATTTGTAGATCCAAATAAATTTGCACACATTGGGCATGGAGTTTGCAGTAAGAAAAAGCAAGGCTGAAGAAACACATCTTGCATCTGGAGTGGAATCTTTGTAATGACACTCAGCTCTTGTGGGAATTTGTCTCACAGTCTAACACTATGCCCAGGCAACATCTATTTGCTGAACAAAAGAATGTAACTCTTTCCAGGGAATAGTTTGTGTGCTTTTTGCTAGAAATCACTATCACTTAAGTGATATTAAGGTGTGTTGAACATAAAAAAAAACCCCAAACCAACAAATGTTTAAACTTGTCTGTGTATGATAGGCACAGTAAGAATTCAGAACAGAGACTGAAGTTAAGGGAAGTGCTGATGTAACCTGACTGATCTAGATAAAATGGTGAAATGACTGTCATCACAGTGACACTCTAAATATCTATAACATGTTTCTGTTTGAAGGAGCTTTCCAAATTAAAGAGAGAGAAATGCTTAGAAGACCAATATATTAAAGTTAGGCTACATTAAAACATTTCTGAAATGTCTTACTGCTTTTTATGTAGCAAATTGCATGCAATATTATAAAATCTTATGGTACATGAAGCATAATTTAAAATGTCCCTTAAAAAATAATAGAAGCAGCTGGATGATGTTTTAGTGGCAGTCTCTTCTATGTGTGTTTCCAATTAAATAAAGAAATGGAACCTTTCCTGTGCTGTGATGTTATGATGATAGAGATAACTTAAGTATGCTGTGGCACAACCATTTAATAAAGTTTCTTATGAATTGTATTTTAGAAGAACACCTCCATCTACTACTTAGGGAGATATAACTCAGATTACTCAAGCATAAGAGAGTGAATAATTACTTGGAACCTTTTCTCTGAGGTACTTTTGTGTACATGCAAGAAAGAATATAAGGAAAAAACAATATCCAGAGAAAGCATTATGAAATCTCATTTTTCTGTGGAATATGTGGCCAGAGTAGAATTAAGCTATAATATCCATAAAGCTGTAATATCTCTAGAAGCCCTGAAGAGTTTTTCAACATCTGAAGGTCTTAAAGGCCATCCCATTTCCAAGGTCCCAACATGTTCTAGCTAACTAAACTCCCCCCAAAAATGCTTCCACTTCTCCCAGCTCTCTGTTGCCCTCTTGACTGCAGTGCACTCTCTGCTGGTGCTGTTTTACTCCTTGCAAGGAACAGCAAACCAAAATCCCAAACTCCAGGCACCATATGGAATAAGCTGCCAATTACTCCTGAGCCAATTCATCAATAGCCAGGGTGATCCCATGTGCTGTATGAGTGGGAGACCCAACAGCATCAGCCCAGAACGTCTGGTGCAAAAGCAGGGCCTCTGACAATGAAGCATGGAAATCCAGTGGGTTTAGAACATTTCTATTAGTCCAGGCATTCTCCTTAGAGATATTAGTCTGTTTGGAAGGGAATACAATTGTGGGTATTTTTCAGTTCCTCTTTCCTTTCATGTAAAGTGCAACAATAACACTTCAATAATGGAAGTGAACATCTTAAAAAGTTTTGGACTGGCTTATAGTTATCTGCTCTGAGTTAACATGATTTAGAATAATCTAAATCTAGTGACTGTGGGAGATGGGTAGCCCTTTAATCCTGCACTGGAAAAAAAAAACAAACCACACACAACAAACAACATTATTGACATTAATGAGATCAGAAGCAAATTCATATGTTACTCATGATTTGAACATTTGAAGACCAGGCTGCTGACAGTTCAGAGAAAGCAATTACTCCCTTTCATTTCTCTCTGACAACATTTCCTATTCAATGAAATAATTTCCTGCGTTGTGTCATAAGATGAGAACCAGTGGTCACCCAGCCTGATAACACTTCCTCGCCTGTGCAGAGTACACTGCTTTACACAGAATTTACACAGCCTCAAAAGGAAGACATGAGAACACCAAAATACTTTTTAAATTACTTTTTTTTTTCCTTTCCTTTCATAGTTTCACACTATGAATACCCTACAACAAATACATTTACAGGATTCAAAGTAGCAATCAATGTAGTATTTTTAACAGAAAAATAATGGAGAAAAGCAGAGTACTGGTTCTTAAATATTTTGAATTTTCAGACATCGCCAAAGATGGAAACCTTTTTTTTTGCTCATCTTTTAAAGTATCAGACTATGCTTCTATTTTCTCTTGTATGTCTAGTAAAATGCTAAGTGCTGCATCTCATGTATCTCTCTGTATTTAGTTACAGAACAGCTGTCAAAGGCTTTATGTAGCTCTGAAAAGGTTATTAAATTCCACTTTTTAAAATGACCATTTGTTGCAAAAGACACTTCAGCAGTTTCTATCTTTTCCTCTATATGAAAGTCAGTGTTGAGAAACCAGACATAAATAGACTTTACTTTGTACATTTGGTGCTTTTCTCTCATCCTTTCTTCTTCCCTGTGATTCTGCCCAATGAATAAGCACTTTGCTGAAGCAATTCAAGAAGTGCAGTGAAATCAAACATTTGCCTCTCTACTTCTTTTAAAAATAATGTGGGCTACCAACAATTTTTAAATATGTTTCTGTCTATCTACTGTAGCAGTACTTTTTGCAAGATTTTTCTGTTACAGCTGACTGCCTTGATTCTGGAGGTTTCAAGTAGGAATTTGGGTACTGGGGTTGCTTTACAATTCCTTTATTAATCTAGAAGTCATCTAATGCAAAAATTATACATTTTATTAGGAAAAAAATAATTCTTGGTAGTGAAAATTGTCATCCTATGAGGCCAGACCCCATCTGAATGGTTTTTCAAGAGTCTGAAAGGCTCACAGTCTCCTGAGATGGTAAATCTCCCAGTGCTTTTCATTGTTTCACAAAAAGGAAAAAAAATTAAATATTTATTCATCAGATAAGACCCTGCTACAGTGCCATAGGTAAATCAGGTCAAAATGATAGAGGTAAACAAAAGGTAAAATCTTCCACTCAGCCCAAAAACCAGTAGAAATCTAAGTTAGAGATATTTGCTGCTACACTAACCTTTCACCAAAGAGGACTGAAGGCAGCAAATCACCACTCACACACAGTTATGTCCTAAAATTTTAAAAGCCTAAGCTAAATATCTGCAATGTGAGAACATCAGTGTCTCAAATGTTCATGGTTCTGATAATGCTATTTAAAGAGCATCCCCAGTAGCAAGTCATAAAAACATTCAACAGCTCCTGATACATTACTGGCTGCAAACCAGCTCTGATTACAACCCCTGGTATGTTTCCCATGTAATGTGATTTGGAAAACTGATTTGCAAACGTAATCTAGTACACATTTACATCACTGAATATTTAATGCTAAAAATGAGGAGAAGCAAACTTAAGTAGCAAAATTCACGTGAAATTAAACAGACAAAAAATGATGTCTATACCTGAAGGATAGGGTTTTTTCCTAGTTTTATTATAGACATTAGAGGCACACCACTACGTGAATACATAAAAACTTAGTGCACGTATTTTACAAATGCAGGTAGATAAGAGCAATATAAGGCAACAGAGAGTTTTCTATGCCTTCTACAGAACTGTGCCTGTTACATTTTTAACTTTCTGGGATCCATTTTTAACTGTGAAAATGCTGCATTCACTTCAATAAGAAAACCATCCTGATATATGTAAACTGATGAACCCGCTTGTATTATCTTCTCTGTGGAGTCTTCACCTCTTCTGCAAAGAGGTTATTACTAATAGATTTTTCCATAAGAGAGTTGTTTGTTTGTTCTGTAAAAAATGTTATGAATACTACTGCCACTATGTTCAGCATGAGAATATACAACAATCCAATACTGAGCATTTCTTAGCTTCTGTATGGAGCAAGATGCTCCATAACAAAGAAAGGGTTTCCCAAAAATATAGAAAATGAACCATAGGATTTTTCAGGTAAGATCACCCAGTCCAATCTCCAAATATCCGAGGCAGACTTTAGCCAAGACTTGGAAAAGGGTGAATGGATCTCTTATTTTGATTTTACCTTGGGTGGTTTTTTTGGTTTTTGGAGGCTGGCCAAAACACTAAGAGAGCAACTCTTGAGTCTCTCAGTCATGCTAGAAGGTGTTCAGAATAAATTTCTGGGCCTAAGATCAATGTTTGAAATGGTCAGCACTGCAAGAAACATTGTGAATAACATGAAAACATGACATATGGGGGCTTGAAAGCAATTTTTTACCCCAGAGACATGCATGTTGTTGTATATTTCTGTACTACTCCTTTCTTATGTCATGTTGGGATCTCAAAGGAAGACCTACTAAGCCTGCATTTTCTAGACATGAAAAAAAGAAATCAAAATCAAGATGTGGGTGGGTGCAGTCATATTACAAGAAGCTCAAAGGTACATATCAGTTGTTGAGATCACAGCCTGAGGTACTCCTGTTCAGATGCTCAGCTCCACACTGAGGAATAAGCTCCGTGTCTTAAAAAATACAGGACTGAAAAAGCAGACAGATATCTATCTAGGCTAACTCACAGCAAGAGAATGTATTTTAAACAGGAAAAATTGGTGCTGTTCTTCATTATTCTTATGTCATTTAAACTAAAAAGCCAGAAAAGCAGATAATTCACTCCAGGGTAACCACACTTCACAAGCTAACAACTTTTTTTCCGGAATAATTGTGCTTGCTCTTTCCTGCCCTCTTCAACTCATTCAACTCTGTCTCCTATGACCACTCAATTTGAAAATGCTACATTCTGGTATATTATCTAAGGAACAAAATACTTTATCTGGGCTTACTGCTTTTATTCAACACCCAGAACAATCTACGTCTACTCCTTTAAGCCTCTTTGGATGTGAAAAAATATGGTTATATAAATCTTTGTAATCCTGAGGGGAGGATAGCATATAAAGAGTTTACTGGCATTAGGATTAAGTCTAGTGTATTACAGTGCAATCTTTAATCTCCTAAAATCTACCTCACAATTCCAAGCTGTTTTGTGCTTGTAGATGAAGCTTTGGAAATAGGACACAGCTGGCAATAGTGACAGAAACATTTAAAAAAGAAATGGAAGTGAAAGAAAAAGGAAAAGAAAGAAAGTAAAGGAAAAACTGGTAAAGCTGCTAATGAGCCGATTTAAAAAATAGTAAGTCACTATAAGAAGTTAGTGTAGAAATTACAGAAACTGGTAGGTGTTCTTGCAACAGAAATCTGGAGGAAACAAAATGACCAAAATTTGAAACGTGAAACAAAACCAGCCTAAAAATATTGCACAAAATGCAAGAGCCTTGGCTTTGAGATTCAATGATCCAAATTAATTTAAGAAGTGCATCTTTGGTAACCAAGACTAAAAGAAAAACACCTCATGCTGAAATAGACTTTTTTCTTTTAATAAAATTTTATAGAATAAAAACCCTGATGAAACTATGTGCTACTTGAAAGAAAAATGTAGAAAAAAAACCCTATTATTAGCCATATTTCTACAGAATGCCACAGTTTTACTGCTTGGACTTGTGATTTCCCAATCAAAGTGTTTTCCCTTGGGCTACATTTGGCTTTTCCTGAGTTTAAAAGACTCCAAAGGCCCAAAGCAGCAGAGCTCAACAGCTATGGCTGGGGGAGAGACTGGAGCACTGATTCCCTGCTCTGAAGCCTTGGCCAAATCATTTCACCTGCATAAATCCCAGTTTTCCCTGGCACTGCTGTCTGTTCAGGAAAGCAGATATTCTAACAACAAAATGTAAACATTTGTTTAAGGGCTATTGTGGCCAATGGTGTTTGAATCTGTGATTAAATGATAACCTAATAAGGGTCTTAGACAGTAAATACAGCTTACATGCTCATGCTGGATCTGGAAAAGGGAGTGAAATCCTCTGCCTGAACTCCCTAAGCACAGGAGCATCACACAATGTAATGGAAAATAATTAAGTCAAGTCTTCCCTTTTTTGAGCCCCAAACCACTGTTTTGAAGACTTATAAGTGTAAGCTTAACAAATTGTTAGATATCAGGACAAATTTCGTTATACACTTAGGACATAATCAGTGCAATTTATCTTTTTCATTTTTCTTAAAAAAAAAAAAAAGAAAAAAAGAAAAAAAGAAAAAAAAAGTTAAGCTTTAAGCATTTCCAGCACTGAAGAGAAGTATTAGCAAAAAGCAATCATTTGTTTCTCATTTAGTAGTTTGTATTTCCAAAGCTCTACACAATCATAACAAATTAATCTGAAGCTTACACTGAATTTTACTGATAAGGACATTAAAAGCCTTTAGGAAAAAATTAATTGAAATAACTGCCTCACACTAATTCCAAGAAACTTGTTTTAATATCGCAGAGATTTAGCAAACACCTAACGAGACTGAACTCAATATGTCCCAGTGCACAGAATCCTCTGGTTGCTCTTCTTGACTCTCAGCTAATAAGAAACTGCTTTGAAATAACATCTAAGGAGCAAAAAAGAGGCACATTAAGAACAGAATCTCATGACATGCTGACCTCTAGAGCATGAGACCTTTCCAGTTTCCACAAAAACATAAGCACTTGTTCTCATGCCTCACAAAACAAAAATGATACCAAACATAACAGCAGAATTTACTGGGCAGATATGAATTAATTCATCTGAATAAATACACAAATGCAAATGTTTGCCTCAGTTCTAGAGACTTGAACATTTAAGTTACACTGCTTTGGGTAATATGTTGGTAATTTCTGTCCTAAATGAAGTCAGAGAAATTGTCACCAACTGCAATTTCTTTCGTATGTTTAGCATACATCAAATTAAGTGATCCCACTAAACAGACTTCTTAATCCATAATGAGTTATTTTATTTCCATCTTGTTTATGAAAGGGGAAAAAACCCCTCATAATATTTATGCCTATTGATTACACACTACCAAAGGAGAATTAAGTTGCATAAATTGTGAACAAGTGTTAAATTGTGGGGTGGGGTTAAAGCAACTTCACTTTAGCAAAATATCCTATGGTGCTTTTCCTTATTGATTCTCTGTCAACATCATGGGAGTTCTTTTCTAAATTAGTTCTGTGGCTTGAACTTGAAAAGATCATGATACATAGTCTACAGGTTCATTCTAATTGCCATTTTTCCTGGTGGACTGCACCACGCCAACCTGTCACTCATCAAGACCATTTGCCTGTGAACAGACTTAATTAAACACCTCAAATCCAATTTCTTTGATCCTTCCCATTACTAAAAAAAAAAACCCAAAACCAAACCACATGCACTCCATTAGCTATGAAGAGTTTTCTAAAGAAAAAAAATCTCTTAACATACTTGTTGGCATTATTCCTTACTGTTGATGAGAGAGTATTCAAACCCAAGATTAATTAGGAAGGGAAAGTAAAATAGTCCTAGATACAACAAAGAATTTGTTAACTTCTAAATATTCAATAGAAGATTAAAGAATGATTCACAACACCTACACAGCTCTTCCTTTCTCTTTTCTCTCCTTCAAATAAGATCCTCAACATGCAGAGCAGGTTTGACTTGAATATAAATTATAAGTTATCTTCCTTCAGATTAAAACAGGTAATTGCATTATTTTTTATGATAAAGGTAAGCATTTTTACAACTTATATATCCATCACATTGGTAGAAATCATTAAAGGGAAAAAAAACCACCTCAAATAGAAATGTGCAGTTTCACAAGCCTGATTCACAAGGTGCTTTTGCTTTCTATTCTTAGCAAACAGTCTCATGGCTTAAACGTTATTAAATTGTTTTTAATAACATTCACTCATGTCTAGTCTTATAATTGCTTTGCAAAGTCTTTTGCATTTTAGAAAGATCAAATCTCACAATGTTTTACCACTGCATTTGATGGGTATTCACTGCACCATCAACAAATACACAAAGTCTTCAATGTAGTTTGCTGAAAATTACAATTTCAAAACATTCCTTGAAAAGTCATTAATAATTAATTTCTCCTACACTGGGAAATAAGTTATTTGTGTTTTAGAAAATGCTGTTACTATGACTGCTTTTATGAAAGAAAATTACTGGTTGTAGCTGGGTTTATTATTGCATGGCCATTAATGCCTGGTGGGCTGGTTCTCTCTTTTTGCTCTCAGTCAAGTATTTTCCAGATTTTGTGGCTGCACAAAGGAGACTCAGTCTCTGCAGCCGTGCCTGAAGATATGGTACTTAAATGAGAGATACTTAAATGGCTAAGTATTATTTTACTACTCTAAGTAAGGCTGTGCTAGCATGCATTAAATAAAAATTCAGCCCAACCTGCACATTTGGACTGTACTATGTAAATATCTGCGGATTCATTCCCTTCCCAAGAATAGTGATAGATAAGTTTGATTAGCTTGCCATTTTACAAATATACAAATATTTACAAATACACAATTATGCTTTGTGTATTTGGAGTTCAGGAAGACAAACTTATGTCATAAGGACACTTAAAGTAGAAATGCATTGAGGTTTCAGACCTACTATGAGCTGCTATAGCAGAGTTCAAATATTGCCATAATAGTTTCCATCATTAGAAATCAGATCCTTCACACTGGTAAAAACCTAAAGGCTTATTTTCATGTTTGGAGTAGGAAAAAATTGTAAGCTGCCTTAAAATACAATAGCAATCAGTCAAGGCAAGACAAAGATACCCCCAAACAGTGGATGTATCTAATTTGTGTAATGCCATGCTTGGTACTTTTCCATAAAGTTTGTATCACCTTCAAGAAATACAAACACGATAGTGTCAAAAAAAGCAAACTAATGTGAGATGATTGATCTCTGCTGTCAGAACATCCGGACTCATCCCTGTGTTATTTCTAGGGCCAGATGAGAGATACTTCCTAGAGCTGTCTCTAGAGCTGCCACATCTGCCTCATACAAAGGCATTTATTCACTCTTCAAAATACTTTATAAAACTTAAGTATGAGAAACACTGCCATAGAATGCCTGAATTAGTCAAGATTCCAAGTATTTTTCTAGGTGGTGGTTTTGCTGCATACACACAGGGACAGATTTTCTGGTACAGAGAGAGCTGAATACTTGTGTGCTTCAGATATGCTCTCCTGGCAGAAAGATCAATGAATTAGAAGACTAAAAATACCTATGCTGAAAGTATGAGTCTCTTCTCTCTTGTGGTGACTGTTGCTCTTAGTACTCATTTCTCCCATGCTTTAAATTCTGCTTTACAGAACACCAATGTAAAGCTGGGCAGCAGCACTGGTACATATGGGAGGCACTCAGTATTCAGCATGATATGCATGGAAAGAGTGTTTTATTTTTCTAACTGCTCTGGTTTATCAGGCTTCCAAACAGCTCACCTAGGGGGAAGCATAATAAAGAGAAAGCAGGATCTTAAAAAATTTCATCTGCTTGCTAAGACTCTGCTTGATAATAACTCTAACTTAAAAATCAAGTCCGCATTATGACAGTGCTGCCATCCTGCATAATATAAAATATATAATGACATTAAAAATGCCCTGAATCAGAGCAGTTGCCCATCTGGCCAGGTATTTTTCTGTGACCTGTTCAATGGGTGAAGCTATTGAGAGGCAGCACAGAAGTCTGGCTGCTTTCTGTGGGCCACTCCTCTTACACCTGGGATGTCAGTGGGTACCACCTGTCCTAATTGGACACTTTTATAGACCCCTTGCTCATCCAATTGTCCAAACCCTTTCTGGCCCTGTGGATCCTGTCTGCATCCACAATCTTCACAGGCAGCAAAATCTTAGCTCCTTGCCTCCCCTACCTTTCAGCAATCATTTCAGGCACCTGACCCTAGGCACATGCTTATCAACTCTGAGCTAAAGCATGGGGTACAGAATGTTTAAAAAGAGTTTATCAAAATAAAGGGATACAGCCAGAGTTGAGCGTAATGCTGAATGACATTTCGGGACAAGAAAGAAAGAAAGAAGAATTACCAAAAACACATCCAAAACCCAGAAAAACAGTCAAGCACTACATTGCTCTATTGTTCATACTTATTATAACCCTACTTATATGCCAGTGTTAATGTTTTAAAGATATTCAGAGACATCCTTTCTCACAAAGAGGGGCACTTCCACATTTCAGTCCAAGTGGTGCTTGATCAATCAGCCACGTTATGCCCAAACTCTGAAGTAGCTGACTGGTAACAAGACAGATATGGGTGAAACCCCACCCTGGGACTGCTGTGGAACAGCTCACCTAATTGTCATGTACTAAACTCCAGTGCTGCCTGGCAGTGTGACTGGCAGCTGGTTTAGAGAGAGCCAAGAAAAACCATGCTTTTAACAGATTTATTTATGTGATTGGTTGGTTTTTTTGTTTTTTTTTTGTCCTCACACATGGCTGCCACAGTTGGTGCTCAGCAATTACCATCTTTACCTTATAATTTCATACCCTTTAAGCTCTTCTTAACTCAAAAGATTTCTAGCTCCTGTTTTAGACTTATCATTAATGACAAAAAAAAGCTGGAAAAGTTTTGAACGGATTAAAACAGCAAAGATAGAAGGGGAAAATCAATCTACAGATATATTAAAATCAATTCAGTATGTGGGTGGCCTCAAGCCTGCCAATCCAGTAATAAGTTCCAGTTCAGGATCTTTTGTTCTGTAATTACTCTTGGAAACTTTTTCTGATTACCCAAGTGGAGATCAATGTGTACAACAACCATGACTTCAATGCTCTCACTTCATGATTTTAACAGGAACAAATAATTGCTACATTTAAGTTTTTTGTGTACCAGAATAAGGAGTGAGAAGTTTCATAATTCAGTATATTTTTCTATGCTATCCCTTGGAAATACCTCAGAGTTGGCTTTTCTTGTAACAGTAAGGATTATTAGAAATAAATAAAAGCCATTCATTAAAACTTCATTATAAATATTTCACATGTTTGTATATAAAATATTTAGTTTTATCTTGAATTTGAGTCTGCTTCTCTTATTAATAATCCTTTATGGAAACTATGTACAAGTGTAGTTGAAGTAGAAATCTTTTAAGAGTATGTTGTACTGTGTTGTTTACTAAGCTTTTAAGTATCTTCAGATAATGAGATTTTTATGTGGAAAATATAATAATTTCATCAAGTCTTTCAGAAGCATTTTTGCTTCTTCGCACAATTTTTTTTTAAATCAAATTTATTTTAGTGTTTACTTTTCCTTAATTCTTAATGCATCAGGTGGAAATTTTTATATCAGAAAATAGCATAGAGTTCATTTAATTATTATTCCAATCTCTATACAGAACACTAGGTACATTTGAAAGCTTGGGGAGTTGTAATATAAAACTTTCCGTGATCAAAGCTGAAAAGCAGTATTAGATTTGGTTCAACAAAACAGTGTTAAAAGAATATAAAAAGAGCCTTGAGAAATACTGAAAATTCCATGTAGTCTCAAAACATTCCCATTTAGATTGCAATAATATTCTCCTCTCTTATCTCTTCCTAAAAGAGCTACACCAACAGCAGAGGCAGACATGGCCATATTCTCTTCCAAGTGTTATCAACTTACCAACACATATTATTCTCTGTAAATATGCAGCAGCAAACTCTATACATATTTTTTTCAAGCTATGAGTTTTTTATCTTAAAAAGATTATAAGGACAAAGGTCTTTATGTTTGCTAGGTGCCCTATTAGTAATTCTCTGTGTTATTGCAAGGCATAATCACACATATGGAGTTTCAGAAGACAGGATTTTCTCCCAACAGATATTTCCCAGACTAGAAAGTGGGATGCAGCAGCTTTTTACTACTCAGAAAAAAATAGTGACAAATTTCATTGCTCTACAAAATACCACCTTATCTTAAAAACATTTGTAAATTATTTTAAGTGTATTTTTTCTTTGTACATTGAACTGGTGCATTTATGTGTTTAAACTGCTTTTTAAAAAATGTCACAAAATTCTTAATCCCCTGGTCTTTGAAGTATTAGGATTTGATCTGGGCTGCAAATAGTACAGGTCAATTTTTTCTTCAAAACACGGGTACAAACAGCTTGAGGTTATGTGCTAGAGACCCAGAATGCACATTTTCCTCCATTTCCAAGCAGCATGAATTAACATTATTCATCTGGATACTGAGGCAGCAGCATCAGTACTCAAGTGATACAAGAGTCAAACATGGTTGAATTCAGAAATTTATTTCTCATTACCCCAAGCAAGTTTTATGTATATCCTATCATTAGAAGGTTCTTACTGAAAACAAACAAAAAAAAAAAATCAAAAAAACCCACAGAATGTTTATTGAATCCAAACATCATAAATATCTTTTTCTGAAGACAAACAAAACAAACTTAGGGTTAAACAGACCACTGGTCTGACCTTTTATCAAGCAGTGATTGTACTTCAGAACAGGAAGTTTGTTGGGTTTTTTTAGCAGTCTTACCCCTTATCCACTCGAATTTTCTGAAAAAAATCACTGAAAATAAACTGGATGAGAAGAGGTGAGGCTAACACAGCCAGCTCTGATTTTCAGGAAGGATTCAACTAGGTCCAGTCACCAAAGACTCTTAAATTAAGCTGACATAAGGTAAATGGTGAGGTCCTCAAAGAGATAACTAACAACAAGACTGGAAACAAAAGCTGCAATAAATGGTCGATTTTCTCAGGACAGGGAAGGCACAAGTGCAATCCCACAGGGATCTTTGCTGGGGCCTCAGATGCTCAACACATTCAGGAAGAGTAAATGGAAAGAAATTAAGTTTCCTGAAGATGGTAAGTATTCAGGGGAAGATAAAAGTTGACTGCAAAAGAATGTTGCAGAATGACTCTTTGGCACTGAGTGATTGTGGATAAAATGGCACATGACATTCAAGCTAGATAAATGTAAAGTAATGAACCCCCTCAAAAAAACCCCCAACCAAACAAAAAATGGTTCTCACTTTTCTGACTTCATCACTTAACTCACCCAGCAATTAGATTCAGAATCAGCAACTCCCAAAACCAGGAGATGTTAGGTCAAAATAACAGTGTTATGAACCTATTTGTTCAGCAGCATAGGAATTATGTAAAAATATACATTATCAAACAGAGAAGAACCTCAGAAAAATGTAATGCTACTGGGTAAAGCTACTGTTGTTCCCACATCATGATTGTTATATGAAATTCTCATCCTTTGATCTGAGAGCAAACTTGTATTGCACTTTGAAAAAAGGTTGACAAAAATTATCAAAGGTAACCAAATAATTTGCACTGAAGGAAGAGATTTATTGGTTCAGACTCCCAGTCTAGAAAAGTATCAACCAAGAGCCAGCTAAAAATGATGACAGACACGGAAGACATGAAAGAAAACTCAGTTGTGTGTCTTTTCCACAACAATAGCAAGAAAATCTCAAGTATAAGTTAGCAGGTGGCTGTTTAAAAATCAAAACCCAGGCAGGCACCTAATGCAAAGTTGAATCGTGGAACGCCTTGACACACAATATTATGAATGTTAAACAGTATAGATGAGGCACTACAGAACGTGCTCTAGTGGGTGATATAGATATTGATATACATATTTTATTCTGGGAGATTAAAATCAGGGTTCCTTTACTATCATTAATTTTTCCCTCATTTACTTATAGATGAAACTCGGTGGTTTAAGAAACACAAGTATTACCAGATTACTGAGTAACTACTCAAAATTTCCTTGCACACTGGTATTTACAACATTCTAATAGTGAGATGAAGATGCAATAATAAATTTTTTCAAAGATTTTTCTGGGGCACTCACAAAAAATGTCATCTTCATGACACTCCTTAAGGGCAAATAGGGCCAAAATTCTCAAAGTACTGACTATTATATTATGATACAGCCATAATGATATGTGAAATACAATATGTGATTATTTTTTTTCCCACCTCTACGTTTAGATTTCAGGGGGACTTTATTTTTCAAGGAAACTTCAGATTCACTTAATGATCATCTGTCTCTTGATAACAGAGTTAACTGACAGAAGAATTGACTTTTTAGAAATTTCTTTGACAAATTAGTAATAAAGATTCACTCACTTTGACTGTGAACTATTTTACTTTTCAAAGTAAGGAATAATGGCACTCACTGAAAATGAAGATATTAATAAAAGTATCTTAACTTACAAAAGTAAAAAAATCTGTGGGATTTAAGTAATGTAGTCAGCTGATTTGAGAGACCATCCAACATCTGAATTAATATTAATGACAAATTATTTCACAGTAAAATTATTCATACTCGATAGGAAATTAAACTGTCATAATATGATAAATTGTTAAAGAAACAGTATCTCTTATCTACGCCTACGTATGTTGCATTAAATCACTGAGTAGTCATTTTTCATAGTGTTATCTGTAACATATTCCACTCCACAGTTCAAGTGAAGTCATGTTGCTTATTTAGTCCAAGTTACTGACTTCATTAACTGTCAAGTCCTCCCCCCTCAATAAGTGACCAGTGCAGCAGCAGAGCTGTTATCACAGAACACTAATTAACCCTTTACCAGTATTCTACTTTATAAATGCATAGATTAATTCATTTAAGATTTAAGTGCTTGTATAATACAAACTATTTCTTGTAAACCAAGCACGTGTTCTCCATTTTCTGGCTCAATCACTGATTTGGGGAATGTTATATAGAAATCTGTGTTGGTCAGGGAGGTCAAATGCAATAGTAGATGCACCTTGATGCAAAAGGAAATGTGCCCAATATAAATACAGCCAAAAATGAGGCATGTGTAGGGTTTTTATCTGTGCTTGATATTATGCTGTATAAATAATGTAGAAGGTTCAGATACCAATCCAATATTATCAGACAAGTATATCTGAAGTGACTTGCCCATGGTGCTGTGTATTACTGAAATGAACATCAGTGGGGATATCAAAGATTTTTAGATGTATCAGTCCATATTGTGATATACAGTGGCTGCAGATCATTGTTTACCTTGTACCTCCTGTTGTATTCTTATTCCTTGAAAGATAAAGGTACTTCACAAATATTGATATTGTGAGATATTTCCCAAAAAGCTTGCAGAATAAAAATGGTTCATAAATATATCTTCTACTGATTATTACTGTATCTGCTGAATAACTTATTTTTTCTGCCAAAGTGATGAAGAATTTTGCCTAAGTTGAAGATCAAATAAACGAAATAAAAGTACACTTAAACTAAGTAACTACAGTCCTTCAAATCTAAACATGAAGGATGGGCATAAATAGACCCAAATCTCTTGGTATTTCACAAACACATATAATCCTCCTTTTTCCAAGAAGGCAGAAAAACCAAGCAGGTATTTGAGACTTTTTACCAGAATTAAGAAACTGAGAGAGATATTCCAGGATGTTAAATAAGACACAGTCACTTGTATAAAATTGTCTGACCCCAAAATTATCAGAACTTTAACCTGTATAAACAATTCATTGTTTTTCTACAAAGACCTAGAAAGAATCCAGAGAAAGTGTGAGCAGTGTCAGAACATTTTCTGTCCAACTTCAGAGACTTGATTCCAAAGAACTGGTACTTGATGAAAAAGATTAAATCCACCACTGACAAATTACCAGGGAAAACCATGCCAGATTCTATCCTGTGCAAGTCTATAGATCCTTACTAGAAAATCTTGTCTGCATAACTGCAATTAATGAGTTTACTCTGTACAAAATCTAAATTAAACAGATGTATCTAACATAGAACTTTTTCAGAATAATTTTGCTAAAGAAACAAATCCATTGACAGGCAAAACTCACAAAGTACTGAAGACAATGTTGAGACTTGTTCTTGCATTCCATCATTCAGGTGTTTGGTTAATGGTAGAATTAAATCTAGATTTGGTTTAAATGCCTGTTTCCCAGTCCTTGTTACAACAATTTGACAGGGTCCTAATCTTGTTTTTATCTTCTTAATAACTAAAGCACACACTGAAAATGTGAAAGAGCATGAAGGACTTTTAGCTTAAGGCACGTTAGTCAAGCAGTTTTGCTTTACTAGGCAAACAACAGCCTCGATTTTTAGAAAAAGCTTTATTTCTATGTTATAAACAGCTTTTGAGAGAGCAAAGTCATCACTACAATTACATTTGACCTTTACCAGTTGAACTCCAGGGAAAAAAAATCACAATTCACAGAGTTAATTAAAATTCCACAATACTGAAGAAAATTTAAAAGTGTTTGAAAATAAAGAGAGAAAATTTTATTTTGTAGGTAATGCTCCAGGCGCAGCTGTTTCTAAGACAAACAGAAATTTTTTAAAAGTCCCTGCTGTTATAATTATAGTAATAGTTTTTAGTCTGCAATTTCCCAAATTTTCCAGTCTCTTCAATACTATGCTATAATCCTGCTGTTAAAATTACATCTTTTGCTAAACTAGATGTTCCAGAGATTGGCCCGAGGAGAAAGTAGATAGTATTTAAATCTGTTTCCCTGGTACTAAAATATGTGCATGTATACACACAAAGATACATAGTTTGTATATATGTACCTTTAAATATAACATTTTGGTCTAATTATCTATTTGCCCATTTAGGGCCATTCCTGATTCTTTGATAACATTATTTCTTTAGCACTCATTGCTTATAATGAACAGGAGAGCTGCAGCCAAGGGGCTGGATCAGAACTGGGATCTCCATAATGCCACTCAGTAAATAAACCAAGGACAGTGCCTGGCAAGGAAATTCAGATCTGCACATTGTGTGCATTACATCAAGGCACTGCATACTCACAGGGCTCTAATGAGTGAGTAAACAAGACTGAGGGTCAGAAGAGAGGGCTGCAACATTCTGTTCTCTGCAGGGAAAATAAGGGTGGAATTAAATCCTCTGCCGATAGCACTGCCACAGGTAGGGATGTATTTTACTCTTTAGACACATAAGCTGTTCTGGAAAACCATTTCCCAGCTTATTGTCACAGAGCTCTTCTATTGATCACAGCAAAACAACACTGTGATTGATCCTTCTTGTCTGTAGTCTTTCCAATATGCTCATAAACTAGAAGGCTGGGGACCATTTATGTGGTAGTTAACGGGGCAGCATACTTGAGTTTAGGTTACTCACTGTGTGTAGAGTTTTATAGAAGAGCTTCCAACCTTTTTATGTCTGCTGGCTTTACTTCAAAGGATCAGTAGACTACATTAACAGCATTGTACATGAAAATATTGCTTGATAAACCTATCACAATACATACACCTCTCCATTGAATCATACTGATTTTATATGTTTTCCCATCCTGGCCTTAGGAGTATTGTACTTGTCATATTTATCATCTCAGTGTTCAATGCTGCCTTCTGCTATTTCAAAACTTACCTCCTTTTCTATCAGGCTGTGTTCCAGGTCCTATATTTATGCTCACCCTTGAGCTTCATGGTGACAACTGGGAGACCTTTATTCCTTTAAGAATTCAGCTCTCCTGTTGACACATTCTATGCAAACGTGTAATCTTTTCCCTCAATAAAACTAGTCTTTGCCTGATAGGGCTTACCACATTAGCATGTGACTCAACAAGAAGCAGAAATTCAGCCAGGAAAGGAGGGCAGAAACATAACAGACAACAAAAAAGACAACAAAAATTTAAAAACTAATTATCTAATATCTGCCAACATTAATGATGAAAAGGACATTGAAAACTCAGTAGTTATGCAAAGTGAATTATTTAGAATTGCTGTGGAGGGAACAACAAGGTATTTCTCTTTGTGTTGCTGATGCCACACTCGTTGGATATTTGCAGTGTGCTCAAACATCTCCCTGCATTAAAGCACACTGGAAAAAGGAATATCTCACCCAAACCACAGCTACAGAACAGCTTTGATTTGAATAGAAGGATCAAGGCAGCCATAACTGCACGTAAACCAGGTGAAATTATAGGTAGCTTCATGTGCTACCAATTAGCCACTGAACCAGAAGACTTTTAACTTCCTTCACTCCGTTCCTCAGAACACCACACACAAACACACTTGAAGCAAAGAGAGTGCAAAAAGTGAAACTGAAGAAGGAAAAGATGAACTTGTTCAGAGAAAATAACACTGAAGGAAATATGGAGTAGAACTGTCTGCAATTTTACCATAAGTTAATTGGTTTCATTGAATTAAGCACTCCCTGTAATTTGAGGTCTTATTCAAGCCATATACCAACTCTTAAAGAAGTTACAGAAATTACAGGAATTCTGGTAGTGCTCTATCCTCCTTTGAAGCAAGATCCTCCACTTTTAAAAGTTTAATCTAGAGGCAAAATCACCACTTCTCCGCAGCATTAATTTCATTTGTTTTTTCATTTATTTCACTAGGTAATTCTATTCTTTTTCAGTAAAAATATATCCAAAATGTTCTAAAGTAATGATTGTTTTTCCATACAAGAGCAACAGCAACCAGTTCACCAAGTACAAGGGGCAGTGGACTTTTCCAGTGCCAGACAGATTGTTAGGCCTGGACTGACAGAAAGATCAGAAGAGCATTTAAGATGTAAAAATTCTCTCACGGAGAGTAGTGGACAATGCTTTGCTGTGCTTACGCTCTGACTAAAATGTTTGGAAGAAATGTCAGCTGTAGAACTGACTTCAATCAGTTCAGAAAATAATCCTTTTATGATACCTTCACTATCTAGAAAACAAAATTCATGATAAAATCAACACACATATTTATTAAAAATGAATGCTGAGCAGACTTCCAAACAGCATAAGCAAAGTAATGTTCCTATGAATGTTCAGGTGAAGTCCTGAACCTGAATTTCAGTTTGGCTGCCTTCACACTGTTAATTTTTAATACACTTCCAGTTAAGAAGTCAATTACCAGGAACTCTATAGCTGTGGTGAATGAACAACAAATAAACTTATATATATTTATATATATTAAAAGTGAATCTTCAGTTAATAATTTTGACTGGAATATAAACTCAGTTCTGAAAAGCCATCCTTTTGATGAAGAGAAACTTACTGTTGACCTACAAGACCAATCCAGTTTACTTGCAATGAATTTTGAGGAGTCTTTTCTCATAAAGAGCTCTATGCATATCTATAATCTGCATTTCAACTATTATTCAGAAGTAAGTTTTAAAAAACTAAATTCTATACCAATCAGCCTACAAAGAAGAAAATATTGATTGAATATTTATCTCTAATAATTCCCTTTTTTTTTTTTTTTTATTAGTCACTACCTACAGTTTTCCCATGTTTAATCTGATACCATACCTGTAACAAAGGGATTCATAGTAAAATATTGCTGCAGTTGCTGGTTTAAAACTCACCTAATTATTAATTCCAAACTTCTTCCTTCTCTGAAGACTCAAGGAAGCCTCTCCATCTCCTGCAGGTTCAGCCAAGGAGTGTGACAGACCTATCCTGCTGCAAAGACAGATGAAGACAACTTTATTCACATCTGAAAAACAAGGCTGGACTTGCAACAGAGCTCCAACATAATTCAGATGTGTTCAAAGCAGTAAATTTAAAAGTAAATGCAAGTCACTGTTCTCAATCCCTTCATCCCCCAGCCTGTATTGACACCAGGAGTTGCCCACATCCAAGTGCAGAACCTTGCACTTGGCCTTGTAGAACCTCATGAGGTTGAAATGGGCCCACTTCTTGAGCTTTTCCAGGTCCCTCTGGCATGGCATCCCATGGCATCCCATCCCTCAGTCATGTCATCTGCAAACTTGCTGAGGTTGTAGCAGATCACAGTTCAAGTCATTGCTTAAAGAGCATTGGTTCCAATACAGATACCCCCTGTTCACACCTCTCCATCCAGGTATTCAGCACCTGGCCACAAGTTTCTGGACACAACTATCCAAACAATTCCACATCCACTGAACAGTCTATCAACCAAATCCATCCATCTCTAACTTACACAGAAGGGTGTGAGAGGCACTGTGTCAAAGGCCTTACAGAATCCCAGACAGCCAAAATCCATCGCTCTTCCCTGGTTCACTGATGTGGTCACATCACCATAGAAGGCCACCAGATCAGGTATGACTTGCCCTGTCTCAAATCACCTCCCTGTCCTCTATGTGCCTTAGCATAGTGTCCAGGAGGATCTGTTCCATGATCTTCCCAGATGCAGAAGTGCAACTGCCGGGTTGGTAGTGACCAGGGTCCTCCTCTTTCTACCCTTTTTAAGGACAACTTGATTACTCTGCAATAGAAAAGCTTCTCTTAAGAACTTCCAAAATGTTTTGCTCAAATAGTTTCAAAAAAACACTAATTTTACCTTGAATTGAATTTTATTTTAAAAATAATGGGGGGGGGGAGGGGGAGAAAAGGCAAATAAACTAATTTGAAAATTATTTTTTAGGTCAAGGTCTGTAAAAGTTCGAAGTGAAACACTGGAGATTATTTGTAATTTTTTTTTCTTTTTCACATCTCCAAACACCTCCATTTAACTGCCATCCCCCAATCAATTTTTCTACTCAGGCCTATTTCCAATGCAATTTCCTAGAGGTCAGCTTAGACATAGATAGAATATATATCATTTTAACCTGAGCAAGAAACTCTAAGACATGAAACTGCTAGTGGAGCTAGTAATTTCTCTCTACAATTGACCTTTCAAGTCCTCCATCTATTTCATATTTCTGTTTAATCACATAGCCAGGGTTATTCTCATTCAGCTGTTCTCTACTTGTTTTAGTTTTTATCCAATTTTTACCACAGTTCTTTTTAATTCAAGGCCCACAGTGTTCACTTTTATAAAGATGTTCTTGAATTTTTTATCAGATCTAAAAATTAGTAAGATCTTCAGGCGTGGCACATTCTTTGTTACAGTGCAGTCAGCTTCAAGCTAATTTGACCAGTTGTAGTTTCAGAAACAACACAGAAAGAATTAAACTGATCATTGGCCATTATTTCTCCAGAAAAAGCAATAAGGGAATGATGGTTTTAATATGAACACTTGCCAAGCCATGCAAAGTAAAATTTGAAGTATTTTTCTTGTGGTAAAAGAAAAAGGGTTTGCACCTATTAGGAAATACTAACACAGGTCACATGGCAATAAACACAATCTGAACAGTTGAACTCCACCACAAAGAAGCTGACGAACACTTTTTTTATCCTCCATCAGAAATGCTATGATTAAAGAGCTGTGCTCAAAAACAGATGATTAGATCCTAAATCAGAGAACCTATAACAACATATTTTATAAATTTTCCAAGTATAGGTGCCAAGTATGGATTACCACTGATTAAAGTCGTAGCTTACACTAAACATGACATTGTATAATCAAAGATGCAGCTATAGAGCTTTTCCTTAGCTATAACTGCACACTTCAATCTCATCACTTGCCCTCTGTCAGGAAGTGAAATACCTTTCATGAAAGCAGAGTATCAGAGAAGCAGAGAAGAAATGAGCCCTGTGTGTACAAATAACTCAAGGGAGGACGTCTCAATAACTTGTGATTCAGGAGCTGACAAGTGTATTCCAAACACTTTGTTAGTCCATAGAATGTAAAAGGATCCTAACTGAAGTCCAAAGCATAAAGAATTCCCCTTTTAACTTCCCAGGTTTAAACTAGTAATTCTTTATTTATCGCTTTGCTTGTTTACTAGATGAGGTACCTCATTTTTTCCAATAACTTCCATAATTTTGCAATATAGAATTTAAAGCAGTTTGAGCAACATTCTTGCAGCGGAAAATCTGAACTTGAGGAACAATTTTTCTGGAAATCTTGAGGTTTTTGGAGTGGCACAATATTTCTACCATATGTTTTACTTCCTTTGCTTCAAGCAGGAGCCAAGTTGCTGTGGCAACTGACTTGCAGGATGACTACAGAGCTGTTTGCTGATGCTGTGCAGGATTCACCGTCCTCCTTGAAGGAGGAATACCATACATTACATTTCAGCTGCTTAAAAGAGGGTTAATCTTGAGAGTCCCACTTACATTTGAGAATAAAGGTCTAGTTGACCCCACGACCAGGGTCATCATCATGACAACTGGCTCCAGGGACAGATTCAGATCTTTAGGAAGATATAAATAAAGGCAAGACCATGACTTGATTGTAGGGTCAAAATAAAGATAAATGGTGCTCCTAGCCTAGAAGAAAGGTTTGCTCTAAAGAACAGATCTGATAAAACTGGCCTCATGCTTTTATTTTTTATTGTTTTATTGCTATCTCTCTGCAGCCCTCAGTTTAAGGGACAAAGAGGAATCACACGTTGGACACTCAGTACAAATAATATGGCAATAAAGGAAATTATGTTGAAATTTAAGCAGCCCTACAAGTCTGCTAGCCTGTACAGACCCCCCCTGTACAGACTTCAGCAGAGGTACAGACCCCCAAAAATCTCACTTAGCATTTCCCAAGGATATTTCCACTTGAGTCTTTAGAAAGGACCAGGAATTAAAACTCTTCCTACAGACAAAACAGACTAAGAGGATCAAAGTCAAATGTATATATACTGTATGCTCTTCCAAATTCTTTTAATTCATAGGCCATGAACATGAAAAAGCTTCTCAGTTATCTGTATCAGTATCCAGGAAGTTTGGGAATTGCCATCCACTAGTGAATTCCCCAAACAGAGCAAGTTTCTGGTTAACCTCACTACAATCATATTTATGCTTGCTGAAGCACACAAAAATACAACAACTGAATCTAAACCTAAGGAGGAAGATGTAAAAGACTTTCCAATTTAGGGCGAGTGTTTAACTTTCTTGTTCTATGTCAGGAAAGGGAGTCCACTTTTCTTGCTGTTCCCAGGTTTCTCTTTAGCAGCTTTCAAAGTCCTTCCTTCATTATATCACCATTATTTTATACATACTGCCCAACAACATATCACATATTAATATGAAGCTCCAGAGCAAAATCCTCATCTGTCTGAAGTGTTTTATCACTTAGTTTCCCAGGGCCATAATTTAATTGCTAGAAAAGGTAAGACCAGTCTAGACAATATGCAGGTGCCATCACTGTGACTCAGGTCCTCTCCATGGTAAACAAAATCCCCAAAATAACTTACTATTAACACGGTTAACCTAACATTCCTTTAGCTCAAAAAAAGCCTTGTCTTCATTAAAATTGCATCCAAATATCACTTATCAAATTGGCAGATCTCATTAGTTAGATTTCGCCTTTAAAAATCTAATCAGTATCTTAGTCCCAAATCATTTTTATGCTCCTTCCTCATTACAAAAACTCGTGTTTTCAACTTAATCAGTTTTACTACTTAGTTATATTTCATCAGACACAAAAAAGCTGTGAGAGTGGGGTAGTCTATTAAAGAAAAAATTAAACCTAGAGCTTGGTTTCTGAGAAATAAAGTGCTCTGCAAGGCTTCTAAGAGGAGAGACTGAAGTAAACAACATTTTAAGATAAATTTAGGAAGCCTACTTTGCAGTATATCAGTAGGCTTAAAATGCATTATGTTTAAAACAACTCTTAAATTCATTCAACTGGAATTATTGCCATTGTATAATTAAGTCACACCTATTTTTCCTGCACACAAAGCTCCTAAATCAACAAGGGTGGCACTCAGACCCCAGGTATACATCCACACCCAAGGCTGAGCCTTTCTGAACTCCACTGGGTTGTGGGAGTGGGGTGGAGGGGGGAGATGAACGAAACAGAAACAAAAAATGTTGAAAATTTTTTGGAGATGACAGACAGCAGCTAGCAAAATCCCACTCTCCTCATCTTTGTTTGAAGGTTATGACATGGATGACCCAAATTCAAATTCCCTTTCAAGCCCAATTAAACAGATTTTGCAGGACCTTACAGAAGAGATATGAAACTACATTGCAAAGCAAAACTATATTTTGGTACTCCTCTGATTGCATGAGACATACCAAAAGCTGACCATAATATTGTTTCCTCACAAAAAGAAATTGGCTTATCTTTTGTTCAGGTTTAAGTCATGATTCAGTTCAATACATGTTGTATAAAACAAATAAAAGCAAACCACAGAGACGATCGGTGCAAAAACTGAAACCTCACAATGATATTGTGGAAAAGACATTACTCAAATTCAAGCTGGTCTGAGATAAAAGTGATACTAAGTCCACCAAGATTTTAGATAATAATAATAATAATCAGAAATGCCAAATACTCCAACTTCTTTAAAAGGCTAGTTTTTAAAAAGCACCAAGGATTCTACAAGAAGCTTTCAGTTCATCACCCACAGATTGAAGCACTCTACATCAGTTCTTTTATTTAAACCAGGATGTATGTGTTCAAAACTGGCTTCACCAAGGGTGACCCCAGTGCACCATCCAGCCACACTGCAACTCCCTGGGTCCCCCTTGGTCTCCCACCATTTCTCAGATGTCTTTCTGCTTAAAGATAAGTGTAGCAGGTACTAGACACTCAGTCTCCACTTGGAACTTGTCCTAAAGGAGGATTAAAATGATAAGTGACTGTAGCCTACCCAATAGCTTAAATAATCACTGAGTTATAGCTTGGGTCAGCTTGTTTGATTTCCCTCTAAACCAGACTAAAAAAAAAACACCACCACAAAATAATCCCTGTGCCACTCAGAGTCAGGGGATGTGGTACTAAATTCTTCTGTGTATCTGTACTAGAGCTACTTAACATGCTCCATTCTCTGCAGTCCCATGTTTGGGAGCATTCAGTAAGGCCAGGCTGCTATTTGTGGACACAACAGCAGTGGTTCAGAACATTTGCCCAGCCCAGGCCCAAGCTAAACTACAGAACAGGAATAGATCTACAAAAGTTCATATCAACAAGATTGCTAACGTTTCACCTGTGGCAACTGCCTGCTCCAATCAAATCTTTTTATTTCCTAGGGAGTAATATATCTTCCTCAATATCACTGCCCAGAAAAAGAGGACAGCACTAACATTAAAACGCCACTTCCAAAGGGGAAAACAAACTAGGCCACAGTACTGCTTCAATATAGGTGAGGATTCACACACTATAATATTTTGATGTGTAAGAGGTACTGCTGATGTGTCTGCTGCTCAGAGAAAATTTACAACCCCCATGCTGCATGAATCAGTGTGATGGCTGCTGTCAGCTACAAATATCATCTGCATATTACACACCTCCCACATGCAAAATACTCCCACAATGATCTTATTAAGGAGGCTGTGCTGTACATCAAAATAATGTTATGCCTACAGCAGTCCATAGCTACTAAAATATGCCCTTCCTGCTTGTTTTGTACACAGTGAAAAATTACACGCTTGTGGGTACACTTGCTCATTAATTCTGACAGATAATTCAGAATACATGCTTGATATCACAACTTAAGTATCTGAGAGCTGTGGAAACATTCCGAGTGTTAGTGGAAAAGAGAAAAGGAGAGGAACAGAGGTGACATTTATCTGAGCTACACAGAGTTTTAGACGGGTAATAACTAGCTGGGTGGTGAGTGGCCTGAGATGATAGAAAAAAAATCTCACAAGCTTTCTTGGGTAGTATCTAGAAACATCTGGGTCCAAAATGAAAGATTAACTTTTTCAACAATTATTTCTGAGTTTCTTTCTTCCTTCCTTTGTGGGAGAACCATCTTATCTGCTTTAATATCTAAATCCAGAATCAACTCTGCACATAAACACAAAGGAATTGAAGACTAACTTGTACTTGTTCACCAGGACCAGTGTTCAGGATGGGATAAAACTGAAAAGAGAAACGCCAAAAAAATTTGTCTCAAAAAGATACAATTAATTTCAGAGCTGCCTTAGATTCCCACCTCAGTACCTTCAAGCAACGTGGAGTTTCCTCTCCATCTGTAGTTCAGGTCCCATGCGTACATGAGCCATAACTTAATTTACTGGACAGGGTAGAGCATACCCCTTGAATAGCAACCTGTTAGCACAGCCCTTTGGGTATCAACACCTGCAAGAGTTGCTTTGGCAGGACTGCCTCCTCATTCCATACTCCAAGACAGCCAAGGCAGTAGCTAAAAGGAAGGAAGAACCCACTGTGCATGGTCAACATGGGTCCCAGCAGAGATGACAGCAGCAGCAGAAAAATACAGGAGATGAGTTTTTGTTTGCATGGGAGAAATCAGCTGTGATTTCTGTGATCAGAATCAAAACATTTCCAAGAGCAGCTTTGTGTCAAGAGCAGAACCTGCTCCTCAGGAAGCAAGTGGATTCTTCTTGTCCATTTTTCCTTTGCTGTCTAAAAGCCATGCATAATCCACCCACTCTTTTACCTACAAAGAATATTTCATTTTCTATAAGAGGGGGTGTTGGTGGATGCTTACTAGAAAGGAGGCCTAGCCAGTACAATAATTTGAAAATTCATATACACAGTTGGTGCTCCAGCCAGCAGCTGATGTACACAATTACTGCTCCTGCTCATGTGCCTGCACACCTCATTTCTGGGGCAGCAGCTGAGAGCTTTCCCCTTAAGGTGGTTTCACCAACTGGTCTGCATCTTAACAGAGAGAACCATATGTAATGGAAGCAGCTCATTCAGGAGACAAACCCTGCTTTCAGCTTGTTCTTGCTGGCAGAGTAGTGGGATGGAAAAGAAATCAAGTACACACCTACTATAAACAGATGGCTAATAAAAATTTGGGGAGCTCTTTCAATCCAGAAATTGAGTGCTCTAAAAAGACACCTACATAACAAATGCTTGGGCATGTTGTCTGCTTTTATAGACTACTTAAAGATGTGCCCTTTAGCTCAGCAGCTGAACTGCTTGTTCTTTTATTGCCAATTATAGACAGAAATTTCAGACTACAGCCATACCACCCAAATCCTTAAACCTTCATAACAATGCATCCAATGAACTCATACAGTCCAGGCAGTGAGTAGGAACTACTAGTGTGTCACCCAAACATGGGAATGAATTTTATGTTATAGATCACAGCTTTCTGGTCTACCCTCTTTGGATAAAGAGTTGTCTTGATGAAATGAGGAGGTTACAACACACAGTAAAAAGGCTTCTTGGTCCACTGAGGTTTGCTCACGCCTGCAAACATCTGCTCTTGTTTTGTATTTCCATTTGAAGACAAGAACAAATATTTCCATTTGCTCAAAAATGTTGACAGGTGAATCAGTATTTCAACATTAAAGTATGTCAGCCCGTGTTGCATTATTCAGTGTAGCAACCTGTCTCTTCTAAATGATAAAATATTGTCTAATAGAAATCTGAAGTGATACAAGCATATATCTGCTTTCTGCAGAAGAAAAGTTGCTTTAATTTGAAATTGCCCCTGCTCCATCTGTTAGAAAATCTGAAGTATTATAAATCAGTTCTTTTTGCCTGCCTGTCCTCATCATCCCAGCCAATAGCTGTGCAAACACATGAAATAAAGGCATATGCATTTCTACTCCCAGGCAGCACAAGTGACAGATTTAAAGGGACACTGCCATCTTCAAATTTAGTCAAATAAAAGCAAAAAGAAGAATAGAATCTATTTCAGGTGCTACAAACTTCCTGGAATCTCCCCTACCAATTTAGGGAGGCATAACAAAGCCATTTGCTGTTTCTTACAAGGTTTTCTCTCCCTTTTTTCCCTTTGGAAACTCATGGCCCTAAGGAAAACTCACTTTCAATGTTCTACATTACCTGAATGCAGAAATACTTGTCAGTGGGAAAACAGAGCAAAGTTGGTACCTGTCACCTGCCTCATTTGCAATAATTCTATGGAACAGTTTTAGTACCAGGAAGCTGGATATTTTCAGGAAGCATTTATCAAACAAATACTTGCCCCTGAAAACAATGAAAGACCTCAAAACTGTATTTCTACCAAGAAACCAATAATGTGATTTAAACCAAAAGAATACCATTATATTTTCTTTTTATAATACATTATTACTGTCACAGATTGGTGACACCATAGATCTAGTGCAGAGTTTGCTCCATATAAAGAAAATAAATTTTTAAGATTGCTGATACAGACTTTGAGTACATTTTTAAGTAGTAAAGTCTGCTTTTTTGGAAGAAAATACAGAAATCTTTATGAAGAAAAACTGAGCAAATGAAGTACTTAATTAAAATATAAAGTTGTAATTTAAAAACAAACAAACCAACAAGAACCCTCTAGTGTCCTATGTATAATCTAGGTAATTATATACTAATTAGGTCATTGAACAAGGTATTTGTGTACAGCCTCAAGCACAAAGCCTGAAATGCCATTTTTTGGCATTGTGGAAAATGGGCTTTCACAATTTTAACTACGTTCATTCATCTTTATGCACAAGCAATCTGGTTGTTCAGCTAACACCACACTTAAGCAAACAGCTAAATATAGCTGAAAATATCCTTGCAGATGGAACATCCCATAATCATAGTTACAAGAGGTATGAGGGAAGAAAAACTCGACCACCTCTTAAAGCAACATGAGCAGAGGAAACTGATGGGGGCTTATCCAAGAATGAAGAAAGAAAAGCAAAGTATGGTGTGTATATACATATATATATATATATATATTTATATATATATGTTCCCTCCCCATTAAGAGCATGTTCCTGTTTGGTGGCTTTATTTACCCAATCCTTCTCTGCCACACTTCATGAAATTTCCAGAATGACAAATGGATCAGAACAGACCAGAGAGAAGAAGGGCTGAGCCTCTAAATGTGAAACAATGATCACAGAAGTCCACACTTATGTGAACTGATTTCTCAAACAACAAATGCAAGCAAGCAAACAAAAAACCAAAACAAAAAAAAAGGAAATAGCAATAAGGTCTTTTTCTATTTTAGGACATTTCAGATCAGCAAAGGGACTCTCAGAAAACCTTCAAATGTGCATAAGATAAAACTCCAACAACTCAGCTCTATGTGTATACACAAGAGCTCCACTTGAAACTTTCTGAACAGAAGGAAGAAAAAAAAAAAATCAGTGACTATTCTTGGCAGCATTTAAATTTGGGCCCAAATGTGTGGGTTAGAAATTTGGTTCTGGCTAGTGACACTGTCTTCCAAGTCATAGAAATTACAGGAAAGAAGGAGTCTAGCTGAAGTAAGAGTGAATAAAACCCTGGCTATTCTTTCAGTCCTTCCCCAAATCACAGATCCTCTCTCTTCCAAATGCTCATTTATAGCACATGCCAAATAACCCCAAGTATGAGCTCCCATGCTGTAGGTAACACACTGGTAAACACAACAGCCAGCTAGTTTGATGGCATGAATTTCTATGTGTCTGTCTTCTTCAACTCTTGCACAAAGCTTTACTCCCCAGTAAAGCTGAAGAGTAAATATCTCCTAAAATTTCAGAGTTAGAAACCAAGCCTGGGCATCCTGTTTTTAAATAAAACTACATGAAATCACCAAGACATTTGAAGTCAAATCACATTTAACATTAATGATACTGAGGTCATTCTTTTAAACTTTCTGATCAACCACATCTTATTGGATTTAATATATAAACAGATTTCAGTGCTCTATTTGTTCCAGCCACTGTGTTTATCAAAAGGTTACTTATCAAAAGGTTGCTCTTATGTTTTTTTAGCAGTCTCTTATTTTTTGCTTTCCTTTAGATCACTTATGACAGTAATTTAGAGATTCAAAGTGTTGGACATAAGCATCACATTGTCACACAGCAGCAGAGTGTGAGCATTTAAAATACCCCTGGAGAGCTCTCACTTCCATCCAGGTGACTCTAACTATGTTGGAGAGAGAGATTTCTTCAATATTTACAAATTGATACATGCTATTACCAAAAAGCATGGATGAACAGGTTCAGAAGCAGTTTTTCCAAGCAGGATGAGGCAGTGCCTGCACTAAGAAATAACAAAAGCATTTGGTGAGTCTCTTTGATCAGATATTGTTAGTCTGCTCCTCCTCACCCCCTTTTCCTTCACTAACAGCAGTGAAGGTATGGCACAGAACCATCACTGTCTGAAAGAGAATTTATGATAAGGTAACACATCAGTTACTAATTTTAATTCATTTGTTTTTATGGTTTCTCAAGAACAGAAAAATAAAATATTGTTTTTTCCCATTCAAGTGTGATTCTCTGTAGAAAACTGACTAAACAGTGACACCATGGGGTGCCTGTGCATGCTAATTAATTGTCACCTAAAATCACAAAGTGTGTTAAGCACTTCAACTGCCATCCTTGTGTAATCAAGCAGGGGGGAAAAAAAATAAATGTGCTTTTCCACCTGCCACACAACTAAACAGTGAAGATTACTTAATAATGAGAATATAATTGTGATGCCAGCCAAACGACACAGCCCATTGGCTTCCACAGGGTGTACTGGACTGTCGTAGGGAAAACCATAAGCAACAACCTGCAGTGGGGCTGGATCCAAGGGTTTATCTCAGAACCAAAGAGACAGAGCTGTTGCCCTGGGATAGACAGACCAGGAATACTCAGGGTGGTGCTAAGCAAGCAGCCACCCTATTACAGCATCATGTCCCCAAACTTGACCCTGCTTTAAGCAGAAGTTCTTTACATTCTGTCAGCAATTATTCAAATGTTTTTATCATTGTGGACTTTACTGCAGCTTCTCTGTTGTTATCTGGCTGGCACAGAGCAGAATAGTGAGTTGGCTTGCAGGGCTTTTTTCAGGGGGGGATGGGGAAGCAACAACAGCAGCTCCTATTCTCCCCTGATTTAGAAGATGCATCCAGGAGATGAGGAAACCACATCTGGGTATCTGCCAGTCACTGTGACAAACAACAACCTCTCAGGTCAGTGGTGCCTGCTACAAATGACAGCTCTGATCTCCTTTATTTCCAAACTCTTCATGCATGCTTTGTAATTGCCCTATTTGTCTCTATTTTTACTCTTAAGAGATACCAACCTCTACATAGGAACTTTTCTTTCAAGACTTCATCTTACTTCTCAGAGTTATAACCTTTGACCACCCCATTTCTGCCCAGATGCAAGATGAAATGAAGACCAAGAATCCCCATGGAGAAAACCCTGCTCCCCAGGCTGAAAACTTTCCTCCCTACATCAGGCAAGGATGCAGCAAACCAGCTGTGCTCTTCAAAACAAGGAGCCAGCTTTGACACACTCAATTTCAGATTGCCATCATTAAAAATGGGATAATCCCCTCCAGAAGGATTAAACAGAAGCATATATTGTATATACACCAGGCAACTGAACACCTTTACCATGATTTAATATTTTTTCTGAGGTATCTGTTGGTCTTATAAAAACTGTTCTATTGCTTTTGCAACCAGTGCTTCCCAAAACAGCAAAGGAATGCTGAATGCAACTTCAGCTGAGGAAGCTGAAAAGGATCTAACTTCAGAAGTTGGAAAGTGATCATTAAAATGTGACAGACATGCAAAAAGGAGATACGTTTGTTTTTCTGTATATTTTTTTGTTTTTTGAAAGCACAAGTTATGTTGCTTTCATTTTCACTGTTGGGGGAAAATGAATAAATGTAGAAATGCAGTTCTAGGAACAGCCTTCTTAAAAGAAATAAAAGTATTCAGGAAAAGATACTTCTGGAGGTGGAAACAGAAGTACAGATTAAGGTCTGTATTTCTAAAACTGTTTTGATAGCCACATTTATGTGCAACCCATTAAAGCTCTGTTGTAATTACAGCTTTTCCTGTAAGCTTGATGATGTCTCTGACAGAATTTATAACTCCAGACACAAATTGCTATTTTTTTATATTGATTTTAGTCATATGATTGAATGCCAAATCAAGACTTAGGGCCACACTGTGCATGGCATTGTACAGACTAACATGATCTAAATTCTCCTACTAGATCACATCTTAGCATGCTTGAAACAATGAAACCAGTAAGAGATAAAGCCAGATTTTTTTTTTTTTTTTTTTTTGTACAACTAACAGTTTCTCTCTTTGTTCCTGATCAGTATTTTTTCCATTTCAATGGAATTTTCAGTTCTCACTTGCTTAGGTGATAAAAATAAGGTGGTTTTTCACAGGATCAATGCCCTTCAGAGAGCCTTCAAGTGCTATGTCTTATCCAATTCTCACTTTAATGGGCTCTACAACTTTCTTCAGACTTCAAGTTCAGTATCAAAAGTGAGCTCCACACATCTGACCTTGCCCTGCTGATGTAAATGGGAAGCTTGGTACCGACTTCTGTGGACCTCAGATTTCATCTGAGGCTGTTCTAGAGGTCAGGAGTGCTAAAGATGAATCTTAGATTACTAAACTCAAATGAACTGGGGAAATTATCAGGTCCAGTTGAGTACTTCAAATCTAGACTCTGCCTCTAATGGTAAGAAAAATTATCCCTGGATTGACTAAACATCAAGAAGTACAAATCCAAGTTGTGTTTGTAACTGAACCATTTCAACTGCAGCAGCTAAGCTCCAAGAATACTGAAATACATTCATAAATGCAATCAATGAACACCACCAATATGTAATGAAGCCATGAAGGAAGCAAATTATGACATGATTTCCATGTGTTTAGAATATACTCCTGTCTGGCTAGTTGCTTTGTCAATCTCAGTTTTTGAGAGCCAAATAGGAGAGACCTCAGATTGGCTCTGTGAACCCAGGCCCATTGAGGAAGTCATAATCCGGGTATCCCAAAAGAGTGGCAGGCAAAATAACTTTTTAAAATACACATCATTGTGTTCTAGATGAGGAACAGAAAGAGAAATAACTACTGCAGAGAGCTGAGTTACCTCTTTTATAAATGAGATTCATCCAAGTAGGTTGAAAAAAGAAGTATCTGCCCTAAGGAAATGCATTTATCACTCTGGTCTTGTTCTGTCCAGAAGAGCCCCCTTGTTTTGGGTGAACATCTCTGGACACAATGCCCAGGGTTATCATTTGTTTTCTAAAACAACCCTTAACAATGTTTTTCTAATATTTGTGTCTCTTTAGATTTCTCAGGGTGACACAGTACCGTGAGAGCCATCGTGTCTGATCAGATCAGTCAGACTGCATTAAGCTGTGTCAGTAATGACTGCCAATGGGACTGATGGAACTGGGGGTGACACACCATCCCACTCTTTCCTTGTTTTTAAAAAATGAGATGGATTTGGGGGCAAGGAGAAGAGAAATAAGAAAAAAAAAAAAAATCACAAAAATGCAATCCTGATAGAAAATGAAATTAAAGAAACTTCTTCCTGCACTCCCTTTCAAAACTAAAATTGGTTGAAAGTGTTTTAGTACATTAGGGACTAAAACAAGTCATTTGGTATAAAATATTCCTGCAGATGTCTGAGGACAGCTTTTTAAAGGAAAAGAAAAGTGCAGGACCAAGCCTAAAGAGCTTTGCTTGGATGGCAGTACTGCTTATTCAATAACCTGCATGGCCACACCTTTGACTCTCTTTTCTTTAATAACTCTGTATATGAGACCACAGCAGGTAAAACAAAGGAGTCAAACACTTGAACACTTCTGAAAAAATGTAACAATTTGGTGGCTCTAAAGGCTTGTATTTATTGCAGTATGATTAAGGTTTTTTGATGTTATTAAACTCCAATGACTAAGAACTCTTCCTGTGGCCATCTGATTCTTTTGGAACTGGTTTGGGGCCATCAAAGGTGTTTCATTCCCTTGGTGACTGGCAGGGAATCATAATCCGAGTGTGCCCAGGCTGCAGAAACAGACCTTTAATAATCTCACCCTTCCAGCACTAACATAGGCTCACAGACAAGACTGAAGCTACCTTCAGCAATGCCAGTGTTACAGAAGCCAGCACATTACTTGCCATGGACGCATCTTGCCTAACCCTCAGAAAACCAGGCAGTCATGAGAATCCAAAACCATTCAAGCCCAGAAAGCAACTAGAACTGCAAAACATTCATAGGGTGCACAGCAAAAAAAATCAACCCCTTTCAAAGCAGATCACTTTCTAAAATCCCACATGAAACTAAGGCATAAAAAAGAGCAAGAAGAACATAAGGGCTATTTATACTTTTAACTTCCTACTATATCTTGGGTTTTGTTGGTTGGGGGTTTTTTTATTATTATTATTCCTGGCCAGTTAGAGCATTCTCCCAGCCAAATCCTCAGAAAAGCTTGCTGCAGATGAGCTGCCACAATGCCATTTCCAATATAAAGCACTCAGCTTGGATTGGCAGAGTCACATCTTGAGGAACAAGATGAATCAGTGGCTCTTCAACTTCCATCTTTGCCTCCCTCCTGGAATTACATGAGGCGTGATGTTAAAGTCCTTTGCACCACCAAAATGGAGTTACCAAACATTTCTACAGGCTGGCACCCATCTGGTCACACTTTAGTAGTAAAAGAAATCCCACATAATCAAATGTTTATAGTCTAAATGCAACTTCAGTGTAGTGAGGTTTGAGGGAGCAGCCTTTTTGTCAGCAGCAGCTGACGTAAGAACTCCAAGTATTACATACTATTATGTGCTTATTAGTTGTGATCTAGCTCTGCTTTCTACCTTTATTCTTTTTCTTTTAAAGTAATACCACCTAGCAAAGCAAAACTCTGGGTTTGATACTACCCAGTGCATAGCAAACAGAATGCAGCACTGCCAGGTAGATTAACTCCTGTTAATTAAATCCATTACAAGCAGCAGGAATTACATCCCATGGGATTCTGGAGAAAATTTTATCTTTTGGTAGGTTTTCTTTTTAGGGGGTTTTGTCATTTCTTTGTTTTGTTTTCCCCAGTTTCCTCAACAATTCAGAACACCATGACCAACCAAACCAACAGAAATGCAACAGGGTAGAGGCAATGGCAGAGGCAGAGCCACAGATGCAGAAAACACCCCAAGAGCAAGGCATGAGATGTTCAAAGCAAACATCCTCACCCTTGATAAGCAGTCCTACAGCCTGCTCTCTGCCAGTGCTCAAGCCTGGAGCAGTTTGAGCTCATGGCCCAGCTGCAAGGCTGGAGGTGCCTGCCAGGAGCCCACAAGCTCAGCTGGCAGTGCCAGAGGCAGGGAGGGGGGCTGAGGGTTTGAGGTAAACATTTCTTTGCTCCCTTCACAGCAAGACAGCCAGCAAGATTTTCATCCTGCATAAAAATGACTGTGTGCAGGTCTTGAAGCCACTTTTGTGGCAGAGCAGCAACTTGACCATATATAAGCAACAGATAAAACCACTTCAGTCTATCTTATTCTTGCAGCAAGCTGACTGAAATGTTTTTATATATGCACAAAAATGAATCCTCTAAAAAAAAGATTCATACACATTAAAGCATTCACTTTTTTAAAAAGTTTTCACATTTACACACGTGGCAACACGTGTTCTAGACTACACTCACAAAGGTGTTTAAGTGCTTTGAACACTCTGAGCTTTCAACTGAAAGACAAGTGCAAGACAAGCAGAAGAAAAATAATTGGCCAGGTAATGCTAGAGGCACACAGGTACATTTGAAGGTCCAGCCCTGTCCTTAAACTCCATTTCTAAATTCATCCAAGTGTTCTGATAAAAATCAGCCCTCAATTTGAAATAAGAAGTGAATGGGTTTTTTGCTTCATTTCAGCCATATCTCTGAAGGTCATCTCTCCCCATAACACATTTTGCTTACAACAGGAAAGAGACTGTATTTTCCATGATGTTGCCTCAGCAAATTGCATGAGTCAAATTAATTTCTGTGTCCATTTTCCACAAAAAGTTGTCTGAAGCCTAGAGCTCTCAACAAGAGAGTCTGTATAAATTAATTGTCTTCAGAAGGAAATTATGGTAATATTGAAACAGGGAACTCTGTATGCAAACTTTAGCATTAAAGAGCTGAACAGAATGCAGAGCATAAGCCTACAGCTGGAAATATAATTTACTATAAATGGCTTTATAGCTCATGCAGAAAAGTTGCATTTGTCACTTCAACTAAAATTCTCTTGAACAGAAATGGAGTTGCAGGATATTACTGGACTTGTGTCAGGAAAGAAGTCAACGATATTCCAAACTTTAATTCTAATTTCTGCTTCAAATTCTGCTTAGCAATTTTAAAACCAACCCTGGAGAAAGTGCTTTCAAGTCTGCTTGACTATCTCATTCCAGTGACACTCATCAAACACCATTTCTAGGACACAGCAATCTTTTCTGCTTTCAAGGGATTTTTCCTGTCCACAGCAGTCACAAGGCTATACCAAATAGGGCCATGGATCAACACATTAGACAGTGATAAGGTCATGAAGTCAAGAATTTATTGGCTACCTCTTATCCAGTGTCATTCAGGAATCAGTCTATGTTAGCTTTTCAAAATACTTCCCCAGAATTTTAAAAGAAATAGCCAAGCTACAAAAGACTGAAGAAAAATCATCTCCTTTGGACAAATGCCATCATGTCATGTTCTCTTCTGAGGCCCTGAGTAAACTCCTAGTGTACTTTGGCATCCTTTGCTCAACCATCAATGAAAGCTTTAAACAAGTTCTTGAGTAAGAAGACACCTTTCTCTTGGGAAACTAACCTGCAGTCAAGACACAGCATATCTTCAAAGAGAGGCAAGGTGAAACTGAGTAAACACAAATGGAGTTCCACTTTTAGTCTGGTTCACCCTATGGAATCCTTACAGCCTCTCCCAAAGGCATCCCACTGGGTTTCACACAGAGGCTGCAACGTCAAGGAGCACATATAAAAGACATGAAACATAAAATTACATCAATTCTTAGAGTACCTGAAGGAGAACATAAGACTGTGATTCATCTTCTCCCACCTAGTGATGCATTAGCTGAACCAGCCCTGTTTTGTTCCATTTAGTCTAACTTCCAAACATTAAATAAGATTTCAAACTCTTCCATCAAGTAAGACATGCTTACGAGACATTTCTGTGAGCATCCCTAAGTTGCTAAGGACCACCTAGAGTTTTCTTGACCATGTCAAGAGCACAAAAGCAGCTATGATGATGTCCTGAAGGGATTTTTAAACACATAGACCAGATGCCACTCCCTAGAAAAGCATATTCTAGAAAGCCAATACCTTGTTTACTACAGATGAAATGGTGAAAAGCCAACCAGCCCAATAACACCTCAATGCCCAATTACAAGCCATGAACACAGACATAGCTGACCTGCCTGCCTGGAAGCTCTCTTCTAACCCAGATGACAGCAACAGAAAAAAATACATTGAAGACCTTGGCATCTGAGTCTTGCAGCTGTCAGAGCAGAGAGTGGCCACAGGTGTTACTCCCAACCATGAAATCCACTCGGGAGAGAGAAGGCAAAGAGGAATATGAATGCTACCATAAAAATAGGGAGAACAGGGCACACATAAAACCCCTTCAGTTGACAACAGAGCAGTATAGATGTCTTCTGACTACATTACATTGGGACTTAGAAATAGCCATCATGCTGAATACATGGCTTTACTACAGGCAAGCCAGTGCCTGCCAGAGAGTCTTAAAAATAAGATAGGGGTGATAGGGGTGTTTGTGTATATGCATTTTTCTTTTTCAGATAATTAAATGACTGCGGGGAGAACACCCAGCAGTTTGCTCCTTTCCTCAGTGACCACTCAGTGACCTGGAGATGTACCCATTTCCACCAGTTTTCCCTCTTGCTCTGTTTTAGGCCTTTCTCCTTCCACCCCTGTGGGGAGCTGTCATTTCTCATTATCTGAGGCATCCATGCAGAATGGGATTTCTCTGAGTGTCACCCTGACATCTCCACTTGTGTCCTCCAGAGTGTTACCTAAATAGCCACATGAAAACCAGGGATATGAGGGGTGACTCTGAAATGCCCAAGGAACTCTTGTCAACTTTCTGTAGTTACAGCATTAGGATAATGCAGCATTCAGATCAGAAGAAAGGTCACTTCATTCCCCTCCCCATCCTAACCCCATCTTCCTCTTGCAGAGCACAGCACAGCACAGGTTTTTCCAAATGTGATGGCTTATAATGAAATGTAGACACTGTTTAAGAATTGTAACCAATCAGCATCCCAGCTGTCATTGCAAATTATATATATATATGTATGTATATAAAACTACATATATATATATAACATAACCTACAACTGGCAAAGCCTCCTGCTTTCAGTGCCTATGAACAATGGACTATAGGAGGTCACAGTATCAATTTATATTACCAACCTTTTCCAAAGCTGTAATATATTCTGCCTTGTCCAACATCTTTTCAGTGAGATAAACAGAGAGATCTGAACTACACAGGCACATAATTCAGAGAAACAGAGAATACTGGAAAATGTCAAGGTAAGGCTGTTCCAGGGAGGTTATGACTCACAAATCTAGAAATTTTCAAACATTTCCTACCTTTATTCATGACCATCTAAAGATGTAAATGATAAAATATGGAGGTCCCTTTACATCCTTTGAAGTTCTATGTTAGTGCAATGAATATGTTTTCCAGAAGAAGCCATATCTGTTTGAAAGTGATGTCATGTGTTTTTCTTTCCATCCCCATGCCAGATAATTGCAGTGAAAGGAATGAGCTTCTCAGCCTCACCATGATGGAACCTTAATCTGGGAACTATCCTGAAACAAGGCTGCCTCAGCCTTTCTTGGGAGCACTTTTACTTAAACACTTCAAAGGAAATATGCTATATTTTTATTATTATATTTCCTATTTTTCCTTTTTCCTATTATTTATTTATTCACCGTTATTTATTTAATCACCATTTTCTTAATAAATGTCCTGATAAAGGAGGGTTTCATAATTTATGAGACTGACTTTTAATTGCATTTTAGGTATTATACTCATGTATAGTAACCAGCATGGCTTTCTTATAATTAATGTTTTAAAATGTGATTTTCTAGGATATGCACCTTCTGCTTCATAAAGCAAACTAGCTTAGATATAGCACTGTCAGTTCATTAAAATGTAACTAAGGCTTTAGTGAAACATCAACATGCTAATTAAGTATTGGGTACTGCAAGGTGCCAAGTCCTCTCGATGGAACAGTGTTCCCCAAATTCCAAAAGAGCCCAATATCTGTGTTGTATCACTGTAACACTCAGAAGAAAGCTTATCATAAATTATGTCTCAGGAAAGAGGTCAGAGCACACAAGTTTATATGGATAAGAACCAAAAGTAATAAAATTTAAACTCAATAATTAAATTAGGAATTAAGCTTAAAATGAAAACCTTACAGATAGGATTTAAGTTTTTTCCTCTTCAATGTCTGAATTAAACAAATGCAAAACTCAAACAGATCTCATCCAAGCTTGGACTTGACATGCCACCAAAATAACACTGAAGCAGCCCCCTGTCTTGCCTGAAAGATATCAAAGGGCTTCACATATGGGAAACTGTCTACTCTAACAAGAAAAAGAGTACAACTTCAGTGTTGTGATTTATAGGATACCTCATTGCTGTGAGATGGCAACATGTGATGCTGCACATTTCAAAAACAATGTAAAATTATTAGGCAATCATTCTAGATGCCAATGTTTTAATTCTGTTCCCTTCCTTTGTTTTCATGATGGGACACATATATATGTAATAAAATATGGAGGGAAATTCACAACTGAGGTTAATGCAGCTGTTTAGCTTTACAGTTGCCTGACACAAAGGAACATGTTTCAGATGAAGAATTATGAAAGGTGTAAATTGACTTGTAAAAAACCTTAGATACTGTATTTTAAAGAATATTATCTATAAAAGCAGAAGCATTGTTGTAAATTGTTGTACGGGTGAGGAGTTCATGGAAATTAAAGATAACTACAACTGAGAAACAGTCTCGTTCCTTAAAGAAAAGTGGAACACTTAGCTATTAGCTTTAAAAAAATGTGCTTTGTTTCTTCTGAAATAGGAGTAGTAAAAACATTACACTTTAAAAATTATGATGAACATACAGAGATAATTTTAATGTGTTAATGTTTTAACTTGGGTAAACTTTGGTAGAATGTAATCCAGGTTACCAACACTGCTGGGTTTTTCATACACTCGCATGAAAATAATTATTCTTCCATGTAGCCATTTATTTTAATGATATTTTAATAATGGATGCTGCACAATGCAACCACTTCTGAAGTTTATCCCTCCCTAAAAACTTTCAGTTTTATTTCCTGTAGTTACCTTAAGTAATAAAGTTCCATTTCCTTGGTGATGTGCACACAATTAAGATTTATGTTAACTGACAGGACCAGTACCTCAACATTACACTTAAAAGTGATCAAGCCACTTTACAATGATATTAACAGCAACTGCATTGTTTTCCCATGGAAATTTGAATCATGGAATTTGATTAAATACAAATTAGGGGCAGGTACTGAATTGACTCAAGTTGGAGGGGAGCTTTGTTACTTGAATTCAGAAGATCAGGACAACAGTTTAATACTGTTTGAATCTTTGAGATTAAAATAATGGGCTCATTTAAAAGACCATCTACTGCTGTGCTCAAGATTTTTAGCAGTCTGAAAACATGCCCAGAGCTTTGAAGCTGTGGAGGATCCCCTTCTTGCCTCAAGCCTGGGTGGTTCTAGATTTTTTGTGTACCTGCTCTATTTGCTGAAGATAAACAGCTCTCCAGTCAGACTTTATGAGCCATGACTTAACACTATGCTGAGTTTCAATTTACCAGATATAGGCCCTAAAAATGCATTTTTCAAATTAGTTTTCTTCCTTGTTAGCATTTCCATTTATGTTAGGGTATGAATGAAATTCATCAATTAAAAGACTGCTAAACTACGTAAAAACAGGTAAGGAGGCACAGAGTAGAGGGATAAAAAAGAGGAATTGCATGCAAAAGCATGTGTTAGCTCCCATATGGTGTGGGGAGAGCATTCAGGTCCTCTCTGTGTTCAGGGACCTACTGGGATGTAGCAAGATTGATCATGAAACAGTATGGTCAGATTGCCAAAGCTGTTTCCTTTCTCAGGTCAGAACCCAAGATCACTGAAATTCTTAAAACCAAAGGTTGTCGTAAGGTTTGTTAGATGACAGGTTAACCACCAGCTGCCAGCCTACAAATCAAGAATATTTCACTAGGTGAAATCCAGTTTGAAGCTAATCAAACCTGCAGCCACAGCTAGTTTGGAACAACTCAGATCTGTGATGTTTCAGTTTTTCATCACACAAGACAACAGGAAAAGTATATTGATACAAAATGTTCCACTGGATCACACATTAAGGACAGCTTTGAATGTAATAAACTGGATGAAGAAAAACTGGCACACACAATATCATACAAATATATTGCTTCTGATCATTTCTCTCTCTAAATGTCAGCTAAATATTTAAAGTGATAAACATCTCGCTTACTACACCAAGAAAAAAGTTCAAACCAACACCTTGGCTTCTCTGAAGAGGAGCTTTGCAAGAGCTCATAAACCCCAGACTGCCTCAGGAGGTTACCAGGGACCCTACAGCTACTCACTGCCCCCCAGATAAAGTGCAGGCACCCAACTCATGACCTGGGCCACAGAATGCTTTTAGTTACTGAAAGCAAAATAAAAAGGTTCTATTTTGTGCCTGTGTTTTCCAAACTAGAGCACCTGCTCCACCCTACTCAGCAGCTAAAAATAATCATGTTTTAATGAACCCAGAATGAACTATCAGAGTACTGACACAAAAGCCTGAGTTCTTTTAAATAATTACTAGTTTGACACATGTCAAAATCACTTCACACACAATGCAAAAGGCACTAGAAAGGCTTTTGACTTTTGAGGTGAGACATGGTAATAAAGGGGCATAGGAAAGCTAGTTTAAAAAAAGTTCTTCTGAGGTTTTTTCTTGATCACATCCAAAAGCTTTGCACCTGTATTTTTCCCTTATGATCTCTGCTGAATCCCACACTCCTTCCCCTCTGAAGTACTCTGCTGCCTTTACTCTCTCCATTCTGTCTTTGCTCCCAAGTGTCTGTCCTTTATTACATCTTGGTACTCAATTTCTTATTTCTCACCAGCTATCATCTCTACAGAAGTCTTTCCTTCTCCAGATGAGCTTTCCAATACGTGTTTCTCCAGCACCTCCTTGGGGAAAAGCTGCCTACATCTTCAATTCTGCACAGAGAAACTGAAATTTGTGTTTACCTGCAGTGGGGACTCTCATCATACTATGCCTGCTTTTCACTTCTTATAACGTATTTCCATCTGTCCTGGTTTGGGCCAGGATAAAGGTAATTTTCTGTCTTGTACTTTTGCTTTCAGATAAGTCTCTTGCAAGTAGCTGCACTTGCTGAAATTAACAGCAAGTTTCTCAGACAGTGTCTGCTTCTAGGACTGATAATGCCCTATGTTTATAGTTACAGCTACAGAATGGCCTGCAGAACCAAGGCCACTGCTCAGTTCTGAGGAACATTTTGCCCTCTGGAAGGAGAAAAGGACTAAAGAGGGAATATCACCTGCAAACCCTCCTTTAGGGAGGAGCAGACAAGATAAATGACCACAATTGACCAGAGTATCCCAGTCTATACACATCACACTCAGTATAAATCTGAGTGATCACGAGGGTCAAACCCCTTTTTCCTTCTTCCCTTCCTCCTCTTTTTTGCCTGTCCCTGTTTGCTTCAGCATCCTGGGAAGATTCCATCTGTTCCTCTGCCTGTGGTCCTGATCCATTCCAGCCTGAATCTGTGTGTTCCTGCCTCCAGCTCCCAACTGCTGCTGACCCCAGGAGTCCAGCCTGGACTTTCCCAGGGCTGCCCTGCAGCCTCGGTGGGGATGTGAGAGTTACTGGGGAAAAGGGGGAGGAACGTGGTATCAATTTTCCTGTATATATTTAGTAATTTTTCCTATTTATCATTACTGTTTCATTAAAGCTGTGTAGTTTAGTTTCCAACCCATAAATCTCTCTCCCTTATTCTCTCTCTCCTTTCTTCATCAGGGAGGGGAGGGAGATTAATAGAAATCATCTGGCATTTAGTTAATTGCCAGGCCAGTGTTAAACCAGAACACCATCAAAACAAACCCAGAAAAGAGAAGTTAATTAGGATTTTCCCATAAACTACAACTTGAAAATGCAAGAAACATCCTTGTCCAAACCAACCAGGACGGTGGTTTTGCTCAACTCACGGATTCCCATACCCCAGGATAGACTCCCACAGGTTCCCACTTCATATTTCCCCCAGGCAGACACTAAGGGCAGAATGTGCTGCAAAAACCTGAGGAAAAACTCCAGCAGAAGACAGAAACCAACTGCATGAAGATCTGAAATCCTCAGGACTTGGACTCACATAATCAATTACAATAAACACATACAATCAATAACACCATAGGCATTTTTAACTCTTACGAAGCAATATTTGGTGGGTTTTTTAATACAGAATTTCAAGGAAAGATTTAATATTTGATTCTTTACCCAGAGAGCATGCTCTTAGTATCTCCTATGTGCAAATATGTTTTCCATGAGAAACTCATTTATTTCAGGGCAGAATTGTTGATAGCTTACAAAAACAAATAGAATTTCTGACTTAATAAAGAAATTATGTATCTATTGGATTTATGAGGCTATAGAAAATATTAAGCCCATGAGAACTTATCGTGCAGTGGTTTATAAGTGTCATTTCCAGCTGCTAAGTTAATGCCTTACAGTATCATTATGCAACTTTTTCAATCCCATTGGAGAATTTCATCTGTTCTCACTTCTTGAACAAATAGCCTGAAATGATGTATTCCCAAGCAGTTGTGGCTGAAAATGTTATGACACCCTGTTGAGAATCCTATTTAGATTGTTATTTCTTGCAAATACAAATATTTGCTTCCCAAAACATCTGAGGACACCGCACTACTGAACACTTATTTCTTATTCATCTTTCAGCTATCTTATTAAACCTTTAGGAAGTTATTTTCAAGATAGACAACAGAAAATGAAGTTTCACTACCATCTTATCATCAAGCCTAAACTTTATGAAGAGCACAAGGATGATTAGTCTGCAGTTCAGTATCATCTCCCTGCTGGAAAACTGTATGATCAGGTCTGGCTGGGACAAAGACTACCAATTACCAAGAAAATGTTATTTAAAAGTAACCTTTTTTTCCTTGTAATTGCTCAAGTAGATTCAAGAAATTCAAAGAAAATGAAAGAATTGTCTTCCTGATTAAAGCATCATTATTATACCTAGGATATAAAGTTATAATGCAAGGGCCATATTATCTCTATCAACAAATAGGGGAAACTCAGAGATCCATTCCAGAGGTGGGAACTGTTGCAACACTTTATTGCAACTTAGAAAACAGAACAAATTTCCCTGAAGTACAATGCCCAGTCCTTTTAGGACTGAAGTAAAGAGGAGTTAAGTAAGTATTTTCAATAAAAAAACCCCTTCGTAATACTAAAAACAAGTGCTGGATTCTTTCTTGAAGCAACTGGTAAGAAAAAAAAAATATTAGATACAGTCTGTCTTCATGTTTGAAGTTGTTTGGTTTTGGGGTTGTTTTTTTGCTTGGGTGGTTTTGTTTGTTTGGGATTTTTTGTTTGTTTCTCCCATTAAAATATTATTCAAGAGGTGGTGGTGAGGTTTTTTGCATTCATTGAAACAAAGTGTTGTTACTTATCATCTGAAAGCTTCCTTCCTGCTAAAGTTGCTCTAGTGATTATTTTTTAGTTACAGCATGAAAATTCTCCCTTGCAGATGACTTTCAGGAACACAGCAATTTCCTTCTCTGAAGCTAACAAGGTTACATGCCACTGTTACTTCAAGACGATATAAATCATAATAGCCCTCATTTTTTTCAAATTATTTTATATTTAAAAGTGTCCTAATAATTCCTCCCAGACACAGAAAAATTACTGCTAGGAAGCAGATTTCCTATGCCAGTTTTTTTGGTTTTGTTTTTTTTTTTTTTTCCACCTATGTCCATATGCCTGATTCCATTTTAAAGATACCCAATTATATTTCCCAATTAACTTGACATTCTAGCTCATGGATTGTACCCTGCATGCAAGCAATGCAGGTTATGAACTATTCACATTATAGATCTGTTGCCCTCGTATATTTTAACAGAAGACATAAAATTTCTGTTTCAGTCCTGAGGGGGGTCTTGACATTTGCTTTGTAATCTCTTTGTACACTCAATAAACATATGCAGCATCTTTAAGCCTTTTATATAATTTCAGCATTGTGGAAAGATGGTGTATTTTAAGTAGTGGCCACCTATTCCACCACAGTCAATTTTGATTTATACTGTTATTTTCCACTATAAAAGCTTGCAAACTTGGTGCAAAACTCTAAGATGATATTATGTTGCTGCAAAGAAATGATCAACTGAATGAACCAGGTTTAAAATACTCTATCATTTGCTATATCACTGACTGAGATTGACATGAACTGGGGGGAAAAAAAGGAGTTTGCACCAGGCTGAAAAAAAAAAAAAAAAAATTAAAATATTATAATTCCACAGGTGTGGGGGGAGGAAGGAATGAATGTGAGAAGCTTAAAAACCAAACCAGAACTTGGTCTGCTAAAGGTCAAGTCACTGCCAAACATTCTGTCCCCAGGCCCATGCTCAATACTGTAACTTTTAAAGAAAACTCAGAAACAAACTTTGCTGTGAATAAACATGCCACCCTCAATATAATTCACTCACTGGTGAACAGAAAACTGATACCTGAAAAATATGCCAGGAAACAGAGGGCAGAGCACCAAGTCAATAAAAATTTTCAGGAAGGTGCAGCAGTGTGGTCAGCAGTAAGCAATCCAGTTACAGCCATGCAGCTGACTCCTGCCCACTGGTTTTAAGACAAAACACATGGGTTATCAGTCAAAAAGAGTAGGATTGCATGTTATGTTTGTATGCAATGCAGAAATACTTGACTAACACAAAGGACTGGACTGCATATATGGAGGAACAGCTGAAAATACACAGAAATAGTGGAGAGAAAGAAAAGAGAAGGATACTGCATTCATTGATCCACAGTTGGCACCAGGGGGTCAGAGACTCAAATATTTCGTTTCAAGAACTGATTAGAGCACTTGTGCTTTTAATTTTTTGGCATTAAAATTTCATAAGAACTTTAATGTTGACTTACATTTACAATAGCCACACTGATCCAATCGACCATCATGACTCTAAAAGCCTTTTAACAAACTACATGGACTATAAACTACCCTTGACAAAGGAGCCTTTAGAGACTTTCCAAGGCAGTAATCCATGCTTTAATTGAGTTTGTTGTTAATTCTTTATTACAGTCTGGAATTCCATCAGGTGTTTCTTTTTGCTAAACCTTGCTGAACTTCAGAGTTACCAAAAGCTGCATGACCAAGGTGATGTGGCCCTTTGTGGTCAGCTTTGAAGCTTCCTGAAGTTGGTTTAACTCACATCACCTCAGTTTCAGCTGAATTTCCACCTGTATATCTCTCAGGATACAAAGTAAACAATCCAAAAAACAACAAAATGCTCTATGAACACCTCAATAAATACATCTGTGGCTTTCTCTTAATTTTTGCCTCTATCCATCAGTAGTCAATGAGGTCCTTCTGATTCTTTTGAGTGTACTCCTATCTCATCTTTCTTCACATCTAGTAACTGAATTGCAAGAAATCTGTAGTTTAACTACTCAAAACAAGACTTGATTCCAATTGGAGATCCAGCTTACATGACATTATTTCTCCCCCCAGGCTTTAATTCTATTGTATAAATACCTACCTTTTACACAGGGGATTTTACTTTTTTTTTTTTTTTTTAAAATATTTGCTTACAATTTGCTACAGTATACTTCCACTTTTATACTCCCTTTCAACACACATGGTCTTACACAGAAAGAGGCTTTCTTTTTTATGTTTTACAGTGCAAATAACATACACAGTTTAATAGTAGCCTTAACTCATTTTTGTAGAGAAAGAGAGAGAGGAAGAGAGGAAGGGAGAAGAAAGAAAGAAGAGAGGAAGGGAGGAAGAAGGAAGAGAGGAAGAAGAGAGGAAGAGAGAGAAAACACGTATTTGTCATTAGCTATCCTGCAGTGTCAGGAGATGTACCAGCAATTCGATTTTTTTTCCCCAAATAGAAATATTTTTGTAAATGGGTATGGGAAAACGTAACCCAAAGGGAAGTAGAAAGGTGAAAAGTTGAAATATCTGCTGGAGTCTTGTTTATTTAGATTAGCAACTGATTACCACTTGCCCACATCAATTGCAATCAACTGTATTTATATTTATCCTTGATATTTCCTTCTGAGCTATCAATCCAAACATTTTTTTTCTGGTTTTCATGGTAATGCCCACTTCTAATCTGCAATATATACACACTTAGTCCCTAATTCAACAACACTTCAAGATGTATCACTAAAAGCAAGAAATAGAGAAATAATTTGGTGAGCACGGGTGAATTTTTGTTCCTGATAAATAGCTGATCCTTTCCCTTTAGGGTTCAACTGAATTGAAGCTTTCTTAAGGTCAATTTTTTTTTTTTTTTTTTGCTTTTCCAGCAAGGTCTAATGTTGAAAGACTATTATTTTGTATATAGCACTTAGCTTGTTACCAAACAAACCCCCAGTTCTTTCCTTAAAATAAATTTTTAACTCCTAAATCTCAAGCTGTAGATCCATTAGCTCTTCATGCCACTTTAAAAATAATCCATTTCTATGACCACCCTTCAAAATTAAAAAAAAAAGCAGCAAATAGAGATTATTAGTTTCTATTTACTGAAAAAACTTTAAATAGACACTCAACATGAGATATATTTCTTCTTTCTGGAAGATTGTTGGCATTTTGGTTGTCTAGTCTGTTTTTTTTTAAGTTCCACTGGTCTATTTCTGTAAGTACAACTGTTGGCTGAATCTGAGCATTCCAGACCCTAAACCATAGCAAAGCCTTCCAGTGTGCTCCCAAAATACAAGATATTCCACTCTTCAGGAGAGCTGCAGTAGTGGCTGTCATAAAAAAGAAATGATGCTGTGTGGGTTAAACAGAAAATCTTCAATAATTACAATTTTCCAATTGGTGTAACCATTTACCAATGGTTACAATTTTCCAATTTCTTTCAGTTCTTGCACCACTGAGGCACTGTAATGTGGATAATGCTCTAACTGAGGAAGTTAACTAAGTGAACATTCTCTGTTTGAGAAAGCTACATTTCAGTTACTCATGTTGGGCTATTAAAAATGCCTGAGCATCAACTCTCTGGGGCTTTGGCTTACTCACAGATGTTCACGGAGAATATTACACCCAAAACTCAAGCTGTTCATTGTACAGAAGGCACATGGTGTGCTCCTGCAAAATACATACCATGGGAAACTCACTGTGACAAGGCTCCCATGCAAAAACTCCTTATAAATTCATTCTCTCTAGCTTGAAATCTGTGTATTTACAGAAAATAGGGAGCTTTAGTAATATTGAGTCTAAGTTATATACAGGCAGCCACACAATGTGGAGTCTTTTGCATGAATACTTCATATCCCTGGGTACACAGTTCTTCCCAGAAAGTTGGAACATGCAAAAAATTTCCTTCTGGTATTGTCAGAATTGTCCTGGAGCTCCTAATCTTTATGATATTCAGCTTTTGATAGTGTGCTGAATTCTTACTTTAAATACAAATATATAGAACTTTCAAGCTAAAGGAACCTAATGAAGACTTCTAAAAACTTAAAAGCTGGACAAAGACTTTGCATTTAAATTGATTTTGTGTGTGTGTAGGGTTTCCTGAAAACTTTTCATGACCATATCTAACAGGATACTGTAAAGCATAGGTAGCCTAGAATAGACTGACAGTCATTTGCATACAAATGAGCTCATTATTATTGGATTTTTTACCAGCTGTTGATTCAAAATTGGCAAGATGTTTTATGAATCTACATAAAATATTAAGCAGTGGCCATTCTATTATAAATGTCCCTTATTAATTCTTTCTACTAGATTTTATCTGCATTTAAGTAATTGTCATTCCCTATGTCGATTTAAATCAAAACCATCACATGTCCAATTTTTAATTTATGTTAGGAAGCATTTCCAAGTGCAAAGCACTCTGAAGTGCAAAGTTTAAGCTATGACATGACAAGCTAACAAAACATACATTCATATTTTAATGGAAGCAATATGCTACACTTCCTTGCAAGGAAATTCTACCCATTACTTAAAGCAACATCAAATTTATGGGCAATCTCTGTAGAAACTTCCTTGAATAAAAATTCACTTCAAAAGATTAACATACATCATTTAGGATGCCAGCTCCATCAATATTCTTGTTGTCTTGCTTTGAAGCAACAGGAACACTTATTCAGCTACTCCATAGCAGGCAGTATGCTAGAATCCTCTCCAAAATCCTCACCTGGGTAACTCCAGGGAGGATTTAATTTACATACACACACAGAAATCTTCATCAAGTCATTAAGAATTACTGATGTACAGAATGACTTTGGCTAGATTCATGCTTTATTTTCATGCATTTCCTCAAATGGCAAGAGCAGGAGCTTTTGGGACAGGAGAAGTGTCTAAACAGTCTCCCAGGATACTCCACACCTTTGGGGTGTTGACAGTGCTTCCCTCTGCAGATGGGTGCTAGGAATTAAAGAAGTGTAGTGATCATTTAGCATGAAAAAGTTCTAAATTATTCAGAAAGAGAAACTCCATCTTAACGCAGCAACACAAACTCAAGCAGCTCACAGGCAACAAGCTCTGATCAAACAAACCAAACTCATGCAGATCAAACCCTGCAGATCACAGGCAAAAAGAAACCACAGTTTTGCAAACCATCCCTTAGAAGAAGAAGTGTCCTCCCAAGTGCTCTAACTGAACCAAGACTACACTGCCTCAAAAAGCAAGATGATGCCATGAATATAAGGTAAAGACACCCAGGTGAGGATCCCTGCTTCCAGATCAGAGCCCTTAATCCAAAGCATCCAGTAGTGATCAGGAGATCTTCATGCCCCAGTTTCTTACAGCTCATATTTTGCTGCTCCTCCTGCTGCCACCCTCGGCTCTCTCTGTCCCCTCACTCAGTGGCAGGGGACATGGCTTTGCCACTTGCAAACTTGAGGACAGCTGGAGCACAGCATCTCTCCACTTGCTATTTATTTAAGCAGCCTTTAGGCACCTCCCAATGAAAAGGTGAAAAAAAAAAAAAAAAAAAAAAAAAAGTGTGGAGCTTGCCAAACGATAACTAAAAAGAGCCCAGTTTGAGGGCCTAACCACAGAAATTCAGAGGAATTTCAAAAGGTGGTTTCAACCCTGACCCCATCCTTGCGAGCCAGATTTTCATCCTATTCAGGAATCCTTCGGACTGGAGGTTTCCCCACCACTAAGCATGAATTAATAATTTCTAAAGGGGTAGATTTTCGTTTAAAGCTTGAAGCACATTACTGTTGAGGCTCTGCAACTGCAGATCATGTACGATTGTTCCTGAGTTTCCTTCCTGCAGAGTTTTTGGAGGAAACAAAGCATTGAGGAACAAAGCTGTGCTAATTACCTCGGAGCCAGCCTGGCTGAAGGGGCTATCAGTGATGACAAATGAGAAGCAATCAGTGAGAAGCTTCAAAACAAAAGAAATTGGCAAGAAAAGCACAGCAACCCAAAATATAATCGCATTCGAATTATTGCATCAGCTCTGAAATTTTCCATGTATAAATATAGGAAAATTCTTTAACAGAGATGGTAGGTATGATTGGAAGGTATAGAGAGCTGATTAACACATGCAGGAAAAAAACAAAAAACAACTTTATATTTTGATTATATTATTCATCTCATGTACCAGTGGGTATCTAGCTTTAATTTCAACACTTTTCATTAATACTCAAGCTAGAAAAGCACTGAGGGCGGGAGCAAAACCACACTTGACATTCCATCTTATGCACTTAAGAGGCAACGTATGCAAATTGTTTGTCATCACGATCTTTTTTATATGCACCAAAATGGTCCAAGAAAGGTTGTTGCAGTGTTAAATGGAACATTTCAGAGCAGATGCAAAAAAATTTTACCCCTGAAAAGTCACAGTACACAAAGACAATAGATGGCATCCCAAAATGACACTGACACACTGCTGCATCTTCACACCAACACAACTCCAAACTGATGCATTAAGAAAGGTTTATCAACAGCCCAGCTGCATAATCTGATTAATAATGACATATTATAGAAGAACCTACTCTATTTCAGGAATTAATCAATGAAGTGATTACAAACTTAAGTGTACCACGGAAGCAAAACCTGTACCAGTGATCCAGCATATCATGTGGCCCTAATACACATGCCAGTATTCAGCTATATCCTGAATTGTTTCCAAGAAACTCTTTAAAGTTATATAAAATAAAATGCTAGGACTGTCCAGATATTTTACAGAGTATTTTTCAAGTCTCTTTTTTCTTTTTTTCTTTTTCCCTTCCACATAAAAGTCAAAAACCAAACAGAATTATCTCCATCAAGAGATATTTCCATTTTTTTTATATAAGATACGTGTTGCATTTGTACTACATTTAACTTCCAAAAAGAATTATATCTGAGCCAGGATTGTTGCCACTGATGAATAAGACAGCTAAGAATCAGACTAGGCTTTGAGGGAAGACAATATTTCACTTATTTTATACTGTAGTAATGTCTATGTAAATAGGCTGCAACAAACCAGACATCCAAAATAGTAAAAAAAAAAAAAGATTGCTTTAAATTTTGAAGTTCCAAGGAGGAGAGATAAAATAGATGTTAATTAAAATCCCTGATTTGGATTCTTTAGAGAAGAGTCACATGCAGATATTATGTTTTCATGTATTTATTCAAAGCTTAACTGAATCTTTAAATATGTTGAAATTTGACTGTGACTAATGATTTGAGACTGATGAGAGTTTTCCAGAAGTTATCAAGGTCTATTGCATAAACTTCTTAATGGAGTTGGAAAATCCATAATATTAGCATAATAGAACATAAAATCTTTGAAATATAAATGGTTTGGGAATAGACAGAAGAGGGAAGTATTTAATACAATCCATATAACTATTTAACACAGAAAATGGGCTAATAAAGTAGAAACTGCTATGATATTGGAGGTATTCCCCCTACCTGGGAATTAAATAGAATTAATGAATTTTTATCTACAGGTGTAAGTCTGCAAAGAACCATGAGAGAGGTAAAAGTGCACAGTGTGGGTGTCAGTGGGCCCTGAGGAATTCCCCCCACTACGTATCCTACACACAACTAACACCCAAAGCAGATATTCAGATCTTAGCATTCAGTGTTAAAAAGTTAAAGAAAAATTAAGAATGGTTATAGAAAAATTTAAATGGTTCTCTGTAAGAAAGCTGAGTTTCTCTTAAGTCTACAATTCCTATACATTACCAAAAGAAAAGAAAATCAGCTCAAAGTGTTCATTTGCAGAGGAAGAAGGTAAATTATTATGTCCTGTTAAAGAAACCTGGCAAGATTTAAGGCAGAATCTAATCACAGTTTGACTAATATGAACCAGAATGAGCTATGGGACAAAATCATGAATGGCTTTAAGACTAAAGTTGAAATTGGTAGGAATGCACATCACTGAGTGGGAAGTCTACAGGGCACCAGAAAGCTGCTTTAACTGAGCTGAACTTCTGGACACTACGAATGCATGCTAATTAACAGCTTTAAAATCCTGCAACCATTTTATCATGAAATTCTCTCTGTAATAAAAAATTAATAATTGAAATGCTAGGAACATAAATCCATATTTTTCCGGAGAGAAATAGACATTTTGCTGACGAATCTATGGTGTCCTTCATGAAGTCAGATTATTTGACAGACTTGTTTTAGAGTGACCCACATCAAAGACAAGATACCAGCTTCTACAGACCACTGCTCTAGTTTACAAGAATTTAATGAATTCTGAAGACTCCTTATTCTAATTGTTAAAGTAGAAACCTTTATTGTTGTCCTAGAGGGCCCAAAATAACCTTCAATATCTTGGCAAGATAGTAGGATACAAATAACTTGTAGCGTTTAAGAAAAATTATATTGCTCATACTGGTATCTGTAAGACACCATTTTTAATTTTTTTTTTTTTCCAAATGAGAAAGATTATTTATTTTTATGTGTCATCAAAAGAACATCTTTAATAATTGCTTCAGTCCACAGGAAGTGGACAAATATCCAAAGATTATTGACTTTAATGCTTACATCAACTTGTTGATAATTAGTTCTGAAGTAACCCCTGATACCTTATGCTTTATGATCCTCTGAGTTATTTTCAAGTGCCTAATTATTTGATACAGTCTTATTTAGATGAAAATGCACTGTGAAACAACTATTAAGCAACTACACAGGGTATTGTATTACACATTTATGTTAGATATCACTGTAAGGAAGAAATAACCTCAAAATTATTAAAGATGAACTAATGAAACTACTATTTTCAAGAATATTGAAAAACATTCTATTTTAAACTATGTATTTTTTGTCAATAAATTATATTTTTAAGTGCAGCTTTCAAAGTTGATTATTGATTTTGTGTGTTTAAAATGTTAGCTGTAGCTTAACCTATTTTTAAAAATAAACTATAGATGTTTGCTATTGTTTATGGTTTGAAATCTTGAATCTGATTTTTTTTTTTTTTTAAATCATGTCAAATTTTCCTTTGAGCTTGCCCAGTTTGCCAAAACATTAATAACTGTCCCAAGTCCAGAAAGATTTAGAGTATTTGCAGCACTTCAAGGCCATAGGAAGTGTCATAGTCTTATTTTAGTTTTTCCAATATTGCAACTACCTGTTTCATATCTGATTGACAAAAGTACAAATAATGGATGAGGAAAAGGTCACATCAGGTGAAGACTGGAAATACATTGGAGTTTTATCCTGAGAAGTTATAAAACAGAAAACATTTACCTCCTTGCTCCTCAATGCTAATCTTTATTTTTTCCTAAGTGGACTCTGGAGAATCATGACAAAAGACTTTTCTTACTTTCTCTCTGATTTTTTTTTTTGCCTCCACTTTTATCCCTTTCCTACAACCCACAACTCCTTGCTGATTTAATTAACTGGCCCTGGGAGCAAAAAACATTGTTCACCAACCCCAAATTGATTCCTCTGTATAAAATGAGATTGTTACTTTCAGGTCTCAGTTTCAATTTTAGGTTCCTGTTCAAGTTACTTGCCTTTTTCATAATTTCATACATTTAATGAAAAGGATTTCTTTGTTTGTGCAAACTACATCCCAGAGAAAGTAAAATAACATGTAAAATTGGAGCTGTTAATCGATACTTATACAAGAGCCCTAACATTTCCTCTAAGGAATCTCAATTTTGATTTTAAGAAATCACAACAGATGTTCAACAATACAAGTTAAAATCCCATGCAGAATCCTTCCCCCTTGTTTGTACTTCTGAGGCTAAAGTTACAACCAAAAAAGCCGTCTGTGATTTTACTTTTGGTTCACCTGAGATAGGAAGAATATGCACATCCAGCATTTTACTCTAGTTTCCTCTATACTGATCACATATAGCAAAAAATACTTGCCCAGAATGACTGAAACAAAAAGGTTCCATTAAGCAGTCTTTCTTTTTAAAGAATTGGAAGGAAAATAAAGGATTTGAACTATGAAAACCAAATGCACTCAGAATATTTCCCAGGAGATAATGCTTTAGAAGACTCAAAGAGCAAGAGAGCACTACACCACCTGCATCCTTACTCCATGCTGCAGGCAGACAACAGCAAGACTGGGGTGTTAAATATCCTCATGCCCTGACAGGATCTGGGGATTTGGAGAAGACATACCCAGCTGAATGGAATCTTTAATCTCACTGAAAACATCTTGATTCACTTCAACTGGTTTGTTTCCTTCACCTAAGAACCTACCATTGAGACAAAGATGGTGTCCCCCTTAAAATATCTTCCAAATAATCTGAAATTTACAGGATTCCTCAGCTTTCTTTGCTATTTGAGCTACAGTATAAGGGTTGCATTTTAATATTAGTTAGGTAAAGCATTAATTCCTGAGATAGTATACCTACTATTTTAGGACTAGGAGCATGTTAAACTTAGCAAAGCTCAACATAGTTCCAACCAGCCTAAAAAAGGTCTTAGTCAGAAAACCTTTGCTTCTTCAAGTTCAAGCAATAAAAATTCCATCTATAGATTAACATTCAGCAAGTTATTGAGTAAGGAACTAAATGCTGTGAACATCAGCAAACACAGAACTCTGTTCTCTGCAGCAGCAAGGAGGAGTTTCTGTTATCACCAGAGAGCCATAATCTGGAGAGATTTCCATCTCCTTTGCATGAGAAAATAACTCAAATCCAGACATGCAAATCCCTAAGATGATGTTTTAAGGACAGTTTTCCTGAAAGAAATGCTCCTTTCATTCAGATACACCCTGTCCTATTGGCAGTCAAGACTTGTCAGGCACTAACAGTTTCTAAAATGTTAATGGCTCAATTAAATGAGAAGGGAGAACTGGATATTAGGAAAGGGCCCCATATTCTCCAGCTGCATGATTGAGACATCCTGTATGGTGTACATCACTTTTTTTCTGTGTGCTTAAAGGTTACTGTAACCATCCTGTAATAAAACTGCCAAGCTACTGGGACACTAAGTCTCAGCAGGGTGATTTCTGTTAGCTTCTGGAACTTCAAACTGTAACAATGCATGTGACAATATGAGAAGGAAAAAAGGATCTTTATTCTTCAAAAGAACATTTTCACAAAAAAACGGGGAATTATTTTTGAAAAATACTTTTTCCGGTAAAAAATTCCTGGAGATGTCAATAAAATTATCAGTGCAGAGTTACAGTTGCCAGGGAAGATCTTGATCCCTTGCAAAACATCAGGTTTACTCAAATTCAAGTCCAGTTTAGTGAGTCTATTTCTTAATTCTGTCTCAAGTTTCTGCTACCAAATGACTCCAATGAGCCCATCTGCTTTTGGAAAGTCCGGACTAAAATATCATCATTCTGCTCCACAAATATAACCTAGCATTGGCCTGATTTTACAAGTCTATTAACCTTTTCTACAAGTCTATTAACCTTCTCTTTTAAAGCATATGATTCTAACTCACTACTCACTTCTAGTTGCCCAAAATCAAAACTGAGAGCCACATAAACTGCTGACTACCACAAACCTGTCCTTGCCACTGGCACAGCCTAACAGGTGGAAGAAATAGGTGCTGGAAAACACCAATTTATACATCACAACTACAATTCTGCCAAATTATTTCAGGTAATCCTTTGGTATTGCTACTAGTTACCTCCAGTTCACAGAAATTTTCCCTTGTGCTGGCAGGTTGTGACCCAGAAGAATTAATATTTTGTTTCTTGATATTTAACATTCCACTTGAGTCAGTTTTACTGTCAGACCAGATATGCTCATATACAAACTTAATTCAGTTGAAATGTTTGCCATTGAATTTTAAATAACTCAAAACTGCTGATGTTTTGCTACATTAAACCAGCAATATTATCTAAATGAAACTTACTTTTTATATACACAACATTATCACTGATCTCTCCTGAATAATATAGACCTTATGCTTAGCCTAACCTGAATTAAAGTCTAATCTAACACCACAGTAAGATTTTCACACAAAGAAGGAACATAAAATTCATATAAACAAGAAAAAGCAATATTTCCCCCTCTTTTATGATTCTCTGAAATTTAAAACTACTGAGTTTACTTCCCAAGGCAAGTTTAACACAGCCAGAATTTCTAAATTACCATTTCTTAGGTTTGACACAACTCCCAGAGGGAAGGAAAGAAAGTTGTCTGATGCATTTCAGCAATGGGTTTGCTTCCCTGCCCAATAGAGAGAGTTAATTTTTAAGTTTCTGCAGCTTTCGAACCTTTTCTTCAGTAAAACTAGTCATGCACACTTAGGCCATCTAATAGAAGTGTTTATATCTGCTTTCTGAAATACAAGGCAACCTAAACATCTGTCTCACTCTTGAAGGTTTTCTCCTCTTTAGGATTTGGGGATTACCTGTGGCCTTTTGCACTGTAAACTCTGATCAAAGCCTTGGTGCAGGTGGGATATTGACAATGTTTCAAGTCATGCTTTGGGTTTATTTTTTTTAATGGCAAGAGATTAATATATTTTTAGAAAGTTTATCCTGTGCATTTCCCTCACTGCCTGGACTTGGGTCTAAAACAACCACCAAAAATCAAAGAAAGGAATCAAAGAAAACACTGAAGCAGACAGATTTCTTCTCTTTCAATGGGGAGTCGGTCAGATCAGATTTTTTAAACCTCTTCTTTTGCCTTTTTTCTGGATTTATATGCATACCTACAGTGAGAACCACGAATACATACTCCCCAAATTCTTCGTCAGAGTATTTGGATGCTTTATTTTGAATAAAAAATTTTAGATAGTTAAATGTATATGCTAGTCATAATTTAATTATTTTTCTATTGATCATTTTTTTTACTGCATTTTACACTTTACCTGATTATTTATTGGATACTGTAATGAAATTCCAGTGCTTTATTGCATTATTTAGTAAACAAGTAGCAAACTACAAAAGCACAGCAATAAAATTAAGGTGATTTAGCAATAAGGCTGAATTTTAATTACATTAAGGAAAGATGGTTTTGAAGATACTAAAGCAAGATAATTTCCCTGAGAAAGGAAGAAAAGGCAGTTCCTTCCTGCATGAGAGAAATCAGGAAAGTGCTCTAGAAATTTCTTCATCTGAAGTAAAACACAGAAGAAAAAACGTAAAGAAAAAGCAGATAGTATTTTTGCTCTGCAGAATAAATATGTATTACTGCATATTGTAAAATGGTTCTGGGAAGAAAGTTAGCATTCCAGAAGATTCCTTTGCCATCAGCATTTCTTCAAGCCTTTATTCCCTAAGAGAGACATTGACAAAACCCACAAGTGATGATGATGATAAACCCCTGAAACCCAAAATCTATAACCCCTTTGTGGTCTAAAAATATTAATGCATGCATAGCATTTACACAAGTTTCCATTTCTGTACAGATGAGCAGAATTTTCAGCTTCACATTCCCTTTTATAATACGTTTCATACCTTTAATAATAAGCCTGCATTTTACAGGACAACTTTCCTGGATTTCCCATTCTTGGGAAAGCTGCATTATTATAGTGCTCCGAGATGTGATTTTCTTTTCTGAGCTCATGTGCTTCATATTGGCTCTGCTGTGGTTTCAGTGGCCTGTTGTTTCTTCACTTGACATGTTGGGGTTTTTTTTTGGCTTTTGCATTAGAACCAAATGCTGCCAGCTAGAGAATGGGGTCATTTTCTGCCCATAAATTTGCTTCCTGAACAAGTCAGTGGGTGTTCCCTGGAAAGCTCTTCCTGTATTCTACCTAATTAATAAGCTAATTTCTTCCCTTTAATTAAGACCTCAGCAATTTGATTTCCCTGCAACATATGCTAATGGTTCTGGTTCTCTTTGGAATGTCTGAGCAAGCTGGAGAACAGACCAAGCAGGCAGATGAGGTTCCCTCACTCCAAGTACAGGCAGATCCCAGGAGAGCAGACGATGACAACGGAAAGCAGTGTGCAGAGCCAGGTGTCCCTGTGCAAGCAGCATGTGAGTGCCTCTCATACACTGCTGTTACTCCTTCCTAAATACAGACCTAGTATTCAGCTGGCATATACTCAAATGAGGGGAAATTTCACGAGGAACAAACCGAGTTTAGATGTAAAAAAATTCAACCAATTCCGCCAGCTCCGGGTTGTCTCCATTCTGAAAACCAATATCCAGAGGTTGGGCTAATTCTATAGGAAGCCAAGAACGTTGGGAAGTTGTGGGGTTTTTAAATACTTCTTTTCTCAATAATGCTTTGTTCTCTCAACAGCTCACTTATTCAAGCACATTCCAGCTTATTTCAGCTGTGGAATAAAATCCCTGGGTTTTGTGAACCTAAAATTACTTTCATTCTAGATAACGGGAGCATGAGATGAGTTTGGTTATTAGTATCACCTTTTAGCATTCTGAAGATAAGAGCAAAAATTTAAATGTGATGATTCAGAAAGACCGTATTCTCCTGACTGCACTAAAATAACCCAATTAATGAGGAAAACCAAAGGCTTTTTTGTTCATGCAATGACATTGTGCAGCTTTTATTCTCTTAGGGAACATAAAAGGAAAAAGAAAGACAACAGACTGCATGGTCTAAGATGAAATAAATGCTCTTCCCTAAAAAGCACCCACAACTTGCCATAGGGTGTGCATAAAAATGAATTTTTTTATACCTGGATCTTTTTTTCCTTGGGACAGGTCTTTCAGGTATGTTGACTTAAAAAATTCATGGGTCTACATGTGAGATGAAGGACAGAAAGGCAGCAACACTGTGAGTCAATATAACACAAACTGGAATGACAAAGTGACAGTGATGACCAGGATGACAAATGACAACATTCATATTAATAAGCACCAGATGACATTCAATCACTGTCCAGTCCTGGCTTCACTAAAAGACAATACAATGTTTAGGCACAGCAACACAAGAGAGATGACAGGTTTTTAACTTCTTCCACAAGTTAAAAGGTCAGCAGGGAAGGGACAAGGTTACATCCATCTGTAAAGGGCTCCTGTAGGAATCAGCAATACAGAAATTACTCAGAAAAAAAAAAAAAAAATCTGTTTGCAGGATTTTTAATTGACTTAGATGTATTTTTTTAAATCCATAAACTGGAAGATCACCCTTCAGGTTGCAAAAGAAATTGATTCTTAGCCTGAAATGTGGATATTTCCAAAGGGAGGCATCAGACGAATGTAAAACTAAATGAAAACCTCTTTAGATATATATACATACCTAAATGACATCTGAAATTTGCCACAAACATCAATAAAATCCAACACCATATAGCTGCTCTGGTTGAAGCTCCCACTGACATTATGTAGATTTTTTTTTTTTTCAGTTATCCTTAGTTTATCAGTAATTACAAATACTTGCTATATTCTGGTATTGTTTAGAGTATCAACAAGCAACTTTTGCATACAGCAAAACATCACTGTTACCTTAGTGAAAAATGTGTTACATATAGCACCTCTTATTTGTGGATAAATATTATGGAGATATTAGCTGGGAAATAAGGAGGAAATTACCATGTCTTTGCAAAGTACAAAGGCAAGCTAAGAAAGCAGCTTGCATTAACAAAGAAATCAAGAACTGGACTTCTTTTTTCCAGAAAAGCCAGAAATTTCCTCATAGGACATCATTAGAACAGCCAGACACTTTCAGAGAGTTCTCAGGGGAATAAAAATCAATAAATCTGTAGGAAGTTACCCGATTATGAGCAGGCTTTTAAAAGAATTGTATCTGAAGTAAGGAGTTTAGCCTGAAAGAGATCGCTACTTGTGTTTTGTCCTCCCCACCACTGACCCTTCCTCCTCCCTTTTCTTTTTTTACGGGCCAAACTGACATCATGATTGAAAGAATGAGAAGTCTGTGGCTCAGGAAAGCAGTTTGCTACCCTACAGCTTCAGCAGAGCACACAAACGTTGTACCTGTGGTTGGTGTAGCTACTACACAAGACAGCACTTTCAAGACTTAGGAAGTGGTCTGGTCCTGCTTTGGAATTTGCCAGGGTCTCTCCATACTCAGAACTTAGTAAATAGGAATAAACCCCACTATCAAGTGAAACACATGACATTCGACCTGACAGGAAGATGATTGTCATAAAATCTTCAGAAAAGAGGATCCAGTTGTCTATCTTGGGCCACTGGCCAAAGCTCTCAGATGTGCACTGCACCCCGGGTGGAAGTTTCTCTGCTAAACTCTCTTTGGATCCTTTATTAAAATGCTTTCTAGAACAAGGGAAATGAATGAGTTATACAGCCTTTAAATGAAGCTTTTTTCCAACAAAATCTAGATGAAAGGATCCAGTCTAATACTATCTAACTCCTAGCTGGCAAGAGATTTCTCTAAGTACTTCTAGAGCTCTTTTAAGACAACAAAAATGTATATACATCTATGAAACATGTATGAACCAAGTCTTGTCAAGACTCAAGTGTCTGAGTAAACTTCTAATGTGGTTTTAGTATAATGTTTTCAGAATATTCATCTCTCAGATGATTGTGGAAAGCATCTAGAGTTTACAGATGTACTGAAGTAAAATATACTTGCCAGAAAATTACTAAATAAATAATGAGTCTCGTGATGTATTAGCAAGTATAAGGATGTGGTTTCTTCCTGACTGTATTTGAGTTCTCTTCCTAAGAAATGAAACATCATTCTTCAGTGGATATCTTCCCTCCCTTTTCTTCTGTACAACATCAAAGCATGTTATATTGGGTTACAGACAAGAGTAGCAGATCCATGACACTATCAAAACATTCTTTGAGTTCAACGTGTTAAACTACATTTGACATTGATCATTTTGGTATCTTATAGTTTCAAACACTCACAAAAAAACCCCAAAACAACAAAACCAACAACAGAAACAACCCCCACTTTGCCACAGGGATGTGTCCCCATTCTCTGCTCTTTGCCACATTTCAGAGCTCTGCCAGAAGTCAGGGGCATCACTGCCTGTGCAAATGATTCTTTTCTTTCACAATCACTGCTCCTCCTATGACAGAACTTGTTCCTTTCTGCTGCCTCTTTCCCAAGCAGCTGTCTATCACTTATTCCAACCTCTGTCCCCCCTGTCCCTCTCTACCAATTGCTCTTCCAATTTGCTCAGGCTCCCATCTTCCAGAGCAGCTGATTTAGTTGGCTGCTGGCTAAGAGACAAAGGTGGCAATGAGGTTTTTCAGTGCTACCTTCCAGACTGTTATTTGGAGTGGTTATACCCCATAGTATATTTCTTTCCGTCACTTTCCGTATTTTTTATAGATTTTCCACTTTGGTTCTGCTACGAACACTTTTTTCCAATACAGAGTAAGACTCAGAATCTATAAGATTCAGTGGGGTGGTACTCCAGGGGTTCAGTCAAATAAATGAAGCACTTCCAACAGAATAAAAATATCCTCACAGCTGAGACAATTTTTAAGCCTTAAGAAAAATGCATTAAAATAAAGACACGGAAAGATACAAGTTTCTGCTCCATGGACTGCAAGACAGTGCTACAAAAACTCAAAGTCAGCTTCAGATGAGTGCATAATCAATGCTAGTCCACCATGCTACTGAAGCCTTCCTTGAGGCTACCACCTCAGCTGCTTTACAGCCAAGCTCCAAAGGCCTCCCCAGGCTTACAATGCTGTCACTCTCCACCATGAAAAATCAACAGAAATTGCTCTTCCTTGCAAAAGGTTAACAAAATAAAAACTTTTTTTTTTAATTTTTGTAACCGTTAGAGCACAGTTTAGGTTTCAAGCATTATACATTCCATTAATTCCTCAAAATATTTATTATTCCTGGGAAAACATTCTTGCAAAACAATGTTAACTGTACATGCTGCTCACACATTGGAGGTGAGGGGAGTTATCCACCATTTACCAAAATTTGAAGTCTCTTTGTGACATGAAAGCTATGAGACTTTGGGCCTTGGCAGGTAGTGTTATTGAGGGTGGTGCTGGTCTATGTAGTTATACAGATAAAACAAATAGTCCTCCAACCCTGTTTCATAAATATGCTAACACTCATTTAATGAAATATATAGGAAATGATCTGGAATTTGGGCACAGAGATGCTCTAGAGTCAGAGCATTTACACAACTTCAATACTTTCATAAAGAAAGAAGTCTGCCACAGAAAGAAACAAGGTGAATACTAATAAACTATTTTCATAGTCATGAATTATTTATATAATACCATTTGCAAGCCAGATGCAGTGGAGTAGAGGATTCAGTGTTAATCTGAAATACAAATTATTTTTAGGGCACGTTTTAATATTTTGAGATTACAGAATACACAACTGATGCTCATTTCAACACATAGGGCAGAAATTACTCCTGACCCCTTTTGCTCCAGAGCTCCTCTTTTCAAAATGCTGTTTGCTATTTGTTTGTGTTTGCATTTCCCACAAAGGCAAACACAGGATGCTTACAAAATGAGTGCTTCAGCAATTAGTAACCATCATTTAAAATATTACCTAGAAATTATTGAAACACCTCACATGTCTGGTGTTCTCCAGCACTTCAACACTGTGGAAAACATTACAAATCCTGGATGTAATCAGATTATACCAACATGCTGAAACAGGGAGTATAATGTGTGTTCTAATAGGATCAAAATAGGGATTCTAACAAGATGAAGCAGGGGGAAATGTTGTACTACAAACAAGAGAAAAGATAATTTGGTGTCTGTACAGAGAAATTATGAATCAAGTGGATCATAGCCAAATGTTCTAATTAAATCAACAAAATGGGGAAAAAAGCAACAACTTAGTCTATGAACCAGTTTAATATTGTATGGAGACTTTCTTGCCAAAAGTCAAAAACATAGAACTGATAAAGCAAATACCAAACATCATCAAAGATATCTACATGGGCAGCTTAACTATCCAACCTGAAGAATTCCTTCATCTGTTTTGATCAAAAAGTACCAAACCACTTTTCATTTCAAGAATTGATACACAAGCAGCAGTGGCTGGGAACCTCAGAAGTCCTAACACATTACACAGTGACTCAGAAATGTACAAAGCAGCCAAAATCCAAACCTGAGGCAAGGCAGCTCTTTGCATGCTCAGCTACCTGAAAACTACATGCAGGTAAACAAACTCTATTATCCACTCTGCCTTCAAAGGAGATAAATTCCATCATCTTTCCCACCTGCTTTGTCTTTCCCCAGGACTGCAATGCAGTGAATTCAGGATCCAGAAGCTCTGCTTCTTTCTGTAAGATTTGAGATCTGACAAATTGTCAGACTTACCAGGTTCATCACACTCAACAATTCTTTGATTTTCTTCTGCCTACAAGAGGAGAATGCTAATGTCCAGTGCCTCTCTGTTAATTTGTGCTACAGAGGCACATAAAAGCACAAAGAAGTCAGAAGCTTGCTGTCTTCATCACTTTCAGGAGTGCTACTTGGTCAGTCACCGTGATACTAAAACATTACCAGGAACCCCCTGAACACAGGAAAAAAATAACCCAACATGTGCAATGAAGAAAGAGTGAAAAAAATTCTTTTTGCATAAACATTATCCTAAAATTTTCATGCCTAAGTGCTTGGAATGGTTAGGAAATCTGGTTGAACAGAACAGCCACAAACTTTTTCTTCTTTTTTTTTTTTATGGCAAAAGCAACACTGATAGAAACTTCATACCTAACTGAGAAGTCCAGTGTGATCCTAAGCCAGGTTGCTAACACTAGAAAAGAGCTTTTTGTGCTGATGAGATGAATGTATGAAGCTCCATGGGATGGCTACAAATCCAGCTTGGCCTGAAAACTGGAAACTTGTTTGAAATGTACAGGGAGCCTGTCTAGACCCAGCAACAATATTCCTGTGAGATACTCAGTGATGGTTTAGTATGAATACAAACTGTATAAGGAAGATTAAACTTCCTACTGGAAAGGATGCAGTGTGTCACACTGAACTGTGCAGGAAAAGTATACAAAGATTGCATGGATATTTTCTATTAAAAGTTTTCATTGTAAATACCACCAGTTTTTAATAATATTACCCATTACCACTGAAGAGCCTGCAGAAAATAGAAATCTGAACTTGCTTGCTTGCTTATTCCCCATCATAGTTATCAGGCCACTTATCTACTCCTAGTGTTCTCTTCATCTGAAGTCTGAAGTTCTTTTATCAGGCTGATATCACATTATCAGCCTTTTATCAGGCTGATATCACATTAAAACTTTTTATGAACGGTTTTCTCTCTCTGCTGACCATGATACATCAAAATGACAAATAATCATCAGCACAATTATTTCATTTAGGTCCTAATCACCTGATTGCAGCACTGCATCGTGGTTGTTTGGCTGAGTGCTGCCACTTTTGGCTGTAACAGATTTCATAGATCAAGCTGTAGGTGCTGAGAGCTAAACTTTAAAAGGAAAACAAAACCACCAAACAAAACCTGTGAGGGACTGAAACTGTGACTACATTATTGGTTCAGCTTTCTTATTCAGAGACATACTAAATTTTCTGACTCTCAAAAGACTTGCAGCAGGTGGAGTAAACTTTGCTTCCAGCCACAGGAGGGCTGAGCAGGGTTGGTTCTGGTCTGTTCTGGGCCAGTGGGGATGCAGAGAGGTGACTGGGTGGTGATGACTTTGTAACAGACCCGTGAAGATTTCTAAACTTCATCTACACTACAACAGGATTCAGGAAAGATCCTGAAGTCTAAAAATCTGACAGCTTTCAACTCAGTATATATTTAAGTAGATTATAAGTATATTACAGTACAATATAATTATACTTGTAATTATAGTATCTTATAGTATAGTATATTATGGCATTAGTATATTAGAGTATAATAATACTTACAATTATTATAATAATATACTATATCTTTTATTATTTTATAATACTATAATATTGAGTTATACTATATTATACTATAATATTAATAATAATATTGTAATATTATACCATTATATGATAATATTAAATGAGTATAATATTATAGTGTATTTTTAATATAAGTAGATTAAGCAGTATTCAGTTTCTTTCATTTTTTATGAGAGACTGGGGGGGGTGGGGGGAGAGAGCTGGCATTCCCAGCTGGCATTCCCTGGGTGCTCTGCACACACCAGTTCCCAGCAGGGGCTGGCACTGCAGCAGGGTCCTCAGCTCTGTTGCAACACAAGCTTCCCAGCACATGTTCTGAACTCCATGCTGAAAAGGAAAGGGAGTCCAGAGGATACATTGCAAAAAGATGCTCCTAAAGGCTGTTTTATTCTATTCTATTCTCTCTCCTCCCTCCCACAATGGTTATCAATTAAGTGAATGACATTGGACTCTGAGGGGGGACCACGACCTTTCCTCTCTACATTAAAAATCCATACCTAACTTGTCCAAAGTATGACTTATGAAACTCTTTTTCATAAGTGTTGTCATATCAGTATGTTCTATATCCTTTTCTCCCAAGTGACTTAATTCATCTTTTATCCATTTATTTTTTTTGTAGCTGACAATGTTTTCTTCCAGGCAGTGACCTATGCTTGTTAACTTGATTCTGCCAAAATGGGAATCTGAACACTTCTCAAATATGCACCTACCACTGCAGAGATATGCACAGGCAAATGAGCTGAAGAAACAGATGTCATTCCACAATTTGCTTCTCATTTTTCAACTCAGTGACCCAAACCCTGCATTACCAGTATTTTTTTTCTAGACAATGAGCTACTCCATCCAGGTTCTCTTTATTTGTTTGGGGGTTTTATTGTTTTGTTTTGTTTGTTTGGGGTTTTTTGTTTGGGGTTTTTTTTCTATTTTTGTTTTGTTTAACATTTTATATATAAAAGCCTAATTATTCAGCCAAAAAAAAAAGGAGTGGCCCTGGCAGGGGTTGAAGGATGAGCAGCAGAATCAAATCCCCTCCCAATCTTGCTTGTAAGAAGACAAGAGGTGGTTGGTATCTTGTGGGTTTGCCTTTTACACACCATGTCCTCCTCTCAGGAAATACATTAGGGATGTTCCCTGCTGGTCAACTGTTTCATTCCTTCTCTCATTATTTTTTTTTCACTATCATTTGTCTGGAAAAAGCTTTAAACCAGTAGATGGAAACAGTTCATCGTAATCAGTGCTGGCCAATATGTTGAAGGTCTTTGGTGGGTGTGTTTTTTAAAAGCAGTGTGACTTTGAAGGTAAATTGTTGTACTTTTGTCTCTTTTTCAGATAACACAGCTGCTGACCAAAAGGTAAGAAGCTGCTGTAATAATATGACAGGATTAAGGATTATTTGCAGATAAGAAGAACCAAGAAAAACAAAACAAAAACCAGCCAAACAACCAACCAAACAAAACCAAACAAAGCAATGCTGGAAAGATGGAAAATGTGCAATTAAAAAACAAAAAAAGAAACTAGAAAGATACATGGCAAAAGTTCTTTATGGCAACATCACTATGTGTTACATTAAGCTATACTGATTTTGTCACTCCAGAGACAGAAGGAATACAAACTATCACCTTATTTTTGGCTACATAGACATGCAAAAGGAGTAAGAATCAATGACAACCCACATCAAGTGAATTAACAGTTCTCAGAAGCAAATGGTTGACTGCCCCTGATCTCATAAGCACGACAAGTGTTTATCCTGAAAGCCTAGAGTCCTACTCTTCCTTTTAGTGACTTGTACAGCTCCAAACCCAGTGGGCAAAAAGGAAAGGAGAAGAGCAAGAAAGAAAGGAGAAGAACGATCAACTGAAAATCAGCATTTTTAATTTCTAAAGCCAAGTGTGTCCCAGGATTCTCCTTTCTCCATTTGCATAAATAATCAAGTTGTTTTTTATTTTTTTATGGAAAAACCTTTAGGTGTTGCTTTAAGCAGAAGAGTCCAGGCAATGCAGTTACATACCAGCTGCATCTGCTGACAGCAATGGCTGAATAAAAATAATAACAAAAATAATTCTTAAAAAAATCTCATTTCAGTACGCAATAGTTTTCAGAAACTTTTTTTTTCCCCCCTGAACTGATTGGAAAATCATTCCCACTCCCTTGCACAAATCATTACAAGTTAAATGTATTTAGTAATAGCTTGCTGGACACAGCTGAAAGAAAAAACACATATGAGGCTGAACAAACTCTCATTTTATGAGAGGATATGGCTTTCACCTGATGAGCTCTATGCAAAGCAGCCAGATGGGAATCCTCACTGCACTGTTTCAGGATTAATGCTACTTCTCTGGAATTTAAGCATTTCTTTACATCTGTTTGATATCTTTTTACAGTCTCCCTCAGCTGAGTATGATTCACAGCTGAGGATGCCAATTACATGTAGTTCACACTTTCTTGGATATGCCTGCTGGAGTTATTTGTTCTTGCTGCACTTCAAATGTGACCTGCAGACCACACTAACGCTTCCCTCCTAAATCACAGCCTGGGTTTTTCAGAAATGCTGAGCTTTACAAATCCAGGGAAAATCTCCTGCTACTTAATATTAGATTGTCAGCCTCTTACATGCAGTTACTGCATATGCACTTCCAACAGCTTCAACAGAGCAATACATAATGGCTCTGATTTAAAATATCCTTTAAATACACCCCACTATGCAGGCGGAGGATTCTCCACAGTCATCAGCTGAGATGTAAGCTTATGATTAAATAATTTGCTACAGAATACACCCAGGCTTGTATTATCATTCTCACTGCTGTTGCTATAGATGCCTGTAAACAAGGGCGACAGTTATTTCTGTTACTTTGCAGTAGGACAATAGAAATACCATTTTCTTTATTATATGTGTTCTTTAATTATAGCTGAGTGGTTGTTTATTGATAAAAAAATATAATAAATGTTTTATCATTATGGTTTATATTACAGTAGTAACTTTTTTCAGAGTATTTTTTTAATAGTAAAAAAATATTTCCCAGTCAATAAAAAAGGGTGTCTTGGCATTAATAGTTCAAGTAGTACACATCATAATTCCGAGAGATGTGGATACATCAAAAACGTTGCTAGTTAAAAAAAAGACAAAAACCAAAACAAAACCAACAGTTTGATTCAGTTTATCATAAGTTCTTGTTTGAAGTTAAGGGCCTGAATGTTCCAGTTTACCAGATCAGCTGGAAACTCTCTTCCTTCTGTTCTCCACACCTAGTTTTCTATTAATGCTCCTAGTTTTCTTGTTAATGTTACTACAGTTCATTTTATGTTACTGTGATGGTTTATAATTCACTGATGATATTTCATACGTGGTAATTTCTGGTCTCAGCTATGTGCCTGGTTGACAAAGTGTATGACTAGAAGAAGCTTGGTTTCAATAAATGACACTTTATACCTGTGTATATGCAATATATGACAGCTTATATATATATAAATCCAGGTCTATCAGCTTCAGTGAGGATCATTTCATTTATCCAACATAATCTCTGTCTCTCAGCAGTGTCCTCACCCCAGTCTGCTGGATCTTGCAGGCATCTAACACTATATTGAACTTTCTTCTTCCTTGAGTCCTAAATTCTAACCAAGGGGCTGGTCATATCCTAAATGAAAGCAGGAACTTGTAATTGATCAAAACCCAAGCCAGTTATCCTTTTTCTTAACTGGATAACACTTGTATGATTTAGCAATAAGCTTTCATCTTTGGCCCTAACAAAACAAAATCCTTCACCCCCAGGCAAGCTCAGAAAACCAGTTACCCAGAATTTACCAACCCTTCACAGTTAACAATATTTTCCCTGACTGAAAACCAGGGAGCCTTTCTAAGCCATATATAAATGCAAATATAAAACTAGCCTTTCCCCCACACTGCTGAGAGCCAAAGGACTATTTGTCCCTAATGTAGCAATGTACACACTGCAAGCATCAATCCTACAATAAATCTGAGGAATCCTAAATGTTATTTAACCTTAGGGATTTCTGCACAGACATAAACCCTAAGTTTTCCATCAGTATCATCACTGGACTTCATCTTATTTCTGGCCTAAGATGTAGGCCAGAACAGGGATTACCAGATCTTCCCTTTCAAAGGCTTCCAGAAGGTATTCTTAGGACTGAGCTTTGATCCAGGGGCTCAGGAAAGAAACCACAGAAGATCTGGATTTATTATTTGATCTCACAAGGCTGCAGGACTAATGCAGACTGTGCAGGAGCAGTAAAAAACACATTACTGTTATTTCTCAGAAGGCTGAGCAATGCTTATGGCTAGAGATTGAAATAGGTTTTGAATTCACTATGGAGGACAAACATTTATTGCTGTATCTCAACAGGCAGGGTTGGAATGCATGTTGGTGTCAGGTGGGCCATAGAGTTTACATTTAGCTTCAAGCAGACTTAAACCCACTAGATTGAAATTATTTGTAGAATTAAAGGTGATTTGGGAAACAGAGTTTGAGGATCTCGATTTACTGTATGCTTTTATACTTTCAAGTCTTCTGAAATCCAGGAAGAAGCTCAGCTTCTGGAACACTGCTTTCTCAAATAAATATTTCCTTGTTAATGCTAAACGTACCCTAAAAATAAATTTTCTGTTTCTCACTCACCCTCGCCTTAGCCTTTCATTCCCACCTAAACCATCTCCTTAAAATTAAATCCTAAAAGATCTAAAAGCAAATGTATCTATTGCCACTCTATAGTCTCTAATCTTTAACACATACCTAACCTTAATATCATGGAAAAGAAGTTTTGCCTATCATGGAGCTTAAGACAATCCATTTATCATACCATTTATCAATTCTCATAATTTCGAGGACTTTGTGTGATTCAGGGAAAAAAAAAAAAAAAAAAAAAAAAATGGTGTTTCTGCATGTGTGTGTAAATCTTAACAGGCCTTGCTGCAAAACCCCTGTCATTTCTGTCACAAACTTAAGTGTATATAAAGTTGGAATGGTTCAGTTTTTAAAAAACACATACCAAAATGATGTTATTTGTTTTCTAATGGCATCTTTAAAGGAATTAACAGCATAGAGGATTAATTTGCTAGCTTGAAGTATTTGTATCTGAGGTAAGGAGGATATTTGAACTTCAAATGTTCTGATAAGACATTTTTGGAGTCAAGTGTTATGGTTTTTAAGATGCTTCCAAGATGAAGTTCTAATAATGATGCATATGACTTCATGCTGCTATTAATATCCATGAAATGTGAATGTAATGCTAAATAAAAAAATAAGTGAGAGAACCTCCAATTATTCTTTATTACTACTGCCAGTCTGTTGGAGATGGAATCAATCTGCCCATCAGAACCAGGAGAACAAACCACGGACTGTAGGATATCGGTCAGCTGGGTTGGTTCAGATCAGTCAGGCAGACTCTTTAAATTAAACTACCAGCTTTTCTCTGATGTTGGGGAAGACAGTTGATACAATGCTTAAAAATCCTAGTAGTAATTAGATAGGGAAAGGCTCAGCCTGTGGTAGGCAGTTCCTCAGTGAGCTTCTGACTAGACCCTTGGTTTTCCTCATCCTTGACATCTCTTACCTCTGTGTTCTGCCTCATGTTCCTACAAGCTCATCCTACTCCTCATTGCAGATGCTACTCAGTGCCTACAATAACAGATTCCAGCATGACAGCATAAGTATGCAATTACTATTAACTGCTACTCATAGGCAGTTATCACAAATCCATGCAACAGAACTTGTATTCAGATTCACACAAGTACCTTCCCAGACGGTAATTACATGGAATGCATTTCTCAAACCAATTACACTGGGGGTGGGGGGAAGAAGACATTAAATATGGAATTCAAGTGTTACAAAATAACCAGCTGAAGATCTAGCATATCCCAGACTACGTTCACTGAACAGTCAGGTCAACCAAGTCTCTAACCCAGGAGTTTCTAAGACCATTGCGACTTTTTAAAAACATTTTAGAGTTGTTTGAAATGACATAGAAATATCCCTTATTCCTTTACTATCAAAACTCCTTTAACTAACATAAGAAAAAATATCAAAAGGTCTAAGTCTCAGGAAAACAAGTACTTTTTTTGATACCTATGATCCTATGAGTACCCAAAAGGATAGCAGAAAGTCTGTCACCATACTCATTTGTTCAGAAATAAAAAAGCAAACAAACCACAAAACCCCACACAATCTAAAATAAATTTCTAAAAGACAGGAAACGCTGAAATTGTTGTTTGTTTTTTTTTTTCCTCTTTACATTTGTTTCCTCCTTCATTCCAACTTCCTCTACTACCTGCCTGAACATGTTTGCCCTTTGCCAAGGACAGACACCATCTGAACAAACACCACTGGAAGAAAACCTCACAGGTTTTAATGTCTTTGGTGAGTTACATCCACCCAACTGCTCCACATGAATACTGGGGATAGGTAAAGTCCATTTTTTTTTTCTTAACAAGATAGAAGGAAGTAATCTCTGAGACAATTTCCTGCCTGCTGGCCTGAAATACTGCAAATGAAAAAGCACATTTCCTGCATTTTATAGTAAATTATGCAAATATAGTTCCCAGTTCTTTTGGTTTATGTAACAAACAGGTTGTTCACATGCAATGAAATGCACAAGGTTCATGGTCACCTTTTTCCAGTTCACTGCAGTTTAGTGTTTTCTTCACTTTTAAACTTAAAGAATGGAAAAGCACGTTTTACAAAATTAACAGAATACAGATTTGGTTATAAAAAGTATATACATTTTAAGATTCTTTTAAATGATACATTTCAAACCATTCAATAGACACCTATAAAGTGAGAAATCATTTCAAATTACAAAAGCATAATGTGTAAGCTGAGTATTTAAACTATAACTTTCATTTTGAAAACAATGTCTGACAAGATATGACTTTGGGATGGCCCAGCTCTTTGCAAAGTGAGCCGTTCAAAAGGACTTTGGATTTCAGATCAATTTCCACTTCAATTTACTTCAAAATAAAGGTCTCAACAACAGAGTGCAAGGCTGGGTAGGTAGCCAAGTTATCCCCGAATACAAGGCTATAGTAGATGTGCAGCACAACTGTGAGCACAGCATTTCTCAGCACAGATAATTAGACTGAGCAGAGCTCTGCTCCTGTGCTCCCTAAGGTGTCTGGGGTACCTCTGAGCCACACTGAGCTGTGGTGAGCACAAAATCCTCCAGGTACTTAAGTGACTTTTTCTGAAAGATTTAGATACTGATGATTAGGGCCCTAGACAGCTTTTGAAAATATAACACAAAATTTGTTAAAGCTCTGAAGCATGTGCTTCAGTGAGCAGGCTCACAGCAAGTCATTAGGTGCACATCAGAAAAATGCTTCTCCCTATCCTGCAAACCCCTTCCAGACTTCTTTTGCCATTCTTGGAATACCTGTTATCTATTTTCACACAGTAGATTACTTCTCATTAGCCAGTGGTACTACTTCGAAACCTTGCAAGCCTAATTACAAAAGCAGCTCACAGTTCTTTTGCATCTCACCCTTGGTAAACTTTGCATTCCTTACTACCTCAAACTTGGAATAATCAGATGTTTGGACTCCACTACCTGAGCTATTTAAGAAGGTTAAAAATAGGGCTAACAAGTAACTCCAATGAAAACCCAATTTTCTCTGCACTTAAACATACCAAAAGGAGTCCATTCTCAAGTACTCTTTTCCTACTATTTTAAAAACCAATTCTTTATCTGCCTTCATAGTCTCCACTCTGGCTTTAAGAAGTATGTATGGAAACCTGCCATGTGGAACACAGCTTTATATAAACCCTAATGGTGTCTGTGTCACACTGGCTATTCTAATCTAAGGTTAAGCTCTGCTTCCCCTTACTTGCACGTAGTTCTGTACAAAGAGTTGTGGAAAGCAAACCTGGTTTGCTCCGTGATCTTGAAAAACAATGCAATAGATTCAATGATATGGCAAAAGAGGACTGCAGCAAGCACATGTATGACAGAATATTTCATGAAGAAAATGAGATGCATAGAGCAAGTCAAAAGCATATTGGAAATAAAAGGAATACCCTGGGATGATATAATTAGGGCTATAAAATATCACTGTGCAGGAGAGAAGGAAGCAAGTGCTGAGACTTCAATGAGCAACGTGTTTCAGAAAGAGGCACCAAGATATGTTCAAACAAGAGGTTTTCATTGCATCATAACATTTTTCATTCTCTGGAATAAAATTCTCTGACTTCTTAAAAAAGATGTTTTAGGGTGAATTGTACAAAAGACAGCAGAAAGTGAGTTCTGTATAGATATATGTTTGAAACACCTCAGGGGATAGATAGACCCAAGAGTATCAAGCAGTCATAGAGGGCAGTAGCAAGAGATCAAATATAATGCAATGAAGAAGGGGTTTATGTTCATCTTTACTGTGAGATATCAAGTCTAAAGTGACTCTCAGAGCTTCATTTGTGAACAGCAACCTGCTCATTCTGGATTAACTAAGACTGAGTAGGAAAAAGATGAGGATGGCACTCTGGTGCCTTCAGATGGAGTCACTCCAACCAGCACTGCCTGCCCTGGTTCTGTCTCTGAAGGACTGGGCTGCTGTAAGCCTCCATTCCATTCAAAGGAACAAGGGTCAGGTCCTCTTTGATGGTTCCCTCTTCTCGAAGGTCTGGTGGTACTAAGAACACACCTCTGCAACCAGCTGGGGGGTGATGACCCAGCAGTGTTTCTCTGAAGCTAACTCTCAAAACCAATCATGCTTTCAAATAATAGCTTAGTTAGCCTGTCCTGAGAACCTGCCTTCAGGGATGTCCTGAGAACCACTGGAAAGTTTGTAGCAGAAAACAGTAAAAACTTTGAAGTGATTTTTGAGTGTTGATACTTCTGGTGTTTAATATTTCTGGTGTTGATACACCATTTAAACTTGATAATCAGAAAATCTATGATTTCAAATGCTGAGAGTTATATTAAATGAAATGTTTAAAGCTGAAGTAATAGCAATTTTTGACGACAAATTTCTGGACCAATAAAGCTTCAGTTCCAGCAAAGCAGAACTGTGATGTTTGCAGGCACATTGGTAGACTGTGAAATTTAGCAAAAGGAACAGCTCCATGCCATATGATCCTACTTTTCAATGCCATCCATACATTTCTCAGTCTGTGTAGAATTGTTTGGCTTTTTTCATATTAGTACAACTCTTCAACTAGCTGCTAACTACTAAACTAAAGCTTCCCATTGTTTTTTTTTCAAATCAGCAGCTCACAAGAGAACAGCTGCATTTACCTCCTTTTGTTCTTTTTAATCTGTGTTGATTACAGAGTAAGTTCCTAAAGTTTTACTCCTTTCTTTCTTCACAATTACTAACAATAACCCAATTTCAAAAACATAACCACATAATTACTCCAGTGTCCTAGCAGCTACCATTTCAAATCCTGTCCTTATACCTCCCCTTCTGTCCTAAAAACTCAGATGGAACTGTTATTCCTGTAATATAAAAATGGCTTTACAGGGGAAGATGCTATGAGGTCAGCTCCAATACTACAAATGTACAAAAATATCCTCAGGGCACAAGTGACTGACAAAGAGGATCAGGTGGCATGAAAGGACAACGTGTCTTTTGTAGTGACAACATTTTCTGTGTGGGCATGGAGGCTGAGACCTCCTGAGGAACACACGTTCCATGTTGTCGTGATTCTCAGACTCAGCAGATGCACCCAGACGTACAGATTTCACAGAACAAAATATATATCAAAGACAAAGCATTCAAATATAATCAAGATGGTTTCAGTTCATTGCAGATTTTCCCAAGCAAAGGACCAAAAGTCAGCTACACTATCATCAGGACAAGTCCCACCAGGGTCTGCGAAGAAAAAGGATGGAATAGCCCCACTCTGGGTGTATTCATGCTTTTTTACCTTCTTGTTGATGTAGGAAAAAAGCAAGAAGGATTAACTTAAACCTTTTGGAAGTGTAGTTATATTAATAATCAGGTATTTACAGGAAAATTATTGCAAGTATCAATTGGGCTTGAGAGGAACTAGAAACGGGTAAGGTTGAGGTTCAAATTTTATAAACAGAAGGAAAACTGATATAGTACCAGTGAGAAATTCAGGTAATATAAGAAACCTGAGAGTACTCTTTTATTTTTAACAAACTATATGAATGTTTTTGCTGTCACTGACAAAATACACAACCACACAAATTTCCAGGCAGAGTTGGGGCAAGGATAAAGATGGGTAAGATCTCAGGAACAGCTGTAGCCACTCTCAATCTTTAGGCTCTGCAAAGCCATAGTCACATTTAAAGGCTCTGGAGAAGTTATTAACTCAAGCTTTGTTATTGTCAAACAATACAGATGAATAACGTGATAAAACCTGCATTATTTACGGAGTGTAAAACCCAACACTACCTTTTCCCTGAAGACATCTTGCATATGGGAAAATTGGAATCGAGTCCTACTTTCCAAAAGGAGAACAGGCAAACAGAACTCTGCACATGCTTTTTGCAAGGTGTTGGGAAATAAACTCACATCCATGTAAAATCTTCTTTAACATCTCGGGTAATTTTGCTAGTGTGGAACTCCTCAGACTTATTTCTAAGTCTAAAGAGTTCTCAAAGAGAGGTCAGGGAAACTCTAATTTCAAAAGTAAAATGTCTTAATAGCAAAAAGACCAGATGAAACTATAAGTAGTGTATATGCTGACTGCAGCAGCACTCAAGTCTGCATTTTATTGCTTTGACTCTGATCAAGTGCCCGCAATCAATGCGAATTATTACAGAAGAGTTAGGAGATAATTTTGAAAATATGTCAAAAATGCAAAATTTTGAAAGTTAGATGAAGTGGAGATGGCTGTATTGATTTTGAAAAGGTTTGTAAATTACACAGAAGTATCACCCAGTTTCAAAGTAGAACTCAAATCTTTTCTAAGCAAGCTCTAATATTATACACAGCTCCCAGCGCTGCATTTCCATCTGTGAGCACACTCACTCTTAACCCTTAACCTCTTTGTTTTTCAAAGTGGGAATGAGGTCCTATGTTACTATGCTTGCTTTCCAGCCATGTTCTCTTGGCAGCCTTCTCAACCAGTTCATTAAGAAATACAAAAACAGCCTCAGTGCCAATTATCACCCAATGTTGTTATTTTATTTCTAAAGCATACTGACCTTGAATAGAAGGCATTCTCCTATACCAAGACCATGAGTGCCACAGCAAAACCACCAGGTCTGTGACCTAACCAGGATGTTGGTTTTTGTTTTTTGTTTTTTTTTCACTATCTGACTGCATAAACAAATTCTCTGCATCAGATTCAAATCTTATGCAAATCAAATGAAATCAGTTTCATCCAGGTTCTCACACATCTAAGCTTCAGTGAGTCTTGTAACAGATCAAATCTACAGTTTGAATTTTCAGTGAGATCCAAAGAAACCCAACCACAGGAAGTATCTGGCTTTCAAAGCAAGCATTCAATAAACTGCAGTTCCTATGTTTATACCTGTGCTCAAGATGTATGATTGTTACAGGAATTTTTTATCAATGGAGTCAGAAATAGAATAAAACAGAGAACTTAAATGAAACTCAAGTATATCCATACTTAGATGTAGTAATAATAATAATAATATCCCTGTTTCTTTTGGCTGTTATTGTGGAATGGGTACTGACCTAGGCTGAAGAATCTAATTTCCTGCATGCTGATGTTCCCACCCCGAACCATCAGCCTTTCACAGGAATCCCAGAGATTCACTTGCAAGTGCTCTAAATCTTCCAAAATTTACCCAGACAGTGAAGAAGTGTTGCAAGTCAAAAGTCATAGATACATTATCAAATAAATACACAAAAATGCAATTATCCTCAAAAGAAAAATGACAATCTAGGCTTAACTATAAAAAATATGATCTGACCTTGTTCCCAAGTGCCCATGTCAGAAGTTTCAGAAATCAATCATACTTTGTTTTTAAATACATTAACAATAGAAAATTTTAGGCAACAAGTCATGACTCTTTTCTCAGATAAACCTATTTCAGGAGTCATAATGTCAAGCAGCACATCAAGACTCCAGTTATTTATAAAAATGCTGTTATTTTGCCTTGTGCCTGGGTACCAGTAAACAGAGGAAATCTCAAAAAGCATAAAGTAGAACAAAAAGGATGAATTTACAGATCAATTCAGACTCCAGAGTCTCTGAGGTCAGGGCATTTTCTTTCATTTGACTATATATTCTATATATATTTATGGCAATTAAGCACAGTAACACGTTGTCATTAATAGAGTGAAATAAGATGAATAACACTGAGGCTGACTGGAGATTGCCAGAAGTGAAATATTTTAGATACTATTTGGCTGGTTGGCAGTCTTGGTAACAATGAGCCTCAGGGCTTCTTTCTTTCCCCTCACACCTTTCTGCCATACTAGAAGCAGAACAACGTTGTAAAGAATAGTTGTCATTTTCTATTTCTCTATTGCTCTTGGAGCATGTCTCTCTTCCAAGAATTTTCCTAACCTGCAGGGGTTATTGGATCATCAGTTTCAGTCTATTTTTAGTGCCTTTAAATTGTGTGCCTGACAATCAAGAATCATGGTCCAGAAGATCAGTAATATAATACTTCACTATTTGATTATTATGTTGGCTCAGAGAATCAATTTCATCTGTTAGATACATTAAAAATACACTGAAGCTATATAGAGAGAATAACTATTTTTCAAAAATTTTAATATAGTTGAATATTCTAATATTCAAATATTTAATATTCAAATATTTTAATATTATTTGAAATTTGAATGCTCAGATATTAATTTTTTTTCCAGTAAACAATCAGGTTACAGTGCAATTATTATTAAGGGAAATTAATCCATAGTTACTAAAAATTATTACAGGTAACTACAAATGGCATTAAATATCATCTTAGAAAGAATAATATTTTTTCCTATGCATTTAAACTATGCCTTTATTTCTATTAACGAGGTGCATAATGGCTCTGCCCATTTGAAAACCTAAGAGTCTAATTGAACAATTATTAGTGTCACACTGCCTATGGGCACTATTTGTCAAGAGATTTATATGATGGACAATTATATCCACTCAGCCTTGAAGGATAGATAGTATTATCTTCTGATTGAAACAAATTACCCTTTATATTTAAAAAAAAAAAAGTAAAAAATTAGAAGTTTGGCTTCTCTGTTTTATTATTTAGACCTTCCATACAGGAGTCTTCAAGAAAAGTGTTTTTTCCCATGACAAAGCCTTATAATTTACACTAGTGTACTCCATGAAAAAACTAATTGTCAATTAATTACATTAATTACCTCATCAAAGGAAAAAAATAGGGTATTTGATTCATGTTTGTCCTATTAGGTTTTGTTGCCTTACATAATGTATATAATTGCATACATAATCCCTATTGAAAGGCAGAAGCTTAATGATCACACAAAAGTTCTTCAAACCTTTGCACATATTTAATTACAAGTTCATTTTATTCTGTATTGCTTAAATGAGCCTTTCACATAACATGATGCAAAAAAAAAAAAAAAAAAAAGAGCACCCATCCCACTCCTTGACCATTCTTTCCTCACTGCTTTTTGGGTCCTCAGGCACAAAGATGACCTCCACCCCCACCTTGAGATGCAGCTTTATCTCCCAGAAATTAAAAATAAGAAAAAAGTGGGGGGAGAGATGGAAAAGAAAGAGGAAATCACTTTGTATCTCCTCAAATGAGAAAAGTGATGGGTGGGCACTCACAGCATTACACGTTTTGTGAGGTCCAAATCCTAAAGCAGGTATTAAAGACCTTTAAAGGTATAAATTATTATTCCTAAAAGCAGAGGACTTTTGTTGTTTCTCTCTGTTGATTTCTCAACTAAAACTAATTAAACTCAAGGAACCTGATTAGACTGAGCAGACCATGGTTTGAAGGAGAAATATTTAAGTAAAGAAAGCTTCCATCCCTGGCAGGAATCTGATCCAAAGCCTGAAGGATACTACAAATTAACCAAGCCATATAAGGATATTTTTTTTTTCCCTCTATTAGTTCTGGAACCATTCATTAAGTCATCAGATTGTGTGCTTCAGCTACTGCCTGCCCCTGGAGAGGTGAACTGTGAACTGGCAATCCTACAATAGATTTCTAGATCAGAAAGGGCCATACGTCTCCTTCAAAAAAAATTTCCAACACAGATAATCAACTTTGAAAGTAGTTGGGAGGCCGAAACCCACAAATCCCACAAACACAGTCTGCCACAATGAGACCAGAGATCCCCATCATTAAAGACATTCTGTGGAGGAAAATAAAAATCACAGTGTACTCAGCCCAGCCACCCCTGGGTGGCACAGGAGCAGTGTACCTGCCAGAGCTACCATTGACCATTGCAACCAGGAGCTGTAGGTAGGAAATGAAATTGTTCCATCAAGACTACCATGACTGTGCACATTGCTTCACAAGAAGATAAAAAAAATCACTTGCCACATATGAAGAAGCAGGACTTCCATGCATTTTAAAAAAATTATCTTTTTCCAGGAAGGAGCTGGGATTTGCCACTCATTCTTTTTGGCTACCAAAGGCTGTAAGTTCTGTTTTTCAAAGACTGCGTGCTTCACTGACACATAGCTATTATCAGGGGCTGAAATGCTCTTTACTGTTATTATTTGTGTTAAATAAAACATGGTGTAAACACTTCATTCTTTTCACAAATTCTGTTTCTGTCAGCTCAACCATTCTTGTTTTCTTCTTTGTCAGTTTCAGCAAATAGCCAACTAAAAAGCTATCTGCAACTTAATTAAAATACACATTATTAATATCAAGCTTATATGGAAAATCTCTGGCAAAACGAGTAGCCTCTAGCTTTTGAAGCAATGACAAATCTGTCAATATGCACTAGCTGCCGAAATACAGGAAGAAAATGAGAGTAAGGGAAGGAATTTGACCTGCTTCAAGCACCTCCACATAGAAGGGCAGTTCACAGAACATCTGCTCTAGAAAACCACCCATGGACCAATTATAAGAAGCTGTCAGTTGTGCCACGTGGTACAGAACTGAAGGTGCTAGATAATACAAATCTAAATTGCTTTAAACAAAACGGGCAAAATCTTGTCTCAGTTTGGATACCTGGGAAATTCACCACTAATTTCAACAACTTCTTGGTAGGACAGAAGACACAGTCCTAATTTAACGATACCTCAGTAGTGGCTGCTCAAAAAATATCCAGCCAGGTGAAAGCATCCCAAATTTCAAAGGTAATGTTTTGACAGGTCTGTTGGTGTTGCGGGTCCTGCCTGCTGCCACCCTCAATTTCATGACTGCTTTCTCTTCTCTGAGCAGTGGAAAGCTCAGCCTTTTTCCCTGGGTGCCAAACATCACCACAGTTCTTATGTGAGCTTCTGCCTCTGAATCTCTGCAAGGGGCTGTGGAAACTTCTATTGAATCAACTTCCCATTTCAGTAAGATTACATCTTCAGGATTACTCTACCTATTATACAGGTTTGTTTATTTATTTGCAAACAAATAAATTTGCCACTTACTATTTAATCATATTTCATGTTGGGCCATGAAAGAAACAACCTCAATTCTTTCCTCTTGGATGTTATTTTTAATAGCATATAGGTTTAAAGAATCAGGTATAAAATCATCTCAAACTTCACAGTATTTTCAGCTCTGAACTTCTGGTAGTTAGAAGTAACAGATGTAAAACTTGATTGAAAGTATTCCTTTGTTGTTTCCTTACTGGCAGCACACTGTGCCTAACATCCATTTGTTCTTCCCTTCCCAGGGAACAGGAACCTTGGGGAGGGGAGATGGAGCAGGGGCTCAGGAGGGTGTCTTTCCATTTGGAAAGGGGCAGGCAGGGAATTCAGAAGCTGAGAGGCTGTGCCACAGCACTGGGGAAAAACAGACAAGTGTGTGTGCTCAGACAGTTGGTATGGAACAAATTCAAGAAGCAGATTCAGGTGGTGGACATGTAAACAAGTTTGATCCAGACAGGTGTTCGAGCTCTAAAAAATCAAAGGACTTTCTTTTAGCTCAAAACTACCTCAGAAAACTACCTTAGAAATGTCAGTAGATCTACTGAAATATTACACAGTAGGAAATTTCTCTAATATAAATCCACATTTTACACACCTACACAAATATACAAAGCCACCAACATATAAGTATAGATATTATCAACATGAGCAGGCCAGTCAGTGCCACTCTCCTGTCAACTGTTCATCTCACACCAGTTCTACCATTTGCAAGTTTGGCTTTTTCTCCTTTCCTCTAGCAAAACTGGATGAGAAAATGCATCCAGGCTTGATTCACTCAGTGCTACAATGAGTGAGGTAAGGAATGAAAAATCCTCAGAATATACTTCTCAAGGCCCTACAAAGTGGGGTGACATAAGAGGGGCAGGTGCACATAGATATACATGATGGGAAATGACAAGAGAGCCAGGAAGAGAAGATGAGCTGGTAGCTAATAGACTATTCTTTTAAAGGTCCCAGTAGATACCACCAGCTGCAGCACAGATGAGGTTTGACAGCAAAATCTGAAGCAAAAGCTGCTGGGAAAGGGGGAGGTTACAGAGGTGCCCTGTAAGCTCAGGCAGATGTGGAGCAGAGCAGCTGAATGCCTGTCTGACAGGGCTCTGAAAAAAACACTTTTTCTTCATCCTCTGTCTTTGTGAACACCATCATGTAGATTTGGTGTTGAACATAAAATTGTAAAAGTTATTGAAAAGTGTAATTATTGTGCAATTTAGGCTGAATAAAGCATTAAGCCACTGGCAGGAAGGCATTTAAATAGAAAATTTCTTAAGTAGATGAAGTGCTTCAATTTTTTTAATAGAAGGTGTTGGAAACCTGGCATTTACTATTTAGCTTTTGTTATTTTGTATTCCCATATTGATTTGTGAGACAACAAACACTGAAGCATCCACTGTTCTCTGGTATGGAAATTCAAATGGTCAATTGACTCATTTGCTAATACACACGTTATAATAACTGTACTGGGCAGAAATCTATATTGCCTACTAAAATTTTACATCATTTAAGATTTGTATCTCACTGATACTTCTCATATTTACAGGGTGGAGAAGAAACCTGTCACTCATAGTGACCAATTACACCTTTACTCAATGCAACCCATTTATGAAGACAATTGAACCACCTCCAAAAAAATATTTAAGGCCATCCTCAGTTCTTGAGAAAAAAAAACCAAACAAAGTTTTGTACCCTCAAATAAAACACTTATTGCTATACAAAATGCTTGAAGCTGATGGAAGATCAGATGCAGGCAACTGCATCCAACCTCACTAAATAGCCACATTAGCAGGATGCTTCCAATACAGATGATCAAACCCAAGAGCTTTTAAATAGCATTAAAATAAGATGCAGAATTTTGTGATTTATGATTCCATTGGCACTCCTGTTTCAAATATTTTCAGACTCAAGCCCTTGTTACACTGATCTCCATCAATGGGAGATGTGATGCACACCTGTGGGAAATGCAGTTCCCAGTTTTCCTGCTATTGCTGTAGCCAGATACAGAATGGTAATGACACCCCAGGTGTCTCCTGTAACAACAGACACCCAGAAGTTCTGAAAAATGGTGAAAAATGCAATGGAATGTGAGATGGCTTAGGAAACTCATTGTCATACAGTTTTAGTAGCAAACATGAGTTTGCAAACATGAGATTTCCTGACATACAAATGTTCAGGAATGAGTAAACATTCACAAATACATATAATTCATAAGTTCATAAAATATGAATAAAACCCTGCCTTATAAAAAAAAAAAACAACCCACAATGAAGCTCAAAATACATTTTTTTTGACTCAATGTTTTCTTCAATAACAAATCCTTGCATCACACTAGATGAAATTCGAGACCCAGTAAATACAATTACCCAATTTCTACCAATTTTGAGTGAGCCACAACTCAGTATCAGATCCACTCACCTCACCATGGTCCCCGTCATGCATTTTGTGAGCATGAGATATAAGACTGACCTTTCAGAGAGCAAAAATGCAGAACAGGACATTATTTACAAATCAAATTGAATTCAATCATTTTAAATGCAATATTTTGATAAAGTTCAAGCACCACCTGATATGATACAATGCTCTGTATTTGTAAACACAGGATTACAAAAAGCAAATGGCCACATGAATAAAATAGAATCCCAGTGCTATGAGTTCAGTTGCAATCTTGTTCAATGCTCTTTGAGAATATGAGCAGACAGCACACCATTTAATAATGAAAAATTAGGGGATGTCTGCAAAAGAAGGGATGATAAAAAAAAACTACTCCTAAAATATACTGGTTTATGTCCTTTAATTGTGTTTCATCTTTCAGACATAGGAACAAAATCGTTTGGTAATGCGAAAACAAATGCAAGGTGAGAGAGGGAACCCATGAACATGGACTATGCAAAAATTACACATTAAGGGAAATAATAAGAGAAAATTAACCCTGTATTAAGTGCAGATGATTAAGTTCATCAGTGGAAATCCTAAGATGGTACCAAACAATAATTTCAAGCAACAAGTAGCCAAAGAGCTAACGCCACATATTTTCCAAAATTCTACTGGCTGCACATAGGCCAATACTATTAAAATAACACTAAATTCATGACATTTTCTATAAATTTAAGAACTTTAAAATTGAAGGGTTCAATACAGAAAATACATCTTGCTAGAGTCTGTTTTTCACTAACAAAATTTCATTGCAAATAGCTAATGGATATATATATGTAATATGTGTGCATATATATATATATATATGACAAAGCCCAAATAAAGGCTTCTTTTCAGTCATCTGTTAGGAATTCCACTTAACTCCAAGAGTCATTAAACAACAACCCCCAAGTTATTGAAACTGCCTCGGTAAATCAAGTCATCATAAATCAGAACTAAATGAAATACTCAAAATTCACACTGAAATTATTATCCAAGACCAGTTCCAAAAAGCTACTTCTGATTACTGTAGTAGCCACTTAGGGAAAGTCTAACTAAACCCAAAACTGTTGAATTCCTTTGCGTGCACGAAGCTGGTATTGACCTAAGTGCTGCATTCCCCAAGCACAAGTTCAGTAGGAACTCAGAAACAATCCTTAAAAACTGACTTCAGAGCTTTTTTTTTTTTTTTTGTCAGATCACCTAGTTACAGATGTCCAATAGTAAAACACAAGTTAAAACTTTAAAGTTTCATTTTCACTGGCAAGAAAAAGAAGAAAAGCTTTCAGAAGAAATCAAGTATTTCACTGTTTTATTAAACTGCCTCTTCAAGACACCTTCACAGGAAAACAAATTCCAAACTCTTTTCATGCCTTGAAAAACCCTATATTAAACACTTTTCACTCTGCCAGAGCAGCAATGCAGATAATATATATCTTAGACAACATCTGAATCACCTGAAATTCATATTTGCCAAAGTATGTACCGTTGTCCATGAAAATAAAGTACTTTTTTTGTCACATTCTGAACATTTTTACATCTCCTCCCAATAATCAATTAGTGCAAAAAAATATTTCTTACAGATAAAACACAATCATAATATTTCCTAGGTGGAAGACAGGAAAATTATAGGCATTACAGTATTTCCAACCAAGGAATGATTTGACTGAAGTGACACTTGGGGAACTAAGACTGCCTCATGTTTCTGAGCTGTAGGTCTACTGCTGGTTTAGAGCTGCAGTTCTAAGCTATCAATAAAGCCCATCCTAACAGAGAGCTAGGAACTTACATTAAGAAACTTCTCAGCAGTGCTACTATTACAATGTAAGGGAAAAAATGAACCAGAAACATTCTCTAATGCCAAGTCCATAGAGCCCACGTAGGCAGATGAATTAGTCTGTTCACACTCAGAAAGTAGCATCTACTTCAGTGTCACTGCAGCAATGAAAGTAAGAAACCTCAAGTAGAAAGAAATCTCATTGCAGCAATAAGTACACTGAAAAGAAAGGGACTAAAAATGTAAAAAAAAAAAAAATCCAAAACCAAAAAATACCCCACAGAAAGAGAGAAAGGTCAGGCTTAATATGCCTGCATGACTTGTCAAGGTCACTCAGTGTGCCAGGAGCTGCACGAAGCCCAGCAAGGAAATATCCCTTTTGCTGAATGATCCTCATCACTCCGAAGGTACAACCAGCATTTGATTTGGTACCACAATGTTTCTTAAGTGAATAGCCACAGAATGGCTGGTAAGCAGTTTCAGTGGAAACTGCAGCAAGTCTTTTGAATTATGATTTGGATTATGGTTCAACCTAAATCCACCAGCAATTTTTTACACCTTAAGACTGAAAAATAATTCAATTCTAAACTTTCAAGTATCCTTGAGTAACTCTATTTCTCCTTAACCTCAAATGTATCAGTCTGCTTTGGGTTCTTCACAAGTTATTTTGTATCTTGTGTGATTATTTTACCTGGTTCACCCAAATTTAATTTATTCTCGTCCTTCTGGAAGCATTTTGCATTCCTTTTGCCCAGTAAACTAATCAGCAGGGCTAGGGTAGAATGGGATCAAGAATACTCTGTGCTGACATGCACTTAATTGTGATCCTCTGAAAAAATTTAACATTTATTGAATAAAGAACCTGAAATGCAATCCTGCCTTACAAGCAGAAATTATCGAGCAAGGTTTGTTCTGCGTTATCTGGGATTTTTTTTTTCATAAGCCTCTAAAAAGCATCTGAAAGAGGGTCAACCTGAAAACCTCAAGGCTCAAAAAAAAGATACTTACATTGTAGTGACTGACAACTTGCAATGCTGCAAGAGAAGAAAACTATATTCAGGTTAAGTTGATAATTGGACATCATTATCCATTACCTAGTGAGATATTTTTCAGACTGCTTCATAAATTGGTGGTCATTAAAAAACAGAATTGTCAGTGGAATTCCAAGCATTCCAGATAATATGACTGCTTTTATAATTTAGGATTGGCAGGGCTAAATCTGGATTGGTTTTCTATTTAACTTTCCGATATGACTGACCTTTAGACTAAATTTGCTGAAACAGATTTCCTATTAATATTAAATGACAAAATTATTTACTTCTCAATTCCAGACTTGGATTTGCTTGGGCTCTTCCTTATTTCTGCCCTCCAATTATTTACTTGGCCTACTAATATAAAGATACCCAAGTCAATGTCTTGACCATCCCTCCAATTTCAATGTGAATTTGAATTACTTGAAGCATAACAGTAACCTGATACAGAGACAAAAACCTCATTAATTTCTCATCATTAGTTCAAATAATTCCCTGCCTGTTTTATCAACAAATTGAGTGTGTTTTCCAATCTGAAAGAAGGTTCCTTTCCTTTTTTTGCCAGAGGTAAACGAGTAGATGTGTGAGCCTCAGAACTAATGAAGCCTGGTTTCCAAATCTCCATGTGAAGGTTCTGATGTTTATTAAAAAGAAATCTATTAGCTTTGAGATTAATAAGTTAGGATATTTATAGGGCTTTTCTGCTCCACCTCATAACCTGCATTCAGAACTTAGCACTTTGGTACTTCCAGGCCTCTGTCAGACATAAAAAAACCCCCACTGACAGTGTGACTGAAAAATCTCTATTTTGGGGGCAAGCAGCAATACAAATGAAAAAAATCTTATCTTCTTTCGTAGCAGGAGCAAAAAAATTAAAGCATTTCATCAACTGCATAAATAATATTGAAGACAAAACATGTTATTATACATTTTCCAGAACAAGATTCACACCCCTGGTCATATTTCCTCTTAACAAATAAGCATACAAGTGATCACTGTGATGGAGGACAGCATGATGCTGCAATCAGAAGGAAGTTTAACAGTGCAACCCATCTTCCCTCAGACTTTTCAACCCCCCGAAGTCAACAGAGTGAGAGTGTGGAAAGAAAAAATGCCAACAAAACGCTCTTGAGTATATGTAGAGAAATGAGTACAGCTTAAAGAGGTGCTTACAAGCCCATCACATGGGCTGTCAGTAACAGGAGGGCAGTGCTGGTGGAAGGACCAGCTGCCTGAAAGCTGCATTACTGACCCCATCCAAGAGCCCTGCCAGGAGTGCACATCTCCCAGGTTCTGTAATACCTAAGAAAGATCCAGGCTCTGTGTCATTTTACTGCTTATTTAATGATATGTGCAAATTGAAATCCCAAACTCGACAGAAGTCAGGAGTCTGAACGTCACAAACAACACAGCACACAAAGGGGCTGCAAAAATGCTCACCAACATTTTTTACTGGATTTGCCTATGAATATCCATTGGTTCATTGTGTTTTACAGAAATTCAGTTAAGCCTCCCAAACCTCTAAGATATTTATACTGGTCATTTTATTGAAAAGAAATATGAATTAGAGAACAGCTCAGCTCAGCTGCTCAGCTTGACACCATATATATTTCAGGAAAAAAACTATGGTTAAGTAAAAAAAATAAACCAAGTTATTCAGGATCTAAATCAACACCCTAATTCTTTTAAAAAAACAAAAAACAAAAAAACACAGACCCCAAGGCCCCCCCAGAACACCACATACTTATTCCAACAACACCCTCATGTCACAATCAATATATTAGTTTTAAAGAACCACTAGAGAAATTATTTATACCATCATTTAAAAGAATAAGCTACACCTTACATACAAAAAGTGCTTTGCTTTATATTTTCTGTGCCTGACAATAATCCTATGACTGAGATTTATTAAAAAAAATCCCTGGAAGCTAAATAGCCATATTTGACTTATCATTGCAGTTAGATTTTGGTTAAGCAAATGATTTTCATAAAAACCTTAAACCAATTGATTTTCCCTCTTTCAGAAATCGGTCAAAGATTGCATTTTTATGGGGGGACCTTAGGCACTGGATCATGATTAGAGAATCAAGCAAGCATCAAAATGTTCAAAGCACCACAAGCTACTTTTCTTCTCTGCTTCTGATTCCTAGACAGTTATTACTTTTGACAAAGAATTACAGAGAAATATCCCTCTAGGGTTTTGAAAGTAAGGAGATATTCATTATTAATAGAATTTTTTACCTTGGTAAGAATGTGTCAGAAAGTACCATTTGGGGAGCTTGGGAGGAGATGAGAGACAGACTGCTGGACTTTATGTTATATCAGAAGTTTTAAAAATCAGCCAGATTTATTTTTTTATTATTTCAACTTTTTTAGCTTCTGTAGTTTACTGCTGATGAACTTCACGACTTCATTGTACAAATATTCTACAGGAACTGTTGTCTGAAAACCTGCTCTGTTGTAGGAATGTAAGCTTCTACCTTCCTGGTGGAATACCTATGTATATGCACACTATTACACTTCATTTTGTAGCATGCTGCAGATCAATCATAAACCAATGAAATTTTGTAAATTATATACTAAATATTATCTTAACTTCTAACCTGTCTGAAAACAATAATATAAAGATATAGTTTATGTTTTAAATATCTGGTTATATGGTTGCTTTTCCTTACTAGTCCTACCAAAGGTTTGTGGTAAAAGAAACAAGGAGAGACTGATCACCCAGCTGACTGCTAAATGGACTAGGCCAAATACTTTTTTCCAAAATGGCATTAAATTTAGTTAATTCACTTAGACTTTGCAACAATGATTTGGGTTTTGATAGAGGAGGCATAAGCCAGAACTAAGTAGTCTGAGAAAACATCAAGTTCTTTTACAGGAATAAACTGTAGCCTGATACATAATACCTCAAGATTTGATGGTAAATTTCACTCACAAGAAGTGTAGCTACTGCATCATTAACATGACTGATACTGAAAAATGAAACCAATTGGGATGAATGGATTTAGAGTCTCATTTTAAATAGGTTAATGGACCGGTTCTTGGAAAGTCCACTTAAAAAAATCATACTCTAAATTTACAGTATTGTTTACCAGCTCTTTCTGGTAAATGGTTTAGGAAAACTGTTTTACTTACTTTAGCTGGGTGTTTTCAGGTATAAAAACCCAAAACATTGAAATAAAATATCTTATATTCCTTGACACCCTTCCAGGGCCTTGACTTGTTTTGCTTTGTTTTATTTTTTCATCTGGAGAAATATCCTGTTCATAGGCACCTTCACATCCCATTCCTATTACAAAGATGACCGATTTGATTCATGTGATTTCAAATCAGCATCCTCTTCCACCTAAGACAATGTCAGGATGGGTTTTCCTCTGCCATATCCATTTCTGCAGTATGGGCTTTTATTATGCTCAGTTACACAAATCAGGAGCTCTGAACCCATATCAAAACAGTTTATGCAAAGAAACGAGAAATAATTCCTCGGGATTTTGAAAGCTACTTGTATATGCACAAGGCTGTCAGATGTCTCATCATAATGAATATGATTATGACTCTGCCTCTCTTTTCCCATCATTTCACGACAGAAAGCAACTGAATATCACAAATAAGACGACCTCAATATATTGAGTCTGTCATTTACAGGTATATAGATTTATGAAGTAACACCATAAAACTGAAACTCTTATTTTACCCTTGAAATGTGCTTTGATTCATCATATTGTATTCAGAAAAAAAAGTGAAACAACTGTTTCATCCAGTAGTTGTTCATATTACCCTAAGGTGGAGAACCCTTTATGTGGACAGCTTCTGATTGAGCACCACTCAGCTGTTTCTACAAGGAGGGGGGAAGGTCATTATAGATGTATGGCCCTGAATTATCCTCAAAAATACATTTTTAGACTGAGAGGATACTTCTTTGTTAGACTAGCATGTTCACAAAAAGGAGACAAAATTTCTGGCACACCAATCCTTTCTCAAATCTGAAAGAAAATTGTAAGGCAAACTGTAGTTATGACATTAAGGACAATTTCTTGGGATTTCATGAGGTATGTATGAGACTAGCCAGGAGAAGAGGAAGGAGAGGCAGAGAGATTGAGTAAAGAGGAGAGGTGAGAGGTGGCTGCCTTCCAGTGGGAAGGGCCACATGTAATTTATAACTCGTGGAACACTGTGACATAAATGAGGGGGCTGGGAGTAGAACAGGACTTGCAGGTTATAACTGATCAGAAATATCTCCAGTGAGTCCAGAGTTTTGGTATTTACTAACTTATGAATTATAGTTTCCAAACTTATCTTCCAAAAGTATTTTGTGGGTCATTCTTTAATTAAAGTCAGAGCAGTTGCTTCCAACTTCAAATTTGCTTTGAAGTTTCCTGTTTCTGTTTCAGACCTAAAAAATTACTTGTGCCTGAGAGCTGATCTGTTTTTTTCCAACTATACTTCATCTAATTAAAGATGTTACACCTACCTGTAAATTTTCTCTTAATTAGCAACTTCGTGGGTTTGCTGATGGCAAGTACAAGAGTGGATCACTCCACTACAATCAACCCAACAGGGAATTAAACTAAGAATGCCAAAATGTCATTTCCTCATTAAAAAAATGCAGTAACCCCTTTTCCTCTAGCAAGAATTTTGCTGCAAAATACATCCCTGCAAGAATGGGATGTTCTTGTTGAGCTCTAAGAAAAAAAAAGCTCTCTCGTGCTGCAGTGGTTGCCAAACAACAATATTGTGGTTAAAAATCTCCTTCTCAGATTCCTGGTGTGCAGGTGTCACAAAAGAGAATATGAGGGAGAAGAACTGATGGTTGGAAAGTGTAAAATCAAAGATCAACTAATTGAGGAGTTATATGTTGTTAGTGAAATGAAATGGGATCTAACATTGTAATGTTGTTGAAAAGGACAGAGGGAGAGCAAATGTTGAGCTGCCTGGCATGCTGTAGAAAGGTGTAGCTCTCCATGGTCAGTGCATATTCTTTCCAGAAGTTATACAGGAACAGTAATCAAAGATCCCAGTCTCCTGGGATTTAAAAGTTTCCATTGAAGTTTCCAAAAGTTTCCATCTCTCTCCTTTCTCTTTTAAAGTCAAAGCCAGAAGACTCAAAGGGCAAACTAAGCAGATGGGACATTGTGAGTGATGCAAAAAGTAAATGAACTGCTTGTTGAAGCATTGTACATACCATGATGCTTAAAGGTTTACACAGAATGTAAAGCCATGGAGAGGCCATCGAGCTCACCTGCAATATTCTGTAGTGGAAGAGAACATTCTCCACCTGCCTCCCAGGGGAAAAGGAAGAGCAAATAAACCTGATCTATTAGAGAACAGTCATTTCATAATTCCTTTTACATCTCCTACAGAAGCTATCAAACTTGCAGTGCTGATATATGACTTGTGATTGGATGAAGGGTGTGCAAATGATAAAATGTGACTTCATGTAGTCTAATCTCTGGGGCTTCTCTGTCATTTTTCTTTCCTTCTTTGAGACTAATTATTTTATATTATGGGTCAAGTAAAGTTTCAAAATGTGGCAAAAAGATTCCTTAGACGAAATTCCCAGAACTGAAAAAGAAATAGAGTGTTATGAAAACCACCTTAAGGTGGTATGCAGCAGAAACTTATTTCCCAGTCTGTTTGCTGCAGACACTGATAGAAGCAAGAAAAAGAACTCTGACTCTATCTGTGGATCAGTACTGACAAAAACACGGGAAACATTTCAGCTGCTGCTCGGCTACACACTGAGATAAGAGGAGCCAGATGCAAAGTTCCCAACATGCACACACTAAAAGAAGCCAAAAGCAGATTAACCAGGGATCTGTGCCCTTCTGGAAAAAGAGCTGGAGGCCAGCTGGGCCTACTAAAGACTTAAGAGGCAAGTGGATCCCACCCTCTGTTTTCTTTGTAGAATGGCTCATGCTCTTGATATCTGGTACCAAGATACATTTGTGGTCCCTTTCCCTCTGCACAGCCCAGATCTGAAACGCTTTTCCCACCTTCCTTGCTGGCATTCCCGCATTTCAACATGCCACTTGGATGCAACCTGCATCTTGGATGCATCCAAGATCCCAGTTTGCATTCAACTATTTTTTCCTGGAGGAAGCAGGAAACTCATGCTGCCTATGGAGTGAATTCGCTTCTTTTACATAGTTAACTTTTAGCAGGCTTTCTGAAACACATCAAATAAGAATTGACTGATAAAAAAAGTCATTTCTCACAGGGCTCTCTCAGGCACATCTGTCTTGCTATTTATTTTAGTCAGTCTTGCTCCTTACCTTCCTAGCACAGGAACTTCTGTTCCTTGCTCACAGGGGTCTCTGATGCATGTTTTTAACAGATGTCATCCTGTAATTGTCATCTTCATGAAGCCCCAGTGAGATGATTACCATCCCCACAGCTCTCAGTTTGCTCTAAGAAGCTTCCCTTAAAACTTCTGCTTTGCTTCACAAAAATCAAACCCTTTCTAACAACAGACCCCTTCTGTCAAGCATGTTCTCCTCATTTCAAATTTCATCTCCCTAATGAGTTTATAAATACAATAGATAATATTTGGAAAGGATCAGTGCCTTTGATCCACACCTCTCTATCACAAGACCCTTTTCTAACAATTGAAAACGGCTAGAGACAAAAAATAAGAAAAAATTTTTAAAAGCCATAGCTTCTAATACTATAAACATTATCATCTCTGAATGTCAGTTTACTGATTCCAGGATTAGAATCCAAAGACTGAAATTTTATCCCCCTGAGTTATGTCAGAAACACCCAGTATGCTGAGGACACTTGAGCCACACTGAGGCACACGTGGTCACCCAGCTCCACAACTTAAACTCCTACCTAGAGACTGCAAAAAATTATAGTGATGACACTTTGTGTCATACCCTAATAACAGGAGGATCCACAAGAGAGATTAGAGACCTTAATTCCATGACCCAACCTTCATTCCTCATAGCCCAAAGGGATTCAAATATTTTTCTCTGACTTCCCCAAGAATATCCTAACCTAAGCTCAGTCCTGTTGGATTGAGAGTCTCTGGGGCCATAGTTGTCTACAGTTACACACTGTTCTTACAACTCCTATTAGGGTTGTAATCCTGTGTTTGTAACCATGGTGCCAACAGGACAAGGTAGGAAGAGTTCATCCCATGCTGTGCTCCCTCCTCTTCTAATTAATGATTAGCATTCCAGGGATCAGGAACACCAGGATCCATTCATTATATATTCCTCTATATGCCAGTACACCCCCAAAGGGATCAAAAACTAAATTGTTCAGATTGGTTCTGGTGTGGATGTGTGCAAACAGAACACCTCACACAATTCCCGGCCAAACCAAAAGCATCTGGTAACCTTGGGCAACACACAGCATTGGGCACAGCTGAATGTATAACATTAACCCATCTCATTAAATGCAGGTGCTGGGGGCTTCTTCATGTATAGACTGAACTCCAGACTGAACTTTCTACTTCAGTCTTCCCACTGCTTCCTATTTCTTAGCTGTTTCTCAAGCATAAGGTCCTAATTATGCTTCTCTCTCTGTGTGTGCCCAGGCTGTTTAACTAGTTACCTCTGGAGAACTGCATTGTACACTCTACCACTGGCTGCTTCTTTTTTCCTTTTAATTATCTTGCTGTGAAAGGGGCATTCATTCTGCTGCTGGTCTTTGCTAAGTATTCACCCACCTGATCATTGCTTTGAAACACCTGAAAAAACTCATATGTGGGGACATCTTCAAGGAGCAGGAAACCATTGAAGTATTGTATCTTTATCACCAGCAATATAAATGCTTAAGCACACTTTTCTCTCTTCCCATTCTTTTCATTTTCCAAACTAAATGACAGAGATGATAATTTTCCCATCTAGCCTGAGATATCAGCTCTGCTTGAATAATGACACTGAAGCTAAACAACAGCATTCAGCAAAACCCAACCTACACTGCATTAGCATGCCTATGTACTAACATCACCTGCCAAAATAGACATCAGTATTGCCAAAAAAATTTGCAGATACTAGGAGTAAAATACTTCAAGTGACTTAGGAGTGCAAGTATAATCAGCAAAGGTGAGATTTACACCTGGGCAAATGAGCCTTGTTTAAAAAGTTTTAAAAGTTAAAGGGACGTAGAAGACTCAAATCCATTTGGAAACCAGGACTTGGTAGTAGCAGGAACCCAGATGAAGGTCGAGGAAGAAGCCTTCTATTGCTTTGTGACAAATACTGCTCAAAAGGCTGATCTGTGTACAGGACAGCAAATTAACCCCGACTATTTTTGTTGCTCTTTCATTTGAACCTCTTTGAGAACGGTAACAAAAAAGTTTTCAGAGAATATGATATTGCCTTCTTGATTGTCACACACTGCCAGTAATGGGTTAAATTAGGTATGTTTGCTATCTTTATTAGCATGTTTGCTATCTTTAATTGGGTTAGCTCTTTACTTCTTAGCAAAACACTGATGATGGTGGTAGGTGCACTTATCCTGCAGGGACTATTTTATTTTTAAAAGTGATGAAGTGTTCAGGATGCTATTTCAGAGCTTTCACTCTTAAGCTTCCCCATAATTTATCAAGGGACTTGTTAGATATTTTGGTTTAGCTGTTTAGCTGGTCCTATCAAAGGAACCCATTGCTTCAGGATGCTTCTTGCCTTTTTCTTTTCCTCTTCCTGATATTGCTGCAAGCTCTCCACCAAGGGACATCAGTAACTGGAGTGAAAACGGGCAAGAAACCTGGCACACAGACAAAATCAATAACATTTTGAAAAAGTATATCAAAAAGTGACCAAAGGAGCTCTGAATTTGGAGGAAGAAGGAAATATCTCCATCCCTCTGATCCATAAGAGATATTTGTGAAAAACTTCAAAAGAATAAAATATTTTTTAAAATAGCATTTGGGTTTTAAATACAAAGAGCTAATTTTCAAATGAGTCAGAAGGGAAGAAAAGAAATGCAACAAATGCCAGCCAAGTTCCATAAACCCAGCTCAGCCTGTGCCCTGGATTAGCTGTGTTGTCCCTAGCTCAAGTCCTACATCTGGGAATCATTCTCTACTCCTCGAGTCCTTTAGCTCATATTTACTTTATTGCTGATAAACAATATTTAATAAAAGATCTTGTGTAAAAACCTATTTTTTAATATTCATTCCATCTAAAATAAGTTACATCTGACACTTTCTAACTTTTCTAGTGAAGGATAAGTACTATTTTTCTTTACTTTGATGTATCAGTAGAAATTCCTAGCCCTGATCAAAAGCCATGAGCTCCAAACAACTTCTCCACCCTCCGTTCTCACCCTTACACAATTCTGATGCAAACAAACACTTCACTAGCTTTGTATTGCTTTTCACATCAGACAGATGATATCTGCCCTGGCCATAGTTCACTAAGTTCTCCACATGCTTTGAGACACCTAAAGTGTCACCCCATTTATTTACTGGGGTTCACAGGCACAATGTATAAGCTGTATCTTCCTGAACTGAATGGCAAAACCCAACATTTTTAAAATAAAAGGTTCATTTAAAAGAACCAGAAAATTCCTCTTAAAAATGACTCTAAGCAATCCAAAATGGCTCTGCAAGGGAATGTCACATTCATATCTATTTATGCTTTAACTTCCCCTCAATCCCCATGAATAAATTAGCACCCTTATCAGTTCTACCCTTGGCCTCTTGATTTTGAGATGCAAAAGATCTGTAGAATCACAGAGGTCATTTGTACTCTAGCTCAACAGATTTTATTCATGATGCAGTAAAGAGAGTTATGTCCTTATAGATAACTGACATTGTTTTCTGAATCATAAAAATTCACCAGCAGAACTCATAAGTTTTTTGTTCAATATTTGCCTCAAGGCTGAACACCATGCACAGTTCTGAATGTAACCACTGCTGACTGCATCATGTGATTTGATAACAACTCCTTGGGTATTTTACAAGGTAGAAAAACATGTCATTTGATACTCAAGCAAGAAAACCCCAAACAGTTAGGACTAAAAAAATAGACTAAAAATAGAAAAAATAGACTAAAATATTTCCAATGTTTTTGTAAAACTGGAAGATGAATTAAAGAAGTCATTAATTTTTTTGCAAAAGATACTCATCAAGTCTGTTATAAGTAGAATTTTATTATAAAATACATTCTATATCACACCTTCCTGAACAGTCTTGCAATTCTTTCCCTGAAATCTTAATCTTACACACAGAATAATACCACCTGCTTTGCAACCCACTAATTGTAACTGAACTAAGTGTACTTGTGAGATGACAGTGTCACTTCCAGTTCTCATTCAGAGAAACCATACAACTTGTTCTAAGTTCTGGGGAAAAAAAACTATTCCTCTGGCTGGACCTGTGCAATCACAGTAGTAAAAAAAATATGTTAAAACCAGAGTTTGACTGATTTGAGATTTAAAGAAGAGGTTTACCACTTCAGAATAATATAAAAGTATATTACAATCCAGTAAAACCTGAAGTCATGAGAACTCTGTTCATCTGTATGTTCATTAATATAAAAATTACTTGCAACTCATATTTCTATCAGCTGTAGCAGGCAAATAACTTTCAAGCCACAGCTATGGCATTAGAAGCTGAAAGGCAGTAATATATTTCATCTATTTAACACACCAGAGAAGGGCTTGCATACCTCTTCATTTAAAAATTGAAATGCATTCTGAGGCTACATGAATAATGAATACTAAGAAGACACCTGCTGCCAACAAGTCTAAAAAATCCAAACTTTATCACAAACAGGTTTAAAATGCATTCCTGAGATTTCCATTTTTCCCAAGATGACAGCTTTGAGAAGGCTCTACTGAGCAATATGGGTGCTGCTTCCTTTAAAGCTCACTATTTAATTTCCTCTGACATTTGGAATATTTTCAGCCCATTCTGCTCATTCTCCTCTTTGTGTTATTTGTTAGACTCTCCTTTTCCTTTCATATCTTTTATATCAGGAAATAGATGAAATGATTTATCTCATCACCATAGAAGAACAGCTCATACTGTTTTCCTTTCACTTCTGGTTCTCTGTTACTTAACTGCAGCCCTGCCTGATTCTTTGTATTACAGTTTCCATCTGGGGAATTAATAAATTAAACAGAACAAAAATTAAATTAGACTTGGCAGGCTTGCAATAGCTACTGATTTAGGTGCTTCCTCATATCAAATTGAGAGGGAATGTTTTAGTATCCTAGGGGAGACCAAACGAGATGAATACCTTGAAAGGGATTAACATTTGTTAAGGAGACAGAAAGAATAGGGAGCAACTTTGGAAAAAGATCTAAAGGGCAACTATTTTATTTTTTTAAAATCTCTTTGAGATAGAAGGAATCAATTGATCCATCCAAAGACCCCTTCTGAAACTCAGCATGCTGAGAACTATCAAAATGCCACACATTTTCTGACAAGCTGATAGAACTTCTGTCTGAAATTTTCCTTTTTTAACTCCAAGTAGGATAAAGAAAGAATTAAATTTATTAGTGATACACTGAAAGCGTAATTATCACAGGATAAGCATGGAGTCTAATTGATTTTATGTGCTCTCAGGTTTTATTTTGTATTTCTTTAAATACAACTGGGTCAGGGCAGTTCCCTGGAAAGACATGGAGACCGTCCTGAGCAACTGCTATACCTGAGGCAGATCAAGCCACAGACTTCCACGTTGGATTTAGCAGAGAAATGAAAGGAGACAGTCACAGCAGGGCCAGGAAGCCTGCAAGTAGCACTCAAACCTTAAATGTGATGGAAATACCTTAATTTAAAAAAAAAAAAAAAAAAAAAAAAAAAAAGTTGCCACAACCCAGAAAGTCACCGAGGTCATGGAATTCAAACCTGGAATGAAGGACTCACCTGGAAGGACACAGCAGTTATGGGGAGGACAGAGCATCTTCCCCGTGTGTTCTGAACTGACCATTTGGCATCATCTCTAAGAAAACACTAAATTTAGAAGCTTTTCAGTCTTTTGGGGGAGCACATTATAAGAAAAACATCCAGCTATAATAATCTCAGACTCCTGACTGATTCAGCATCTCATGACACATCAAGACATGGTTAGAACAGAACTGTGGTTCAACAAGTTGGATTTTCCTACCAAGAAAACAGCAGAGCATGTAGTAATTTGTTACTAGAAGCAAGCTTTGGCTCCACAAATTCTAACCAAGAAACCACACTGAATAATATGTAACAAATAAAACAAATAATTTCCATTATTTTGCATTGCAGCAGCAGCCAACCACTTTCTCAAAAAAAAACAAACTTTAATTTCAATCTGATAATTTCCTACTTCATTTTCTTTTTCTTACTTTTCTTTAAATAGCCATACTAAGAATTTCAAAAGTGGTTTTTGCTGTCATCTGGTCATTTCAAGTGGCATTATTTTCTTTGCTGATAGTCCATCTAACTGGTATTTCTGGGGCTGTAAACAGCAATCCCCCACGAAATCTATGCAAGACTCCTAATGGGATATCTGTCCCCTCAGCAGTCCCAAATGACATCCTGGCATATCAGCTCAGAGTGCCAAGAGAGGTGAATTTGCACAAGAACATCAAGCCTATGAGTGATGTGTGAGGCCCATGAGTTGTTTTGCAACGTTTGTTAGGGAGGCAGTTATCACAAAAAAGTGGCAGGTACCAAGAGCTGATGACATCTGAGGTGAACTGGGGCAGTACCTCAGCAACATTTAGCAGAGGGGTCCTGTCATGGCTCTGACACATGAGCAGAAAGCATCTCTCTAATCATAGTTTACATGTTCATGCAACTGAACTGACATTTGTAAGGAAAAAGAATATCCAGGGATCAGATTAAGGGAAAGGAAGAGCAAAAAGTGCACCTCAGAGGAACTGCTCAGTTTGCCCCAACCTGTTTTCACCTTGCCATGAACTGTAAGTTGTCATGTTAATCAAGGAGATGGCAGCCAACTCAACATAAAACCAAATATATTAAAAATATAGAGGTTATCAATCCAGCAGAAGAGCATGTCTTCACATTTTGACTGAAAAAAGAAGTCTAGTTAAATTGGCACTGCCAAAGAATATTTCTAGTGATACCAAGTATGTTACTGCTCTGCTCCCTGGAACACAGCACAAATGCCTCAAGAACAAAGTCCTAGTGGGTTTAAGAAATATTAAACTCTTTCTGTGCAGTATACTGAGGGATTTTGCACCTGATGGCAGTATCAGAGAGATAAAAAATAAAATCATACACAGTATTCAGTAGAAAAGTCTGGGGAAATGAAAGAAAAAAAAACAGCTAACACAAATATACAGAATTACATCTTGCCACTGTTATAGCTTTTACCTGCTAATTAAAATGAAGGAACTACTCTATCACCATGTCTTCATGAGTTATTCCAGTTTTGAAAGCTTCTTTTTCTGACTGTTCTCACAAAACATTTCCTCCTGGACTGACCTGTATTGTCTTATTTTTATAATGAACAGGAGGAAACACATCTGTTGTGATGGCCACACAAAACTAGCCAACTATTAGACCTGATGGCACAGCAATCAAGCAGGATTTATTACTACAATTCCCCATAAGTGGAGATATAATCATAGCCCTTCTTTCTCCATCAGAGCTAAGAAAACCATTAGGTGACTGGCTATAATTTTTTCACTGTTCCCTTTGGGTTCTAAACAAATACACAGACCCATGCTGCTTTTCAGATCAGGCATTTGGGTTCAAGTATATTCAATTCTAAGTGAATGCAGTGACAAGCCCAATTGCACCATGCTATTTATTTGGCTTTGGGACTGGCCTGCTAGATAACGATCCAGATTTTTCTCAGTAAATGTGACAAGTCAATGAGAAAAGTTAAATATAGATATCTCGTTAACAAGCAAAATTGGAATAATACATTACAAAGCAGACTCAGCTTTTCAGACCCTTCATTATGGAGCCTAGCTAAGAGGTCATTTGATTAAAGCTGAACAGAAATATCTATACATCTTTGTTTAAAAAGCTCACCAAATTTAATGCGTTTAATAACGTTAGTTACAGCTGGCTTCTAGAGCCAGACCTGATAAAAGAGTTTCAGCACTGAGACACCAAAGCTTCAGATTTCCTGCCCTCTAGGATGAGCCCATTCCCCTGTTATTTGCCCTGCAACAGCCAAGTGAGCAGAGACCATTCAAAAAGGAGCCAAAGCTTCAGAGAGGAGAGCTGCCCCTTACCAGAGGGCACTTCACTGAAGACAGGAATATACCTGAAATTTCATCTATTTTTGCTGAGAGCTGTATTAGGACAATTCTCTCTGCTTGGCAATAGCTGCAACAGTTGGAAAGAGCAGACTACCACTTTTCTTTTTAAAAGACTGCTATTTTAGCCCAATAATAGTATTTATATAAGTCACATAATTAGAGCATTTGCCCAGAGACAGCTCTACATGGGGAGATTTTAATCAAAAGGGATAGGTAGCACAGTGTGGAGCAACTAAGTGGAGTTGTTAAGGTTTATCATTCTGGCCTCTACTTTTCACATCAATTCTGTTTTATATCTAGCCCTTAAGGGTACCAACTAGGCAAGAAAAAACATCAGAAAATCATTTTTAAAACCCATATTTTTTCTTTTTCCTAACCCAGTCACAAACATTATTAGCTCAAATCCCTTTGCAATAACTGCCTAAACATTCAATGTAATTTTATTTCTTCGTTAATCAAAATGGTCATTTGAGAAATAGTGCTCATCCTGAGCACTCTCCAAAGACTACAGAGGAATTATCTTAAATTTAATGAGTGCTGGATAAGTCTACAGAGCATCTTCATTTTAATTTATGAAATTGGTATTTCATTTGTTGACCATTTGTGGGTGATTAAAAAAAAAAAAGTAACTGTAGATATCCAGTCAATTGATGTGTTCATAAAAGTGTATGCCCATAGGTAAAACTGTATGCCCATAACATTCAATTAAAAAATCATAGCTTAAACTCTCCTGCTTGTGAAAAACTTTACATGCAAAATTATTTATTGCTGCTCTGCAAGACTGAAAAGCAGTTTCAAAATGAACTTTGCCATTTACCTAACATTATTTAGCTCAAATACTTAGATAAGAATGCCTTTATGATTTTGCCAATTAATTGCTACTAAAGAATTATCCAGGGGGGAAAAAAAAAAATCTTTTGCACTAGACTCAGCATATTATTCTTTGTAATCTCAAGAGGGGAAAAAACCCACCAAGATTTACATTTTAAAAAATAAAGTATATGCTTTTTATTCACAAAATAACTGATGTACACATTTCTATGAATTTTCCTGCTAAAATTACTGGGGTGATTGGGCTACAGTTCCTAGTTATAAGCACCTGTAAATTAACTTACTCTTCCCCATTTGGAAAATAGAGGATTATTTTATATAAAGGTATAAATGCCTTAGCTCTCATCATCCTCCACATGTTTATTTGGAAATTATTTTTTAAGAAATCACAAGCCAAATCATGGCCACAGTGAAAAAAGTAAGACTGCCCCTCTAATAATTCATGTGCTTAAATTTCACCTAGCATTTATATATGTGTTAAGATATTTTGTGATCAGAGAATTTTACTGTCACTAGCAAGTCAGAGCCTCCTTAAAAAACCCTCTGAAACAGGAAGGCATTACGATCTGCATGTTAAGCAGAGGCCAAACACTGTTGTTAAACATTTCTAATGTTCCTTCCCTCCTTTGACAGTCAAACACCCCAAGGCCACTGGTATAACCTAGACATCCCCTGGGCTTTTCTCCAAAATTACAGTTCTCCTCCTAATAACTCGAAGTCTCTGGAGCACCTTCTTTTCTCATTCTGAAATTATGTTCCATCCACTCCCACAACAAGGACCGTGACATGATGAACCATCCCCTGGAGTTATGTGCACAGTGCCTTCTTTTACCTATAGCATCAATAAGAGGAACACCACAGATGTCTGGTCCTCCAACATCAGAAACACCATTTCTGACAGTACTTGCTGTCTGCAATGAACACATTCATCCACTTGGAAAGCCATGTGTCATGTGTTTCTAGAGAGGGAAGTAAACTACAGACTTTCCAAATTCAACAAGATTTCAATAAAAAGATGATAATTTGGTTTTCAAACCAGCAGGGCACGCAGGGACAATGTATGACCAACATACATTCAAAGATGATTATTTAGCTAGACAAAATACCTGAAGGTATACTAATTCTCATGGTGGTGGTTTAAAGAGATGTAAATACCACAGATAAGTCAATTCTAAAACTCCATGTGTTCACTCACTGCATATTGCAGCCATTCTTCCACTTCTTTCTTGTTAGAGGTGTGCTCTCTCCCTCTCTCAAGGGTAAGGACTAATTAAAAAAATGGGGACTTCCCATTAATGAATGGGAGCGTGTTGCTTTTGACAAGGAAAAAAGGTGTAATATGATTTATGAAGAACAAACACCATTTGAAACAACTCACATCTACCTCACTTAAAGGAGAGCCCAAAGGAAATTTCGTAAAGAAGAGCCCTTAAGTCAAACTGACACTTGCTGTCCTGTGCATTAAAAAGCATTCCTTGTAAATAGACTTTACAGCTATTTGAGAACCCATAATCAAAATTTTAAAAAGGAATTATTAAAAACAAAACAAAACAAAAACAAAAAAACCACCACCACTACCACACCAAACAGGTTATTAGGGATTTTTCCCTAAAACAGACATCTCCTAACATTAACTCTGGAAAAGACAAAGGGCACAAAGTAGTTATTATTTGGCTTTAAACTCCAAAGCATTAAACTGGGTGCAGTTCCTATCCATAGCACCAGGACTTGACTCTATTGATTCCACTCACTCTTGCTAAGCCCATGAGGTTTAAGACTTGGGTTGACATCAGCTTTCAGTAAAGACACACCTAAGCCACAGAAATAAATGCCAAATACAAAACTATTCCCAAGTCTTCACTTTTGGGGACAGCAATTCAATAGATTTTAGAGAAAGGAGCCAAATATAACACAGGAGCTGAGAGTTCTGAGTTCATAACAAGTCTTTATCATTATGAATGTTGAAAGCTTTTCAGAGACAATCAAGGGCAACACTGTTATATCTTTTGCAAAGGATAAGATCTCTTTGAATCTGTGCCACTTATTTCGATTGTTAACTTGGGTACAAATTCTAGTTAAGATGAGCATTATTCTCAGATGACATTCTCAGAAATGCAAGGTTAGACATATCTGATAAATGCATTCCCTTTAGATGTTACAAGCTCCCTTTGCTTGCAGGCCTCAGCTCTATTAATTACCAGTGTTTTGCTTCCCAACCTGACATTTCAAGGTATAATTCTGGTAGCTTTATTCATACCAGTCGAGACCCATGAACTGGTGTAGAGCTTGCTGACTGTGCAGGGTGGCTACAGTAATGGAAAAAAAGAAGGAAAACCAGAGCAATTGTGATCCTCTAAGAGAAAGAGGACTGGGACAGCAAAGAATAAAGGAGACCAAAGACCAGAAAAGCTGTTTAAACTATTCATATACAATAAAATTAAAGAAGGTGCTGACGAAAAATTGAAACAGGGGATTTAATTTGCAGCTATTGAGGATGATATTGTATTCAAGCAATTTTTATGTCAAAAAAAGCAAACAAAAAAACCCCCTGTTATTTACAAAAAAGTAAAATAGGATAAATATGAGGAAGACAGAATTAAAAAAAGAAGAGTTACTATTGTCTTAGGGGAAGCCAGTTTCTGTTCGGCTGTGGAGGAAAAATGAATCATTAGAAGGTCCAGAGAGATTTGCTACTTGGTCCAAATAATAAATTTGCCAAAAGTCCCAGAAGGAAAAGTTCAGTTTTGTTCCTTAGACATTTATTTTCTGTGAATCCTTGTTTGCCAATGTGTGCACTTCTCCTAAATACTGAGGAAATATAAGCATTTCTTTTAAATGGATTAACTATTTGATGCAGGAGATACAACAACACGCTGTGCTCTAAGTCTCCCAATTTCCAATTAATATTAATGTATTTCAAAAAAGTGATTAGTTCGGCTTTATGCAAGATTCTGAAAACACACACCTTTCACTTACAGGGGTTATATCCTTCCTGAGGTGAATCCATGTTATTAAACCAGACATTTTTTGACACCTATAAATCCCAGTAATTTTCATAACCTTAAGTAGAAAAAACGATCTTTTTTAACATGACAAGATATTCCTGAGAAATCAAGTGTGTTTGCCCTCTTATCACACTAAAACTTTATCATGTCCCTTGGGAATGGCATTTTACATGAGCTTCTGGTCTGTTATGCCAGATAACTGCCTCTGCTTCCCATCAGATACCTTCTCTAAGGGCCAGCAAAGGGCTACATTAATATTTCTGCAATTATTCCAAGGCTGCTGCCTTGTACAAAATAGAAGATTTATACGGGTCAGATTAACCAAAGGCACTTACTTCACTCTAAAAAGTGTCAAACTGTGTAACTTTATGTCAAACAGTAAAGGAGCAAAATACCAGCCAAATGTTATTCCTTCTTCTGCCAAGATAATGAGCTTGATTCTATTCTTTCTTAATACTTTGCTATTCTGAAAAGAGAATCAAGTACAAAGGTTTCAGAGTGATAGTCTTGTAAACTGATTTCTTTGTATTTTCTCCTGTCAAAATACATGTAACAGTGGAGACTCCAAACTCACTATGGGGGGGAAACCTGCGATGCACCTGGCACACACTGAACAGTTATCAAGATTTCAAATTAGATACTTAGGTACCTGAAATAGCCACAGAGCTCCTCTTATACCAATTTCATTTGCTTCAAGAGCAGTGTCCTTAGCAAACTACCTTGGTGAGTTTTAACCTGCTGAAAAAACTGTCTTCACACCCTTTGGAGAAAACCCAACCCCACAGCAGCAAAACAAAACTATTTTCAAAGCAATTATCTGTGACTGGGAGGCCTAAAGATGGGTGCAGGCTGCAGGCATGGTGGGTGCTCTGGGTGCCCATACCCCAGCTCTTCTCTCCCTTCAAGTCTCAACCTTTGAGGAAACTCTGTGGTGCAGATGGGCTTCCCATGGAACTTGAGAGGCACTTTTCCAAGTTTCCCATACACGATAGCAAATATTAGCCTCCACCTGGCATGAAATTTACTTAAAACTCGTCCTGGTTGACAGGGCTTTAGCAAGAGCTGGGGCTCCTGCCACATGAGGACATGGGGCCACATTTGGCTGGGAAGTTGGATGGACAACTAAAACAATTTTCAAACTGTGCTTTAACTGACAACTCGCACCAGCATTTTTACTAAGTTATGAAAAGATTTTTCTCTTTTAAGAAAGAGGTTTTAAAGTGCTTTTTGAGGTTTGCTTCCCAGACACAGACAGGCTTCAAGCCCCATTTTCATTTCTTTCATGTGGACTGCTACTGGCCATGAGCACGAGGTAAATCCTGCCTTCACTCCTATGGTACATTTAGGCCCAGATGACTTTCTAATAATTTATTTCCTACTTAGCATGAAACCACAGTTTTCCCATCAGCCCCTGGTTCACTACCCCTTCCCGCCTCTCCACAGATTCCACCCATCGCCGGGTTGTCAGCAGCTGCTGGGGGCTCCTCTTTCTGTCCGATTTTTAAACACCGGGGTCGGGGCGATCACTCCCCCTGACCCCAGAGGGTGTTTGTCCCCTGAAGTGTACATTCGGGAGCTCTCGGTGCCAGCGTTCCCCCCGGAAAAGCTGAGCAGAAGGAGCGCTCATGGAGCGTTGTTTCTGAGGAAGAGGGAAACGGGTGTGGGAATTTCAGTGAGATGTGTCAGGAATTATAAAAACGTTACTGGAAAAGATGCTTTAAAAAGGGAAAGGAAGCCAGAAAGAAGAAATACGATGAGGGAAATGCCAGGGAGAGGCCTGCTGATAGCTACAGCTGTTGGGTTGTTCCTGTGGCTGCCTGGGCAGGGGAGCCGCCATCTCGGTGTGTGCCCCGGGAGGCGGCAGCGGCACTCGTTGGCTTCTCAGCTGCTCTGCAATTTACACCGTGATTAGAACAGTTTGAAAACCAACCACCAGCAGCTTGAAAATCAAATTTAAAAGAGGGGAAAACAAAATTGTTGAAAATTGTTCCCCGCAGTTCTGAGGTGGTGGCAGGAAGATGTGTTCTCCAAAGCCTGCAGCCCCTTGACTGGCCCCAAGGCCTGGCTTCCAGTAGGTGCACAGAACTTTCCTGTAAGGAAATAAACCCATCTGCTACAGTGAAAAAGGATTTTTGTAGCCAGGATTGACTCATCATTAAATTAAAAGGTAATCTTTTCATAAGGCAAAGAGAACACAAGTTTAGGTGAAAGGGCGAGATGGGATAATTTCTGCTCTAAGTCTCAAATTTTTCTTTCTAATACTGTTGGAAACAAACGTATGTACTGTCTCATTTTTCCTGTGCTGCCTTTAACTCATATTTGCTTTTCTATCTGATGCGGGAAAATACAAATGCAGATGAATGTAGGGACACTGCTTTTAGCAAATTATAACACCTCAGACAATTTTACTTACTATTCATAGACACCTGATTTTGGATAGTCTGGCTCCACCAGCAAAGCCTCACAGAGGTCCTTGGGCCTCAGGACACAACATTTTTTCTTTCCATTCAGATCAATGAAAGCTAAGGATGCTCGGTGTCTCCAAGGAGCTTCTTAATACTTAACAGAACTGTGTCTAAATCTATTCGTGGGTGGTACTGCAGAATTACTGTCTGAGTAAAATGAGAAAGAGCCTTACTGATGAGCTGTGGTTGTAGAGATGTTACGAACTCTCTCAAAGCAACTCAGTCTCTTAAGTCTCTAAAGACAAGAGAGGAAGTCATAACAAAGACCATGAAAATAATTTTGACCATTAATATTTAATATTTTACCTTTTTCTCCCCCCTTTACCTTGGCATTTTTGCTAAAATAGCTGGGATGAAAACTACTTTCATTGTTCTTCAGGGAAACAGCATTTTGTTACATTACACCTGTTCTTTAAATGCCTGAACCCTGGAAGCTACAGAAGCAGATAAATCTCTTTGTGAAGAAGGCGTGTTCAAGGTTCCAGGGACAAAACTGATCTTTGCCTTGTGGGTTAATGGCATTAATAATTTCCATTTTGATAAGTCTAAATGCAAAAAGCCTGCTTATCCAAGAGTCAACCCTTCAAAAGTGACTATCCATAATAAATTTTCAAGAGCAATGAAAATTGTCACTCTGCCAGCTTGATAAATTGTAGCCCCAACTGGCAGAGCCATTTGCTTTGCAGTAAGCACAAAATGACAGATCTTTGCTGAATACAAACTATATGCTTGCACCTTTCACAGCTGGTTTAGCTTGTAAACGCAGCAAAAAAAGGAGGCTTTAATAAAAACTGAAGGTTATGCACCAAAAAAAAGGTTTCACATCTAACTGCTGCTCTCAGTTTACAGACTTTTTTTCATATTAGCAACTATTATTGAAAGAAACCCTTCGGGTGTCTACAGGATCATCTAGGTACAACTACACTGGTGGTTTCTTCACTTCAAGTGATTCAATGTATAAGGGTCAATCAATTCAGGGAGAGAAAAATCATGTGTATGGTGTCACCTCAGTGCTTACCAGAACACTCCCCCTCATATGTGAAATAGTTACAATTCAATGTACTGAGCTGCATATCCTGATAGCAATAAATTTCTCACCTACTCTGATTTCACTGGCTGCTGAGCTCTCTCCCTGATAACTCATTCTAAACTTGCAAGTCACAGAGCATGCCTTAAAGAAATTGCTTTGTCAGAGATATGTTTAATTCTTGTCAATAGATGGAATTCCTTCAAAATACTAAAAAAATAAAATTAAAAAAAAAAAAAGAAATCACACTCGCCTGAAGCCATTTTTGCATAATACATACATTATGCAAATGCAGTTGATACTTAATGACTCTGTTGCTAAAAATAGATGCTTTGCCTTCAAAAGGAGATTTCCACCTATTTGGCACAAGCAGTCACTCCTATTCCTAGCAAAACTTGTTATTAAATATGTACAAATACAAAGATTTGATACACACAAGGTGTGGCTAAAGATTCTTGGCTCTCCTGAACCACAGAGGTGTCAGCAATGCCTGACAAGAATGGTTTGATGAGCAAGAATTGTACAAAGACCTTCCATTATCCTGGGAATAATCTGCCTGGAATAGATACTGCAATGGTCAGGTCGTCTTAGTTGGTCTGTCCTTTCCAGAAGATCCAGAGCCTCAAATCTGTGGTACTGAGGCACCTGGGAAGGTGGGGTGGACAATTTCAGTTCTATGTGTTGACAAAAATGGTACAAATCACCGTGGGTAGAGGAGGGCTAGAAAGATTGGTCAGGAACAGAAGAGCCTGTCCCAGAATGTTTAGATATTCTTTTTTTGAAGATGGAGATAAGATGGATTGCTTTCTTAGAGCTCTCTTACCTGAAGATCAGACAGAAAAGGTATTTAAGCTAAAAGACAATTTTGGTGCAAAAAAACCAAAAAGAAAAAAAAATTGGTAAAAAAAATTTCTCTAAGAAGAGAAATAAGTAGTTTGAGTCCTACATTCAGGATTTCAACTAGCCCTTCAAAGGAGAGGTGAGCAAGGGGAACACCTAACTAATTTTAGAAGGAAAGATGTATGATGCTGCTGTCTGAAATAATAGGAGACTGTGACTTGACCCAGAAAATCCTTTCACTTCATACATTCATAGTGCTGCCAATAAAAGCTAAAAGAACACGCAGTCAACAGAGAAAGAGAAAAATAGGGAAAATGTCTAGATTCTGACTGAGTTGAAAGCATAAATTGTATATATAGATGCAGGGGGGTGGGAGGATACATATTCCTCTTTGCTGTTTCACCAGGGTAAAGATAAAGTTTCTTTCTTTGCTTTCTTTCTTTCTCCATTGCATGAAATGGCTTGAAATGGATTTTATTCTTTCTAGCCTTAGGCTTTTCTTTCTCCACACCCTCAATATTATAACAAGAATTTTTTAATCTGAAGTAGTCAGATAACTGCAAGGTTATGCAAAGAAAACGTGTTCGTAAGTAAAGGTCATTTTCCTGAGCAGAGAATAGCAAAAAGAAACACAAGCAATCATCTACCTTGGTCATGCTTATTTTTTTAACTCCTTGGCACATTGGTTGGCTCTGTACCAACCTTGAGGAGTGCTGAGTGCTGCAGTAAGACTGATGGAGGAAAGACCTCCAAATGCAACACTCCAGATTCTCTGTGTGCAAAGTAACTCCAGGAGCAATGTTGCTCCCTAAGCAGGATGTGTGAGTTGAGAAGGTAATTCTAAAGGCTTACTAGAAAAAAGTGGTCAGTTGGTTTGCCCCAAAGCAGATGAAAGGAACCCAACCAATAGACTATCTGTGACATCTTTATCTCGTGAAAATCAAATGGAAATTTAAACTGTAAAGAACACAAAACTATTGAAAATAGTTTTTACAGTCACACCCTTTTTAAATACCCTGCATGAAGTACAGAAGTACTTCTGAGTAATAGACTAATCAGGCCAAGGTTTGGGTTTTTTTTTAATGGATATATATATATTAGCACACACACCAAAACCAGAATTTTTCTTCCCACATTGCCAGATCTTATCTTCCTTGTGTTATCTGATTCAGCAGATGAGTTTCTTTAAATCAGAACTTTCTCACATGAAAAATGAATACAATGGAATAACAGGGAATGTAACCAATATTTCTGTATCATGCCCCTGAAAAAGTGAGGGAAAATATTGTTATGGTACCAGATAAAAAACAGATGAAGGCATTGAGGGAGAAGACTGAAAACACACATCAAAACCACTCTTGAAACTTCCACAACATCCTGCTGCAGTGGTTGGCATTTTCCTTAGCATATCTTAGACAGACAAGCTTTGCCAAGGGTTTTCTTTGTACAGTTCAAATCAGAATCTTCTAAACAGCAGTATGTATGTACTGAAAGAAAATAATTAGAAGAAATAATAAACCAAAGAGTCCCTTGTCACCATTTAGCAGTTGTTAATGTCCTCCCTCCTCTTTCTCAGGATTCTCCAGAACACATTAAAAAAAAAAAAGCAGAGAAGATTTTGTGTTTTATTCCAGGCCACAAATATTAAAATGCCAAATCCTAAAGGACAGAAAATACATCCTGTGAGACCTCATTAATCACACACCTCTACTGCTGCCCGTGTTTTCTGACCAGTTCAACATTAGTTTATACAATTCTAATGTCTCGGGCAAAATGCTTTTACAGTATCAAGTCAAACATCTGGTATGGTTCTGTGTGTACTACACCTATGCTTTTAATTTAGAGTGAAATAGGTGTTATAAAAACAGCAGGCACCTATAATCTTAAAATTATAAGCTTACTTATGTTGCCACTGTGGAGTTTCTTATTTAATCAAGTCTGAGTTGTTCCATTATTTTCTTTAATGCCAGCACGGCTCTGGTATTCCCACTATTATCAGGGCTGTATACCTTTAATCTTTATAAAATATTGTTGCAACATTCCTTTCATATTTCTGGCCTTCAGAATCTGCTACCTTACTAAAAGCTGATACTTTCCAAGCCAAATATTTCACATCAAGGAGAAATCTAATTTTGGCTCTTGGTAGAGCACTCGCTCTGGTCCTGACGTTCTTTCCCATTTGGATTGTCTCCAAAGAAGAATAAACTACAGAACATGATGTTCTTATGGCAAATAACTCAGTGTGAAAGCAAAGGAAAAAGTACTTCCAAGAGCCACATTAAAGATTATTTTTTTCAGAACTCTGCAGCAGATTGAATCATTAAAGTTTATTTTGTGTTAGTTTTGACTCCTTTGTGAAATATTTCTGAGGATGTTTAAACCTTCTGGAAATGACCACGTCCTGTATCTGTTCCAAGTGCTTCTGTGTCAATAACTCAGACAGACCTTACAGAGAACTGAAGATTTCAGCACTGCAGAAGCCAGGGGGCTTTGTATTTGAAACTGTAAAAAACACTCTTGGTTTTATCTAATATCTAACCAGTGTTAGGGGGAAGTAAAACTATGAAGATAGTTATCTTCAGTGGAAAACAGAGAAGCATGAAAGCAATTTATTACTGTAGATAATATTTCATTAATGAGCATAGCTCACTCCAGCTGATTAGGATACATCATTCTGAGATTATAGCTGGAGACAAAGATTTTAAAATAGTCTAGATTTGAAAGTAAGGTTGAGAAAGCTGACACACACTGACACAAGTGCCCTCCTCCTCTCACTATATAAAGGCAATCTGTGAAGATTCAGATCAGAAAATGTAATCAGTGTATCTGGTACCACAAAACCAGAACAGGAGGACTTAACTCATAAAAATAACAACTTGAGAAGTAAAACAGTGAACTGCAAAACTACAACTGTGATGGCTGAGATGATCAAATAAATGCAATTCAAATTATTCAGAAATGCCATTTTATGAAGGACTTCATGCACTTCGGAGAACAACTACATTAATTAATGCAATTATGCCTTGTACATAGACTGATATTATCTTCAGGAACTTGAAATGAGAAAGTTCTGCACTGCAAGAGCAGACTAAATTTACTATAATCCTAGAAGAGCAGAGGGAGCATGGTATAGTAAAAGAGAAGTTCAAAATATTTTCAGTTCAGTCTGAAAGGCGTCGGAGTCTTACATTTTAACAAATGATGTAAGAACTGCAAAGCAAATGACTACAAAATTTATGAAGTATCAATTTCAGTAAATATATAATGAAGTAATTATCACAAACTCATGTAGAACCCCAATGCATTAGAGTAAATATTTCAAATTCACAAGGTCTACTATAGTGAACACTTAGATGTGGAGAAAATTTACTGTGTGTACAACAAGGTTATCAGTGAAGAGAGAATAAAAGGGAAGATCAGGGCTTCTAGTGACTCAAATGAGAGTAGGCTTTCTGCACTAGAAGCCTAGCACTAATTTCCAGGATGAGATTTGTTGTGACAGCCATTATCTTTAACTTCTTATAACATGAAAAAGCAGTAAGGATACAACCAACCAACCAACCAACCCACCCTTCCTTGCCCTCCTCCCTGTAAAAGCAAACAAACAAAAAGCCTCCCCCCCCTCAGAAAAACCCCAAAACAACAAACCAAAAGCCTCAAACCAACAACAAAAAGAAACACAAAATTTAAAAATCCAGGCCCAACTTCTCCCCAGAAAAACCCAACCCAACCAACAACAAAACACCAAACAAAACCCAAAAGAAAAAAAAAAAACACACCTTCAAAACAAACCAACCAACCAAAAACCACCAAGTCATGCTTTCTAAAAGCTTTGTGGGTCTTTTGGAAGTTTTAAAAACTTTAAAATTTCAATTTCATAACCTTGCTTGTTGTCAAGACAGTTGGCATTTTTCTTGGAACTTCTAAGTGAAGTAATGAGAAGAACAGTTTTGGTAAAGCACTAACACTCATGACTGGGGAATAAAAAATAAAAAATTAAAAAATCCAAATCTCAAAATGAACCTAAGTCTTGGAAAGCAGACTGCAAATATAAAAAACCTCAACAATTCGAGAAGATCTTTTGTATGTGTGCATCATTTGACTCTAGGTTTTAAAATATGTCATTTCTGTCATTTAAAAATATGAACCATGATAAATATGGAAATATGAAAATTTCCTTCCTGACATCTTTTTTCCCCGATTAAGGGGAGCAGCATGCATATATTGTTGCTCAAAAATGTTTGCAAATATTGAGTTGCTGGCAAAAATTATCTATTCACCTATTAAAAAGGGCCTTGAAGATTTAATTTAGAGCATAAAAACACTTAAAGAAGCAAATGAACTCTACAAAAAGAGATGTATGAAAAAGCAGCAGCTTGGTAGCTGCTAAGCTAAATACTTGTGCTGCAGTTTTCTGGACCAAATCCCTGGAGTTTTTAAAACAAAACTAACAGGATAATGGACTTTCATGATCACTTTATACTTCACTCTATCCTGCTGCTCCTGCAGGACTGTATCAACAGAAGTACCTGGCCTCATCATTTAGCAGTTTTAAACACGGGGAGAAAAAAATAAAAGTGTGGTTTCCACCTCAGAAATAGCCTTGAATATCTGCCTGTTTCTTCCATTTCACTTTGAAGCTGAGCATGCTGTAGGAGTGATGTGTGACAGTCACCTCTTCTGTAGCATCTTCTCTGCACTGTGGAAGGTTATTGGCACTTCCTTCCCCTGCCCTGCCCTTCAGTGGCTCTGGAGGGACTGACAGGACAGTCCTTGTGCACTGTGCACTCCTTTGTGAAGGAGTTTTTTCCCCAATCTAACAAAAAATAAACCTAGCTTAGCCTAATTGTGTAGGTTGTTGTGTAGAAACAAAGCAGATTGCATATCTTGGCCATAGGAAGTTAAAATCAGATTCCAATAGAAATGCAAGGATGCATGGGGTAATTTTGTGTACATTCTGAAAAAACAAACAAAAAAATCTGATGCCTTTTAAACAGCCTCTGACCTTTATCTGCTTTCTCTCTGGCACAACTGAGGAGTTCAGTTCAATCCATGCTTATGGTGCAGGGCTTGATCTGCTCCCAACTTCCACTCTCCAGCCATGAGAATTACACGTATCAGCTGCTACATATAAAGCTTTTTAGTTGCTCTTCAGCTTAGTGGCCTATATATTTTTAAAGCCCATAAATATGAAAATGGAGCAGTGGACTGACTGCTCCCATCATGGTGCATGAGGTCTGCATTTACACCACAACACTGACATGAGCTAAAGACCAAGAATTGCTGTAAAATTTACTACCCCCTCATTCTTAGCATCTGGTGAACCAAGGAGACATCCTGGAACAGAGACTGCAGCTTCATAGTGCAGAGTGACCCTTTGACCAGGGGAAACAACAATGTATTAATATAAAAATTATGCAAGTATAGAAAACCAGATAATTATTCAGGTAAAAAAACCCCAAAAAACAACAAACCTATTTTGTCCTATTCACTACTTGCTTCTTGGTTTGTAAAAGGAACACAAGTCTGATTTGTACTCCTTCTGGAAAGCCCAAACCAGGACACAGGCAAACTATATTTCATTAACAAGCAGCACGCTAATCACTTATTTGTTTGTGTTTCTCAGAGGAATAATTGCTGGATAGAGGTTGTGTGGGATCTCATTTTAGAAATAAATGAAACACAGAAAGGAGTAAAGCAGACCAAACAACAACAAAAATCACCCGCAGACAGAAAGGGAATATTTCTGTAGATCTTATGGTGTTGGGTGGCCTAGTAAGCTGTTCCTGGCTTTCCAGGGATGCATTCAGGCTTCCCCTCTGAAGGCCACTTGCACACTGTCACCAATTAGTATTGTGGGCTGGAACTCAGCAAGCTGCCAAGTGTCTTTTGAGCTACCATTCTGTAACCTTTCCAAAACTGACCTTTTCATTATAATTTCATATCACTCTGTGTGAGGGAAAAACAGACTTCTTAATGTCATGCTTATTTACACCAGCTTTTAAGCTTGTCAAAACATCCTGACTTACTGTACATTAAGTGAGAAAAAAAAAAATACAACCTAATCTTTCAAGTATATTCAAAACAAAACATTTCATTCTCTTTTTTCAGGGTATCACACTGCATCGTGTTCATCACCACACAGCTCAGGAACATTATTGCTAACAGCTACATGCAAGGACCTTCAGACATTTAGGTCTAGAAGCAATTACTGGTTCAGAAAACTGACACAAGCCCCCTCCTATAGCAAAGTTGGCTGGAGGTCCTGGGTGCCTTCATGGGGAGTTGTTTCTCATAATAACTGTTAGCATTCCAAGGTGTAGCTACTGGGGGGCTGATGCCTTTACAGTGCGTTGGGTTTCTTAAAATGCATTGGAAATAATCTTGTAAAAATTCATGTGAAACAGTGAGACAAGTGCTGGTAAAACAGAATACTAAACAAAAGCTTAATACCAATTGCTGTTTCTCAGTCCTCAAGAAAAAATTCCTTTGACAGAGTTCTTAAGATTGAAGCAAAACCAGTTGGTCCCTCTGCATGGCTCTGTAAAAGGCTGTGTCCAAGGGATCCAGATAAACTGAAAATACTCATTGGTTTCTGGTAGTTCTAGGCTGCCAGATGATTTGAATTTTTTCTCCATTCCTGTTGCTACAGAAGACTTTGAAAGTGAGAGACGTGTGTGGGAACTTGAAAGCTGCAATGTTAACCCTAAATTGTTAAAAATGCTGCATTAGGACCTTTAGAATCTTGCTAATTTCTCTAAAGATGGCATAGCACCCACCAGACACATGCACACACACAAATCCAACCTCTATTTTCCCTTTTATAAAACATGTTTATGATGCATTAAACACTGAGGTTCAAGCTTTGGAAGAGGGTATATACTAACAAATCATGTGCAAAGAAGTGCACAAAAACCTCATAGAAAGTGCTGGTTTTCACTCCTACAACAGTTGCAGACAAGTGACCTTTTTAACCCATGTTTTAGATATGATTTGGATGACCTTTTGCTTCGTGTGCTGAATATTTATGTACACAGCATCTTATCTATCATGCACACAAAACTCTTAGATGCAATCAGAAATACTGAAATAAATTCCCAAATAAAAAACCCACAACAAAAACAGAACAAAACCACACCACACAGAAGCCTTAGGTTAATAATTAGCCAACAGTGCTGTAAATGGAAGATAAAAATTACAGTTCCACCTAAGCATCTTGATATTAGCACACACCAATCACTGTGCAGAACAAGACCTGGAGGTATAGATCAGTTTGAGACTTCACTTTTCTGTGACAAACATAATTCAAACAAGTAAACTCCATACAAGTGAAAGACATAGGAGAATGAGCAGATAAGGGATATTAGAAAGCTTCTACTTGGATAGTCAGATAAAACTAATTTCTTTGGAGGTGTACAACTTCTAAATACAAAGCATTTCTCATCCTTTCATTAGTAATATTTTTTTTAATATCTCTTGCCTTCTTTAAGAGGTTCAGAAGACCTAATAAAAGTTATTTGAGCTTCCACCACTATAGTGAAGCTATGGTGGAATCATTCTGAGATCACCACTCTTTCATAGCAGTGAGTTTTTAGAGGTGAAGAAAGATAAAGCCTACCTCATGTTTTAAATACACCCTGATGACAGATTTTTCAGGTCTTAAGAAAAGGTTCTCCATCGTAAAGTTGACCTGTTACTAATTTGATATTTCTGTCTTAGTCTCCTTGTCCCTTTTCCCCCCATCTCTTAGAAGATCTTATTTCTCACAGATATCTACAGAACATCCTCATCACCTCCTGGACATAGAGCTCTGGTGTATGTATGTGCTTGCACTCACTTTTTCACTCACTCTCTCATGTTTTGGATTTCTAGAGTTAACCAACTTCCATATCAGCTGATAAAACTACTTATTCTTTGACCACATCCTCTGCTGAAATTGCATCTTTTAACTCTGTTTTTCTTTCACTTGCCTTTACATATGCTGAAGACCATGTGCCTATATTGGTCATATTCCTTGTTTAAAAATCTGCCTTTAGGCCCTCTTCCTGGTCATGTGTCAAGAAGCTCCCCCCATTAAATGTGAGGCTTTTTGTGCCCCTCTCCTCCCTCATATTCTCAAACTCTTCTCTGGTGTCTGCTTCCAGCTACATCTCTGGTCTTCAAGTCTTGTTTTTCCAGACTCCCAAGCATTTTCAGGGAACACTTCACATGTAACAAATACTGCCAACCAAATACTTGAGGGAAATACTAGTTCTCCACTGTGTCCACAGAGGTTTTATTCATCATCTCCTCTGCTCTTAAGAATGCCTCAAATCCTGCATCAATAGCCATCTTTCCAGAGAAGAAGATAACTTGGCTTCCACAGTCCTCTCTCACCTCCTCACTGCTTCCAAAGAATAAAGTCACACAACCACATAACTCCAAGAAGCTGACTTTGCCACTAAATCTAAACAAGAGATGGACAAAGATGTCTTTCTTCAAAATGAAGTTAAATCTCATTTAATTACATTAGTGATACAGATTTTTGAAAATGTCTGTTTCAAAACACATAAATGTTTTTAAAAAGTAGTAANGTGTGCCCAGGCTGTTTAACTAGTTACCTCTGGAGAACTGCATTGTACACTCTACCACTGGCTGCTTCTTTTTTCCTTTTAATTATCTTGCTGTGAAAGGGGCATTCATTCTGCTGCTGGTCTTTGCTAAGTATTCACCCACCTGATCATTGCTTTGAAACACCTGAAAAAACTCATATGTGGGGACATCTTCAAGGAGCAGGAAACCATTGAAGTATTGTATCTTTATCACCAGCAATATAAATGCTTAAGCACACTTTTCTCTCTTCCCATTCTCTTCATTTTCCAAACTAAATTACAGAGATGATAATTTTCCCATCTAGCCTGAGATATCAGCTCTGCTTGAATAATGACACTGAAGCTAAACAACAGCATTCAGCAAAACCCAACCTACACTGCATTAGCATGCCTATGTACTAACACCACCTGCCAAAATAGACATCAGTATTGCCAAAAAAATTTGCAGATACTAGGAGTAAAATACTTCAAGTGACTTAGGAGCGCAAGTATAATCAGCAAAGGTGAGATTTACACCTGGGCAAATGAGCTTTGTTTAAAAAGTTTTAAAAGTTAAAGGGATGTAGAAGACTCAAATCCATTTGGAAACCAGGACTTGGCACCTAGCTGAACGGATACCCACAGAGCTGAGTTAGCCCTGCTTCTGTTTGGGATGTGAAAACAAGGAATGACAAAAAAGTGCCTACTTTCTAGTCAGGCTCTAGCTGGGCTGCTGCTGCAGTAGCAGGAACCCAGATGAAGGTCCAGGAAGAAGCCTTCTATTGCTTTGTGACAAATACCGCTCAAAAGGCTGATCTGTGTACAGGACAGCAAATTAACCCCGACTATTTTTGTTGCTCTTTCATTTGAACCTCTTTGAGAATGGTAACAAAAAAGTTTTCAGAGAATCTGATATTGCCTTCTTGATTGTCACACACTGCCAGTAATGGGTTAAATTAGGTATGTTTGCTATCTTTATTAGTATGTTTGCTATCTTTAATTGGGTTAGCTCTTTACTTCTTAGCAAAACACTGATGATGGTGGTGGGTGCACTTATCCTGCAGGGACTATTTTATTTTTAAAAGTGATGAAGTGTTCAGGATGCTATTTCAGAGCTTTCACTCTTAAGCTTCCCCATTATTTATCAAGGGACTTGTTAGATATTTTGGTTTAGCTGTTTAGCTGGTCCTATCAAAGGAACCCATTGCTTCAGGATGCTTCTTGCCTTTTTCTTTTCCTCTTCCTGATATTGCTGCAAGCTCTCCACCAAGGGACATCAGTAACTGGAGTGAAAACGGGCAAGAAACCTGGCACACAGACAAAATCAATAACATTTTGAAAAAGTATATCAAAAAGTGACCAAAGGAGCTCTGAATTTGGAGGAAGAAGGAAATATCTCCATCCCTCTGATCCATAAGAGATATTTGTGAAAAACTTCAAAAGAATAAAATATTTTTTAAAATAGCATTTGGGTTTTAAATACAAAGAGCTAATTTTCAAATGAGTCAGAAGGGAAGAAAAGAAATGCAACAAATGCCAGCCAAGTTCCATANATTCTGAAAACCAATATCCAGAGGTTGGGCTAATTCTATAGGAAGCCAAGAACGTTGAGAAGTTGTGGGGTTTTTAAATACTTCTTTTCTCAATAATGCTTTGTTCTCTCAACAGCTCACTTATTCAAGCACATTCCAGCTTATTTCAGCTGTGGAATAAAATCCCTGGGTTTTGTGAACCTAAAATTACTTTCATTCTAGATAGCAAGAGCATGAGATGAGTTTGGTTATTAGTATCACCTTGTAGCATTCTGAAGATAAGAGCAAAAATTTAAATGTGATGATTCAGAAAGACCGTATTCTCCTGACTGCACTAAAATAACCCAATTAATGAGGAAAACCAAAGGCTTTTTTGTTCATGCAATGACATTGTGCAGCTTTTATTCTCTTAGGGAACATAAAAGGAAAAAGAAAGACAACAGACTGCATGGTCTAAGATGAAATAAATGCTCTTCCCTAAAAATCACCCACAACATGCCATAGGGTGTGCATAAAAACGAATTTTTTTATATCTGGATCTTTTTTTCCTTGGGACAGGTCTTTCAGGTATGTTGACTTAAAAAATTCATGGGTCTACATGTGAGATGAAGGACAGAAAGGCAGCAACACTGGGAGTCAATATAACACAAACTGGAATGACAAAGTGACAGTGATGACCAGGATGACAAATGACAACATTCATATTAATAAGCACCAGATGACATTCAATCACTGTCCAGTCCTGGCTTCACTAAAAGACAATACAATGTTTAGGCACAGCAACACAAGAGAGATGACAGGTTTTTAACATCTTCCATGAGTTAAAAGGTCAGCAGGGAAGGGACAAGGTTACATCCATCTGTAAAGGGCTCCTGTAGGAATCAGCAATACACAAATTACTCAGAAAAAAAAAAATTAATCTATTTGCAGGATTTTTAATTGACTTAGATGTATTTTTTTAAATCCATAAACTGAAAGATCACCCTTCAGGTTGCAAAAGAAATTGATTCTTAGCCTGAAATGGGTATATTTCCAAAGGGAGGCATCAGACAAACATAAAACTAAATTAAAACCTCATTAGATATATATACACACCTAAAAACATTAAAGATCTGAAATTTGCCACAAACATCAATAAAATCCAACACCATACAGCTGCTCTGGTTGAAGCTTCCACTGACATTTTTTTTTTTTTTTTTCAGTTATCCTTAGTTTATCAGTAATTACAAATATTTATTATATTCTGGTATTGTTTAGAGTATCAACAAGCAACTTTTGCATACAGCAAAACATCACTGTTAGCTTAGCAAAAAGTGTCTTACATATAGCACCTCTTATTTGTGGATAAATATTATGGAGATATTAGCTGGGAAATAAGGAGGAAATTACCATGTCTTTGCAAAGTACAAAGGCAAGCTAAGAAAGCAGCTTGCATTAACAAAGAAATCAAGAACTGGACTTCTTTTTTCCAGAAAAGCCAGAAATTTCCTCATAGGACATCATTAGAACAGCCAGACACTTTCAGAGAGTTCTCAGGGGAATAAAAATCAATAAATCTGTAGGAAGTTACCTGATTATGAGCAGGCTTTTAAAAGAATTGTATCTGAAGTAAGGAGTTTAGCCTGAAAGAGATCGCTACTTGTGTTTTGTCCTCCCCACCACTGACCCTTCCTCCTCCCTTTTCTTTTTTTACGGGCCAAACTGACATCATGATTGAAAGAATGAGAAGTCTGTGGCTCAGGAAAGCAGTTTGCTACCCTACAGCTTCAGCAGAGCACACAAACGTT